>JAQJVK010000001.1:42039160-43239160 GCA_035578135.1 Flexamia atlantica | reverse complement strand
ATTTATTATTCTGTTCATAGAGACGCCATGCAATATGAACGCACTCCAATATTCTCGTTTCTTTGTCGTCCGAATAAAATCCACTATTGTTTTCATCTGTCAAAATAAATCCACTTGCATTTCATATCGGTCGTGAAATATTGTTTTAAGTAGATTTGTTTCCTATATTTCAATTTTAGTAATTTTATGCCGTGACATCCACAGTGAAATATTTTTGAGGCATAACCGACTGAACCATTTTTGTAACATTAACTTTTACTGATCAAAACAAAGAAAAACATAAATTTACAATCATAAGAGTTTTACAGCTCATTAGTTTTACCAATGTGGTTCATTTTACAGTATTTTCCTTTCGTCAAGTATAGAATGTTCAGGAATATCATTTTTATGTTGAATTAATTAAGGTCGTACGGGCGTTAAGTACAATGTCTTACGTGCGAAGATTGCCTATGCCCTTTTACATGAATAGAAACTAGTAGAAGATTTAGATACCAAACCCCTGAGATTGTTTAATGGGTTTTCATGCTGTTATTGATTGAATAAAAAAGAGGAAACGGATATTCTATATACATTTTACTAAATATTTTGTATAACTCTTTTCTATGAAGTCCTTGAATTACTTCATACGAAACGTATCAAACGAACAAGGAAATAAAATGTACTAGTTTACTTCCTTAGGAACATCATAAGAGCTATAACAAAAATTGAGAACCGTCGTTTCAAGTTTATTGCACATTCTACAGAAATAAACTCGAATTACATTCTCTCCATAAAAAGTGGTTTAGCATCACATTTATCTATTGAAAGAAATACAGGATTAAGTACGACACATTATCTGGTGTGTAAACGACGCGTCCAGTGCGAATAAAGCGGCGTAGTCGTTTTCGATAAATCAGCGACGTGAATAAGTGTTATCAAGGCAATAAATTGTGGCAGCAGCCAGCGCCGCGCCGCCTCCAACTGAGATATCAGCTGACGTCACAACCACCCCCCGCCCCCGCCCGGCGTGCACCGTGTAACCACCTCGTAACTTTCTGCTATTAATTAAACATGTCCTCATTATTTTACAGCGTTCAAGTTAGTTCAATCGATGATTTATTCGATATTTAAGACACCGCCATGATAAACGTCGTTACATCGTATAGGGTTTTTAATTTTGAGAATTTAGTGTTTTGTGGTTTATTGGATGCAATATTAAAGGTGTCAAAACTATCTGACCAATTTTCTGAGTCATAGACCAAAAAACCTTAACTATAGAAGACATCTGGAGGCAACATGAAATGTCTTACGGGGTTCCCGTATGAAGTGAACGGACTGATTGTTTGAAGTATTCGATTACGTAGTGACTACCCACTGTAGTATTACTGAGCCAGTAACCACCCACTATAGTACTCAGTTTGAGGTCATTCACCACTGTCGCTACCGCTGTTCTGCATCCAGTTTAGCTCCATTGACAACTATTGCGATCTTCAGGTCAAAATCACTTATCAATGAAGTTTTGACATTACCAATCGCTGTTTTCAACTCAACCTGAAGTCATGAAACACGTCTGTATTATTCAGTCGATGATCATAAACTTCAGTTGTGTCTTTAAATCACCAATCTCTTCGTTATTTCGACCTATGATCACTACACTATTTTAGTTTCTAACTTGAGATGACCAACCACTTTTCTACTAACCAATCTGAACTCGTAACGCTTTTGAAATTATAAGATCACTCATCACCGGGCATTGAACGAGTTCAACTCAGTCTGAGATTAATAGCCTCTGTTGAAGTAATAAAAACTTAACTATTTTTTTACTACCCAACACATGATTACTGATGTATAACCTAGCCATTAATTTGTCAATTTACCTTCAATTCGGATACCATGTTTAAGAGATTATCCTGTTCAACATATACCTTCTATTTATTTTGTGGATTACTGTTTAATTTGTTGCTTTGTGTGGTTATAATTCAATACAGCTTTACATAATAACTTTCTTTGATTTATACCGAAGAAGACCAAATTAAAACAAGAAAGGAAGCCTTGATATGGCTTTGGCATACTTATTTAAGGTACTGTATTTTAAAGATAAGCTTAACTCGTAAGCTAACCCACGAAAATCAGGCAATTTTTAGAAACTAAGCAGAACAAATCCAAAAATTTTAAACTGTGTTAAAAATAACTTTACTGCATCTAATACAGAATTGCAGAAAAATCTGGGGTTTAGCGAAACGATGTCAAACCCAAATGAACAGTGAAATTGTGTGCGATTAGTTTGGGCTCTGCTGATCCGCTACAAACATTGACGCGCGTATAGGCGCAGAGGAATACATTTCCCTTAAAGGGAACAGCTCATATTTAATATAGAAAATTAAAATCATAGTTTTCCAGACACCTAAATTTGACTAGTAGTTTGTAGTTTTCTTCTCATGACGGTTGACGGTTCATGGGAGGTAATTAAGGAATCAAACACTGTATCAGTTTGTTTTGTTGGTTATACTTTATATACAGTTAAGTGTATATTTAGTCTCCCTAATAATCTCAGGACGTTCGATCTGAGACAGTTAAGACCTTAATAACCAGTTTCATAAATCTGATAAAATTGTTTTTATTCCCTTACTAAACAATACCTGGTTATACACCCTAAGAACATCGAGATCATACAAACCATGATCTTGTCGTTCGCATTATGCGTCATTTAGATTTATGTACTGAATACAAATCCTTTGGGCTATTCATTACAGGGTAGAAATCAGAAATTGCCATTAATAATAATTCAAACTGTTATCAACCTGTTTTATTAAGCTGTTATTACCTGTTCATATTTGGCTGAATTTGCTTCAACGTAATCTTAGTTTATTAGTTAAAAAAATTGATCTAGACAGTTTTATTGTTAGGGTTTATGATTTTTATTTTAATAATTTGGCTCAAGTCATCCATTTTATGAACTTCGATACATTTGTCGATGAGACCGCGGTATTTTTTAAGGATGATTCATTAACTTCGGTTTTATCACTGGACACAAATACATGGTCGCCATTTC
Organism: Flexamia atlantica; assembly: GCA_035578135.1. Lineage (NCBI taxonomy): Eukaryota > Metazoa > Arthropoda > Insecta > Hemiptera > Cicadellidae > Flexamia > Flexamia atlantica. The sequence goes on along the minus strand of JAQJVK010000001.1, from coordinate 43,236,129 downwards.
AATGTATGTATGTATTCTTTTACTCTTAAACCATCCGATCCGTACGGGTATTACCGAATATAAATACCAATAAGACAAATCAAGATCAAACAAAAACTTCACGTTTTTTTTTTAAAAAAAAAAACAATACCGAGCCCTCCGGTAAAGCATTATGATAATAAGAAAGGATTGCTCATGTAATGATAATCTGTTTGTAAAATGTATTTTCATTACAAAGCAGACAGTTTTTTGTGAGGGAGGACGAATTTTCAATTTCCCAACGCCGGCGCCGGCAGATTTACATGCAATCAGTTTGTTTACAGACAGCTTCACCTAAATTACATTTTAAGTAAACACGAACCACTATTTTAAATAAATTCAAATAAACTACCACCAAAGATTCTCTAACATATGAAAAAAGTTATTTATTATCGAATTTTCGTCTTAAATAAATTTTGTTTTACACAATTGAATTGTGTAACAGATATTCAATGATACTCCATCATTGAACATAGCCTTGAAATATTTAACATTTCAATTATATTTCAAGTATGTTGCACCAACTTATATTACAAGTTATTCGTATGGGTCATCAGAAAGTATTTTTGTAGGCAATGGTATTTTTATTTTGATCTACAATAAAATAACTTGAAAAGGCTGTTCATTTTTTCTGATCAAATTTAAATTTATAAACCTAAGGGACGGAAGGACCCCAAAGGCATTAATTTAAAAAACGGTGATGTAACACAACCCTTTCAATGCATGTATTGGACAATTTTCCCAAGCTTCAACTTGCCAATAAAAAACTCCTCCAATAATGATATTATTGACGAATTAAAAAAATTGACAGTTTTATAAAATAATAATTTTGTTTAGTTGCTTAATAAGGTGTGTTATTGTTTTTATTAGTTAGATGCATTAGAATAATAGTTCAATAAGGATCCATCTGCGATATAAGGCTGTGCAGTTATAAAATATTGAAAGACTATCACTGAGCTCCAATAAAGCGTCAATATTGCTTGAAATTAACAAGACTACCAAAGAAAGACAAATAACGAGATTCTTTAGCGAGCCTTCTTGGGCAGAGCTATGAGTTAAGAAGAACTTTCTTGAGCACAAAAAGTGTAATAGTAATATCTTCACATCATCTTAGCGTGTTCCATTATTAGCTTGTGCTTCTATAAATATACGAGGTTGAAGAGTTTACAGCAAAGTGATTTACACAAGAAAAAGGAACTTTGTGAGATAAACTTAAATTTTACTATACTTGTTATAAAATTTGTTATGATCATAAACCATCCTCTATTCTTCACTGAGTTTATGACGTACTCATGTCTTTATTCTTGATGTTCCAGAAAGTAATGGATACTTGGGGTTATTACAGTCGCAACACTAAGCAGGTTTAAGTTGCTGTATATAAATTTAAAATGCAAAAGATCTATAATTGTTAGCTAGCAATCCACAAATGTGACGACAAAAACATATAAATTAACAACACTTAAAGTCTGCTTTTATGTCATTTTTTTAAGACACTTTGATGCGTGTCAATCAGTTCACAAACTCCCTCGCTCTTTAAAATATTTTGTCACAAGAAAGGAACGAACGTACCAAAAGGGGGGTAACCTTCATTGTAACCTTTATCATTTTGTGCCTTATTTCGGAGAGCTGTAAAGCCTCCTGATCATTTCTCGGCAGTTTTTATAAACCCGAAGGCTGTGTCTAGCTTTCCCCGCAGCCAAACAAACCCGTAAGAATCTGAGTTGGATTCCCTAATTTGGCCCTAAATCCCGCGGCCCGTGACCGCTGCGCTGGCTCCAGAGCAGCGCTCCGCCGCCCACACTGCCGTAACAATAAACCGAGTCGCTGTATAATGTTAACGCTCGCCCCAGGCGCTGTAGCTCCGGCACCGACTGCCTTAACCTTCAACTCGATCGATTTTTGCCGCGTAGTTCCTACTCAGCACCTGCTTATAAAAGAGTTCCTATACTGCTCCAATGTTTTAATTTTACTTTTGTTTACGTCAACCCTTTGGTGGAAAATACTGTTTAATGTAGTGATAAATAGTTAATTTGAAAACTAATTAATACAAAATATATAATACATTATATTAATAGAAAGTAACCGAATTAGTCGCTTAGTTGTAAGCATAATGAAAAACTTTGGTCGACAAATGATTTTGGACCTAATTGGTCCCCTCAAGTATAATGCATTTAAACTTGAAATGATGATATGCCTCTCAAATTTTTATTTCGTGGAACTGTTTTGAGTCAAATGTGACTACCCACTTTAAGCACTAAAAAAGCTACAAGAAAAAGGCAAATGACAAACGCTACGGCGACCAAACGAATGGTGTTTAAAAATGGGAGAGAACCCCATCAGGAGCTACAGTTCAGGACGATCCTCAACTTTGGTGTTATACTCCTCGTTGTGCCTTACCCCTCTTCACTTTAAAGCGCTATATATTTTATTCAGTTTGAGACGACCCTTAGCATTAGTGCTATACTTCTCGTTTGGCCTTGCCCCTTTAATTTTTAAAGCGTTACATTTTTAGCGAATTCCCCATATTATATTTAAAAGAAGATTGTTTTGATAGCCCGAGGCTGTGGTGACTTCTAGTTGTGGGGCCACAGATCCACAATACCAAAAATACCAAGTTATTTTCATTATTAACGGAGTATCTTTTTTATTGCAAATTATTTTGTTTTCAATGTAGGTGTTAGCACGATATTTTCCTAACCTAGAAGAAACGTTCTCCCAATGTTTTTTTTCCTAAATCGTATACAATAATCCCACCAGAGAGCAGATCTGGCCCATGGCCATTATTGAGACAAGTCTATAGACCAATCCGATCAGACCATGGTTTTGCTTAGAAAATTTCAAGTAATCTAATTTCAAGTATTCAAGTAATCTAATTCAATAAAATCTTTTAATAATTTTGTATTTTAAACCAATACTCTTATGTCCATTGTTCACTGAGATTCTGAGAGAGGTAAAACTCATGTATATTCATGTCCCATTTATAACCTTAGGGGATATAAATTAAATTTTCCATCTCACTTTCTCTATATAATATACGAAAGCATAATATACGGGAATATAATATACGAGAAACTTAATGAATTTGGGCTATTTAAACGTTTTGTTGTGTACTTTATTTTTACCTGAAGTCCCAAACTTCTTATATTCCTTCCGCAGAAAACCTGTACCGGTACTAAACCCCCTAACGCGATTAAAATTTAATTGTATAGCTTACTTATTCCTCAAATAAATTCTCAATTTTCAGATTTGTATGGCAGCAAACCTGTGAACTCTCTTCCTAAAGTGTAGAGAATATTTTTGTATCCTCATTTGTAGACGTTCGTTGATATGAGGTTTCGTCTAAACTATTTATATATACGTTTGCAATTCTCTGAGTATGCAGGTTTGCTGGATTAGGGGTATTGGACACTTATGTGGACTAATTACATTGTAATTTAATGTTAATCTATCATTGTATATAGACTTCTAATAACCTGTACTCCAATACGCATTTTTCGTCATAAGCACACGTGTATTCTTCAAACAGCAATAGATGCTAATTTCAATTGCTAAAAATACATTTATTATTGAATAAATTTTAAAATAAAGTCATAAAATACTATCCCGGTAATAGTGAATAAGGAATGAGGCGGTTTCATAGGCCGGACCGTCAGTGATAAAGCCCCAGAGAGGCCCACACTGCTTCCGCTACAACTCCGGCCACTTATACATCACCGCCTGCTGAGCATTATTGCTTTTGCAGAGAACGCGTTGCTGATACCATCAATTTCTCGCTTGATAGGGAAAAACTACGATAACAGCGCCCCGTCAAACTTCATACATTCAGTGTTCGTATAGTAGTAGGTACCCTTAAAATAATAATTTAGACGCACATTTAAATTTTAGATGAATGTACTTAGAAAAATCAATACATGTTTTCCAATAAATATTGGCTATCTGCAAGTATATGTAACCAATTTACATAGAATAGCATGTATTTGAAAGAACGCTCAAACGGATAAAACTGATTGTACCTAGCTCTTACTAAAAATTAAATTATTATATTGGACTAAGCTGTTACAAAACAACTGTTCGTTAAGCTTGTAACTTTAATGGACTTGTAGGTTTACATATTTACTTTTTATATTTTAACTTATTTAACTATAATTATTGAGAAACCATTTAAGTTCTCACCTCCAGTCATCAAAGCAGTCCGCTGAAACCATACTAAACAATTGTGCATAAATTTAATTGATTCTTTATGAAGTAGATTTTAAATATTCTGGGAATAAAATCAATCTATTCAAGTGTCCGCTGCAGTTCAATACATATTTTTTGCAAATGCGAATAACTGTTGACTAACTGACCACAGTTTCTCAAAACCCATAAGAATTTGGGGTATTTAATTTGGCAAAGTTATTTCTCAAAGGCTCTGAAAGTGCTTCAAAATAGTTTCTCCCAAAATGCTACAATAAAGTAAATATTATATTATTCAAATAGTGTTCATTTTCAATTTTTAAAGCTTACGATATAAAATCTATAGAACATATAATGTGTAATATTTCGAGATGTGACATGTGTTTCAGGCTTATAAAATATTTTAAAGAGAAAAATAAAGTAGAAAATCGAATTTACTAAAATAATAAAATATACAAACCTATATGACCATTAATTACATATTTGTCACATAACTTTTAGCTATTTGCGTTTCACGAACCGCCAGATGTATTCCAACTATAGTATTTAAACTCAGCATGAACATTTAATTTAGGTTATTATAAGCATCTACTAGGAAAGGGTTTTTTAATTAAAGATTTTAGGAGGGTTCGTGTGGATATTATGTGGGTTTGTGTGATAAATATTAAAATATATTTCTATCATACATTATCGCCTTTAGCAGTTAAATGAGCAATCCGATCTTACGAGATTAAGAAACTTTTGAGGAATTAGTTTTCCGTAATTTAATTTGCCAGCTCACTCATTGTATATTTTTTCTTGCGGTTTTCAGTATGCCGAGTTCAGATATTAATAATCCGTTTTAGGGCTATTTTTCGTCTATCTCAGTTTGATAACCCAGGTTATATTTTCTTGAGATAAAGTGGTCGACGGGATTAGGGGAACACACGGTGCGATAATAGTTTCAAGTTCAACTCCCTAAATAGAATAATAATTTGTTTCTACTAATAAAAGAAACCCTTTTATACAGCCCGATATCTTTTCGGCCAAATAGTAAATTATTACAAAATAAACATATCAGCCTTTTTATGACTAAATTGGAAAACAAGAATATGTTGGCTGATGGTAGCAAATTCATACAATTTGCCCATCTGGATGAAAACACAAATATATACAGGGGAAACGTTGGGACTTACACCTTCTCATTTCAATCTGGGGAATAATCGCTAGCTGCTCACTGACCAGCTAGCTTAGAGTGTGGACCACCGCTAAAAATTTCCAGAAGTAATCAGTCCACTACTAATTTGTAAGAAGTGGAGATTGCGTAAATTATTTGATTAAAAATTCTCAGCTCTCGAAGCCTCGGGTATCTACTGGTACCGTACATTTTATCGCCTAATTTCTGTCCGATCATTAAATGTACCTCTTGAGGCAATCGATAACAAAACTCTAGAGTAATAAAGATCAGAGCAGCGATAAAGCAGGGCCATCAAAGAAGAGCGATGGAGCCGGGCGATGGATGAGTTTATGTGACCGACTAGAGAGTCCCGGCTCCTCGGTGCCAGCACTGCTTTAATGACAAGTATAATTTTCTATTGTATTTCCGTGCAGATATTAGAAAATTAAGTTTTACAAGTAAATATTTTTTTCAAAAGTGCCGTTAAAGGTACTCAAGATTTAAGTGGTTTTCATTTAACTGGCGAAAAATCTAACCGTAATACTCCATATTCTTCTAGTATTTTAATTTGGGGAACAAATAATTAGAGTTTTCATTGACTACATTCAACAAAACAACTTTTCTTCCAAAAACTATGAGAACATTTACGATTTGCATTTTTCATTTGGGTGACCGTTTTGTAGCCTGTTGCCCATGGCTGACTTTTGAATTAAGATAATTTTACCTCTCTGATTATTAGTCGCAAATGTGTGGGCATTTGAAAACAGATACGATTCCTGGATCAGACAACAAGGTTATTTAATATTACATGTGGTTTATGTCGTCACTCCACCACAAACAAAAAACTAGTACAGCGTGGTTGTTTTGTTTTGCGTTACCTTAACCACCAAACTAAGAGCTGTAAATAAACCATCAGTATCCTCGATTTGTTTTGTCCTTGAATGTATTATTTAGATATTATTCCTTGCCTTGTAGTATGTAGTTAGTAACTAAATCAAACTAGGTTATTCATTGAACATAGTAAGTTTAGATCTATAATTTTTTCTCTATTGTGAAGAACTTTGTTAGTTTAAAATCTAGATCTAAACCATATTTCTGAGTTCAACGTTTAGCTAGAAATGTTCAATTTCTGCAATAGGCCTAATATAACTTTTTCGCTTCTGTTAAAACAAACTTATTTCCAGGTCAGTTCTTCGCGGTTTTTTTTTTCTAGTTATATTACCTAAATTAAAAATCTAAAGCCAGTTTGTAAATCTGCACATAGCGACGCGTGTTTAAATGTATAGTATGTGGGAGTAAGTCTCCAAACAAAAACGCGTCGTCGTCTACAAAGTTTCCATTAAGCTTATTAATAATCTAGATAGACAGATAGATAGATGGATAGATTTATATTTAAATAAAGACTACTAATTACCTCAACAATTAATTGAAGTGTTCAGCCAGAACTGAAATAATTGTTACATTTATGTGTTCTCTGTGCCTCTAGGTAGACGAATAGAGCACTGGAGATGTATGTGAGAACTCCTGAGGATATTTGTTTTCCAAAAAATGTAGGTTATACATTGAAACATAACCATAACCATGCCCTCTCATTTGAAATATAGTTGCATTGAAATAATAAAGATGTATACTTATTTTCATAATAAATTTGTAACCTATTAAAGCGTCATGTTCGACAGTGACTTACTTGAAATTGTTTAATTTTAGATTAAAATAAATTTAACAACAGATCGGTGGTGCGGATGGCGGATGGCGGGTCGGACACCGGTTCGCGGTGGATGACCTTGACAACGCCCACGTGACCTTGGCGAAAGACCGGTTCCGTATACTTGCATAACGTATCAGAGCGGACTTCGTCATTCATGCAGCAGCTGCGTGAATCATGCAACTGTGACCGTTACAGAACGACGTGCAATTAGGAGTTATAATAAAATTTGAATAGAAAGCCTGTCTAAAAAAAGTCGGGAGATAAAAGGAGATGTAAACGCAGGTGCTCGCGTTCATTTGTGGTTTGAGTTGCTATTGCATCCTAAAATGAATAGTTTAACTGTAGGTTACTAGCATTTTATTAAAAAATAACGTTTATCGTGGGTGAAAAAACTGGTTTTATATTAGAGGAGGTTTATCTTTTTTCTAGTATAATACTCAAATCGGAAGCATCTTGAAATATCATATAACATCGTTAGAGCCGAAAGTGATGCTTTTTATACAGGGTCAAGTTTTTTGTAAAAATTACCAAGTTACAACGAGCAACTTTAGGCCCGTGTGCTAAACTATATATTTCGTTATAATTCAATACACTAACTTCAATACCTTACCTAAAATGCCATTTTTGGGGCAGTTTGTCAAAATAGTTTATTTCATAACAAGAGTAGAAAGTGAGGTTTTGGGCTTGACTTGTTGTAAGCATACAACAAATTTCCACTTGAGTTTTGAACGATATTTTTCACTACATAACTGATGTATTAACCGTCCACAGGAATATTTTTTAAGAGGAGGTGCAATGCCTTTACGCCCACTGAGAGGCTTGTTGTTCTCTTAGTAGTGTCGGACTCCCGTTGGTTCAATGTCTCTCGGACTACCGACTAACCACCCTCTTCAACACCGAGGACACCAAGGAACACCTGGAACTGTTTTGCACATTACTTTGGGCTAGGTCTTGTGTTTCAAGCCACTAGTGCTTTTCTCTGTGGGGATAAATGAGGATCAAGGCCGGTCAAGATTGACCTTTTTCGCCCGAGGAATGGCCTAGACGAACATTAGAAATGTTACTGTGAACATTAAAAGTGAGTTTGATGAAAGTAATGCGTTTACACAGTAAACATTACTTTTCACTGTAAACCTTATAAATCTGAATGTATCAATATGTATAATTGCAGGCTATAAACAAACGAAAACAGGTGATATAATACTAATTTAGCAGCAACAAATAAGATATGAAATCATACAAGTAACTAATTATGCATATTTATCACAAGTAATATATTATATAAAAAGTAATATATAAAAAGGTAGTACATTTTATAACAAGAGTTGAAAGTGGGAAATTTGCATACTCTAGATCATTACTTTGGGATCAACTGTTTTCGTTACCTATTCATCAGCTACGAAATTTCTTATTTGCATGCAGATATCTAATGTTTACAGAGGAAAGTAATGGATGTTCACAATAAACTTATCTTTACAATGTGAACAAGAAGTGTATATGATGAAAGTAATGCTTTTCCACAGTTAACATTACTTTCCAGTGTAAACCTTAGAAATTTGTATTAAAAATATGATTTGCAGGGATAAACAAACAACGTGAACAGGTGATATCATACTTCGAAAGTAGTCGAAAGTAGTAGCTCGGCTTACGCCTCGCAAGTAAAACACTATCTTGCCTCGACTTTTGTGATGAATTGTGAACAATACTTTTCATCACGATGCAAATAAGAAACCAAACTTATAAAAAATCATCCAATATTTCATAATTTAGTATTTTTTCTATAAGCAAACACAATACGGCCGAACTGTCTATTTTAGTTAAGAGTCAGCTAGTTTAACTGTCAAAATATGAACTTCATCGGTTTAGGGACGGCAAAATTTTGTTTGGGTTCGAAAAAAATTGTATGGATACGGAAATGCAATATTTGGGTACCGAAAAATCAGCTGATCATTATTTGTATTGATGGGTTTTCGTAGATCCAGGTGTACAGTAACGGGCAATTTCCGTATAAGGAGTGATGAAAACGTACATTACTATCAATTTAGCAGCACGAAATAAGATCCAAATAAGATATAAAATCACACAAGTAACTAATTATAGTAAATTTCATAAGAAGAGTTGAAAGTGGGACTTTGCATATCCTAGATATGCTTGAAGTGCGAGATTTACCGATCACTTTATGTGGTTTTTATAGTAATCATTATTTTTCCATCACTGTACTCATTATTACACATATCCATATTACATTATTATATAAGACGCCGACTTGAGGCTGACGTGTTCCTTGGACAGGACTATTAATTAAAAGCCCAACAGCCAATGAAAACTAAAGAGACCTACAGTTAAACGTTGGATCTGAACCAAAGTTTCGTCCATTAAGAACGAAGTGGTCTCCGACGGATGAGCGTAGTATTCACCAGTACGGACGTTAATCCACACTAGGGAATACCTCATCCATATGCCATCGCATATAACTATCCACAATTCGTGACCTACAAGTAGCGGAATTACAGGGCACGCCACTGTCCCAGTCTTGAGCACTCTCGTAAGGGTTTGCTAGAAATTTAATTTAAGATGCAGTCCTATTAGTTTCATATCGTTACCCATCGAATTACAAGTACTTTCATAGTAATATAAAACTGTTTTAATATAATACCTTTCAACGTCAAGTGATCCAAAGTTGTCTGATACTGCTGAGTTGTGCTACTGCCGCTTCGATTTCTGAGAAATCTTCGACATGCTAAAGATATAAAATTGCTGTTCTAGTATTACTCGTCAACCATAAATAAACTAGAAAATTATAGCTAAATTGTACTTTAAAGGTAAGTGATTGAGGATTATTTGAGTTGACAAATAGTTGAAGTTGTATTTGAATATAAAATTAAAAAGTTTGATAAAAATAAACTGTTATAACAAGAAGAAAAAGCAAAAGGTTTTTACAGAATTCTGACTTGACTTCAGTAACATACTAATAAATAAATTATTCAAACCAGGATTGTTTAAAATATGATCGGAAAATGGTGAGAGTGGAGAAATACGATAGGGTTGAGTTGGGGGGATAACAAATGGTGCACTTCGACATCTCTGATGAGATGGAAAAAGTTCATTGCGTATCGAGGGCTACCGATCTATTTGTCAAGTGGCCTCATCCCTCAAATCTCTCCCTGCGCTTATGAACTACGGCTATTGTATCATATTAATGTGGACCCCACTACGTTTTATTTTATAAATAGTCATAAGACTGTGATCAGCTGTTGAACTTAATTGAATACTAACAAACGGAAGGTTGAAACAGACGTTTTGTCTTGTGGAGGAGGTAAAGGGCGAATCGCTCCATGGATCACTCTGATAGATCACCGCTCTCTGAGGAGCATTCGGTCTGTGTACAAAAAAGTATTTTCAAGAGATAATAAATTAATAAAAATAATTTACTAAGACCATAAAATTGACATGGTTACCATCAGTTGATTACTTTGTTAATTCGTAGTTTATGATAATGGAGTATAAAACTCAAATGAGCCTCAATAAAACCTCGAGTGAAAAGAACTGTATTGTAGTTTTGGGACGTCTCCTAAAAGGCATAGATATTGAAGACCTAACTCTAGGAAGGTTCCTGAATTTCTTATAATAAGAATTGTAAAAATTGAATAATTCTTTCGTAATGTTACCTAAGGCAAGTTCTGTTTCCATTCAGACCTTGCTTATTGTTTTCTATTTCTCATTTAACATATTATTCAAAAAAACTTAGTACAATAGGTTTTATTAATAAAAATAAATACACTATTAAATGTAATGCTGCAATAGTAACAGGTAAAAGATATAATAAATCTACAGAGGAAATAAAAGCGCAAAAATCCCCATATTATAAGAGTTTTTTTTAGTTTAAAATTGAATGAAAATATAGTTTTTCAAATATGCAAAAGAAATATTGGCTTCTCAAATGTAAGACAAGAAACCTGGTGAATACTGTACTAAAATCAGTACCAAACTCTATCCTTTATCTAAAAAATAGTCTAAAACAGTTATAAACAAAGATGACGGAATATATTATAAAAAGATTTACGGTCCGATCGATAATAAGGTACTCGTCATTAAAGATAACAATGATTGGAGTGGCGGAACAATCAGACAATAACACAGTGAGTCGATCAGTCCCGGGCAGATAGTCGACAAAGCCACCTGCATCGATCGCACGCTCACCTGTTGGCACTAACCCACTGACACTACGTACACTCGATATGAAATACACAGACAATAACACAGTGAGTCGATCAGTCCCGGGCAGATAGTCGACAAAGCCACCTGCACCGATCGCACGCTCACCTGTTGGCACTAACCCAATGACACTACGTACACTAGATATGAAATACACGGACAATAACACAGTGAGTCGATCAGTCCCGGGCAGATAGTCGACAAAGCCACCTGCACCGATCGCACGCTCACCTGTTGGCACTAACCCACTGACACTATGTACACTAGATATGAAATACACAGACAACAGCACAGTGAGTCGATCAGTCCCGGGCAGATAGTCGACAAAGCCACCTGCATCGATCGCACGCTCACCTGTTGGCACTAACCCACTGACACTACGTACACTAGATATGAAATACACAGACAATAACACAGTGAGTTTATCAGTCCCGGGCAGATAGTCGACAAAGCCACCTGCATCGATCGCACGCTCACCTGTTGGCACTAACCCAATGACACTACGTACACTAGATATGAAATACACAGACAATAACACAATGAGTCGATCAGTCCCGGGCAGATAGTCGACAAAGCCACCTGCATCGATCGCACGCTCACCTGTTGTTACTAACCCAATGACACTACGTACACTAGATATGAAATATACTGACAACAGCACAGTGAGTCGATCAGTCCCGGGCAGATAGTCGACAAAGCCACCTGCATCGATCGCACGCTCACCTGTTGGCACTAACCCACTGACACTACGTACACTAGATATGAAATATACAGAAGATGACACAGTGAGTCGAACAGTCCTGGGCAGATAGTCGACAAAGCCACCTGCATCGATCGCACGCTCACCTGTTGGCACTAACCCACTGACACTACGTACACTAGATATGAAATATACTGACAACAGCACAGTGAGTCGATCAGTCCCGGGCAGATAGTCGACAAAGCCACCTGCATCGATCGCACGCTCACCTGTTGTTACTAACCCACTGACACTACGTACACTAGTTATGAAATACACAGACAATAACACAGTGAGTCGATCAGTCCCGGGCAGATAGTCGACAAAGCCACCTGTATCGATCGCACGCTCACCTGTTGGCACTAACCCAATGACACTACGTACACTAAATATGAAATATACTGACAACAGCACAGTGAGTCGATCAGTCCCGGGCAGATAGTTGACAAAGCCACCTGCATCGATCGCACGCTCACCTGTTGGCACTAACCCAATGACACTACGTACACTAGATATGAAATATACTGACAACAGCACAGTGAGTCGATCAGTCTCGGGCAGATAGTCTACAAAGCCACCTGCATCGATCGCACGCTCACCTGTTGGCACTAACCCACTGACACTACGTACACTAGATATGAAATGTACAGAAGATGACACAGTGAGTCGAACAGTCCCGGGCAGATAGTCGACAAAGCCACGTTCATCGATCGCACGCTCACCTGTTGGTACTAACCCACTAACACTACGTACACTAGATATGAAATGTACAGAAGATGACACAGTGAGTCGAACAGTCCCGGGCAGATAGTCGACAAAGCCACGTGCATCGATCACACGCTCACCTGTTGGCAGTAATCCACTGACACTACGTACACTAGATATGAAATGTACAGAAGATGACACCGTGAGTCGAACAGTCCCGGGCAGATAGTCGACAAAGCCACGTGCAGCGATCACACGCTCACCTGTTGGCACTAATCCACTGACACTATATACTAGATATGCAATATACAGACAATAACACAGTGAGTCGATCAGTCCCGGGCAGATAGTCGACAAAGCCACCTGCATCGATCACACGCTCACCTGTTGGCACTAATCCACTGTCACTACGTACACTAGATAAGAAATGTACAGAAGATGACACAGTGAGTCGAACAGTCCCGGGCAGATAGTCGAAAAACCACCTGCATCGATCACTCGCTCAGCTGTTGGCACTAACCCACTGATACTACGTACACTAAATTTACAATATACAGAACTCGAGCTGTATAAAGAGCATGTTTAGCTTGAACCCATGCTGAAGCTTTAATATTTTTTAATAATTTACTTTCGGTCCTAAAGTACGCAATTAGATCGGTGACTAAACAGCGTTAAGACAACATAAGGATAAGAGGGGCACTACCAAATAACCTCGTGGGAACTACTCATAAGATACAGGAACCATCCGAAGCTCAAAGACTCAAGTTCTGAGTAATTGTTGAGTTGAAATTTTAGACTGTACAAAGTGTAGATCCGACTCAAACTCATTTGAAGAGGTTTTTAATATAGCGCAGGTTTATAATAGGAATCTTCAACAGAGGGTTACATAAATATCAAAATTTGGTTCTAGAAGGACTCTTCAGGTTTAAAAACGTGGTTGAAAAACGATTTAATCTTAACTAAGCTGAGACAAATAATGCACTGAATCACTAGTACTGCAGACTCTAACATTTAACACAACCATTTAATCATTCATTATCATGACTAAACCCAACTGACTTGAACTCGCGTAAACCAGTTGCTAATATTGAACTAGACGGAAACGTTGTTTGAATAGCTCTAAGAGTATATTTAGCTCAGACTCATATATACTGTTTACTAACTGAATTCCCGAAACCAGACGAAAACTCGACCGGTTGAACAGCAATAATCAAACACCATTTTTTACTTTAATATATACTTTTTTAATCAATTGTCCCAGCGTAATTCAAGTTGACTGCAGTAAAACTTAGTCTGGAAATACAAAACCTGAATAACCTGAATCGAAATATGAATACAATTTATATACAGGCTAATCTAAACTTCAATTATCTCTATAAAAAAACTACAATCTGCTGAGATTGTTTGATACAGAAGTAAAATATTATTTAATATGATGAAAAAAATTTAAAAAGAAGGCGATTCATTAAAATGAAGTTTTTTAAATATTGACAACAAAGATGAAAGTGCCATATTGGCGGTGATTGCTCCCCGCCCAGCTGGCTAAGGGTTTGGTAAATAATCGTCTCTTCTATATTACATCATTTCTTTTCCATCCACTCACTGTCTTAATCTTTAAGTTGTAACCTTTCACTCAAACCTAATATATAATTTTCTTTATTGAAAAAAGTTCTTCATCGTCTATGATTAGAAAATATTTAACTTAGAGACATATAAGTTTTGATTTTTTAAAGATTTTAATAGTATTTCAATAAAGATACAATACACATTTGTCATTTATTTAGTTGTAAAAAGTTGTTAATTATAGTAAGAACCTATCAGTTTATCTTATTTTTAATTTTCCTTGAAACGAAATTTTTTACCATAAAAATTGTGTGGTTCCTTGTACCTCTAATAATACCCTACAATAAATAAACTAAAGGCTACTTCTACCTTAGTTGTCAACAAGTTTTTCAAATACCCCCGTTGCAGCAGACCTGCATACTCAGCGAATTTCAGATGCAACACAACAAACGGTATTTCAATCCAACGTAACGAGATTTTACATGTTTTGTAATCTCCATAAGAATAACATGGGGAATGATTATGCAGGTTTGCTGCAACAGGTATGTTAAAACTGGTTGGTTTTAATTCATTATTTAGTAGATCTTAACTAGAAGAAGCCATATACCAAGTTTTGTCAAGAAATGTTAAAAAATAAGTAAGATATAGAATTTTTTTATTTCCCATAAGGATAACATGGGGAATGATTATGCAGGTTTGCTGCCACAAAAATTGAAATTTCGGGGATTTTAGACTAAAATACATTAGATCTCATCTAGATGAAGCCACAAACCAAGTTTTATCCAGATATGTTGAGAAATAAGCGAGATATAGAATTTTACTTATTCCCCATAAGGTTAACATTGGGACAACGTACTGTGTTTACCACTTTCAATATCTCGGTAACCAATGGACATAGAGCAATGATTCAAAACACTAAATTGTTTGTTTTTTTGAGCTGAATTCAATGGTGCCAACAAAGATTCGATAAATTTTATTTTTATATGTAAAAAACTCAAAAAATCCATTTTTGGGGGTGTTTATCCCCCTTTACCCCCCCTTCCGGTGGTCCGATCGGGCTGGTTCACGAACTCGTCCATTCGATTACCACTTTACATGTCTGTTCCAAATTTCATTAAGATCGGACCATATTTACGGCCGCTATCGTGCTGACAGACACATATATATATATATATATATATATATAGATAGATAGATAGATAGATAGATATATAAAAATTCGAACGAATGGTGTTTTTTGCTTCTGGTGGCCCTAAAACGAAAAGTTATCATGGTCTCGGGCTTAGGTCTTACCATGAGACCTACGGTAATAGCTTCTTCCCTATAGGGGAAATTCGCTAAAAGCCTTCTATATTATAAATTTTATGTTTATTCAATATCTAGTTTTACAGATAAATTTATTTGAGATTTTTTGGTGTACTCAAAGCCAGCAATAAGTCGCCCAAATACACAAAGAGATTTTCATGCATATAAGCTCATAACTGCATAAGAACATTCAAGAGAAATTGTTTTCGTAATCTAATGACCTGTTTTCACGTGAGTATGATACTTGAGTTTACAAATAGATCATATTTAATAGGGCTAAAATTTGTAATATATCAATTATGAGAATCTCTAGCAATCATAAAATAATTAAATCTATCTAACTTGTTTAGTTACTTATTGAATACGCTAGGGGTTTTTTGTGATCATTGCTCCGTGCGTTCATTTATATGTTAGTATGTTTAGTGATCCATTTATTTCAGTTTTAGGTTAAGACTAAGAAGAGTTATAATTTAGTAAGGGCATGAATTACAGAATGATTTTTTTGCAAAAATAAGTTTAAATCAAGGTTGCATCATAAAAACCAACTGTCATTTTTTCAAAATTTAATTTACTTCTTCATTATCTATTTAAAAGCAACCCATTTAAAACGTGTGTGGAATAAACAAATTTACGGTATATTTTCAAGTAACTGTTTGCTCAAGTAAATGATTTTCATGTTCTTTTCAATTGATGAATAGTTGTGAGCTTCTGATTAAATGTTCAACTTACGTGGATCGTTGATTATGTGAATTCTAAGGTAAATGTTCTTTCAACCTTTGTTTGAAGGAGCTTCTAGTTTAACCGATTTTTTTTATAAACTTTAATACCTGTTTAAGACCGGGGCGCAGCACTCGCTACGTATTTTAACCGGAATATCTGTGAAGTATGAGTGTAGGATCTATTGCGGCGCGATCTTTTAGTCTTGTTACTGACTAAAAGCCGACATGTTCCGTCGATCAAACGTCTAATGGACGTCTTAGACTGTTCATTAGTGGACAAACAGTGAATGACAACGAACGGTTTTAACAAGGGCGATCAGGTAATTTTAGTTTTTTATGTGATTTTGAATTGTGATAGTTCAACTGATTTTTTTCAGCTGGCGCTGTCCGCATTGCTGTGCGCGACTACGGCCGCGCCGTCCAAGCCCATAGTAGTTCCGGACCTGCATCCCGTGGCAGCTGCCCCCGTGGTGCACGCCGCCCCCGCCGTAGTCGCCGCCCCCGTGGCCGTCGTCTCCAGTCAGTCCCACGCCCAGGACGAGCTCGGCCAGTACAGCTACAGCTACAGCAACCCTCTGTCCTCCAAGGTGGAGACCAAGACTGTGGATGGCATCACCAGGGGAGGTTACTCCTACCTCGACTCCCACGGCCTCGTCCAGAGCGTCAACTACGTCTCTGACGATGTAAGTATTGTATACGTATTATATTTCATATAATACGATGGATATTCATTCAATTGTAAGTGTTCAATTGTAGATGGATGATATTATATTCAATGTAATGCAATATAGTAAGATGTATGTATTATATTGAACATGTAAGTATTGCATATTCTATATTTTAAAGAATTGTTGCTATTGTTGCTATAGTTGTCCCAAAATTGTTCATTCCACAAGGCATATAAGTTAGATCATAAGAGATGGGAAAGAAACATTGCAATGGAAATATTTCCCATCGAAAATATTTATCTGCAGTAATTAAATGTTTGAGGTTGATTAGACTTTCATGTAGAAAGTATACCTTCCAACCTTCCAGGAATAAGGCATATGAAGTTATATAGGCTACACAAAAATATTTAAGGACAAGAATGGGCTGATTCTAACAGAGGGAGATACTTTACTCCTGTGATATCTTTCTTATGCTTGAAATATCCCTTTGTTCTTATTGTGCAAAGCTAAAAGTCTGACTGATGGAAGATTGTTTCAACAACTTATCAACAACGAACCTGAAAGATGTAGCAAATTCCTTACCTTTAAATGAATTTGCTTTAAGGTTTTGCAAATTAAGGTTTTGCTTGTCTTTCTGGTAAAGAGATTTTGTCAAGTGAATTACATGTCTTCAGTTCTGAAATTAGTCTCTAACTGTTAAATAAAATTAAAAATTGAATCGAATTTTGATTTGTTTTATAAAAAACTGCTTTTTAGTGTTTACAAAAATAATATGTTTTTTGATTACTAAGGCCAAATATCTTATTGATGCTTACTTTTCAATTTTGCTGTTGTATGACTGTATAACAAAGTCAGGCACAATACAAAATTGATAAATAAAGCGGAAGAAAGTCTAATGAAATCATTTTTCACAAATATCTGGAGATCTCAACTTCAAGAACAGCGATAACCGTTTGAGAAAGTCATATCAATATAAAACAGTTTCTAAACGAGCACTATAAGGGTTAAACCCACCTTTAAAGTGTTAAGTCCCATTTAAGGCGGTAATAAATTGATTGCGTGAGGCAGCGAGCTAGGGGGGGGGGGGGGTGCGACTCGAGTAGAACGGCCGGGTAACGAAGTTATAAAAGTCCCAGACCCAACTGATCTTGATTACGGTTGTCCTGATTACCAACTTTCAGAGCGAATCTGATTGCAGTTCATTAGTTTCTTGATGTTTAGATTTTCAACAAGTCAGCGAGTTAAATTTCCTACTTTGCTTTTATGTTTTTAATTACATTCTTCCTTTAGTAAGATTACACTATTGTGACCTTGCGTTTCCTGGATTGCAATCTCATTAAACAATTTCTTTTAGGGTATTCATCATTTATGTTACGTGCTTTATAATATTAAGTGCTTATTAGCTTAGTGTTAGTGCTTAAGATTGTAAAACCTTTTTAGATTGAAATTTGAGAAATATTGATATATTATTCAATATTTCTTTTTTACACTTATAGAACTTTTTTATTTTAATTTTTATTTCTTATGGTTTAACTGTACATTTCCCAAATTGTTAAACTACTTAGAATTCTTACTTCTATAACCATTGTTCTACAATAAAATTAAATCTGCTGCTGTTTTGGAGTTAAATCAGCTCTGTAACAATACTCAAGGAATTCTCGGAAACCGTAACAACATAGTTCAGCTAGTTCATGTACAAATAATTCAGTATTACGGAATGAATTAAAAAAGTATTATATTCAAAAATGTTTGT
The DNA here is from genome assembly GCA_035578135.1 of Flexamia atlantica. Lineage (NCBI taxonomy): Eukaryota > Metazoa > Arthropoda > Insecta > Hemiptera > Cicadellidae > Flexamia > Flexamia atlantica. The sequence continues at coordinate 43,217,404 of JAQJVK010000001.1, read as the reverse complement.
GAAAGGGAGTTTTGTCTCTTTTATTGTGACAAGCGTCAAATCGTTTGGTCGATAATCTAGCATACTATGTTTACTGTCAAGTCTTTGCTAACCCGTATTGTTGGATTGTCTTCTACACCCCATTTTACTGTCAAACCGATCCAACATGTTTAGTCAGAAATTATATTTTATATTAATTGCTAACCAATCAATGTTTAAGGCGTAGGTCTATTTATAGGCAGCATAAAATTGCGAGCTCCTAAACTACTTAAATAGCTGATTTATAATTTGTACCCCATATAATTTATATTAAGAACGATCTGTTTAAGTCATTTCGACGCTCTTAATTTCATGCCACTATAAAACATTTATAACATAAACCTGAAGTAACTGAAATCCTGAATGAACGATTACTCCTTTTCACTCTTGCACGGGTCGTGTTTTACGGGTGGTTTGTGTTGCTGACAAAATGTAAGTGATTCCTTGCCGATGATACATTCCCAGCACATCCCTTGTTTATGTCGAGCGTCGACGCCGAATGGTCGGTATTCCTGGCACACTCCCCAGGGTCTATTGTTGTGGATCAACTACATGTGTAGTGCAGGTAATTACTAGGAAAGCACCGCTCATTGTCCATCCTATAACGACGTTGTTACAGTATTCTACATTCCCAGCTAATTAAATGACTCATTAATTTAAAAATTAATGGTAAGCTGGTTCTATCTTCTGTTTTTTTTTTCTATAAATAAGCAGTAAAGTACATAATACGTAATAATCTCTGTAAAGTAAATACGTAATCTCAGTAAAGTAAGTACGTAGTAATCTCTGGCGTTAATAAAGTTCTATACTTGAAAGGTAATTTCCTTTTTGTTCGTGATAAGTGCGATAAGTTAGTGTTATGTTTCCCATCGCAATTGGGCTTATCGTGTTTTTTTTTTTTAATACAACAGAAAAATGTTAACTTGCCATGCATATTATTTATACGTCTTGCCAAAGTGGCAGCCTAATTGTTTAGAAGAATATTCCACAGCTGCTAGAGGTCTAAATGTCACGATATTTTTTTATTTATAGATATTATTACTTTTTGTGTTATCACAAACCTCTTACTGCTAGATTAAATTTAATCTCAATAAAACAATCTTTTAAAATGATATTAAGAACTAAAAGTTTCGGAAAATCTAAGGGAATCAACTGGTTTGGTAATCCTAGCAAACCTTGTTTACTTTAAAACCATGATAAACCGTTCTGTTAGTAACCTTATTAAGTAAGCCCCCTGTTTACTGTCAATCCATGTACAACCCTTTTATCAGGCTTCTATTTCCCTGTTAAAAATGAAGATTTCTCGCACCTGCTATGTTTCGACATTTTTGCTGCTTTTAATGAGTGAGTAAAATAATACTTTTTTCCTGGTGGAAGACAAAGTAAACACATAAGATTAGCATTGAAATCAATTAATTAAAAATCGAACTACTTTAAATTTCCACGCAGAATATGATGAAGCATAATAGGCGCTAGCAGCTGATTTAGGGGTAGGAATAATTACATAAGAATAACACCGACGACAATCGGCTGTAACAACATCAAAGAATTCAGCGTATAAGAACAGAACAATCAGCTCATAGCCCAAGCAAATTAGACTAAAAAAGAGCTGTAGCACACAAAATTAGGAACAGTCTGGGAAATCGTTTTAATCGGTTCGGGGCGTCTCAAACAAGGTAAAAATAAGTTTGCGACGGATTCTGACTGGTGCTTAACTTTTAAGAGGCAAAAAAACAGCAAAACTGTGTACTTTTTATAGGTTTTTACTTATAACTCGAAAACAGTGCATCCTAGAGAAAACTTTCAAGATACACTTTTAAAGAACATGAAATTCTGCGTAAAATGACGTATAAATCATCAAGATCGACCCCACCGTTTAGCCACAACCGATCGTCAAAGTTCTCTTATTTTAACGAAAAATCGAGCATATACTGCTCTCTGGCGGGGAGCTTGGAAATGCATGATGATTAGACAAGAGGAGAACGTTGTCCCTGTATTTTTTACATTTGGGTTTTATTTTTTCGTGAGTAATAATCATATTTACTTCTTTAAATCTCGTTTGAAACGTTTATTAGATGGCGGATTAAGTATTTTCCATAGAAAATATTTTTTTCATATTTTTTTAATATAATTTTGTTATGTTACGTTTTGTTTTCTTAGTTAAAGAAGGTGGCGGCCTCTTTTTACCTTGCATTTGCCCCCCCACATGGACCTTAGGACTGTGCGTGGAAGTTATCAAGCAAACCAAGGAGTGAGCCGGTACAGTACAAGGATGAACAGTACTGCTAAAAGTATGCGGCATCATCGGGACTCGATCCTGAGACGCTGCCGCCACAGAACCGGGACCGAGTGCGCTACCAACTGCGCCACCGACTTACTACGTATTTGAAACTATCAATATTTGCATCCCGTAGTTTAGTAAAGGTATTTTGTCTCGGCATTAACCCAATAGATTTTTCTTAATTTTTTATCAAATTAAATATTGGAACGCGGTTATTTTAGATTATTTAATGTTCTCGCTTAGCTAATAAGAATTTGTGCAAACTTTTAAAGAGTTCCGTAATTTTGTATGTCTTGGTGTTCAGAACCAGTTCTTAGCATGTACTGTTTAGAAAGATCATGGACTTTAAATCCGACTGCTCCTACTCGTTCTAAATCAAGAAAAATAGGTTTTAGTGCTTGACATGTCTGAAAATAATTCTATATGCCCATCTTTTACCGAAGATTCAAGGCCGGACATCAAAGGCTTCAAGGCTAGCGTTACGTTTAGGTTACTCACCTTAATCAACTTACAATCAAGCATTGCATACCTTACGTAATTAGCATAGTTTAAAACAATTAGCAATATAACAACAACAATATATATAAAACCAATCCTTGATTTTAAATTCAGCTTGACGAATGTAAGTGAGCAACTTATGCATAACGCTAGCCTTGAAGGCTCTGTCTGACGCCTGGCCTTGAAGTTTCGGTCAAAATGAAAAATGGGCTCATTGACCTATTAATCACAGAGATGTCAAGCACTAACACCTATTTTTGTGGGTTTTTAGTACTCAGAGCAGTAGCAGTCAAATTTTGAAATCCATTTTTACTTTCTCCCCCCTATACATAGTATATGGAGAAAGTATTGTTTTCGTCAAAATTTTCGAATTTGAGTTGTTAGTGGATATATTCGTTTTAGTGCTCCCTGAATCCAAAAAAGTGGTTTTCGGCCTGTTGTCTGTCTGTCTGTGTGTGTGGATGTATATATGTGTGTGTGTGTGTGTGTGTGTGTGTGTGTGTGTGTGTGTGTGTGTGTGTGTGTGTGTGTAAACAAAGCTAGAGACGACACCAGTGGTCCGATTTTCATGAAATTTGGCATGTAGGTATAAAGCCGTGGTATCTCCAGGCGTATTTTTCATTTTTTTTGAATTTTTGATTTTTAAGGGTATTTACCCCATAAAACCCATAAAAAATGACAAAATCCAAAATTTCTCAAAAACGGCTCTAACAATTTTGATAGAAATTTCATGGTTTTTTGTGCTTAGGTTGACAAACAAAATGGCACCACCCGCATGTCTGTAAAAATTCAGGTTCAGAAGTTATGGGGTTTTAAGTGTTAAAAAATTCATATTTTCAAATTTCACAAAAACCTCTAACTTTTAAAGAAAATTTACTTGCAACCATTAAATTTGGCTTGAAAAACTAAATAATCTAGTATTTTGTATCATTAGTCTACGTCAACTGGTTGCAACGATAATTGATATTTTAGTTTGGCGGTAAATGCAGTACGTTGTCCAGTGTTATTCTTATGGCAAATATTCAAAAACTGATATCTCCGTTATTTACTAACCGATTTTGATAAAACTTGGTATATATTTGTGTGATAATTAATTGTTAATTTGTTTTACTACACTGAATAGATTTTCTGGTTTTAAATGACTTGAAGGGAGAAAGTATCTGTCAGTTTCCTGATCCCGTTTATTTTAACATAACTTAATGGTTAGGTATATACCAAGACAAATAAAATTGTGGAACTCTTAAAAAGTTTGCACAAATTCTCATTCGGCAATGAAAATATTAAATTAACCCAAATAACAGTATTTCATTAAGTTTTAATTTGATAAAAATGAAGAAAAATCAATTGGGTCAATGCCGAGACAAAATACCTTTACTAAACTACGGAATGCAAATATTGATAGTTTCAAATATACAACAAGACTAAAATAACAAAATATATATAAAATATTTTTATGAAAAATACTTAATCCGCCATCTAATAAACGTTTCAATCTAGATTTAAAGAATTAAATATGATTATTACTCACGAAAAAATAAAACCCAAATGTAAAGGATACAGGGACAACGTTCTCCTCTCGTCTAATCCTTACGCATTTCCAAGTTCCCCGCCAGAGAGCAGCATATGCTCGATTTTTCGTTAAAATAAGAGAACTTTGGCGATCGGTTGTGGCTAAACGGTGGGGTCGATCTTGATGATTTATACGTCATTTTACGCTGAATTTCATGTTCTTTAAAAGTATGATTTGAAAGTTTTCTCTAGGATCCCCTGTTTTCGAGTTATAAGTAAAAATCTATAAAAAGTACACAATTTTGGTGGTTTTTTGCCTCTCAAAAGTTAAGCACCAGTCAGAATCCATCGCAAACTTATTTTAACCTTATTTGGGATGCCCTGAACCGATTAAAACGATTTCCCAGACTGTTCCTAATTTTTGGTGCTACAAGTCTAATTTTGCTTGGCCTATCATAGCTGGAATGGTTGCAGCTATTCGGATACAAGCAATAATTGCAGATCGAAACAAAATAGACATTGCTGAATAATTACTTTGTTAATGAAAGAAATGTTTATAGATTGGGTATTTTTTACTGCAGATGGGAGGGAAGGTGAGAATTTTGAGAGAAAAAGCAAAGCACATTGCCTCACGAGTGAAATTGGCGCCCGAGCTGGTTTGATTTCCAGAAAGATTTTTTGGGGGATATATCATTCTCTAGAGTGTGCCATACACATTATATTCCAGGATTTTGGAGAGTGGCACTACGTGTCGTGTGGTTTGCCCTGCAGGTGAACGGTTTCCGAGTGGCCGCCTCCAACCTGCCCCTCGGCCCGGTGACGCCGCAGCACGACGAGCCCCTGGTGGCCGCGGAGAAGGCGAAGGCCGTGGCCGCCCTCCACGAGGCCGCCGCCCATGAAGCTGCCGCCCACGAGGCTGCCGTCCACGAGGCTGCTGCCCACCAAGCCGCCCACGAGGCTGCTGCCCACCAAGCCGCCGCCCACGAGGCTGCCGCCCACCAAGCCGCCCACGAGGCTGCTGCCCACCAAGCCGCTCATGACGCTGCTGTGAGTCTTAATACGGGTAGCTTTTCCTACAGCCTTAAGAACAGTAAAATTTTGAGCAAAAAAAGTGTTGCAATTCAAATAAACGTTGAAAGAATTTTCAGTCTACTCTGTATTTATCCTTACTCCGTTTTTTTAACCGAAAATTAGTTTTTAGTTTTACATAGGCTAACTATATAAAATATTGTTGTTTACTAGAAAATACACTTTCATACACCTTCTACAAACTTATATGGCATGAGTCATTGATTCTTGAGAGTAAACTGGAATCATGTAAAAGCTATCTTAATTTTTTTTTATTTCATAATCCTTGTAATAATTAAAATGAAATCCGTCCAGATCGCCCATGAGAACGAGGTGGCGCACGGCCCAGGACCGCTGTACGTGGAAGCCCCTGTCACCCCGGCCCCACACGCCGCCCCCACCCCCGCCGTGTTCGTGCCCGTCGCCCCCGCCGCTCCCGAGGTGCACGTCACTCCAGCCCCCGTCTCCTACGTCTCCCACGCCGCGCCCTCTCCCTCCCCCGTGGTCGTCACCCCCGCTCCCACCCCGGCGCCTGCTGGTCCCTATGTGGCTCACGTCACTCCTTCGCCTTACTCTGCTCCTGCTGAACACGCTCACTCCTACGCCACCGTGGAGCTCGACTCTTCAGACTTCCCTCCTCCTTCTCCTCAAGCTTACTTCCATCCTGCTCCCTCAGCCGTTTCTCACGGACCTGCTCCCTCCCCCTCTCCCTCCCCTCTGCCGACAGCGGCTCCCGTCGTTCCCGCTGAGCCGTCTCCCACTCCTGTTTATGTCTCTTCTCCCTCGCCTTCTCCTGCAGCCTATGTGGCTCCTGCCGTCCACGCCGCTCCCGCTCCTGCTGCGCCTGTAGCACTGGCAGCTCCCGTTGCGGTCCATCCCGCCCCCGCCGTAGTGCATGCCGCCCCCGCCGTCCACGCCGCCCCCGCCGTCCACGCCGCCCCCCGCCGTCCACGCCGCCCCCGCCGTAGTCGCCGCCCCCGTGGCCGTCGTCTCCAGTCAGTCCCACGCCCAGGACGAGCTCGGCCAGTACAGCTACAGCTACAGCAACCCTCTGTCCTCCAAGGTGGAGACCAAGACTGTGGATGGCATCACCAGGGGAGGTTACTCCTACCTCGACTCCCACGGCCTCGTCCAGAGCGTCAACTACGTCTCTGACGATGTAAGTTAATTCACACTACTTAATACAAATATTGCATATTATCCTTAAGAAGTTTTGGATATTGAACAAGTTTTATTTTTAAAAGCAGACCAATACATTTAAATTGAAAAACTGAAAGATAGTGTGCTCTTTTAACCCGTAATTGGATGAACTCATAATAAAGCATTGCCATTAAATTCACATTGGAGAAAATTTGTATTCATTTAACAAAACAATCTATTATCTTTTATGGTCATTTAAATACACTAAAAGTTTTTGTGAGTATTTTTAAAAATCCCTCTCACAATTAATTCTGGACTGAATTTATTTATTTTTATGTCGTTGGAAAGAGCTCAGCGAGAATTTTCGCCGGAAACAGTGTACACTAAGGCATGAGGAATGTGTTAAAGCTTTTATGATGTGTATAATTAACGCGGTTTGAACCGTATTTCAGTATAGAATTACGACAAATGACATACTTCAACCAATTTTCATTCATTCATGAAATTAGGTAAAATATTCATAAAATATTAATTCATAAACCCAAATTATATTGTTCAAACCGATTTTGTTCGTTAACACCCAAGCTCCTACATAGTCACAATTCACGAAAGTTACAAAAACAAAAAAGTCCTTAATAAAATATGCAACAAATATATTTTCTGAAAAAACACATGACATAGCATGCTGTCTGGTTATTCCACCACTAGAAAGTTACAAAATCTTAAACGAAAAAAGACAGGGGCAACGTTCTCCAATCGTCTTATACTTATCATTCACAAGTTACGAGCTAAATATCAGCATTTTATACTCGTCAGTCCTAAAGCTCCTCTTTCAAGGTACAATTTAAATTTGTAATCAACGTATGTCTGTTCATTATTAACATCACAAAAGGTGATTTAAAGCAAACAAAGTTGAACACAATACATGATTTTTATCAAAGGCTTGTTTCATTTGCGTTTGCAGCACAACGGGTTCCGAGTGGCGGCGTCCAACCTGCCGACGGCCGCGGTGCCCGTGGACATCCCCGACAGCCACGACGTCGCCGCCGCCAAGCACGCGTTCTTCGCCGAGCTGGCCAAGGCCAAGGCGGCCGCCGAGGCCCACCCGGACCTCCCACACACCTACGACCACTAACCAGCTGTAGCTTGACAGACGTACCTTGCCGACACGTACACAAGTTATTTTGAGATATTGAATGTTTAGAGAGAAACTTTGGAAAACAAGTTGTGCAAGATAATTAAAACATAAAAAAAATTCAATGTAGAAGGATTGTTTTAAAAACTAAAATTTCAATTTTTATACTGACCTCCATAATCGTAAGTCAGCATTGTGTAGCTGCTCTTCCCAAAAACCTCCACTTTATATGTAAAGACAACCTAAGTAAAATGAGAAATTGTCGAATAATATTACCTTCGGTTTCCATAAATATTATAGTAGGTAGGGTTAAAAACATATGTATATTTCTGTCTTGAAAATAAGATGAGGGTCGTCCGTTTTTCATAGATACTGTATCTTGTATACGAAACTGAAACCAAATACTGTCTAATACCACTATCTCAAATTAATTTTATCAAACATGTATTTGTCAAAACTGTAGGATATAATTTTAAATATAAGCTATTTACTTTAGCTAAGAAAATGTGATAGTAATTTAATAAACTAGTTTTTTTAATTAATACAGTTGTACTACTTTATCCTTTTTATATACATACTAGCAGTTCCCGTGGCTTAGCTCACGATAAAAATTATAGTCTAACCCTGATTTGACGAATCTAAAGGGGCTGAATGAAAAAAAAGGTTATATCAATGAATATTTAATGTAGATGTCTGTTTACGTGCTATGGCGTTGTGTAGGATTAAAAAACAGTTATACTCGTATTACAGAAGATAGTGTAGATTTCATGACTCAGTCATGACTCAAAAACGGAATTTTACGATTTTAACGTGAAATGTGTCAATTTTAAGGCATTTCTATGCATATTTGCCAATACGGCTCAGAATTATTGTCAAATACGGTATCAATAAAGAGCAATTAGTACAATAAAGAGCAGAATGTTCGGGACAGTGCGCTATCCGTCGACAGTGTTACAAACTTGAGTCACTTAGTTTACATTATATATAAATAGTATACATTATTTTCATTATATTTTGAAAGGTCAACTTGAGACTGCAGCATTAATTTTTTCGTGCAAAGCCAGGACACCCTCGGATTAGATGAAAAAGGAATTCGCCAAACTATTGCATGGGATGAATACATTAAGGAGGTCCTAAGGGAAAAACTATATTCCCGTTGCATAATTAAAGATTGAGCCACATTTTATGATTAGACAGATAAGGTACAGAAATTGATGATGGATTAAACCTTAACTAGATGTAACTTTTATACATAGAGCGAGTGAGCTAAATAAATTGACAAAACAACCAATAAACCATTACGAAAGGAATCAAATTGTAGATCAGCTGAAACAACCTATACATTTGTGAAGCTAATTACACTATGTTTGACTGAATGATATTGGAAATGTACACAAAAGATAATCCATCCTATACTCTTACTTGAATGCTTGTATGCTTGTATGCTTGCTTGCGTGCTTGCACAATCATCTTAAAAACGGCTCCGAGGATTTCCTTCAAAGTCTGTAAATAAGTAATTTATGACTCAAAAATGTCTTTTATGCAGATTACTTGGCCGGAGAAAATCTAATAACGTAATAAATCGAATTTTAAAGTTGTAAAATTTTGACATTGGCCTTATGGGTTGCCGTGATATCAACGAAAATAAACAAGGAAAGTGTAAACAAATGAAGTAATCATAACAGCTGTTTGGAATCTACAGCCATCAAAGGAAAATACAGCAAGTGGAATGAAGAATCCATGGAGCAATGAAAAAAAGGTTTCTATTTATTAATTTTATGATAGTGAAATATTTTATAGTAACTGGATGAACTGGTAAACATGAAATAACACCGAGAAAGGCTCGGTCCACCAGGTGCTTACATTTATACGGGCATATTTCAATCCTTTGACTCCGCCAAAAAAAAACCTTAAATACCAGATATTTTTATAATTTAGGGATTTCTATATAAATAGATCAAAGAATTAGATTAGGGCTATTTCAGCACAGTCTGTCGGTGACAAAAAAAAATACCGTATTTCCTCTTTCAGTCTTGCGGGGAATTAGTTTCAAGACTCAACCACAAAAGACAGCTCGCTCTTCAGGCTTTAAACTATAGAGGTCGAATTAGATTAAACGCTAAATCATCGTAACAGTCATAATTACAACTCCCGCTGCTGCAATAAATATTTTGCCATATACTAAATTTATGATTAAACAGATTAGATATTAAAACTAAACTAAATGCAACTTTTATATAGTACATAATTATGTCCATAAAATAAATCAACAAAATAATAATAAAACCGTGATGAAAGAAATCAATTTTTAATCAGCTGTAACAGGGTATGTACATTTTTGAAGCTGACTCAGCTGGCTGATTGAATGAACATTGAAAATGTAACCAAAAAATCGTCCATAACACTTTTATATGGGAAAATCTGAAAAAAATTCGATCTCGCCAAAAACCCCTTTAAACTTCGAATTTTGTAAAAATCCTTTCTTAGCAGATGCCTACGCCCTAAGAGGAACGTCCACTCAAAATTTCAACGATCTAAGCCATATAGTTTGGGCTGTGCGATGATAGGTCAGTGGTATTTGACAAATATATAGTAGAATACACCTGTTATTAAAAACTAATTTGCTGGTAGTGAAGCGACAAATTTACTCACCGGTCCACTGCTAACACAAAAAAATAATTAGACCAATTTTGGAATTAAAAATTTTATAAAATGTACCATTTATGATTAAGTATCTGGTGGACTGCTCGGTATTAATTTTATATTTACCAGTTCATCCAATTATTATAAAACAAATATTAATTTATAAATACTTTTTTATTACTCCATGCAATCTTTATCTCACACGCTGTATTTTTCCTAGAAGGCTGTAGTTTGCAAACAGCTGTTATATAATCAATTCGTTATTTATTTACACTTTCCTTGTTTTATTTAGTTGCTATCATGGCAACTCGTAAGGCCGACATTATTTTTTTTTTCATTTAAATCCAAATCACCAAAGCAAACCCTCCTAGAATTTCAATTTTGGAAACTCCGTTTCTAAGACATGTCCACATACTCGAAATGAAATGTCCACAATGAGTTTTAAGATTATACTTAGAGTAATTTTTGTTTTTTTTATATTTTTTATTAGACGGGCAACCCTTTTACAAAAGTGGGAATACAGTGATAATTGATTGGTGGAATAGGTGGGACGCAGTAATATTCCTCTTAATGGAAGACACTTAAATTTAGGAACAAAAGAAAGTTATATTCAAAGCAAAAAAATCATAGACTAGTACCTACGAACATTAAAAGTCTCTATAGGAACAGCTCATATGGTATTTAACATTTAAATGAACCTTATGGCTGGATTGTTATATCTCAACATACTGTATCGGGCGGGGCTGTATCGCCTGTCTTCGGGCGGGTCGTAATACGCAAGTAGGTTAAGTGGCATTTGACAAATATATGGTAGGTGGTAGTAATAAATTTTTACATTTGATTCTTCCGGTAGATTGCACCTTGATTCCCAGAAAATATTCTAAAAGCCTCCCATCCATAGGTTTGAAAACTGAAACGACCACCATTTTGAATTTTATGATTTACTCTATTTTAGTCATCTGACTTAGAAAGAATATTTTAAAACCATTTACTTTTTCGCATCTAAAGCCTAAACAAAATATTTTTGCAAAGCATATTGGCCCAAAGTCTTGTGGTTTTCGAGGAAGTGAGCTTTGAAAGATAAAAATGGCGTCCATTCAGAATTTTATAATATACCATATTTGAGCCCTTTGGGAGAAAATATTGCAAAGTCCTTTCTTAGTACGCATATAGGTAAAGGATATTTGTGCGAAGTTTCATGGCTCTAAGCCTCATAGTTTGTCTTATGTATATATATTGAAAATCAACATATCCAATTTCCAACAATAATTTATAAAATCTCAGATAAGTATTTTTACAAAATCAATTAATTTTGTTAGTGATAGTATTGGTATTAATTACTGGCAAAATCAAAAGCATTGCTCACTTAAAATATCTATAGGAAAAAGTGAAAGCACTGTCATTGTGACCAAATTAATGCATATTTCCTTTTCCCTGTGGAAGTTTGGTCTATTTCGGCTTCATTATTTAAAGTCAAAATTGTCATAGCTTCAATTTTAAACGTGGATTCCCTTTAAATCGATTTTTAATGCTAATTTTTAATTATTGTTTAAGTTTTCTTTTGACACTCTGTTATAGCCGGCACAACCCCAAGTACATCCTGGTATTATGTTGACTGAAGATATTTTAGGTGCACGATTTACGTTTTGGTACCTACGTTCCTGAAAACTTATTTAAAACCTATCCCGCAGCTCGGTGCCATCATGCGAATGGCTTCGTTAAATCACAGCCATTTTTTACTTCATCCTACGATCAACTCCATCAAACAACGTGGTGAAATATTAGTTTTTATTTATTATAAAGTTATAAAAATTGTTTCCCGGAAACACTTAACTACAGTTATGACTATACGAAGGTTAAAATTTTTAATCCGTTCGTTTTAGTTGTTGGGTTACTAATCAATTATTACCGGTGATCTGTCAATTATTATACCTACTAAAAACACTATTACAGTGTCTTTTATTGATGAATCAGACTTAGAAGAAGGCTACACAAGTCGTATTACCCATGTTGTCTCTCTCTTCCTCTATGCACTCTTAATAAATGTAATAAGTCGATGACTTCATTGTGATATTGTGAAAAACTTTCTTATCGAGTACTTTTGTCCGTATTTGGAATATCACTTTGAGTTTTTAAAGTTCATAAAAAATAAATTTATGGAATAAGGTTTTGTCAAATTTTGTAAACTGAAAGGGAAATTTAATGTAAAATTTATTGGGTGAGGTGAGTTCTTAAGGGAGCGGTCTACCTTGACAGAAAAATCTGCGTGTCAGAGCGAAATAACATTCCAAAGATAGGGCTAAAGCGCGCTGAAGTAAGCTTGCAGACGTTTCGTATCTGGACGACAAAAGCTTTATTTTTAAGATTTAATAAAAATGAGAGTGGGTCACGTTCTTTAGAATATTTTATAGGTCTCTACAACTTTTATTAGCGAATTTCCCCTATAGGGTAGAAGCTGTTACCGTAGTACTCATGGTAAGACCTAAGCCCAAGACCATGATAACTTTTCGTTTTGGGGGCCCCAGAAGCAAAAAACACTATTCATTCATTTTCATAAATATATATATATATATCTATATATATATACATATATCTATGTGTCTTTAAGCACGATAACTCGCGTAAAAATGATCCAATCTTAATGAAATTTGGCATGGATGTGTAAAGTAGTAATTATTCGGACGAGTTCGTAATCCAGCCCAATCGGACTACCGGAAGGGGGGGTAAAGGGGGTAAAACCCCCCCAAAAATAGGTTTTTCGAGTTTTTTACATAAAGAAATAAACATAATCCAATTTTTGTTGGCACCATTGAATTCAGCTCAAAAAGACAAACAATTTAGTATTTTGAATCACTACTCTATGTCCATTAGTTACCGAGATATTGAAAGTGGTAAACACAGTACGTTGTCCCAATGTTAACCTTATGGGAAATAAGTAAAATTCTTTATCTCGTTTATTCCTCAATATATCCTGATAAAACTTGGTAAATGGCTTCTCCTAGTTCAGACCTACTAAATATTGAATTAAAACCACCCAGTTTTAATATACCCGTAGCAGCAAACCTGCATACTCATTCCCCATGTTATTCTTATGGAGCTTACAAAAACATGTCAAATCTCGATATGTTGGATTAAAATATGTTATTTTGGACTGGAAATTCGCTGAGTATGCAGGTTTGCTGCAACGGGGGTATTTTTCTACAAAGCGTTTCTGTCGTTAGTTATGAGACTTTAAAACCTAACAAAAAACTACCTTTTTTTGAAAGATTTACACAATTTCTGTAAATAAACGGGGATAAAATCAAAAATTCTAAAATCATAGCGACCTAAAAAAACATATCCTTTTTAAAATGACACCAAAATATTGGAAATCATATGAAAATCCAGCTATCAATGAATAAGATACAAAACCCTGTTTTAGCGCTCGGAACTTGAGGTAGACCGCCCCCTTAACATTTTTTGCTGGTATTACAGCGACGAAACAACTCTAGTGGGTAGGACACTTGACTAAATATTCCATCACCACGTCATAAAATATTGAAGCCCGCTGAGTGCGGCCTTGTGTGGCCATGAAAGGGCGAGGGGCCCCGTGCAAACTTACCTTCACTATGCCGCGCGCAATCGATACGATTTAATACTACAATGCAAAGCATTTATAAAGAGTTTGTATTTTTCACCTGATACTTATAAGTAAAATCATTGCAGTATATGTTTAATTTTAAGAAATGAATCCTGCTTTGATTTTTTTTTAATCTTTTAATTCAAACGCATTTAACCTCCCAATACAATTTCTTTAACCGTAAGTCATGACTACATTTACGATTTTTAGCTGTAAATCTGATCCCTGAATGCCAATTGGGCTCATTTATTTGTCCGGGTCTTTTATCTCACGTACTCAATTTTATGTTTTTTTAATACACTCACTTGTTAATTTGTTTTAAGTGAAAACCCCCCTGGCGGGCGGTGTGGAATCGTATACACCATTTAATACAAAATTTAATTCATATGCAAATACTAAATAGTATACTTAATAGCGAAAATGGAAAGTGGGACTTTGCTTATTAGACACCATATAATTATTGAACTGCGAGATTTATCGAGCACCCCTTATAGTCAAGGTGATAAATACCTTCACTGGGCTTTTGAACGATACTTTTCACTATGCACATTGAGCTCCGCTATTAGCGTTTATTTAATTATATCGGAATATTGTTCAAAAATAGTTAATATTACTTTTCGATAGTTAGGAATGTAAATTTAAAGTTTCGCTGGTGATAAACACATAACTAAAACAGGTGAAGATTTCATATTAGCGTAGTGAAAAAGGTTATTTCCTAATTGTATATAGCAACATACAATTAAACATACAACATACATTGAAATTTAATGTAAAATTTATTGGGTGAGGTGAGTTCTTAAGGGAGCGGTCTACCTTGACAGAAAAATCTGCGTGTCAGAGCGAAATAACATTCCAAAGATAGGGCTAAAGCGCGCTGAAGTAAGCTTGCAGACGTTTCGTATCTGGACGACAAAAGCTTTATTTTTAAGATTTAATAAAAATGAGAGTGGGTCACGTTCTTTAGAATATTTTATAGGTCTCTACAACTTTTATTAGCGAATTTCCCCTATAGGGTAGAAGCTGTTACCGTAGTACTCATGGTAAGACCTAAGCCCAAGACCATGATAACTTTTCGTTTTGGGGGCCCCAGAAGCAAAAAACACTATTCATTCATTTTCATAAATATATATATATATCTATATATATATACATATATCTAATCCCTGATCCCTGAATGCCAATTGGGCTCATTTATTTGTCCGGGTCTTTTATCTCACGTACTCAATTTTATGTTTTTTTAATACACTCACTTGTTAATTTGTTTTAAGTGAAAACCCCCCTGGCGGGCGGTGTGGAATCGTATACACCATTTAATACAAAATTTAATTCATATGCAAATACTAAATAGTATACTTAATAGCGAAAATGGAAAGTGGGACTTTGCTTATTAGACACCATATAATTATTGAACTGCGAGATTTATCGAGCACCCCTTATAGTCAAGGTGATAAATACCTTCACTGGGCTTTTGAACGATACTTTTCACTATGCACATTGAGCTCCGCTATTAGCGTTTATTTAATTATATCGGAATATTGTTCAAAAATAGTTAATATTACTTTTCGATAGTTAGGAATGTAAATTTAAAGTTTCGCTGGTGATAAACACATAACTAAAACAGGTGAAGATTTCATATTAGCGTAGTGAAAAAGGTTATTTCCTAATTGTATATAGCAACATACAATTAAACATACAATTGTATACAGCAACTACTTTTTCACCACACTACGACGAAATCACCTGTTTTACAAACGTCAAACGCGGACAGAAACACACTGTTTGCCGCCACAGGACCGAAAATGTTTAGGGCCCTAGGGCCGAAAGTCAGCTGATCGTTTATTTGCTTGAAACAACGTTAGAACATCACATAATTATACGGAGGTTCCAAAGACAGGATAGTAGCGATCATGTGATTTTCATAGCTGTGATTTGTATTCAAGTAATATCATCTTTTTTATTATTATTTAGGGTATATTTCATTGTGTAGAGTGGTGAAAAATAGCGTTCGCACCTCGGCCGAAAGGGTTTTGCAGCTCTCGATCGTTTCAAATTCACGACTTCGTCTCGAATTTGAAACACGATCTCGAGCCTGCAAAACCTCATTTTCGGCCCTTGTTGCGAAATATACTATCATGAATAGTAATAATAATCATCAATGACTACTGTAATCATATTTGGACCAATTTAAAATTAATCTAAATGCTTTCCTGCGATTTTTAAGCCTCAGTCCATCCAATAAGAAGTGGTATATCACTGATATTATTAGCTGTGATTTTTTGTTTAATGGTCTCCAGAAACCATCTGATTTTATGTCGGAATGAACCAAGGAAAAGTTTTAAAACTTAAGCTTGGCGGTCAACTGTGAAAAATAAGGATCAACAATAGATTCTTATTATAATAAGAAGTTTAAAAAAATCTTACTTTTTTAGATCGATGTTAATTTTTATTTATTGAAATATGTGTGCGGCTTATAAATCGCTAGCTGTTGTACCCGTTCTTCTTAAAGTTTAACTGAAGAAGAAAATAGTTCTAACAAAAGCCAAATAAAAACTACCAAAATATATAAAAAATCACAATATATACATTAAAAGCTGATGGGGGAAGCCGAATAGGATTTTAAGGGAAGTAATACTATGTGTAGCACAGGTGCAAGATCTATCTACCTTTGTGTAAAATGTCAGCCTAGTTCGGTAGTTTTTTCCTCCATCCTGCGAACAAACAAACAAACAGACAGACAGACAGACAGATAGAAACCACTCATTCTTCAACCACTCAATATGTACAATATTTTATATACTATTATTTACATGTTTGAACAAACTAATTTGCGGGCAAATATAACGAAATTAGCTCGAACCTCTCCTGATGAAGTTACATTTACAATAAGTAAGTAAACCTTTTTTCAGTTGATTGAATTATACCGTGTTTGTTATAGTGTCGAGTCTAATGCTACAAGTAAAGTTTAAAGATCGCGCTGCAATCATCCTACACTCATCCTTCACTCATATTTGCCTTAAAATATCTCTTACTGGTAGTCGTTGTCTTAATGGTAATGTAGTGTAATGTAATGTAAAGATCAATATTTTTCTGGGTAAATTAGGAGGTATACAATTACGTAGGGTATCCGTGAGCTTATAGTACAAGTTTACAAGTGAAACACATGTCCCATAGCTACATGCACCTTTGCAAACTACTGAATGTAATTAAACTAGTCAAGTCTCTCCCGTATCGGTATTATAAGTTGACAATAATCGGAAGCTCAGATTAAACTCAGAGAAATGCTAATGTCATCTATAACTTGTAAATTTGGAAATTATTTTACAGGCTAATTAATTTTACGAGTTAGTGCTTTTAAAAGTCAGTGACCTGTTTTGCTTTTGCCGCAATTAACTTTTCTGGGACTGGTGATGAGATTGTCTGGCCCACAGTAATAATAAATTAAGTTTATGGTCTGTGTTGCCATTTTACATTCATATTTTAAATGTAGGCCTTAAAATTGATATTAAATCAAGAGTGAATGATCTGAATAATTTATTTATTCTCTGTATTTTTTTTACTATTAACACACCCGTTGCAACTTTCTTTACTTCAACAGACAAAAGTATTATATCGAATTTTGTCGCCGCATCGGCTCTTCTCAAACTCGTGTCGAAGGTGTCATCAGTCACTGCAGAGCTGCATGTTTCTCACTTTTCCGTTTATAATAATGTATGAAAAATGCTATCATTCGTTACCTGCTGCTTCCGTTACAACCCGACTTTTTATGAGGGGTCCTTATAGAGGATATTTCTAAAAGTATGCCTGGCGCCAATTCTTAGGGCCCACGCCGTCCTTAAGCCCAATGCTAAAAATTAACATTAGTCTTATGGACGGCGTGGGCCCCAAGAATTGGCCCCAGTAATAAAGTACTATACTTCAGCTAAATTCAAATTCTTCCCTGGGGCCGATAGTGTTTTTAGTTTCTAATAATAACATAGGAAATTCAATCTAAAATTATGATAATTGTCGTATGCTGATTATACTGTACTATCTCCTTCAAGTGACTATGTATCAAATTTCGAATTGGGAAGCTACATAAATTCAAACACAATAATAAAATGGCTTCATAAAAATTGTATAGTAGTAAATATGTCAAAAAGAAGATAAATAAACTTCTGCTAGAAGATCCTTATAAATTAAGCGTCATATAAAAATAATATATTCATAAGAAATTAATCAGAACAGTGTTTAACAAAGCAATCATTCATAATAGACCGGGGGCTGGGAGGTCAAAAATTACGTCATAAGGTGCACATGTAAAAACTGTGCAATTTTGAAGGGGCCCCCTGGGGGGTTTCAAAAATGGGTTTGTGAGCCCTCAATCTGGGGGCTTTCTCCAAGGTGGACAAACTAGAATGTGACTGTTTTGTATTTTCCATAAGAATAACATGGGGATGAAGTTTGCAGGTTTTTTGCAGCAGGTATGTAAAATTGGGTGGTTTTAAGTCAATATTAGGGGTGTGCGAGTATTCGACCGGTCGAGCTTTTAGGTCGAGCTTTTCAGTATTCGGCTCGGCTCGACTTTTTTCTAAAAAGCTCGACACTCGAGCCGAGCTTTTGATAAGAGAGTTCTTATCGGAAAGATAATTATTGCAATCTATTTTTGGACACGTTAAACCGAAAGAGCATTTCCCTCCCACGAAAACAAGCAAAAAACATTCCCTAGTGATAAGGAAAGGACATTGACAGGTAACAAGAAATATTATCTCCATTTAGACAATCGGAGCTATATTTAGTTGACCTTGGGGAACGTGACATACAGCATTTAAGTCTATTGTTTTATCAAGGCTTATCTCTTAAACGGTATATCGTACAAGTTTCATTTTGGTCTCATTTGATTTATAAAAATAAGACAAAAAATATGAGCCGTCATTTATAGTTGTATGACAAGTAGTTTGTATTTTTGCATTTTGTAGTAAGGATTCCTTATCTCCTAATTAACTCACGCACTGAATCAGACAAGAGCAAAAAACAGGGAAGGGGCTTGAAGTAAACAACCTCCACCCCCCCCTCTCCCTGGCCACTGATAAGGAAAGAGAGAGGGTTAGCTGTTTCTTTCTTTCTCTCTATTCCATCCTTATTTATTTATGATCTTTCTTCTTCTTAATTTTACATTATTTTCTTCACAAAAGTTTAGATGTGCAACTAATTTTAGGATTACAATGAATTATTGTTGTTATTAAATATTATTTCATTCAAATATTATATTCTGAAATAATAAGTTTAGCCATGAATATTATGCCACAATTAATTGGGACTGCTATTTAATTTTTTATCATCTTTACTTAGTGAACATAAAAAAATCAATCTTGTGTTTGACTATGTGTATATGTGTGATTTTTTTACTAGATATAACTATTTTAAAACCTTTCAACTACCTCTTTCTATTCTTGAAATTAAATTTTGTAGTACCTATATGTAACTAGTCTAATTAATTAAAGTAAAGTATTTTAGGATCGGTTATTACTTAAATATAATGTAGATAAATGTAGATTTTAAATTTGGTATTTTTCTTCATAAGTTATTTGTTGAGCCAGTTTGATTAATTTTAAGTAACAAAATACAAAGTACTGATGAACCTATGAAATAATTCACTTGTTTTGGGGATAAGCTTTCTATTTTTGAGCTGGCGGTCACTTGAGGTATGCAAACATTAGTCTATTGTATCTTTAAAAATTAAAATCAAGCTTCATAATTTCTTTTAATAATTTGGTGATCGTTAAAAAGCTCGGCTCGAAAAAGCTCGAGCTCGAAAACTTTTGAAAAAGCTCGGCTCGGCTCGGCTCGAGTTCAAAAATCACTATTCGCACACCCCTAGTCAATATCCTACTAACCTCGACTATAAGAAGCCTTGCGCCAAGTTTTATCATTATATGTTAAAAAAAGAGGATGATATAGGCTTTTATTTTCTCCCCAAAAGAATAACATGGGAAAGATGTGTGCACGTTTACTGCCAAGGAAATGTAAAAATTGGGGATTTCAGGCTAATATACAATAGTTCTTAACTAAATGAAGCCACATATCAAGTTTAATCAAGATATTTTGAGATATAAGCGAGTTATACGATTTTATTTATTTCCCATAAGGTTAACATAGGACGACGTTTTGAGTTCATCACCCTCAGTATCTCGGTAACCAATGAACATAGAGCAATGATTCAACATACCAAATTGTTTGTTTTTTAAGCTGAATTCAATGGTATGAACTAAAATGTGATAATTTAAATTTTTCTACATAAAAATTGCCAAAACCCCATTTTTATGGGTTATTTTAAAGTTTGTCCACCTTGGAGAAAGCCCCCAGATTGAGGGCTCAAAACCCATTTTTGACACCCCCCAAGATGACTCTTCAAAACGGTATAGCTTTTACATGTGCACCTTATGACGTAATTTTTGACCTCCCAGCTCCCGGTCTATAATAAGAAATTTGTAAAAGGACTCAAACATGATTCTTTCTAGGCAACTATATTTTAAAAACTTTAAAGTTTCTGAAACAAAATATTTTTCTATCAATGACATAAACGCAATCACGTAATAAAAAGGCATAATCTAATCATCAAAATTGACAATCATAATATTACAGCCTTGTAGAGAAACATAATCTACCTATAACATTATAAAGAAGAGGGGGTTTATGTACAATGTTGGTCTGTACTTTGTAAGAAAAAAAAGCAAAACTAATGAACCGACAGAGGTGAATCTTTGTACAAAGGTATCGAGCATGGTCTCATCCAACTCATGGGCCTATTCACGTTCTTAAAGCAGCCTCGAGATTCGTCTTGAAGGCTTTCAAGTACTATATATAACGTACACATTTTTGGGATTTTGTAAATTTTTATTTTTATTTAATTTAAATTAATTGTTATTTTCCGGATTAGCCATGCGAATAACGGGTACACAGCAGTTTATTATATAATGGAACTAATTTATGTAACAAACCATCAAAATTTAAGAAAAAATTAAATATATCTCTCCTTATAAAATTAAAACTATTAATATCTGGGGACCGAGGTTCGCTCGGGGGAAAGCAGTAACATTTTCAAATGTACATGTTCATATTGCTCCCCACAATGATAATTAGCTTTGTAATTTGATTTACTGAGGTTTAAATTTTGTTCAGTTACCGAATTTATTCGGTGTTTGTTTACTAATCAATGCTCTCATTGATAATTTCAGTGACCAAGCGCTGTGACGCACGTTGCTGTATATCTCAACGGTATCTTCATAAATTGCTCGATACTGCCATTCACTAACAGATTACAATATCACAGAAAATTCAAATTATACGATCTTACTTCGCAAATAATAATAATAAATTTCACAAATAAATGATAATACATTTTCTGAGCATCTAAATTTTGAAGTACAAACTGAAGTTTCATGTGGATTGAGTTCAATAATATCACTTTTTTATATGAATCTTGCCCTTATAAAATCTTTGAGAATTCACTTATCTCTATTTCATAATCGTATTTGCAAACTTTAATAAACAAACTTATTTAAATTTAGTAAATCTAAAGCATAAAAACACCTTTATGTAAACAAATACATGTTGGTGCTTTGATATTATTTATTTATAACTAGTTGTTGGTAACCCGCTTCGCTGGGTTGAAAATTCTTATGAAGTAAGAGCCTAAATAGTAGCTCCAAAAAACGTAATTTGGAAGCAAGCATTATAACGTCTAATGTAGTATATAAAAATTCAACATTTCTTGATGTTTATCCATACATATATTATTTGAGAGAGACGGGGGTGGCATATTTGGTGGTCCTTTCAAACAGCACATAATTTTCGCTGTTGGTAACCCATTACCGATTCTCGTTAATTTGCTGTTGGTTTGAATTAATGTCTTTGCTATGCAATAACTACAAATGTTATCCATCTTGCAAATTACTATATTCGGGTGTTCAATATAACTATATTTGATCGGAATAATGTGTCCTTCATGGTCCAAATCATAGTTTCATGTCCTTTTCCAAAAAGCTTGTAAAGTTGTTTAATTTGAATCAGCTTCTCTATTTGATCCCTTTTCCGAAGTTTCTCCGTAATCTCTGTTCTAATTATTTATTTCATCACCATGTGTGTCTGTCTCCCTTTCTGTTCCAATCTGTTACCATAGAGTTTCTTGATCTCGCTGTGAATTTTCCCATGATACCCTTAGATGTGTTCCTTTTTCTTCGTTGTTTCACTTTTCCATGAAATCTATCGTCTGTGTGATAATATACAGAATTGCAAACATTTTCTCCTATGATTTGACATTTTCTCATATGATTTTTACTACCGACTTTGAATTTTAAAAACAAAAAATATGTAACTCTAAATTTTAGTGCACTTTATGTTTGTAATGACATAACCTTACAGTAAAAATTTACAAAATAATTGAAAACGTAAATAATAACACATTTGCTAAATAAGACTGCATTCACCTGTTGTACAAAAACAATTATAGGTGCTGCATCCTGTTGGCAACCACTATAACCACGGTGACCATTTCAAATCTTATATTATTAATTCTGTAAGCGATTTTTTTCAATCAAAATTGTGAGAGTTTGACAGCTCGCAGGATGATGGGAGATGGCTCAAATGAAAGGTCTCGGTCCCAGGGGGTCGGGAAAAATAGCAGATTATGTCCAAATATACCAGGAAATGAGAAATAACGAAAAATATCTTCAATTTAAAATGCATTGGGATTGAAAAACGGCTGCTTTGTTTACATTAAACATGTGGTGCTAATGATTGATTCAAATCCGTGTGGTAGATGTTAACATGTGGGATTTTTTCAAAATGCAGCTAACTATGCACGTTAAATGTACTGTAACAAAAAATATTTTTAATTTGTTTGAGATTTTCTAATTTTACAATAATTAAGGGTTTGAGTTTTTTCATGATTTAAAATTATAAAAAGTTAAGTAGTACGTTTGTTTAGTTTATATTATAACGATGCAGATTTAATTCCAAATTATATATATATATATATATATATATATATATATATTCGCAGGATAATGGGAGGGGGCTGAAATTGAAGGTCTCCATCCCAGGGACTCGGGGAAAGTACTGAAATTGCTTTAAGCTTACTATAAAATGAGAAATAACGTAAAATAGCTGTCATTTAAAAACCATTGGGATGTAAAAAGGTCTGCTTTGTTTACTAAAAACCAAATGCTAGATATAATCATAGTTTTGTGGATCCAAAAGCCTATTTACTAAGAAGGTATTTTGTACTATAGTAAAGAAGGATTATGCATAGGGGCTATTAGCCCCTTCAAGCCTCTAGTTAAACCATATGTATTTATATAATAATAATAATAATAATAATAATAATTCTTTATTGTATATGGCACCATTTGGTGCATTACAATGTTTTACAAAATATTCATTATATATATTACAGTATAACATTATTAAAATTTTAGGTTAAAAAATTCATTTGTATCATAAATACAATGATTTGTTAAAAATAATACAGCTGATTATTTTTAGTTTGTTTATATGATGATGAATGTAAACATACAGTTATTATTACAGTTTACAATTGAAATAAAACCAATTTAATGTACAAATAAAATCACTCACAAAATCCTTGACATATGTCCCTTTAGGACGATCCTGTGCCTAAACCCTATAAGATATCGAAACCCAACCACCATAGTGCACATCATGAGATTCCAAGCTTTAATTTGATACCAAGATCAAGGGTCTACGACGTGTAGTTTTGGCTGTAGCACTAAATATACCAACACACAACTCTCTTTTTATATATATATATATATATATATATATTGATTAACCTAAAACACAGCTGTTTGCCTGTTTGGGATTTTTAGATGGGAATAATATTCCATGAGCAATCTGTACTCAATTGTATTATCTTTACTGGCATATTGTGCTATAATAAAAGTTTTAAGTGGCTTGATCATGAACAGCTGGATGATTCTTTTGCTTACTTTTTCGTTGTTATTAGTAACTCTTATGACCTCATGTTAAAAATTATCAACTTTAAATTTCAAAAGATTTTCGTTTCTACAGCAAATCCAACCACGTAGGTGGACTTAAAAATAAAAACTACACCTGTGGGCAAAATTTTATTAAAATCGTTAGAGCCGGTTTCAAGATAGGATTTATATGAAAGAGTTGTTCATTTCAAGTAATAGGATAAAACGGAAGATTTTCTTGTGATGGATAGCATGGTAATTAAATGTCTGAAAATATGATAGGACATAAAGAATAATATTTTTACTAAGGAATATATTTTCTGAATATGGATATATTGCGTTATGCAAGCTTAAGACAATTTTGGTGAAGAAATTTCCTCTTGAAAACTACGATCTTCTATGAAAAAGTGAAGGTTAATATAATAATGGTTTTCTAATTCGCAGTTTTGTAAATTATTTTTTCATTTCTTTTAAACGTTGTGTTTATAGAGGTTTGTCAAAGATAACATAATTTATGAAAATGTAAAAAAATATCAATGCTGGTTAGAAATTTAGTTTGATTTAGACCTTCTCGGTAGGATCTATCTTAAGCTGTGAGAACTGTTTACGCCTAAAGCAGTTGGAATGGAGTGGAAGTCATCAGAACACCACAGCTCTGAAGTCGTAGCCTACTACCCTGATATTTTAACATTTTCCAACAACTGCCCATTTACATCTTTATTGTAATTTGTAAACAAAAACAGTTAATGTTTGTTGAATTAAATTTCTACATTGTTATTTGTCCCAAGTCATTGAGACAAAACAAAGTCTGGCATTTTAGGCAATTAAGTAGGCAATAACTCAAGATATAACGCAGCAAGTTTAGTTAAACATGCACCTAAGCATTTCACAATTAAAGTTATTATATGCCTCTATTTAACCTAAATAACCCCTTCATTTATCTTAAGGAAAAAATACACGTAATCTTCTACATTAATTTCAACAAATAACTACTTACTGTAGATATTCACACCGAATTGAAAGTAATGTTTATATTTTTTATATTTGAGTGTGTATAACTGATTATATAAAAAAAATCATTTTATAAAGCAAACTTTCCTTCTAGGAACCACCAAACTTATTCAAACAGTTGTAAAATCACGTTTTCACAATTAAAAAACAAAATCAATACAGTTTAATCAATTACTCATTTCCATTAAAAACTAACTATACTAAAAAGGTTTATTAATAGAATGAAACTGTTTTTCCACCGGTCAAAACAAAGTTACAGTTTAAATTCAAAGTGAGAAAATCTTATGTCTATACAAAAATGAATTACAGGTATTACGTAACCCGATTAGTTATGATTAAGTGGTAATGAATGACGTAGCCCGAGCGTGGAGCCCCCGGGCGGTGATGCAACAAGCGAAGACGCTGCATCGATCGTTTACACTTCCGCCTGCAACACTCGCCACTCGCCGCGACAATCCCACTCGCCGCCGTCCGCCTGCAACACTCGCCACTCGCTGCCGTCCGCCTGCAACACTCGCCACTCGCCGCCGTCCGCCTGCAACACTCGCCACTCGCCGCCGTCCGCCTGCAACACTCGCCACTCGCCGCCGTCCGCCTGCAACACTCGCCACTCGCCGCCGTCCGCCTGCAACACTCGCCACTCGCCGCCGTCCGCCTGCAACACTCGTCACTCGCCGCCGTCCGCCTGCAACACTCGCCACTCGCCGCCGTCCGCCTGCAACACTCGCCACTCGCTGCCGTCCGCCTGCAACACTCGCCACTCGCCGCCGTCCGCCTGCAACACTCGCCACTCGCTGCCGTCCGCCTGCAACACTCGCCACTCGCCGCCGTCCGCCTGCAACACTCGCCACTCGCCGCCGTTCGCCTGCAACACTCGCCACTCGCCGCTGTCCGCCTGCAACACTCGCCACACGCCGCGACAATCACTATTCGCCGCCGAACCGGCAGGCATCAGAGCCAGGCTGGGAAAAAGTAATAGTACTTCTCATTTATAATAAGTTATTTATAGTACTATAGTACTTCTTATTTCTTACTCTAGGTGAACAAACACCTTGAGGTTGTCCAGTTCTAAGTGAGGAATTTGCAATAGTAAAAACCCATAATTATAGGCTTGTGAACATGTTTTTTTTAAATAAATTATACTTTATAAATTAATAAATTTTACAACCTCATTTTTTGTTTTCCACAGGAAATTAATTTAGTGAAAACGCAGATTTTAAGCATAGGCAATATCGATTTGAATGCAATATCACTGAAGCTTTGAAGTCTAGTAGGATTTTACGAAGTGCCAATAAGATGATCCGTATTGTATTGTAGTGCCTAAATTCTATATAGAGCGCTTTTCTGTCATTCGTATATATTTTATTGCACGTTTACTCGCTCTGCCTACGGATATACGGTTTTGTATCAATCAGAAAGGAAGCTATCTATTCCTGTTTACGTGAATACCCCGTGGGCGTATTCACTTTTTGCCTGTGCGGAGGTCTAATGTCAATAATTCATCCAATCATTTATATAGAAACATGGTCACGCCAGAGGCGATCGCTCTTTATAAAAAATGTCATTTACATATCGATTCGGAGATCTGCGATCGGCCAAATTTATGGTACTAAATCCACTAACCATTGTTTTACTGCTCCATGCAACCCAAAGTGTTATAGCATTCAAACTAAATGTATGGGTTAAAGATAGGGGGGCGAGTAGTGATTTTTGAAGTCGAGTCGAGTCGAGTTTTAAAAAATACTTGCGAGTTTCGAGTTTTTTTCGAGTCGAGTATTTTGAATAGTATAGAAGTTAATATTTATCATACTTATTATTGAAAACATACTATGTAATATTTTCGTAACACACAGTTTAGTTATTAAACAGTTTAGTTATTAAACAGGAAAATGTTCCTTTGAGTTAAAACTAAACCTGTTTTCAAATTAAATGAAACGACAATTAAGGTCACTCTTAACATAATTTTATATTAATTATTATTCACTATTTTATTAAAATTTCAGCCCGAGGAGGTAAAAACCAAGCAACATCTGCACCTGTTTGCTTTAAAAAAGAGTAGGCCTATTTGTAACAAATTTGTGTAGGTTTAAAAATTAAAGTTAAATCTGTCTTATTGAACAGAAAAGATCTGAAAAGATCGGGTAAGAAAATATCTCAAAGTGTAGAAAGGAAAACAATACTAAACTAAATTTATTGATATTAATAACTCAAAACCCTTTTCAATTTCAGGTACAGTAAAATAACAAAAGTTTTATGGTAAAAAAATAACTCATTAAATTGGATTCAATCATACCTTTCTGAGAGGAAACAATTTGTAGAAATCATTCACCTCAACGACAAAAACTACAAAATTCCTCATCAATCTTCTGTTAGGGATGTAAAATATGGGTGCCTCAGGGATCCATCTTAGGCCCTTTGCTGTTCATTTGCTACCTAAGAGGTTTCCCCCAACTCAGCAACTCGAGTAAACTGTTCTTGTATGCTGATGATGCTAACTTGAAAATCGCAGTACCAAGTGTAGATGAATTCGAGCTTAAGGCAAATTCTGACATAACACTTTTAAATTATTATTTTAATTCCAATAATTTGCGTTTGAACCGGGACAAAACTAATATAGTTAGTTTTCAAACCCGACTAGCTAGGAATCATCCTCAATCTAACATTACATTTGGCAACCAAACAATAATTGAAATAAAGGATAACATTAAATTTTTAGGATTAGAAATTGATAAATCATTAAAATGGAATGATCATGTTGAAAAATTACTATCAAATCTCTTCTGGATTGTACGCTTTGATTCAGTTGAAATATTTTCTGAAAAAGAAACTCTGAATGTTTTTTTATTTTTTTATATTCATTCCCTAATCGATGTATGTTCGGAAAGTAAGTTCCGTTTAGGAGTAAAAAATTTCTCAATGCATTTACAACATGTTTATTATTTACATCTTAAAGAGCGTACCTTAAAGTACTTTTCTACATAGTTCCCGCAATATTGAGGCACTTGTCATACCCAGGGAAAAGCTTTTCAATTCGAACTGAAAACAATTCTGCCGCCTGTGCACGCAGCCTCCCGCTGACGCCATCTTTAAGTTCATAGTCATTCATAAACCGACAAAGGTTACAATGGTGTACAGAAGAGTTCGTGAAATTTGTAGGAACACTCAGAGAGATCAGTAATGTTGAATTTCCTCTTTTCCCGAACTGTGTCGTTGGTTTTGGCCATCTGAGATCAGACAGATGGTTTGCCAATCCTCTCTTTATTGTGGACATTAGTGCGACCACCTTTACAGTTCGGGGAAAAAATAAATTCAAAATTACTGATCTGTCTGAGTACTTCCCACAAATTTCACGAACTCCTCTGTAAACCATTGTAACCTTTGTCGGGGTTTGTGAATGACGATGAACTTAAAGATGGTGTTAGCGAGTAGTAGCTGCGTGCACAGGCGGCAGAATTATTTTCAGCACGAATTGAAAAGCTTCTCCCTAGATATGACAAGTGCCTAAATATTGTGGGAACTATGTAGAAAGGTAGTTTAAGGTACGCTCTTTAAGATGTATATAATAATGATATTGCAAATGCATTGAGAACTTTTTTACTTCCAAACGGAACTTACTTTCCGAACGTACCTTTGGAATATCACTTTAAGGTGCTACTTCAAAGAATAATTTGAACTCCATACTAAAAATGCAAAAAAGCCATAAGAATAATTTGCGATTTGCGACCCCAAACTTCAGTAAAATAGCATTTTAAATCTGAAAGTATCATGGCAGTTTATGGCATGTATGTCTTTGAAACTATCCTATCAGTAAATAAATGGTATCAGGAAACTGACACATACTTTCTCCCTTCAAGTAATTTAAAACCAGAAAACATATATGGTGAAATAAAACAAATTAACAATTAATTATCACACAAATATATACCAAATTTTATCAAAAACGGTTAGTAAATAACGGAGATATCGGTTTTTGAATATTTGCCATAAGAGTAACATTGGACAACGTACTGCGTTTACCGCCAAACTAAAATATCGATTATCTCCGTAACCAGTTGACGTAAACTAATGATTCAAAATACTGCATTATTTAGTTTTCAAGTCAAATTTAATGGTTGCAAGTATATTTACTTTGGAGGTTACAGATTTTGTGAAATTAAAAAAATATGAATTTTTTAACACTTAAACCCTCATAACCTCTGAACCTGAATTTTTACAGACATGCGGGTGGTGTCTTTTTGTTTGTCATCGTAAGCACTAAAAACCATGAAATTTTTGTCAAAATCGTTGGAGCCGTTTATGAGAAATTTAGATTTTTGTCATTTTTTATGGGTTTTATGGGGTAAATACCCTTGAAAATCAAAAATTTAAAAAAATGAAAAATACGCCCGGATATACCACGGCTTTATACCTACATGCCAAATTTAATGAAAATCGGACCACTGGTGTCGTCTCTAGCTTTGTTTACATCCACACAGACACACATACATCCACACACACACACACACACGCACGCACGCACGCACGCACGCACGCACGCACGCACACACACACACACGCCCACACACACACACACTGACAGACAGACAGACAGACAGACAGGCACCACGCCAAAAACCACTTTTTTGGATTCAGGGAGCACTAAAACGAATATATCCACTAACAACACAAATTCAAAAATTTTGACGAAAACAATACTTTCTCCACATCTATGTATAGGGGGGAGAAAGTAAAAACAGATTGCAGGAGTTGGAGTTGCTTGGTGATAATCATCAATATCCCACAAGGGATCGCGGAATCCATGCTACTAGAACTCACCATTTAGAACTATACAAAAAGAAACCAAAATATGCAGGTTCAAAATTGTTTAATAAATTGCCAAATGATATATTTATGTAGCAGAAGTTTTGTGCAACAAATTTAAAAGCAAGCTAAAAAAATCCTTATCAACAAAGCTATGTACTCTTTCGTTGAATTATGATATCAAGCACATCTTTTTCAGACTATAAAAAATAAACGGTATCAAGAAACTGACACATACTTTCTCCCTTCAAGTCATTTAAAACCAGAAAACATATATAGT
The DNA here is from genome assembly GCA_035578135.1 of Flexamia atlantica. Taxonomy (NCBI): domain Eukaryota; kingdom Metazoa; phylum Arthropoda; class Insecta; order Hemiptera; family Cicadellidae; genus Flexamia; species Flexamia atlantica. The sequence goes on along the minus strand of JAQJVK010000001.1, from coordinate 43,187,428 downwards.
GAAATAAAACAAATTAACAATTAACTATAATAAAAATATTTACCAAATTTTATCAAAATCTGTTAGTAGATTTTGGCTTTCTCCCCAATTTATTTTACTTTCTCCCCCCCCCCCCCATACATGGTATAGGGGGGAGAAAGTAAAATAAATACAATCGAAATTCTAAATTATTTAAAAAAATACAAAACCTTTATAGCAAAAATATTTTGATATAAAGGTTTTATAATATTATCTATTATTTTAAGAAACTATTCATGTATACTTGTTTCATACTGTGTTATGAATAAAGAGAATCTGATTTGATTTGATTTGATGGTGGCTGTTCATGAAATCGGCCGTAAAATGCAAACGCGCGTAACAATTCCGGGTAAACGGTGGGAGTAACTACACAACTCGAACTTCTGAGTATTTAAAAAAAAGTAGAAAAAACCTCGGAAAAAGCTCGGAGTACTCGCACACCCCTAGTTAAAGGTATTTCGAATATGAGTTCTGATGGGGAAAAACACTACTTCTTGCTGTGCATGTTATATTTGCCCTGTGCCCAAAATGTTCAAACGCAAAACCCCATCAATTTACCACTTACTTTAAAAGGCTTACCACTCGCAAATTTTGTTTTTAATTTCAATTGCCTCTATGTCAGATTCGGGCACCAAGGCCTTAAGAATTTAATTTAATTCTTAATTAATTATTGTGTTCTCCCATTAGTTGCATACACTGTCACCTATTCGTTAAGCAAGATCATTCACTAAGTCCTCGACATCACAGTGGAATAAAACTATTCTTTTGTTTCAGGGATTCGCCATCCAATTTAGGACTGATGAACTGGATCAAGAATCACTAATTCCATCTATATGTAAAAAGGGTAAATGAAGCTCATTGACTGGCAACCCGGATGGGGGCTTGGCTTAAGTGACGCTAACCCTTTAGTGCATCCCTTAAGGAGGGGGGGGGGGGCTACATTTACGATGCTTCCAATAAACATTTTGACAGGATGATTACCATGAGTCTATTTTTATTTCTTCATTCAGAAACTAAAAAAAAACGAAATAGGCATCTTGTAAACTAACAAAATGTAATTTCGTGCACTCGGTTGGAACTAAGCAGGTATGAAGTTATCAAGTGCAAGCTTAGAGTCTCCAATAAAGTGGGCTTTAAAAGTCAATAGATTTTAGTAAAACTTTAAGAACCGGTCATCTGATCGACATTGTGTAAAACGACGAAAAATTTCCACCTTTGCTTTCTTTATTCTACGACTAGGTATATAAGAAATCATTGTTAGTTATTCTATTCCCAGGGATTCATTTAATAAAGCTAAACCTACATAAAGTTTAGAAAGATTGTTTGTAAACTTTTATTAAAAATGCCAATTTATAAGCTACACTAATATTTTTTTAATTTTTTTAATACTAATAACTGTTTATGAGTGTCACGTTTTGGTTTGATATAGAGAATTTTAGTGAATTTCCCCTGTAGGGAAGAAGCTGTTACCGTAGTACTCATCATAAGACCTAAGACCCAGACCATGATAACTTTTAATTTTGGGGCCCCCAGAAGCAAAAAACACCGTTCGTTCGAATTTTTATATATATATACCCATATATAATATATATATACAGGGGGAGTCTTCTAAGCCGTCCACAACAGATTATAGGCGGACGGCTTAACATACAAAGATGAAACAAAACATTTCCCCACTAAATCATACCTAAGGAACAACGTAAAAATATTTTTAACCTTTTTAAAATACAGGGTGTTCCAAAAACCGGGGGCCATGGGTTCGAATCTCGGAATTTTCAAATGTAAACATATGTCTTATTTTACTTTATTTTAAAGCTCTAAGCAAGACAAACAATTTTATGAAAACAGAACTCAATTATCTTTATTATTTTCAAAATGGCGACCGTTTTTGTGAAAAATATTGGTATTTACGGAATGCCCTGTATCTCGAGAACTAATAAAGGGTGTTTCGTTCTGTTTGAAAATTTGTAATCCTTGCAAACTCAGCTTCAATTTGATATACATAATGACAACATTAAGAGAAAATAAATATGTTTTCAAACTTTTTATTTTTTGTAAATGTTGGTAGCACTGAAAATCAAAAATTTTAAATGGCAACATATGTCAAATAGGATATAATTTTAAAGATCTTTTAAAAAACCTACAATTTTTTAATTTATACTCCCCCTCTATCTTTAGTAGTTTTTCAGTAATAAACAAAAAACTCTATTTTCCCACACAACACCCATGTTAATCTTCCTGTATTCAATGTTAAAGGATGCAAATTTAAATGCTTTGAGTGCTGCACATTTAACATGGGCGTCATATGGGAAAATGGAGTTTTTTGTTTATTACTACTAAACTACTTAAGATAGGGGTTGAGTATAAATACTCGGCATAGTTTTGGTGGAAGCTTTTACATTTCGGTGCACCGCAATTGCGCACCAAGTTATAATCCCTAAAAGGGCTCTCCATCTATGCGCCGGAATTGCGCACTTGGCCCGGCAGGTTCCTGAGTCCTCAGCGGCCACCGCAATAGCTCTGGATTGTGTGACTCATGTCGCTCTTGTATGTGGCAATGACCAGGGGTTTCCAAAATTTGTACTTAGCATCCTTCCATACCACCCACCCCCTTCGACCAGTACCCGGAGAATTGTGGCGAACAACAAATGCGTGTGAGAGTTTTCACTCTCGATTCAACAAGGAGTGCCCTTCGCCCCATCCAAATATATACATATTAAAAAAAAAACTTAAATGTATGCAGACAGACACTTATGCCCGGCTCAACACCTGCGACGCCCCTAAGAGCAAAAAGAAGACGTGTGAGAGAAGAGCCTCTTATAAACAAAATTGATCAGCTGAATCAAAATGAAATTGACCTACTAAATTTTACAAAATGTGTTGGATATAAAAATTCACCCACTATTTTTGGTTTTTAAATGCTTGTTGATAAACTTGTTGTTATTAATTTTCACCCTTGATTAATTGACCGAGGGATATCTCGGAAGAGTAAGTGCGCAATACCGGTGTGTGTCCAGGGGCTGTCTCTCGACCAAGTGCGCTATTCCGGCGACTACCTGAATTTTAGTGCGCAATTCCGGTGCGCCCTTACATTTCTCGTAGTTTTCGCTTCCGGAAGTCAAGAGTGATTAATTTTTTTCAAACAATGAAACAGTGGAGGTAAGTCAAACACCACATGGAATATTGAACAAGCAAATCTGCGGGCGAGAAGCCCAGAGCAGTTGGCTGCGGTGGGAGCGGCTGAATTAAACATTTTACTTGTGAATTAACTGACCGTAAGAGGTTAGTGGTGCTTTAAATTGAGATAGTTATGCCGAGTAAAATTAGAAATTTTATTAATGATAAACTGTTTTATATATATATATACAGGGTGAGTCTTCTAAGCCGTCCACAACAGATTATAGGCAAACGACTTAACATACAAAGACGAAACAAAACATTTCCCCACTAAATCACACCTAAGGAACAACGTAAAAATATTTTTAAGCTTTTTAAAATACAGGGTGTTCCAAAAACCGGGGGTCATGGGTTCGAATCTCGGAATTTTTAAATATGAACATATGTCATATTATACATCATTTTAAAGCTCTAAGCGAGATAAACAATTTGGTGAAAACCGAACTCAATTATCTTTATTATTTTCAAAATGGTGGCATTTTTTGTGAAAAATATTGGTATTTACGGAATACCCTGTATCTCGAGAACTACTGAAGGTTTTTTCGTTCTGTTTGGAAATTCTTAATCCTTGTTAACTCAGCTTTAATTTGATATGCAACATGCCAACACTAAAAAAAATAAATATTTTTTAAAACATTTCATTTTTTATAAATGTTGGTAGCACTGAAAATCAAAAATTTTAAATGGCAACATATGTTAAATAGTATATCATTTTAAAGGTCTTGCATAAACCTACAATTTTTCAATATATCCTCCCCCTCTATCTTTGGTAGTTTTTCAGTAATAAACAAAAAAACTCTGTTTTACCATATAACGCCCATGTTAAACGTGCAGTACTCAAAGCATTTAAATTTGCATCCTTTAATATTGAGAACAGCAAATTTAACATAGGCGTTATAGGGGAAAATAGAGTTTTTTGTTTATTACTGAAAAACTACTAAAGATAGAAGGAAAGTATAAATTGAAAAATTGTAGGTTTTTGCAAGACCTTTAAAATTATATACTATTTAACATATGTTGCCATTTAAATTTTTTTATTTTCAATGCTACCAACATTTATAAAAAATGAAATTTTTTAAAAAATATTTATTTTCTTTTAATGTTGGCATGTTGCATATCAAATTAAAGCTGAGTTAACAAGGATTAAGAATTTTCAAACAGAACGAAAAAACCTTCAGTAGTTCTCGAGATACAGGGTATTCTGTAAATACCAATATTTTTCACAAAAATGGCCGCCATTTTGAAAATAATAAAGATAATTGAGTTCTGTTTTCACCAAATTGTTTATCTCGCTTAGAGCTTTAAAATGATGTATAATATGACATATGTTTATATTTAAAATTTCCGAGATTCGAACCCATGACCCCTGGTTTTTGGAACACCCTGTATTTTAAAAAGCTTAAAAATATTTTTACGTTGTTCCTTAGGTATGATTTAGTGGGGAAATGTTTTGTTTCGTCTTTGTATGTTAAGTCGTTTGCCTATAATCTGTTGTGGACGGCTTAGAAGACTCACCCTGTATATATATGTTAACGTATAAATGACTTTTTTGTTTATTGCTCTATTTGATTATTGCGATGAATTAATCAAATGAATATGGTTTTTAATTATTAAATTTTCTTGCAAAAATTAATTAATTAATTACATTTGATATTTTATATTTTAAATTGATTTTATATTCATTATTATGATAAAAAGCATTTTAACCTTCAAAATCTGCCCAGATGAGACATTGTTTTTGAAACAACAATTTAAAAAAAATTCCAACTCGATTAAATAATCAGATCAGTTTCGTTGAATTTAATTCATTCTATTTATCATTAATTATCCAACTTTATTAAAAAAAAAACTCGACAAAGTAATATTTATTGCGACTGTTATCTTTATAAGTCTCTTTACAGAGATTGTGTTGGTAACATAAGTAGGATAACATAAGTAGTTTGGCCGTGAATGGGAGTCTCGTTTGCCGCTGCTTGGAGTATTATCTACTTTGTATTTTGTATTCATACGTCTTTTACTTTTTGTTCAGAGTAAAGATTTTAGTTTGGGACTAAACTGTTTTTTAGAGAAAACCCAATAAAACTGTTTTCATTAATCACCGAAAGCAGTTATTATCTATGACAGCTAATATCAACGAAAGTTTCCCAAGCTCTAATTTGGAGCTAAGGAAAAACAATCAGCTGATTTTTCCTTGCTCTAAATTTACTTTCCCTTGCTCTAAGTTATTTTTCCATTTGTGCGCTACTAATGTTTATTTACCATTTAAGTTTACATTTTAAATATTTTCTTTTACTGTATAACAATCTAAATGTAAACAGAAATAGGCATACACTATTTTTGCTGTGTTGTTGCCATATTGCTTGTTCAAAAGTCCTTCGAATATGCCCAAAAAAATATTTCAGTTATTTTACTGATATCTCGTTTTATATATATATATATATATATATATATATATATATATATATATATATGTATGTATGTATTATTGCGTCGTATGAAAAGTACTGTTCATAACTTGTACTGAAAGTATTTTCTGGCACATGCCCCAGTTATTCCCATACTCGGCTTTGCTTCGCAGGTGAAAAACGGCGTTCCGTGTTCGGCTCCGCCTCACACATGAATTTGAGCGTGCACCGGAAAATGCCACTTTTGGTACTAGTAATGAAATAAAATCTTTCCTATAGTTCATTTATCTATACTTATTTAATACTCAAGTGGTTTTTTTGTGATCATTACTCCTCCTAAAGTTCTAGGCCGATTTTAATAATTTAGGTGTCATTGGAAAGAGCTTGACGTGATGTTTTGCAGGAAATAAAATTTAACAAGGTTTGACCAAATGGAAGAGCCCTAGAGGCCCTTAAATTTTCATATTAGTCCATAAGATTTAACATGGGAATAGAAATTTCAAATAAAGCAGCTGATTGGAGCGAACAAAGGTTTTCAGCAAAGCCATATGTTGTTAATGGAATTGAAACCATTGCATGTAGAGCTGGAGGCATTTCAGTTGATGGAAGATGTAAATAAATAAACTATTATCCTAATACATACTTAAGGTTAGAATTCAGTTTTAAAAACATTTATTTTGAGTCACATAAATGAAGATCTTAATATTCACTTATGTTTAAATTCCAAAGAAAAATACTAAAAGAAAAAATAAATGTTTATATATGAATTCTATAAATGTAAATAGAAATAAAAGAAAAAGAAGCAGGCTTAACATTCATTATGAGTAGATTTATTGAACCATTTTAGTTCGGTTTGAGATTAAGACGGGTCACATGTTACTTAGGGCCGCTTTCCCCAATTAAGGTTTAAAATAAACGTGAATTTAATTTAATCCATATGAATATTCTAATGTTTGAATTATATACCATATGATCAGGAAAATACAAATTTTACTAAACTTAAGTTTCTGAAGTTCAAATAAAACTAGATTTGGGGAAAGCAGCTCTTAGTCACCTAAACTGAATTTCATAAAGTTTTACAAAAACAACTTAAAACCTACGAAACCAACTTGCTTAACTTTATTTTTTACAAAACATAATTAAATTCTTCTTGACCCATCAGGTTTAATTCTATAAAACATTAGTGTTGTCTAAACAAATCTGCGGTCGATTTTCGAATCTATCTATTTCTATATACTTAATACAATAAGGTTTTTTCTGTTAGATCCCTTTTTCAGCCATCCTACTTAACCAATTTTTACGATTGAGGTGTCATTTTGAAGATTATAATGTAGCACACCTGCGAATGATGATTAAAATGAACAATTCTTTAACTGCTTCTACCCCCAAGCCTTTAATTTATTTCTAGAGGGCGCTTTCAACGGTCCAATGCTGACTAACTTGCTAAATTAATGTAAATCGTAATTACCAGCTGATTACCTTCAGAGGAATTGTCAACCATTGACATTGTAAACAAAAATAGATACCCTGAAAATGTAAATAAGAGACGAAACAATTTATGAACAGTGAACAGTCATAATTATATATGATACTTTTATTGATTCCGTAGGTAATTCACTCTCTGATGTGTATATCGACATGTTTCAAATATTGTAAATTTTTTATTTTCATATGACGATGTTTTTCTTGAATGTTCAAAGTTTTTTTTCCAGCTAGGAAGTAAATTTATAACTGTTAAAGGAAATCATTACATTATTCTTTACACCTGAATGACGATTTATGAATCCCGAAATAGAAAAAAGAAGAATCAAAAACAGAAAATAGAGAGGACAAGATTAGAGAGATCAGGGAAAACATGCGTAACGTTCGGCAAGAACAGATAACTGCTAGGAGACAAAGATTGAACAGCAGAACGACATTGTACCACCTATATACTTCAACCAACTTAAAGATTATGTAAGGGGAAACGTGAAAAACACATGCGGTATCCTACTGTTGAGCGAAGTTATTTCCAGAAGACAATCAAACTCAAATACTTAGTGTCGGGACGATGGACAATGTGTGTGTATGTTTCTTTCAGCTATGCTTCTTAAAATGTAACATTTCAATTTCAAGTTTAACACGTAAGTTTTTAATAATTGTGAATTTAAAGAAGGTAATGAATTTATTCGAATTTTAGGTTATAGTTTATCACAACAAACACAATATTGAAATGCGCAATTTGCGCATGGGACCCCTAGTATCAATTTGTTTTAGTTCATTTTCTTTCATATGGTGCATGGGGTATTTATTTTCAACTAATAATTGATTAATGTATGACAATTTCATCTTGATGATCTTGGTTGAGTATACGCGTCGATTGGAGTTTATGGTGAATGTCAATGTGAAGCGTTTGTGAGCAGTTTCCTAAAAGAAAATTACATGAAAATGTAAATTACTTTAATTTAGTTCTTCTATGAAATAATGCTAATCATGAATAATGTGAACATGTAAATAATATAATTTTAACAATTCTTTTTGTGTTCAGTTTCCAATAATTCCAGCACTCGCTACAACTAGGTATAGCTCAGGGTCCGTCCATTGCAAAAGTTGGAATTTACCTTCCCTCCCCAGTCATGGACTACTGTATATGTGGCGGCAGGTCAAGCGAACTCCTTTGAGTGGCTCATGATATTCGTAGAAAACACTAAAGAAACATGGACATCTCCTTAAAGATAATTGAGTATCCTCAAGAAATTTAGTAATTTAGTTTAAAAAAGCTTTTGTAAAAAATTTCAGTATAACAGGAAGTTCAACCATATAACTAATAAAATAGTTCTAGAATACTGTTCCATAATACCGGGTGTCCATAAAATATTCATCGGGTTTTAAAATAATTTATTGAACTAACGGATACATGAATGCTACTAAAAATTGCATGGATTGAAAGAAAAATCTCTCAAGTTTCGTTTGATATCACTAAAGTTGCTCAAAATGCTGCCCGTTTGCAGCGAAGCATGTTCCCAGTCTATGTTGCAACTCTGCCCAAAAGTTGGAAAGCACATCCTGGCTTATTGTTGTCACTGCAGTGCAAATCCTTTCTCGGAGCTCTGGCAGGGTTTGAGCTAATGGCGGGATGTATATTCTGCCCTTCACATAGCCCCAGATAAAGAAATCGCATACAGTAAGATCCGGGAATGGGGTGGCCACCTTAAGAGAGCTAGGTCATGCTAAGCACAGCGGCCAATTCCAACCATCAGCCTTTATTTATTGTACCGACAGAAACACTTGGTCGACCGAGATTTACGTTTCAGCAGGCTTCCTATGTTTTTAATCTGCCGATACCATCGCAAAATGCTCTGTTGAGTTGGAGCAGATCTTCCGAAGTGTCTGAAGAACTCACGCTGGACAGTTAAAGAAAAACTTTTATCATATCTTAAGATACAGAAGGTTTTTTCTTCAATCATAAGCATTTAAACAACGACTAATGAAAGTAAATAAAAAGGGTAGCGATGAACAATGAATATATGCTTATAAAACTTAGAAAATTTATCTTTAACCACGTGTGAGTCACAGAGTTGTGGGACAAAAATTTAGTGAGATATATGTAGGTAATTAAAATCCGATGAATATTTTATGGTCACCCGGTATTTTTATTTTGAAATCAATACATAACAATTGCTCGATTTCGAGCAACGGGTTTACTAGTCTCTCTTTATTCCGCCTAAGAATTGTGGAAACAACTGCCACGTCATGTTTTGTTCCATCTTGGGATAAGGTCACAAGAAGTAAGAAATTAATTCTATAGAAATTGAGAGGGCGGATCGAAGGTGAAGAAGTTTCCTTTTATATGCCTAAATCTAGAAAGGTTTTTAAAAGTTATTAAGAGATTCAGTGGGTTGAGTAAGTGATGGAAACAATATTTTAGTTATCGTGCTATGTCAGCCCAACCAAGTTTTTAAAAGTGTCGTTCAATACCAATCAAAACGTCATTATATATAAAAAGTTATCTGTTTTCAACTAAACTCAAATTGTACCTCTATTAACGTCTTTAACTTCCACTCATTAAAAACATATAATGATTATTGAAAGGATTAGAAAAGCCCTGGAATAATTTCAAACCTATGTAGGTCTCAGATGAAGGATTTTAAGATTTTCAAAGGAGCTTATCCAATTTGTCCTGGAGACAAGTGTTTCCTAGTGTTGTTTCAATGTTTGAACTATTATATGACTTTTGATGTCAAATAATGGTGGAAAGTGTCATTTCATTGTTATGACTTTGTTCGAACGATTTTGTGGAGTCGTTTGGTTCTTGAAGTGAAACAGGTTTTAGGAGTAGTTATTTCAAAACCAGAAATTATGATTACCTATATTAAACAAGACCAAGAACTGATTTTTGAAAACCCCGCCTTATCCCTGGCATAAGCAATTTTCTATATTATATGGAAGGGACATTAAGCTTAATATCTGTAAAATTTTAGTTCCATTGGGCTAACTCAAACCATTTCAAAGATGCACCATTTTTAGGATTGAGATGAAGGTTTCTTATAAAACGTGAGATATCAACATGGGCAAAAGCTCTGCACACGGTGTGTTATAAATGAGGTCTAGTTACTTGCCTCTTTGTCCCTGAACGCTCCATCACCAACCTTGCAATATTGATGTGAGGAGCCGGAGCGCCGAGCAGCTTCAATGGCGCTGTAAGGTCACCATCCCGGGTCCTCTACTCAATGAGCCTTGCAGCGGCGACAAACTTACTGTTCTAAGTATTTCTCTAAAAATAATGAATTTTTATTTCTTACCTTTCTCTGATATTTTATATCTTACTGGATTTCAACACCATAAGGGCAGATCAATACAAAATAAGTTATAGGGTGAAGGGCTTCTATTAAATATTAATAGCATGTACTGTATTAATTTTTCAACTAATTGTTACAACGTATGACCTCAAAGGATAGTAAATTCTAAAGTATCTGTCCATTCTGTAATTTAAACTAGTTTAATTCTAACTCATATTTATGACGTGCATAAGGTAATATATATTTGAAAATAAATATATAATTTGTCCTTTTTTACTTATTTTTTTCTGGGACGAATGTGTACTTTATTTAAATTAGCACTCAAAGGTAGACATAGGCTTAAAATTTAAAAGTATTTATATTTATATCAATTATTACTGCAGTAAATGTTTGGTAATTACAAATTTCAAACAACATGGAAAAAATGTTCAATAAATTCTATTATTATGAGCATAGACATTTTTAAGGATTTGTTACATTACTTGTTTGTATAGACAGTTTTAAAACTAAACAACCTAATTTCATAAAACTATAAATACAGAATAAAACTTCTCAATGGGGCTATGGTTCAGTTTATTTATTTGTGTAATACTGGACGTTTTTACTTATGGTGAATGATTTAGTCCATTATTTGTTAGAATTTTACTTTTTTATGATAAACTCATATTTTAGAAGATTCCTAAACTATTAATATGATTCGAGCAAACCATGTGCTTTTATGTTGATCAAAAGTATGAGTACGTGGTACGATTCTTTTGCTTTTATTTGCTTTCCAGCGTTATTCGAATGAATTAAAACCCAACTTTGAGACCTTCCCAAGGGTTTTCTGAGCCCATGTACCGATTTGAGCCTCTTAAAACACTTATCTAGGCCTACATGTTAAATTTTTTCAAACAACACATAAATCATCAACACTTACCATGTAGTTCAGCCTTAATATCCATAACGAAAATCCTTTTAAAGATGTTTAACCATATATTTTGATTTCTCAAGTAGCATGAAAACCAGTTAAAAACAAGACCAACCTCAACGACTACGGCCGATTTTGTTATTTTCTTCTAACTATACTAATCTTTTTTAATAATTTAAAATTACTCTTAACTGTAATGTAAGTTAATTTTTAAACTGTAATTATTAATTTTTTCTATCTTTTAAGAAAGAGTATCTTTTAACCTTTACCTTAGCTTTACTTAGCAAATTGTAAATGAAGTTTTGTTAGTTGATTTTAATATCTACTTTTAAACCTGTATGAAAATAACAACTTTTTAATTTCCCTACACTATTTATAAAGGTCAATGTTCTGTTTAGCTCTCAGATCAAACAAAAAAGAGCCAGGTGTGGATTTTAAGCACCTTAAATACTAAAATACAAGAGATTTAGCATTACTCCTATATTCTAGCGCAGGCGCTCACTAAGGATTTTATAACATTAGGCCCTACTATTGGTTTCCACCCTACAAGTGGTCAAAGCTTGTTGGAATTCGTTTGAACAGAGTAATTTATTTTGATTTTTTGTTTTCACATTTGTCTACCATTTTTAATTAACAACTGCAGTTTTTAATGTGAAAAATCAATTCAATGGTTTAACATTTTCTTACTATTTCTAAATAATTTTTAAATTATTTTTATTAAAAAATTATTTTAATTTGAAATTATTTTATGAGCTTGTATTTAAACTGCAAAAAAAATACTTTCTTGATATTGAAAAATTATGTGTTAAAATGCTTTTTATTGTTTTAATATAGATTTTTTACAATCTAAGACATATTTCATATTTTAATCTCATTTTATGCTCGTTAGTTCATGTTACATAGTTAATTATTTATAATTGTAGATTTTTCTGGAACCTCCTACTAATTCCTCTTAATACAGAAATTTTGTTTGATGGATTGATGAATGGATCATTAATTAATTCCCTTTAAAATTGAAATTTTGTATCTTTTCACGCTGGATTTTACGAATCAAAGAATCAAGTACCCCCGTTGCAGCAGACCTGCATACTCAGCGAATTTCAAATACAAAAACCATATTTCAATCCAACATAGCGAGATATGACATGTTTTTGAGAGCTCCATAAGAATAACATGGGAAAGAGTATGCAGGTTTGCTGCTACGGGTATATTAAAACTGGGTGGTTTTAATTCATTCTTTAGTAGATCTGAACTAGAAGAAGCCATTTACCAAGTTTTATCAAGATATGTTGAGAAATAAGCGAGATATAGAATTTTACTTTTTCCCCATAAGGTTAACATTGGGACAACGTACTGTGTTTACCACTTTTAATATCTCGGTAACCAATGGACATAGAGCAGTGATTCAAAATACTATATTGTTTGTTTTTTTGAGCTGAATTCAATGGTGCCATCGAAAATTCGATAAATTTTGTTTTTCTATGTAAAACCTCAAAAAACCCATTTTTAGGGGGGTTTCCCCCCCTTTACCCCCCCTTCCGGTAGTCCGATCGGGCTGGTTTACGAACTCGTCCGAATAATTACCACTTTACAGGTCTGAGCCAAATTTCATTCTCATCGGGCCATTTTTACGGCCGCTATCGTGCTTAAAGACACATAGATATACATATATATATAGATATATATATATGTATATATATAGATATATATATATGTATGAAAATGAACGAATAGTGTTTTTTGCTTCTGGGGGCCCCAAAACAAAAAGTTATCATGGTCGCGGGCTTAGGTCTTACCATGAGTACTACGGTAACAGCTTCTTCCCTATAGGGGAAATTCGCTAAAAATCTTCCAAACCTCTCAGAGAACGGTGCAGGGATTTTTAGCGAATTTCCCCTATAGAGAAGAAGCTGTTACCGTAGGTCTCATGGTAAGACCTAAGCCTAAAACCATCATAACTTTTTTTTTTGAGGTCCTCAGATGCCAAAAACACCATTCCTTCACTTTCATAAATATATATGTGTCTTTAAGCACGATAACTTGCGCAAAAATGGTCCAATCGGAATGAAATTTGGCATAGACGTGTAAAGTAGTAATTATTCGGACGAGTTCGTAAACCAGCCCGATCGGACCGCCAGAAGGGGGGGTAAAGGGGGGTAAACCCCCCCAAAAATGGGTTTTTTGAGATTTTTACATAGAAAAATAAAATTTTTCAAATTTTTATTGGCACCATTGAATTCAGCCCAAAAAAACAAACAATTTAGTATTTTGAATCATGGCTCTATGTCCATTGGTTGCCGAGATATTGAAAGTGGTAAACACAGTACGTTGTCCCAATGTTAACCTTATGGGAAATAAGTAAAATTCTATATATCGCCTGTTTCTCAACATATCTCGATAAAATTTGGTAAATGGCTTCTTCTAGTTCAGATCTACTAAATATTGAATTAAAACCACCCAGTTTCAATATACCCATAGCAGCATACCTGCATACTCATTCCCCATGTTATTCTTATGGGGCTTACAAAAACATGTCAAATTTCGCTATGTTGGATCGAAATATGTTGTTTTGCACTTGAAATTCGCTGAGTATGCAGGTCTGCTGCAACGGGGGTATTTAGCATAGTTTTATAACAAAAAAGCATTTTACCATTCTATGTGATAATTTCTAAATTCTTGTCGGTATTTATTCTTTATTATGGATTATCTAATATACATACAGTTTATCTAAGATATTCTGGTTATACATCACTATTACTATTACTAAAAATTATTCTAAAAATATATTTTACCATAATTACTATTTTTAATCAAGATACAGTATTTTTTTGATAAAATAAATTATGAAGTGTAGCCAAAATAATTTGGACATTATTTTTAAATGTTAAAACTTAGTTGGGTATATTATTTTCTAGTTAATTTTAAAATTATCTAAATCCGCTTTGAAATTGAACTAAGCGTTCTAAATATTAAGTTTACTCTAGACCCAGACTAAGCAGGTTTGTTGTCTTTATGATAATTGGCAAATCATAAAATCATCAAATAACACACTGCAGATATTGAATTTTTAGAACAAACATAATATGGAAAAAACATAGTGGAACAACATAGTGGAAAAAATATTAGCACTCATAAGTAAATGAAATATTATTTCATTTACTTATGAGTGCTAATATTTTTTCCTCTTGAATTAGGTAGTTTATCTAATTGCAAAATTTCTAAACTTAAGTGTGTATTATAAATCATTAAATAATAAGAGATGTGAAGAAAACTTAGATAAAAGTCTAAATACAACTTGATTTAACCACAAACTAATTCAACAGTTTCTTAGAAATATTGTATTCCCTCAAGGCCGGGGACAAACTTAAATTCAGTTTGTACAAGTATGCAAAGTTTTCAAGATTGGCAGGAAAATAGAGCTTCTTTTTATCAAGTTTTATCCGCGAAAGTTTGTGGCAGCGTTTGAATACAAAGTGACGTCACATCCCAGTGACGCGAAGCCCTAACACTTCGTCTCGTAGAGACGATTTTGTTGTCTCTCTTTCACTTTTAGAGGATAATCTTAATTTCCTCCCATTTGTGCAATTATATTCAAACGTTAAGTCTGCGCATTGAATTTGTAGCAAAATGATCATTACAATGATAACCACTAAAAAAGTGTGTGAATTCTAATCATCACATATAGGTAAGTATTTTGTTAGTACATTAGTTTAGAACATTATTAGACTCTGATGATTTTTTAATTTTAACCTCCCTTTTAGGAGCATGTGATAAATATTAAGTTACCTTCAAATTAAAAAAAAAAAAACATTTCTCATGATATTACTTCATTAACAAGATCAGATACAGGGTGTTTTTTTAAAACGCAACCCATTTTTACGATTGAATAATGCACATATGAATGTGTAATGAGGATTGTTTTATTGATCTTTACATTTTATATAACCTATTATTTAAGTTTGATCACATTTAATTTACATTATGTTCTCAAACAGTCCGTCATTGGTATTTGTATAAAGTCATGCTCTCTCCATCAAATTCCCGAACATGTGTTGCAAGGTACCTCTTTGAATTTCTTGCATTAAATTTGTTATGTTTGTTTTGAGGTGCTGAATATCTTGTGAATTGTTTTTGTAGAATAATACTACTTTACATGTCTGTGGCAAATTTCATTCAGATCGGACCATTTTTACGCGAGTTATCGTGCTTAAAGACACACACATTAAAAACGTAACCCAAAACTTGATTTTATCGATGAAGGATTATTTCCCCCCAATATCCCTGGATTTGACCCCACTATATTATTATGTTCGTTGGGGATACTTACATAGTAAGGCCTAAAAAACAAGTCACAGCATATTCAGTACCTCAAAACAAACAAAACAAATGTAATGCAAAGAGGTACCTAGCAACACGTGTTCGGGAATTTGATATAGAGAACATAACTTCAAACAAATGCCTCTGGCGGATTTTTTGAGCACATAAGGTGAACTAAATGTGATCAAATTTAAATAATAGAGTGTATAAAACGTGAAAAACTATAAAACAATACTTATTTCATATTTATATGTGAATAATTCAATCTTAAAAATGGGTTGCGTTTTAAAAAAAAAAACACCCTGTATTACTTTATTAATTTGCTTGTTATTTTCCATTTTTAACGATTCTTTTTTCATAAAAAGCTTCTTAAAGAAAACTATGAAATATTTGTCTGTAAGTTTTAAAATCTGTGGTAGTTTAGTATTTGTAGATTTTCACATTTTAAAATTACCAAATTCTGATTTTAAATATGTGTACAAATTAAAAAAAAAATTGTTATTATTTATTCTCATACCAGTTAGATAATGAAAATATTCATTTCAATGAGAATTATTACTTTATAGAGGATGTGTCGACAATTTTAGTTAATGTATACATTACGACTACATACCGGGTGTCCAGCCTAAAGTACTACAATAGCTACCTTTTTTATTTTATGTCAGACAGTAATCTTCTTATGCTTTTTATGCTACTTTCGATCATGTATGTATTTCAATTTTCAAAACTTGCCGCTATCTTTTCAGGATGGCAGTCAACTTTGTTTTTAACTTATGAAACACCCTATATTTTATGGTGTTCTTGGATTTTACAGATCATTTCAAGCCACATTTTGAGTTAGTATTTTTTCATAAAACCAATGGTTAAGGAAATATGAATGTTGAAGTTTGAATTTTTTCCAGTTGATGTGCCATTGTCCATTTTAACTGTGCCATCCCATATATTCCTTATGGAGCAAAAGGTCATCATTCAAAATAATACATTTTCATGATTGAACCTCGACTAAAAAATATTTTTATGATTGGATTTCACCTAAAATCACATTTTAAGGCACTTTTATATTTTATATGTTTTATTTAACCAAACCATTTTCAATAAACAGACTACCAACAATTTCCCAAGGCATTTCAAATGGGAAAAAAATCAAACTTTAACAACTGCTCGTATCTCCTTAATATTTAGCTGAAATGTCAAAAAAACACCATTCCTTAATTTTCATATATATATATATATATATATATATATATATATATATATATATATATATATGAATGACACGCGACCATTATTATGTAAATTATATGGCCATTATGATGGTCATATATGAATATAACCATTAAGCGATAACTCGTGTAAAATGGTCCAATCTCAATGAAATTTGGCACAGACACTTTAGTAATTATTCGGATTAGTTCTAAAACCAGCCCTGTTGGACCTTGGGAAGAGGGGTCAATGGGGAATAATCCCCCCAAAAATGTGTTTTTGGGATTATTTACTTAATAATTCTAAAAATATGATTTGGTGCTAGAACACTCAGTATGTGTTTCATGCTTTCATTTGAGTTTATTATAGTTTATGAAGGAAACTGCATATCTCCAAACAACAAAGCTTTTATTTTTTAGCGTTAACCTGTAATTATTTATTAATAGCTTTACTTTATGGCCTTAAAACACTCTAAATTTGAGGCTTTTATTTGAGCATTTGATAATTTAATTCGGCCAACTTTTAGGCGACTTATGAACTTCAAACTAACATGAATATTAATATTTCTCAAATTTACATTTCATTCAAAAAAACCGCATCACTAGTTCTCATCATGTTATTTAATATATGTTGGTCTAAGAACCTTCTTTGAAATACCGTCTCTTATTTGGCCTATTAATTATTGAAATTAAAGAGTTTAATCAAGCGCGTTGTTGTATTTACAGGATTTTTTTTAATAAAGATCAATAGCTCCTGTTTGCATTATCTATGCCATTTTGTATGATTGGGTTTGAGAACACTCGGTGAATTACAGGCTTTCATTTGAGCTATAGTTTATTCAGCTCCGATGCTCCGATGATACTATGTGTATGGCAGACAGCCAAACAAAACCAACTTTTAACTTTTCCGTATTTTACCTTCAACTACTTAATGATCTATATATATTTTCAGTTTTAATCAAGTTATGATATGGCATGGTCTAAAAATTTATCTAAAAGAAGCATCCATTTGTTTCAGCTGATGTATGTAGTTGAATTCAGACTAGTGTATGGTATGTCATACAACTTCAACCAATAAAAGTATTTTCCAAAATTTCTTTTCAATTAAAGTCAAATGTTTCTAACTCCTCTAGGTGTGAGTTTTCTAGTTTTAGTTAAATTATTCTCTTATGTCCTCCTATACATTTTTATATTAAAATAAATTTAGAATCAATAACTACAGTTCCCGCATTTTATCTCTGGCTGTGGCAGAGTCAGCTGTTGGCAAGGCGCGGAGGAAAGGGGGCAGTGGCGTACCGAGGGGGGGCGGGGGGGCAGTCCGCCCCAGGCCCCAAACCAGCATAGGCCCCCAAATGGCAAAAAATTACGGATGGTCGGGGCCCGAAATTTCGGGAAATTTTTGGAAAAATTAAATTCGGATTTTTCGTGCGGGACTTCGGGAAATTTTCGGGACGGGATCATTTTAGCGACCGCAACCAAACAGCGGGTGTAGCTTCGCAAAACCCGCGAACGCCCGCGGAAAACGATCTCGCGTATTTTTAGATCGCAAATAGACGGCAAATACAGCTTTGCAAAAACTAGAAAAAAGTCCGCTAAAAACTATATTGCCTATTTGCCGATCGTAAATAAACGGCAATTGCGGCCTTGCAAATCTCTTGATCAGCCGCGAAAACCATCGCGCGTATTTACCAGTCGCGGATGAACGGCCGATGTAGCTTTACAAAACTGCGATCGGCCGTGAAGAACGATATTGCCGATCGCGAATAAACCGCAAATCTAGCTTTGTAAAATTCGCGAGCCATCGCGCGTATTTGCCGATCGCAGATTAACGACCGATGTTGCTTTATGAAACTCTCGTTTGACCGTAAAAAACGATCGTACGTATTTGCCGATCGCTAATAAACGGCAAATTTAGGATTGTTAACTCGCAATTGGGTGTGGAAAGCAATCTTAGGCATTCACTGATAGCGGTTGATCGACGGAAATAACTTGCTGTAAGGCGTGACTGTGATGATTGTTCATATTGTAGGCCACATTGGTCTGCTACAAATTGTGGTTTTGCCAATTGATTTAATTTTCTAAACGAATTAAAATATTTTTAAATCCTTGTCAAAAGTATGATATTTTTCATAAATAAGTAAACAAAATGAAGACAGTTGACAAAAAAGACTTTTCATCTTGAAACTAAATAGATTTTTAATTTAAAGTGCGTAGTATAAAGTGCTGGAAAAATTACGAGTTTTTTTCCTAAAACGCAAAAACTTCAAAAAGTTTATAAAAATACAATAACATATGTTTACTGATTATACATGACAGTATATTGTCAACATACAATAACCACTCTAGTATTTTACTTTTAGCTTTTTGGAAACCAAACAGTAAAACAAAAAGCAAAAACTTAAAAACTAAGTTATTATGATTCTATCAAACGTTAAAAAATGTATATTATACTTATTTATTCCTTATACATCATTAATGTTTTTCAATGCATTCAAATAATTAGAAAGAATAATAATTCAAATTCAGTAACACATAATAATAAATAAACAATAAATTTAACTACCATTTAATTTATAATTAACAATTTCATTGAGTTATTAATTGTTTTTAAATGTGTTTCTAATTTTTGCTATTTCGTCAATTGGATAAGTTAGTATTTTCACTTAAATTTATTTATTGAAATTTAAAGAAATTCGTGAACAAATATTTCCCGAAGCTTTAGGGGAAACAAAAATCCCGTCTCGTCCCGTCCCGTCCCACCCCGAACTATAAATCCAATCCCGTCCATCCCTGCAAAATATACAAATAAATTTAAAAAATTAAAAACAACTTATCAGGCCCCATGACGGCGAAGGTCTTTAACGAAGGTAACCACGGTAACTAGAAAAGTGGAAGGTAACTGACTACTGAAACGCGAGAAACAAAAATTGAGTGACAGAGTGACGGCGAAAAGATTATTAGTGTTACTAAGTGGATTTTTCAGCACGATACATTAAAACCAACCATATAAACTAGAAATGTAAAAAGTTAAAAGGAAAAGTTGCGCATCATTACATGTCTATAATTTAACACTGAATTATGAAGAGAATGTTTCTAATAATAATATATATATAGGGCCCCCTCATCTATAGCCGCCCCAGGCCCCCAACTATGTCATTACGCCACTGAGAGGGGGTACTTCTCTGAAAACATTGTTCTATACAGTCCCACTGTTTGTCAAATTACTGTGTTCACCAAAATCCTATGTTTAAAATATCATATGATCCAGTTAGTTATCATATTATAAAGATTAATGGCTTTTACGTTAATCACAATGAATAAGACTTGGTGTGAAATTTCAGATATGATCTAATTAATTATGATCTGTAATATTGGCTCAAGAATTACGGTTGTCCCCATCTGATGTTGTGGACTAACAACAATTAACAACAGGTCGCAGGATCGGAGCGGGCGCAGCTGCGACTGTTAAATTAAACAGCTGTCACCAAGACGTCCGAATCCCCACTCTTTCATACCATCAGACAACCGGCGAAGGAATTTTATTTTGAATTTTTCTCTGTAATATACGTAAATCTCATTTTAAACTACATTTTGTGAAAATCATTGTAAAATTACGATTCCTTCTTAAGAAGACAATCTTGTAGCAAATATAGACGCTATTGATTTATAACTTCATCAGGGTTATATTCAGACCAAACTAAATTGCCAATATAAAAAGTCTGGGAGCATTCTATTATAAGAGGCAGTGGAATTAAAATTATGGATTGAAATGGAAAGACTGCTTACCTGGAGGTTATTAAAATAATTGAAAAAATTGTTACTATCAATTCTATGACATATCTACAGAGTTTTTCTTTTTAAGTTGCTTCTATATTTATTTGAAAACTAGCAGTTCCCGTGGCTTCGCTCACGATAAAAATTATAGTTTATCCTTGAATTGACGAATCTTAAGGGGCTGAATCAAAAAAGGTTATATCAAGGAATATTTAATGTAGATGTCTGTTTACGTGCTATAGCGTTGTGTAGGGCTACAAAAAAGGTTTTACTCGTATTACAGTAGATAGTGTAGGTTTTCTTTTCTCAGTCATGACTCAAAAACGGCAAGACCGATTTTAACCTTAAATGTGTAAATTTTAAGGTATTTATATGCATATTTGCCTGTACGGTTTAGAATTGTCAAATAAGGTATCAAATAATTAGTACAGTAAAGAACTGAATGTTCGGAACAGTGACGCTATCCGTCGGCAGTAAACTTGAGTTTATGTCTTCATAAACGTATAAAAATATGGGCGATTTTCAATATATTTTGAAAGGTCAACTACAGACTGGAGCACTTATTTTTTCCGTGCAAAAACAACACCCTTGGATTAAATGAAAAAAGGAATTTGCCAAACTATTGAGGGGGATGAATACATTAAGGACGCCCTAAGGGAAAAACTATAACTCCCGTTGCCTAAATAAAGATTGAGCCACATTTTATGATTAAACAGGTAAGATGAGAAACCTAATCTGTTAAATCATAAACTATAGTCCAGGCAACGAAAGGTTATAGAGGGAATTGCATAGATCACATTTTTTTAATTTTTAAATGTGTTTGGACTAGTTAGGAGTAAAACATATCAAAAGTCCCCACCCTTAACCCTTGAGCCGGCTGGGCTGGAAGGGCCTAAAGGTACAATTTTTTTTGGTTTTTCCTAAATATCTTAAAAACTTATCTTAGGGAATACTTTTAGTATTCTCTACTAATTGAAAATTAAATTTCCTGTAAGAAAAATATATAATATGTCTACTTTGGTCCAACCATTTACAAGGTAAGCACTAATTTTGTCAATATTTAAAAAAATATCCCTTCCGTAAGAAATACATGTAAATTTGGGGGTAACATAGATGCCCAATTGGGCAACGTTTTTTTCATCTAAAGGAAAGTGAGCAGCACTCAGGAAATATTGACAAAATTTCCAGTAATTTGACACTTCAATCATAAAAATTGGTCTAAAATTAAGGCGTTGGCGAGCTCACAAAATACATTATTTTTCAAGGAATTATAACAAATTGTAATAATTCCTTGAAAAATAACGTATTTTGTGAGCTCGCCAACGCCTTAATTTTAGACTAATTTTTATGATTGAGGTGTCAAATTACTGGGAATTTTGTCGATATTTCCTGAATGCTGTTCATTTTCCTTTTGGTAAAAAAGCGTTGGCCTATTGAGCATCTAAGTTACCCCCAAATTTACATATATTTCTTACGGAAGGGATATTTTTTTAATATTAATAAAATTAGTGCTTTCCTTGTAAACCGTTGGACCAAAGTAGGACCAATATTATATATTTTTCTTACAGGAAATCTAATTTTCCTTAATTTTCAAATTTAATAAGGAATACTAAAAGTTGATAGTTTTCAAGATATTTAGGAAAAATCAAAAAATTTTACCTTTAGGCCCTTCCAGCCCAGCCGGCTCAAGGGCTAAGGGTGGGGACTTTTGATATGTTTTACTCCTAACTAGTCCAAACAAAGTTACAAAGTCAAAAATTGTGATCCATACAATTTCCTCTATACCTCTTTTTGAGCATTCATTGCCTGGACTATAAACCCATTGCTTGGAATCGAGCAATTGCCGTGTATTAATTTCTAAATAGTCAATCCCTGTAATTGTGATACAGTATTCTAGAACTATTTTATTAATGATATGGTTAAACTTCGAAGTCACTTTTGGTAATACTGAGATTATTTACAACAGTTCTTTAAAAACAATATATCTTGTGAATAATAGTAATAAAAATAATAATAATAATAATAATAATTTATTGTATATGCTTATTTAATATATACTTATTTAATACTCTTATCATTTTCAAGGAGATCATTTGGTTCAGTAAAAAATAAAATTAGATAATTCAGGTTTATGGAGCATCATTACTATAACCACAGTACATCACATAGTACCAACTAACACATCACAGCTGAACAAAATTAAAATAGTTTGATGAAAACTTTACAGATTGTTAGATTTATTTGTCTTGATCGAGTGCCTTAATGCGGCTACTACATTTTCCTTTTTTTTTAATCATTACTCACAAACAAACTTCACATTACCTTTCACCATAAACTCCAAGAAAATTAGCACAACGTTAACAACAATCAGCTATGATAACATCTAAGAATTAAACATGTAAGAACATTGCTACAATCAGCTGATGGCTGGTGCAAGCATGGTTGCAGCTACCCAGATGCAAGCGCTATTAGCCGAAGGAGACAAAATTAATAGTTTTATAACTTAATAAGTTAATAAAATAAATTTGTATGGTCAGGATATTTGTTTTTGCAGGTGAGGGAAAAATATTGTATGTGTTTCGAGAGTAAAGCACATTGTACTTTACTCACTCAACATACAAATAACTAATTTCCTACATGAAGAAATAAATGAATATAAGTGATTTCAATGTTGTTAATGAAAAACATCGTACAAAACACAAGTAAAAGTTATGTATATTCTTACTTTCCACTCTCTTTATGAAATACAGTGTACTATACTTTGTCTGAAAAATGTGCTATGAAAAAATAAGATTGGTTTTGCCTGTTTTTTAACCATCATCAATTACAAAATCAAAGTATTAAGAGGAAAAATTAGTAGGAATCGTCTTGCTACTTATAGTATCAGTTTTTTTGGAGGTAAAAATAATGGTCTGTAATGTAAAGGAAACCTGTATGGAATTTAAAGACCTCTCTGAGAATGACATTTCGTTTGAGGGCACAAAGTAGTACAAGAAGAGTCTTTATGTGACATCAGTACAATCAAATAATTCCACAAACTTTACCAAAAAAGCTCAAAGGCTATGAGTGAGATGTTTCCCAGATAGCACAGTCACATCAACTAGATGTCTAATAGGTATACCTCATGTTAAACCACAAATGTCTATTAAACGTGACCGTTATAGACGTCTAACGTCTAATAGACATTCCTACAACGTTCAAATGTCACCATTATCGACCTTATATCAACATTCTACGTGGATGTAGAATAGATGTTCAATAGATGTTAATTACACATCCATATATTGACATCTACAGAACATCCAATTAACATACAAAAAGTAACGAATAACAAAATTGTAATTATAAATACATAAAAAATCCAAAAAGTGTAATAAAAAATATCTAAGTAAGGATATGTATTTGTACATAGTTTCTACACACGTTACCACAATGCAAATTCTGTTAACTTATGTTGGGATTTGAACCCGGGACCTTTACCTTCGTTAGCTGAGCCTGTATCCACTACACTACCAGACCTGATAATAACCACAGGGCAAAATCTCATCTTAACTACTGCTTTGGTGGTAAACATTATAGGATCCAAATGTAGTGCCGAGATAACCTTTAAGGACTGAGAACGAGTTATAAAGTGCCTCCTTGTCACTTTTTTCCCCATTCACTCTATAATAATATTTTTTCAGTAAACAACTATTTTAAAAAGTGTAATGACAAAAACTTTTTACCTAAAATTTACCTCGTCTAATTGTTTAAATACTATTCTATTCTACTCAAATCGATGTAAAGTAATTATAAGCTCAATGCGAGTAGTTATTTGATAAAAGAGTAATGTGGTAAGTGTATATGAAATTTTAAAATAACGTGAAAGTGAAATACCCCATTGCAGCAGATATGCATACTCAGCTAATTTCTAAAGCAAAAGAACATAATTCAATCAAGGCCACACTACCCTGTAGTGTGGCCTTGGTTAAATCGAACATAGCGAGATTTGACTTGATTTTGACATTAAATCTCATCTAGATGAAGCCGCAAACCAAGTTTTATTATATTGAGAAATAAGCGAAATATAGGCCTAGAATGTTACTTAATTCCTATAAGGTTGACATTGGGGCAACGTACTGTCAGAGTCAGAAATACTTTATTCATGATTTATAACAACAATGTATAAATACAGAATGGCGTCAATTATTAACTAAATACTAGCTTAAAATAAATATTAAAACTTAAAAAAATAAATAAAATACATTTGCATTTCATTTCAATGCTCACCAAAAAATTCTTTAAGGAATAAAAAGATTTTTCTATCAAAAACATTTTAAGTTTCTTTTTAAATGGTTTTATGTTCTCTATTGCATAAATTTCCTTCGGAAGGTGATACAAAAATCTTGTCCCTGCAGCAGTGGGCTGTTTGTTATAAAATTCCAGGTTATGACCACGAATGGCTGGATAATTTTTATTTCGAGTGTTGTAATTATGGTTCATTCCCAAATTCGGCAATATATCTGAAGATGTTTTAACACTCATTATAGTTTTTAAAATGTATAGTCCGAATACAGTGAGGATATTTAATTTAGAAAAATGTGGTTTAGCAGATTCATTGGGGCCTAAATTTAACATTATCCGAATGGCTCTTTTTTTAAGAACTAAAATACTTTCCAAATTTTGAATATTGGCCGCACCATATAACTCAATCCCAAAAGTAATATGTGAGTTTATATGAGCGTGATAGACTTTTAATAGTATATCCAATGAGCAATATTTAGACAATCTTGTCAATACATAAAGACCAGAGCAAATTTTATTTTTCAGCTTATGAATATGGTTTGTCCAGGATAAATTTTCATCTAATATTAACCCTAAAAATTTTGTCTCTTGTACTTGAGTTATTGGGACATTTTCTAATTTTATAGAAGGATTAGAGTTTTTCTTTTGTGCTGTGCAAAACGATATAAAATTGGTTTTATCTGCGTTAAATATTAATTTATTGTTTGTAAAAATTCTTTAATCAACATGAGGTTGTTTTGGGCTGCAAATTCAATTTCATTCATGGATTTACCAGAAACCAATAAATTTGAATCATCGGCATAGAGGCACAATTTACTGTTTTCATGTTTTATTGTTGTTGGGAGGCCTTTAATGTAACAGAGGAATAAAATTGGACCAAGTATAGAGCCCTGAGGAACTCCATATTTGACATCCTTAAAAGAAGATTGTAATTCAATTTTAATTGATTAAATTTGGTAACATGATTTATTTCCACATATTGTTTTCTATTTTCCAGATATGACTGAAACCATTTTAGAGAATTATTGACAATACCAAATTTTTCTAAAGTTTTATTCAAAATTGGATGTGAAACACAGTCAAAGACCTTACTAAGGTCCATGAAGATTCCAACTGTGTTCTCTCCCTTATCTATTGAATCGATTATGGTCACTACCAAGTCGATCCCTGCCGTAATGACAGATTTTCCCGGTCGAAAACCATGTTGTTCAGTATCAAATAATTTATTTATTTCTAAATAATTGACTAAACGCGAATGCACTGCCCGTTCAAAAATTTTTGATATAGTTGGTAGGATTGATAACGGTTGATAGTTGGATGGTTCTGTTACATTATCGGTTTTGTGCAAAGGTCTAATTCTAGAGATTTTTAATTTATTAGGAAAAGTACTGGAAATGAATGAAGAATTTATAATGTGAACAAGCGGTTTGATTAAAGATTTTTTTGCACTTTTTAATATAGGCATAGGAATTTCATCAAAGCCAGATGTATACTTATTTTCAAAAGAAGATAAAATTTGCTCAGTTTCTTTATCATCCACTGGTTTGAGGTGGAACTTTTTACTATTTTCAAAAACTTGGAATTTGCGAGTGGTATCTGATGGTAGGTCTGTTGTTATTAATCTATCCACTGCATCAATAAAATAATCATTAAATATTTCACATACTTCCTCAGGTTCTTTACATTCCTTGTTGTTTATGTGTAATTTAATTTCTTTATTACTAGGAGTGCTTTTATTTATTTCAGTGTTTATTATATTCTATGTTGTTTTAGTTACATTTTCAGCATTTCTTATATTATTTTCTATGAAATTTCGCTTAGCTGTTATTAACTGTGCCACATACCTTTTTTTTTAATTCTTTTAATGATTGACATAATGTTCTATCTTTGTTTAATCTAATACTTTGACTGTGATTAATTATTTCATCCTTTTGTTTCTTTAATTCTGATGTCATCCAATTTTTATTCTTTGTGTTAACACGGGACTTTACTTTTGGGAAACAAATATCAAAATAGAACATAAAGGTATTAAAAAACACTTCATATTTGTTTTCACAAATGCATAATATAATTGAGACCAATTTTCATTTTCTAGGCAATTTTTAAAATATTCTATATTTTCAGTTGTATATTTTCTACATTCTTTGGTTAAAGGTTTATTTTTCATTTCATTTTCCACTTTGAGATCTAAAATTTCCAATAACTGAGCATCATGATCTGATAACTCAGTTATTAAACCTGTTATCAAAATTTTATTTTTAGGGATTGAAATAAATATATTATCAATAGCACTCGCACTTTCCAAAGTTACCCTTGTGGGAAAATTGACCAAGTAGTGCATGTTAAATTGTATAATGTATTACAGAAAGTCTCATAGCCTTTTGATTTTTTTAAGACATTGATGTTTATGTCACCAGCAACTACTACCCTTTGGTATTTCTTATTAAAAATTATTCATAACAAAAGGTTCAATCTTTCAAGAAATATTTCCTCGTAAGCCTGCCCCGGAGTTCTATAAATTCCCACTAACAAAAAGGAAAATTTGTTTACCTTTACTTCATTTAAGCAACACTCCAAGTATTTATCAGTGACAAGCCTCTCCACTGCAGGAATTACTATTTTATTTAATTTTATTCCATTACAGTGGTGTGCCAGAATCATAACTCCTCCACCACTATAAGTTTTTCTGCAATAATAGCTTTCAATATTATAATTAGGAATTTTAGCATATTTAATTTCATTACTGTCCAATTTATGTTCACTAAGGACAACTAAATCAGGCTTTATTTCATCTAGTATGATTTCCAATGTCAAAGTTCGAGTTGAAAAGTGTTGAATGTTTTGGTGAAATATTTTAATTTTTGATAGAGCTTGAGTGTTCAAATGTGTACCATTATTTGTAGAGGAGGAATTATTTTCTATTTTGTTAGATAGCCCTAAAGGTACATTACTGCAATCTTCGGAAACTTTTGTTATATTACCTTGCAAAAAAGATACATTTTTGGAAATATTTTCAGAAATGTTAAAAATTAATGGTTTATTTTGTTGACTATAAGTTAAATTTGTGCTATGCCTGTTACCCGGATTATTATTTTGATTAGTTAATATTTTATTTTTTGGGATTTTCTTTTGGTAATGTATCTTTTTAGCTATTGACATATTTTGTTTCCTAAAAAAATTATTTTCACTGCTGCCACTGTGTTTACTACTTTCAGTATCCAGTAACCAATGGACACAGAGCAATGATTCAAGGTACTAAATTATTTATTTTTTTTTTTTTTAGCTGAATCCAATGGTGCTAACCAAAATATTATAATTATTATTATTTTTCTATGTGAACACCACCTACGGTGATTATGTGAAATGGCAAACTCATGTTAAGTTGCCGCCAAGTTGTCATAACTATCAGGAAACAGCTTTGCCTAGACAAAGAACTGCAAATGTGTGACAAATTTGCTAGTGAAAAGTTGCTTTATCACACCAACAGCAATTGAAGGCAACTTTGCCAAAAAAACAACCTGTTTTGTGGGCATAGTGAGGTAAACAATAACAGATTAATTTGGGATTCAAACCAATAAAAATGTTAAGTTTTTTTATTATTGTAGTCATCAGGGAAATAAAATATAATTAAGGAAATAACATCGTTACATTTTTATTTTAAAAACGTTTAATTGATATTCTGTTCTCAGCGATATTGTTTTTATTGACGAAAAATATACTCATTTGTACTATTATTTTCGGCGATGTCTATACATCGTCTATTAAATTGTTGACGTCATATACATGTACGACAACGTCTAATTGACGCCATTTTGACATCCGCGTTAGATGTATTTTTGACATGATATCGCAGATGTCTAATAGATGTACGAATATTGACCTAGACGTCAATGTAACTTGCAAGCCCTTATTATAGACGTTGTGTAGACGTTATGTGCTGTATGGGTTCTTGCTTGTAAATCCCTAGAACACTTCAATACTTAAATTATTTCTGAATTTTCATTGATTTTTTAAGAAGATTCTATGTTAACTATTTATTTATTTTCTCTCCTTTAACCAAAAAATATCAATATAAAGTAAAATTTTTAACAACCAGGGTGCATCATCTAATTTTGGAAATTCAAAGCTACGGATTGAGTATGTAAGGAATAGTTTTTTCTCCCACACCTTCATTGTGAACCAATTTTAACGGCTGAGGTATCAAATTACTGGATTTTCTACTAATTGATAAATACAGTTTATTGTCTTCTAAGATAAAAAGGTTTCGCCCCAATGGGAATGTATTTTACATACAATTTTAAAATGTTATATATGTATATTCCTCTTGGCAAAGGTATTAGAATCACAAAAAATATTAATAATATCAATTGTTATTTTTTTAATTTCTTACAAATGTTTATACTCGTTTTATTTGAAATTTTATTGACAAAATTGTAGAAAAACACTGACTGGAAATGTCAGTGACCAAATTGCCCAACTAAACTGTTTAAGAAATTACTACAAAATTACTAAAAAAAATCCTTCTGTTAAAAATTAAGAGTGTCTTTCATAAATTGGAGAGTTATACTTCATACATCTATGCGAAGTTTCCTAACAGATTTGTCAGGAAATTTCGAAAGATATTTGTCAGGATTTGAGATTCGTGCAGATTTGTCAAGAATTATGTGCAAAATTTCCTTAGTCAGGATTTGTTAGGTTCATTCATTTTTTTATCCCTAAAATTCCTAGACTAATTGAGCCAATTATTGAAACTAACCTGATTTTACTTTATTTATTTATAAAGTTATAAAAGATAGAGTATCGAAAGTGTCAGTTTCTGACTGAGTAAGTTTTCTGAAATATGAGATAACCTCGTAACCTCGAACATTGTGTACATTAACAATTGTAGTATGTTGTACAATCGTATTCAGCTATATTGTTTTTCTAGTTCAATACTTCAATTCAATTACCAAACCATACCTGAAATATTTTCCGTCTCTATGACAGCAACTACAAGTATATACAATTATTATTAAACCTTGTTAATGGTCTTGAAATATTGCAGCTGTATAATATTCAATGATTATTCATGTATGAATCAAAGTAAATATTGAGTTATAACTAAATATAAACAAAATGCTTGAACACAGCTTACTTTGCCCTGTTAAAGCTAGGTAAAGAGAATAATTAGTAACTAGGCAAACAGATCAGGGACATAGTGACTTACACCCCAGGCAAACAAATTCAATGTGGACTTTCCCTGTATCACGAGGCTTTTTGATTCAGTTTCATCCTCCCACACACAATCATAAGTGTAATTTCAGCACTGCAACAGAGGGCGGGCAGACTTTTCAATGCCCCCTCACCAACAGTTTATGTTAGGGACTGAATGTTTTGAATTACTTAAAATTTTACATTAATTAATAGGTTGCAAATAAAAAATAAACAATTTTTATAGACCTAAAAGATTAACACAGCACGAACATCAAAATTGCATAACTAAACCGCTTAAGAAATTACCAACAAAAATACAAAGTGATCCTGTTTGTTCAAAAGTATGTGTGGTGTTAGATATTGTCATACAAAACAAGGCAGTCGCACGGGTAGGGTGTGGGTGGGGCCCCGGGCGCCAGGCCGTAGCCGGGTTGGTGCTGAGGGTGTCCGGATTAGGGGGCTACCATGGCAAAAGAAATACGGCAAAATTTGAAAAAAAACTAAATTGAATAACGTATTTTGGAAAAGGTAAATATAACTGAAATTTAAATATTATTTTGTATGCAATTATTTTAAAAATACATATTTGACACTGATCACTTTATATGTTTATAACATTTTCCCAAATTAAATATTTTATCAAAATTTATTAC
This sequence comes from Flexamia atlantica, assembly GCA_035578135.1. NCBI lineage: Eukaryota > Metazoa > Arthropoda > Insecta > Hemiptera > Cicadellidae > Flexamia > Flexamia atlantica. Next base: position 43,156,717 of record JAQJVK010000001.1, on the reverse strand, counting down.
CTGGATTTGCTTATACATTACTTTTATTTTAGTAATAATAGCCTGCTAATGAACTCTCCTGATGATTTGAAGGCTCTGTTTCAACTTAATTATCTTGACATAAACCTATATCAGGGCCGCTGAGAGCCAAGTCGGGCCCCAAGTTCCCTCGATGATGACTGATGAATAATTGTGGGCCCCCTGGACCCCTGAAGTTTGGGCCATAAGACCGGGAAGCCTGGGGGTGGTACCCCCAGCAGAAGGTGAGGAGAGTAAAAATTAAAACCGTTAACTCAGGTTTTTAGATAAACTAGACAGACATACTGTTAAACTGTCAATCAAAACATACAAAGAAACTCCAAAAATTTGGTCTAATTGAGAGAAAAATTTTCCTATGTGTTTATTCCAGTATCTGGATTAGGCATATGAGAAAAGTTTTGTAGAGTACCGTTTGCACAAGAAAATAAGTTAAAATTATTCTTTCACAAAGCTACTTCTGTGGTTTAATCGGTGAACACGCACGATTCTTTTCCACTCGTTACAAATGTCTTTGGCTCTACTGTCGTTTACCCACTATTGGTAAATATGCATGATTGCTCTTTTAGGGTGTTTGCATAGTTCACAAAGTTTCAGTATATCCACAGTTTTTCCTCTATCAGTAAATATGTGCAATGGGGTTCTCTGGCTGTTGGCATGGTTTTATCTATTATCCTCTTGTTTTACCCTCGGGCCAGCGTTCAAAAAACGCTGTTGGTTTTACGGTCATTAACAAACTATTTTATTTGTTCAGGACATATTTCGACACAATAGTGTCATCTTCAGCTGGGAGTTTGTGAAGTTCATAATCCACCAATTGGCTTCATCAATAAATTATAAAACACAAACACAAAACTATCATACATTTACACGAACACGGAGACATTAAAAATTATTAAAACTAGTACAGGTATTTTACTGGTACTGGTATTTTAGGAACTAGTACAGGCCTGTTAGTTTTTAATAATTTTTAATGTCTCCGTGTTTGTGTAAATGTATGACAGTTTTGTGTTTGTGTTTTATAATTTATTGATGAAGCCAATTGGTGGATTATGAACTTCACAAACTCCCAGCTGAAGATGACACTATTTTGGTTGAAACATGTCCTGAACAAATACATGTTAATTTTTGAGCTGTCTGACGGATTTCAAAGTAAATTAAAAAACTAACAATTAATTAAACTTTTGTGCCTTTATCTGGCTTTGAGACAAGCGATCTGACAGGTTGGCGACTTGTCAGGTTGGTACCTAGAAACGTTCCCATCACATCTCGCCACAGGCGCAAATAAACCAAAGACGGCCCTGCGGGTCTGCATACAAATAAATTAAGTATACATTTAATTGGAAGTTTCAAGTCAAAACCTCATTAATCCTATTGAATTTGTCATGACAATTATCTACATTTACACATGCTACTCAAACTACAAATTTGGGTTAACTGATGAACTTGTTTACTAATTAATTACTCCCTATTGTTTTGGTATACGACATTTGTTTGTAGATTCAGTTGTTTGTTGTCGAGAGACAGTCTTATAGAGTGTCTTAAGAAGCTGTCTTATAAACTGAAGGCAGGGAATAGATTAGGAAGGTAAATTTTTGATAGTTGTAGATAGATTAGATAAGTTGCCTAATAATTTTATAACATACATCATCATTTTAGCGAATTTCCCCCTTTAGGGAAGTGGCTATTACCGTAGGCGGCATGGTGAGACTTAAGCGCCACCGTAACTTTTCATTTTGAAGACCCTAGACCCCAAAAACACCGTTCGTTCATTTTCATATATATAGAATATATATGTTTAGGTATATATATCAGTCCGTAGGCGCGATAACTTCTGTAAAAAAGGTCCGATCTTGATGAAATTCAGAACAAACGTGTAAAGTGTCATTCATGACTTCGAGTTCGAAAACCAGCAAAATTGGTTTACTCTAAGAAGGTTTTTTTGACAAAATAAAATTTATTTTCAAGATTTAACACCTTTTTACTAATTATTTTTAAATTGAATTGTCAAAATTGAATTCAGCTTGAAAAACAAAGAATTTAGCATTTTAAATTATTATTCTAACTCAATCCGTTGCTTAGATATTGGATAGTATTGGATGAGCTAAACACAGTACGTTGTCCAATATTATTTTTAATTTTTCCCTCCAAAATGTATAGTCACCCTGATTTAAGATATTTTTAAAAATACAATTCTGAACATATGATTAAATGTTCAGGTGATGAATATTTTATTTGTGTTTATTTTGTATAGTTAGAGTTCATTGATCAAGATTTTGCAGAAAATATATACTATGTCAAAAATACAAATTATTTCTTAATTTAATAAAGAAAGTATGAGCAATCGGAGGGGGGGATGTCTTGGTCTAAACTGCCTGAAAATTTTGCATAATATATGGTATGTTTACAATGATGAGAATTGATAATATTTTTTGAAATTGAGTGTTTTATTGAATTTGGCTGGAGATGTAGGTCTGCTACAACAGGGATGTTTTAATTATAAAACTGACCATATTATTGAATTTAAAATTTTCATGAAATTTAAGTTATTTGTTTGTTTTGGGTGTTTTGAATTCATTGATTATATTTGTGTTGACATTTATATACTATAACAAGATTACAGTTATTAAAAATTAAAAGACTAAGAATTATACAAAATACTAAAGTGACTTTATTACTAATGAAAACCAAAGTGGTCTCTTTGTTAATTTTCCTTATGTTTAAAGCTCATGAATGATTAAATATACGTTTTTAGTATATTATTTACTTAATGTATTCAAACAATACTTTCCTTCAAATAAGTTGAATGCCTGTTGAAGTTGAATACATATAAAAATAAATCCTATGGAAATTCGCTGAGTACGCAGGTCTGCTGCGACGGGGGTATTATGTTCCAGATGAGTTAATGGAAGTAACATAAGCAAATATACTCAGTAGGTTATACTTTAGCATACTTATTTTCAGTAAAGATAAATTAATGAAAAAACTAATCATACAATAGTATGATTTAATGACCCAATATACTTTCAAAGCAATATATACTCAGCAAATATACTCATATTAATAGGTTATACTTTAGCATACTTATTTTCAGTAAACATAAATTAATGAAAAAACTAATCATAATACAATTGGCATGTTAAATTAACAATTTTACTCAACTTCACATCCCTTGGCAGTCTGAAAACCGGTGATGGATGTCGGATGAAGTTTGACTGACACAGACAAAGTTTGAAGTTTGTTGAACTCAGACCTTGAAATACAGTGAATACTGGCAATGACCAGGATTGAATTAATTTGATTGGCACCAAGCATGAAGAATGCAGGTGAAGGGCAAGAAATGTTTTTTCATATTAGTGGGAAACATTCTAAATCCAGGTCTCAAAGGTACGTTTTTCTCTTGTTCTTAGTATGCATCAGTTTGAAGCATGGTTGTCAGCGACATCTCTGATCTCAGTGATTCTGCCTGCTGCGGTTGGCTTGGGCTGCCCAAACATCCCTTCTGTCAAGAATTTTAGAGTGAAAGATGTAAGTTCTAACATTTCCTAACGTATCATTTTAGCTTTACACTACTTACTTATATATTATAATCACAAATCCTGGTGTTATAATTACTAAGTGATGTTTATAATCTAGACAATTCAAAGCTGTAGCTGAAAAAAGATTGCCTGCTGAACATCCTAAGAAATTTTCACGTTCTGAATAATAGTTTCAAGCAAGGAGGTTATACTCTATTTCTGGAGGTAGCATATTGTGATGCAGTTGAAGAAAAATCAGCCCTTTTATTTTAACAGGATGGCAAAATGAGAGCGAGTTAACAAAATGATGTTCCGATCTTTGAATGGGAGTTGAAAACTAAGATTCAAATCGGTTCTTTACAATATTACAGAAATTCTAATACTATAATTATTGATTAATTTATTTGAATTTATGTTTCTGTATATTTTCTTAAATTTAAGAGCGAATTCAGGATTAAACAAATTTAATATCATCAACTCTTTGAAAGTATATTTTTATGATCAATCAATCAATTGAAGGGGTCCCCCGTAAAACGTTCTAAACGACAAAAACCTAGTTTCGAGTAATCAAGCGTTGAAAGTTGAATTCTAAAATTTGTGTTTTTTTCAAGGTTAGAACTTATAATCATGAATAATTTTTTAAGACCCAATTTATAACATCATAATATAGCCTTATATTGAATTTTTACTCGAAATTAAGCTTTTTACATCATTTTACGTGAGTTTTTGGGGGTAATAACGTTCTAAATGACTGGCGTTTGGAACGTTCTCTGACGGACTGCTCTCCTGCTTTAAAAAGAAAACATCAGGGATTGTAGTAATACCAACATAAATGAAAATAAAACCGAATATAAAACAATTTTATTGATATAGATGTACAAAAATGTAATGTTGTTACATAACGTGATACGTCATTTCGCAAAAATTTATCCAAATGTGGTGCTTAAAACGTTATTCTACCCACTTCTTTTGGGGGCAATTTCCAGGCCTTGGCTTCTTAGTTTTTGAAATATAGGGTAATCCAACTTTTCTATATTCCTTTCTGGAATTACCCTTCCACTTTCCAATATTTTCTTCAGGTGTTTTATTTTTATTTACGTGATTTTGGTCGTGGGGCGACAACGCGCCGCCCGGCGGGAAGTCCATCTTTCAGCGAATAGAATGTTATTCCCCAAAAAGTCTGTGCAGTCCCGTGAAGTACGCCAACTTTGACAGACGAAATCAGGGCTGCCAACTCAAATTTCTTCAAAACAAAATATACCACAGTGTAGTTCATGTCCTAGAGAACCTTTTTCACTGAATATCTCCGATTTTGAAATTTTGTCGCTTAGAACGTTTTACAGGGGACCCCTTCAATTAATTGGTTTGACTCTCCATGATGAGCGTTTTTGGGTCATTAACCCTTGAGCGGACGCTTTACTGGTAAAACGGCAGCAGGCGCATGCGGAGTTTTATTCCGCAACATTAAATTGCATAAATTTTACCCTTTTTACTTGTTTTATACCGAAATATAGTATTTAAATCTTGATAAACTTCATTAGGAATCACTTTTCATCATTGATACAATTAATTGGTGTAATAATTTAATTGAACATAGTAAGTAATTGTCTAGTATAGAACAGTATCACTTGAAATAATTTTTTTAATTTAAAAAAAATTAAAAAACTATTTTAAGTGATACCTCTTCTATACTAGACAATAATGTATTTAAATGTTGACAAACTTCATTAGGAATCACATTTCATTGTAGACACAATTAATTGTTCAACTTAATAGGTGTAATAATGCAATTGAACACATTAAGTAATTTTCTAGTATAGATGGGAATCACTGTCTGTGCTACGGGGGAGAGCACTCCGCAAACTGACACGGCACCACTGAATTGCAAATAACAAGGTTCCAAGGGGGTGTGGGAAGGTATAAATAGCTTAAGGGGCTTCCTGAAATGAGCCGTATGAGGTACAAAGCCGGACACGACTGCCGACACCAATTATGCTTCTTTATTTTAATAAAAAAAACACTTGCGGAGGTAAACTCCACATGTACCCACTCAAGGGTTAATAAAAAGAACAATACTACTTTCTCTCGCTTATGAACCTGACAAAATCAGAGAACCGCAAAAATAATACTGCGATGTATTTTATCTCGAGTAATACCGAGTACTACCTCCTTGGTTTCAACTAATAAGAATTGTAGAAACTAATTGGTTTCAAATTGGTATTAGAGATTAGGGGAAATTGTAAGAACATCTAAATGTGTATAGGTATTAGTGTTACCGAGATATAGCCACCCAAGAAGGTATGAGTACCTGCAAGCTACTCAGAAGCTATAAGGATTTTTAGAACCAATTCATGCAGTTACTGTAGATTACTGCAGTTACTGATAGCAAGAAACTGTCAGTAATAAAACAAGAAACCTTTACTTACGGGAATAAAGATAGGTTCAGCTACAAATGCCAAAAGCACAGTATATTATTTCTCGTATAAAATAATGATTGCGGCATATCACTCATTTTGATGTAAAATTTAAATGCCTGTGTACATTTACCATTTTCAAGACGTTAAATAAATTAGTTGATTATTACCATGTACTCGCTAAGCTCTGGTGTATTAATATCTCCAGAGGGAAAACATTTGTTGCTTGATTTAGGAAAACATTAAATACCCCCGTTGCAGCATACCTGCATACTCAGCGAATTTCAAATGCAAAACAATATATTTAATTCTAACATAGTGAGATTTGACATGTTTTTGTAAGCTCCATAAGATTAACATGGGGAATGAGTATGCAGGTTTGCTGCTACAGGTTTGTTTAAACTTGTTGGTTTTAATTCAATATTTAGTAGATCTGAACTAGAAGAAGCTATTTACCAAGTTTTATCAAGATATGTTGAGAAATAAACGAGATATAGAATTTTACGTATTTCCCATAGGGTTAACATTGGGTCAACGTACTGTGTTTACCACTTTCAATATCTCGGTAACCAATGGACATAGAGCAGTGATTCAACATACTAAATTGTTTGTTTTTTTTGAGCTAAATTCAATGGTGCCAACAAAAATTTGATAAATTTTATTTTTCTATGTAAAAAGCTCAAAAAACCCGTTTTTGAGGGGGTTTATCCCCCTTTACCCCCCCATCCGCTGGTCCGATCGGGCTGGTTCACGAACTCGTCCAATCGATTACCACTTTACATGTCTGTACCAAATTTCATCAAGATCGGACCACTTTTACGGCCGCTATCGTGCTAACAGACACATATATATATTTTTATTAACATTTTTCAATTGAAACAAAGTATCCTTTCTTTTTTAATAATTTTTTATTTGACAACTAGTTTCGACAAATTATGTCATTTTCAAGTCTAAAATGTAAATATTTATAAAATTGGTTTTATATTAAATCAATAAATTATCATATGTGTTATCTAAAAATAATATGAAGTATAATCATATGGAGTTTTAAGTTTTCATTTCATATATCTTTTTGATATACATACCTAGATATATATATATAGGTATATATATATATATATATATATATCTAAAAATTCGAACGAATGGTGTTTTTTGCTTCTGGGGGTTGCAAAACGAAAAGTTATCATGGTCTGGGGCTTAGTTCTTACCATGAGACCTACGGTAATAGCATCTTCCCTATAGGGGAAATTTGCTAAAATGGTATGATGAGATTAAGTTTCTTAATTTTGTGCTTGGCAGTTTATGGGAACATGGTACCAGCAAGCTAGTAAAGGAACACTACTTTTCCAAGGACTTGGATCCTGCGCTAAAGCCGAGTACACTTTGGATGAGAAAACTAACACTGTACATGTCCAAAACATTCAAAAAGGCCTGTAAGTTATATTTTTAACTCATGTTAAAAAGATGTACATCAATACTTGTTTATGTTAGTAATAATTAGTTGTTTGTGTAATAGGGTGTAGTCCACTAAATACACTTAAGCATGTTTTTTACCCAAGTGCATTTTTATAAATATTTTCCAAGATATTAATCACTGGTGGGTGTTATTGCGTTCGGTGTTATATAAATGCTGTTCAAGTAAAGGCCATGATATACTGTTAAGAAGAATATCAAAAGGGCCTCAATCTAAGTGTCAGTGTAATACCCCCGATAAGTACCTCTGATTGGCCGAGATACTTTTTTGACCCTACTGAAGTTTACAGATAAGCTTCATCTTCCCACTCCGTCTATGACATCACAATTTGTTTGATTTTGATGTGAGGTAACTGTTTCCTCTATGCGCTTTGATTCAGGCAGGGCCAGATTTCCCAATAGGCCCAGCAGGCCAGGGCCTATGGGCGCAAGCTTCCAGGGGCACACGGCCGAGAGAAAAAAAATATAAAAAATCTAGAAATTAAAATAAATGGCCAAACATATATTTTTTGAATTGATTTAAAAGAAAATCATCAGGCAAAAATATTCTGATTTTTAATATCATTGAAACAAATAATTGTTGGTAAAATTTTATTGTTTTTCAACATTACGCATCAACTTCGTTACAGCATTGATCTCAAACAAGGGAGAATTGGCTGTGAGGATGTCGTCGAGCGGTACGCATCGTATTTCGACTATACTGGATCAGTGCCACTGCTCAAGTGCTCGAAGTGATAAGGGGCGCATGCACTTGTCCGAGGATAGTTGTGTTGTGCATATTTCGTTGTGCGTGCCACCGGCTTTAAGTATTTTTATTGCGACAATTATTTTTATTAGTGTAGATGGTCAAGTCTTATTGAATAATGAGTCAAAAACCAAAGCCAAGTGGTGCAGAATTTAGAAAAAAACGCGAGGAAAAATTCAAATAAATTCAAATTCAAATATTTTTGTTTTCAGTTAGTAATAATTACATAAATTACATTGGCAGCTTAAACTATGAAATTAATCCTCACATAGGAAAAATCCTGTGCATGAGAATGAGTCTATTTTTAATGTTTTTAATAAGAGAAAGAAGAACAACTCAATAAGAAAATTCCAAAAATGACATTTTTTACGCGTGCAGATAAAAATGTTACATTGGCATCGGTTTCTGCATCAACATCGGCAAAGTTATCTGTGAAGTTGATCCCGTGCTTGATGATCTTATCTCACGTGAAGGTTTTTAGAAAAGTAGCTTTAACCAGACTCGGTTCTTATCAGTCAGTCAATGCGGACAGACGTGCAGCGGTGCTCCGTGTTGAAGCTTGAAGTTTAGCGTGTCTGCCTGCTGCCCGAACATAACCTGTACCGTGTTGTATTTCTGTGTTTTAATTTTAGTTTATAGCTTTTCATAACTATTTTTAAGTGCATGTACGTTCGTTTTTAACTCTGCATAAAACTGCTGTGAGATTATATTTCATCTATGAACGATTGCATCCATTACTTTAGTGGTTACAGTGTATATTTTATTGCATATCGAGGTCAGTGAACAGTGATCTGAAACATTAAATATGAATTGTGCTATGTGCTCACGCGAGGTCTCATCCAGCAATAATATTAAGGACTCAATTAAATGTGTAGAGTGCAAATCAGTTTTCCACGTGGCGTGCTGCAGGATTCGGACTGTCGCAAAGCTAACCGCGATGTCGGCTCAAAACGTCGCAGCATGGAAATGTGACAAATGCAATAATTCTTCATCTACATCTGTGAGTAATCATGATCCCAATGAATCTAAGTTAATAACAATTTTAAAATCCATGAAACAATATATGGAGGAGCATTTTGCAACTATTGAAGAAAAGCTCAAAAAATTGCATAAGTCGCAAGAAGATCTTAATCTAAAAGTAAATAAGCTCGAGACCGAGAACACCTCGCTCAAGGAGGCATTACAATGCAAAAATATGGGCCTCGAAAGCAAAATTAAAGAGCTGGAAACCGAACTCGTTGACCTGCAACAGTATTCAAGGAACCAAAATGTGGAGATACGAGGAATACCTTTGACAACTAACGAGGATGTATATTACGTCTTGCAAGAAACTGCAAAGGCCTTAAACATTACCTACAATCGTGACGCGATCTATCGCACATCGCCTCCCGGTGCCGAGAGGTCGCACTTTCCCACCCAGCATCGTCGTGCAGTTTACCTCCAGAACTACTAAAGCTGACTGGATTCGTGCTGCGAAGGAGAAGAAGCTGAAGACCACAGATTTGCATGCATCATTTCGTCCAGGGCCGATTTTTATTCTTGACCACCTGACACCCTTGAACAAAGCAACTCTCGGACGAGCCAAGGCTTATGTAAAGGAAGGTCTTCTTGCTTTCGCCTGGGCTCGTGACGGCAAAATTTTCGCCCGCAAGTCATCTGAGTCAGCTCCTGTATGGGTACGATCGACCACGGAGGTGGAGAGCTTCGTGGGAGCGCGGGGTGACAAGGCTGGCAACAAGGCGGGGGACGGCGGCAGCGGTGGCAACGGCGGCGGCGACAACTAGCTAGCAGTCGATTACGGTAACAACGGCAGCAACAAGAACCTTAGGGCTTCTATGATGCACTTACTTTATAATAATTTATACAGGTTCTATTATTGTAATATTCTAATCGGTATTTATTTTTATATAATTTTTTCATTTATATTTGATATTATTGCAATAACAATAGTATTTTTATTAAGAAAAATAATTTGCCTGTATTAATCAATATAATTGATATGCAGATATTCAAGTGTTATGTTCTATAGGTGATGGCATGTTTTGTTTTCAATAGCTTCCAAATAAATGAATAAATTAGTAGCTTTAGCACGGGAATGCACATCAAAAATAAAAATCCCGCACTATGCAAATTAATTTGGAGGAGTATATTGACCTGTTAATGTAGTATTTATTTTGGAACGATGGAATGTTGTTTTCGTTCTGCTTTTTGCATGGAATTCAAATGAATTAGTACTTTTTTTAGATTTGCCTCAAGTATGTGAATGCATGTCATACGACAATAATTTGTCAGTATAATAATAAACTAGGAGAATATATTTTGCCTGATAACGTATTATTTATTTTAATTAAGGGCTTCTTGTTTTCGTTGCATTTTTGCGGTTAAATTTAAGTAAACTAAAATATCGGGGATCTGTCTTAAGCACGATAATGCACTTCTTATAGCACCTGTGTACATTTTAGATATTCACGTGTTATTCTTTTATATCTGATAGCATGTTTCTCTTGTTTTTAATAGCTTTCAAATAAATGATTAACTTAGTTGATTTTAGCATGGGAATGCCTGTCAAAAATAAAATCCCGTACTATGTGGGTTAAACGGGAGGCACACTAGGCATTGACCTGTTACGGAGTATTTATTTTTGAATAGATGGAATATTTTTTGTTTTGTTTTTTACACGGATTTCAAATGAATCAATGTATCTTTTAAATTTACCTTCAGCAAGTGAATGCACATCAAGACAATATTATCAGTATTATATAATAACAAACTAGAAACTTTTTTTGCCTATTTATGTATCATCTATTCTTAAATAATGGCTTCTTGTTTTTGTTGCATTTTTGCATAACATTAAGTAAACTAAAAAAATTGGGGATCTGCCTTATGCACGGTAATACTCTTCCTATAGCACCTTTTGTACGTCTTAACCGGTTTTTAGTAGGTCACAGCTTTTAATTTTATCGCATTATTTATCTCAAATAAACATTTTTTGTTACTGTAAATAGCTCCGATTAGTTAAGTCAATTATACTCTGTGAAGTTTTTTTCCATTTTTATGTGATATATGCTACCTATCTTTTGCTACGTATTTTTCTTTTTGCGAACAACAATATTTAACTTTCTAATAATTTAAGCAGAACGTACAATTATGGAAGCTTTGAGCACGAGAATGTGAAGACTTAAGGGGCAAGGGCAGACTAGCTGTTATCATATTTTATTCTTTTCATTTTAATATATCTAGCGTTGCACCTGAATAATGCTTCATGGCGATTTGAACACTATTGAAAATTACAGAGATGTTAACGTAACAATATATAACAATTATTGGGATTTTAAGTTTTTTAGTGAATTTGGATGTAACGTTGGTGATAAAATATCAATGATAAATTTAAATATTAGAAGCTACAACAGGAATATAGATGAATTACTTGTAATTTTAAATTATCACAATAAATTTTATGTTATTGTTCTAACGGAAGCCTGGATGAATGAAAAACATTGTGTGCCTGTTTGTTTGAATGGATATGATGTGGTTTGTTAATAAATGTAGTAGGAATCAGAATGATGGTGTGGTTGTGTATGTAAACTCTGAGTTGGTTGTGAGTCATGAGGAAGTATGTTTGCATGGCGCCACAAGTATCAAAGTCAATTTTATGTTTGGGGGTGAGCGGGTGGCTCTCGTTGCTGTTTATCGGAGTCCCTCGTCTGACCTTGAACTCTTCATTAGCGACCTGGAAACATTCCTTGATAACCGGCGCGGGGACGGACAGTGCTGGCTGGCAGGTGATCTTAATTGTTGTATATTGCCGAAAAATATGAATTTGCTATCACAGAAATATCTTGACGTTACGTATGGGGCTGGGTTTACTTCATGTATTATTCACCTACGAGAGTAACTTCTAACACTGCTAGCTGCATAGATCACATTTTTTTTAGGCTGCAGTAATTAAGTCAGAAATAACTGATCACTATGCTTCTGTTGTCATGATTGATTTTGATCGGATTAATAAGTCTGACAAAGCTGGCAATAACTTGAATGTCTCTTTCTTAGACCAAAATAATGTTAGTCAGCTTTTATCTTTGAATGACTGGTCCGCGGTTTTGGAAACTGATGAAATAAATGTCGCAACTGATTTGTTTGTTAGTAACATACAAGAAATTATTTCTAAATCGACCAAAGTAAAATCTGTAAGTTCCAAATGTTTTAAAATCAAACCTTGGATGACTTCAGGATTGCTAAATTCTGTATGAACTAGGGATAAATTAAGTAAAAAATTAAAAAGACAGCCTTTTAACCCATTATTAAAACTCAACTTAAAAATTACAGAAATTTTTTGAATGCAGCTATTAGAAGTGCAAAAGAGGATTATTTTCGAAAACAAATCTCTGATTCAAAAGGTATTAATAAATTGCTTTGGAAAAATATCTCTGACATTACTGGATTGAATAAAAAGAAAATTCCTTTTCCGGTTAATAGTTAATGAGGGTGGGGATAGCTCAGAATAAAAGGACGTTAGGGAAATTGCAGACAATTTTAACAAGTATTATGTAATTGTGGGAGCCAACCTAGCCCGTGCTGTCCCCCCGTGACGGATCCCAGTGCCGCGACAAGGTATTTTTCAGGGACATGCGAGAGCCTACATTGGCGCCCCTTTTACTAGACTTATGAATAAGTTCCCCACCACCCCTCGGGGTGGTTAAAGCTATCATTTGGAAATTAAAAATAATATTTAGAAGTTACTGTGTTGAGTTGTATGCATTACATATTTAAAGATTTTGTATTGATGGGTACGGTTTTGTATTGCTGGATTTAAGTCAAATAAAATTATCCAAGTAAGGCACACGCTAATCGGGCGATTCTTGCTTCAACTTGCAAAAAAATTAACATTAGAGCCCAGTCAAATCAGACCAACCTAAGAAGGAATATACTAAACGGCTAAAAAATGCCACAGTTGTTCGTTGCTCGGCCCATTTAAACCACTTGCTAAAAGTTCCCGAGGACGAGGGATGAGTTTGAGTGTCTAGAAGTTTTCAGTTCCCCAGGTCTTGGTTTTGAGTCTTAAAATTTATTTTGAAAACCAAATTGAAAATTAAATTTAATTTTAAAGGTTTTGCTAAAACCAGTGGCGGATCTAAGGGGAAAGCAGGGGCGCCTGTCCCGGGCCCCGGCCATTAGGGGGCGTCAGCGGCGCCCCAACTGGCTGGCTCCGGTTAAGTCAAAATTGAACAAAATTAAAGTCAAATTTTTCGTTCTGCCCCGGGCGACAGTAAGTGTAGATCCGTCATTGGCTAAAACGAAACTCTGGTGAAAACAGAACTTATTTACCTCACCCATTCATTTCAAATTGACATTCATTTTATTCATTATTGCAGCTACAATTCACATAACCAAAAATTTACATTTGGAGTTATTTGGAAAAAATTATCACTCCACGGGCGCGGGTGGTTACCACTAAATTGAAATGTTTGCGAGTTTTAAACACTTTTAAAAGACTCTACGGGTGCCAGCATGCTCCAACAAAAAATAATTTCGCTCTTTGAATAGTTTGAATCGTCTCTACCGGCACCGGCAAACGCCTCCTAAACTCACATTACGAACCTTGACTAATTTCAAAAGGGCTACGGGCGCCGCGCCGGGGCCGGCTAACACCTCCAAAATGGCGAAAACTCGATCATGTTTAGCGCGTTGAACGATTTGTAATTGATCCCCCGGGAGCCCACCAAACTCACCAAATTACATGATTTACACTTTGAACCATTGGAAAATGCTCCTCGAGCCCCATTAGTTGGAAAACGCCACATACATTAAAGTTTGGCAAGTTGAGCAATTTTGATAGACTCTCTGAAGTCTGCAAACACCACAAAACATTAATTAATTTAGCTCTTTAACAAATTGAAAATGCTCCACGGATGCCGGAAAACGCCTCCAAGACAAATATTTTACACGTTAAACAAAATTGTAAAATACTATCCGGGCGCCAACAAAAGTCGCCAAAATGCATGTTCAGCACTTTAAAGGCTCCTCGGGCGCCGTTGCGGACTTAAAACGGCACCGGTTTCGGTGGCGCCCTCTCCTAGTCGGCGTCCCATGCGGCCGTATGTTTCGCATGGCCCTTGTCGCGGCCCTGACGGATCCTATTGTTAATGACGAGGACTTCGCTGTTGATGTTTTCCGGCTGTTGCCAATAAGCGAGGCGGAACTTATAAACATTGTCAATGAACTGAAAGGAGGATCTGCCCCAGGTGTGGATAACATTCCTGCTGAAATTATTAAGAGGAATATTCATTCGCTTAAATTGCCTCTCTTGAATTTAATTAATCGTAGCTTGGCAAATGGTATTTTTCCAAATTCTTTCAAGATGGGTAAAGTAATTCCTATTTATAAGGGAGGGGCTAAGCAGCAGTATGTTAACTATCGTCCTATTAATTTAGCCTTTGTTCTTTCTAAAATATTTTAAAAATGTGTCAGAAACCAATTGGAACATTATTTATTAAGTAACAACATTCTTTTTGACAAACAATATGGATTCCCCAGAGACTAAAATCTGAACGATGACCTCTACGATTTAACTAAAAGTATTCACAATGCCATTGGGGACAATAAAAAACCTCTTTTAATTTTCATAGATTTAGCGAAAGCCTTCAATACAGTAGATAGCGAGCTTTAATTGAAAAAACTTTTTTTTTTTTTTTTTTTTAAAAGAGGGTGGCGGCCTCTTTTTACCTTGCATTTGCCCCCCCACATGGGCCTCAGGCCTGTGCGTGGAAGTTATCAAGCAAACCCAAGGAGTGAGCCGGTACAGTACCAGGATGAACAGTACTGTTAAAAAGTATGCGACATCATCGGGACTCGATCCTGCGACGCTGCCGTCTCAGAACCGGGGCCGAGTGCGCTACCAACTGCGCCACCGACTCACTAACTTTGCGGTCACCGACTTTTGTATTGGCGTAAGAGGAATTGCACTCGATTGGTTTGAAAGTTACTTTACAGATCGTTACCAAGTTGTCTCTATTAATGGACTTAATAGTTCGCCCAAAAAAATTGATTATGAGGTAATTCAAGGATCGACCTTAGGACCTCTTCTTTTCCTTATTTATATTAATAATCTTGGGAAGGCAAATTTGGGTACTACAAAAATTTTTCTGTATGCAGATAACACCGCATTACTATTTGAAGGCGACAGCTGGGAGGGTGTCTACAGGGACGCGGAGTGTGGCCTGCTCACTGCCAAGCGTCGGTTTGATCAGAACGGGCTGACTTTAAATTTATCTAAAACCAAGTGCATGCCAATATCTTTAAGAGCCTGTTCTGATCCGACTAACTTAAGTCTTAGGTTGCATACTTGTGGTGCTGGGAATGGATGCATAACGTGTGAGAGTGTTCAATGTGTGCATGAATACAAGTATCTAGGAGCGGTATTTGATTCCCGCATGAAATGGTCTGAGCATGAGAGCTGTATTAGAAATAAACTACGTAAATTTATTTTTATTTTTTCGAACCTTTCAAAATTACTTTCTTTGCCTCTTCTTAAAACAATTTATTTTGCGTACATTCAGTCATTGCTTCAATATGGGATTTTAGCAGGGGGGGGGGTGGTTTTAAAAGTATTATTTCTCCACTTGAAATTATTCAGAAATCTGTAATTAAAGCTGCTCTTGGCAAACCACGCCGATATCCTACTGAACAACTTTTTGATGATTTCAAAGTTTTTAGTATTTCTCAGTTATACAGTAGAACTCTTATTTTGTATATTTTTAAAAACAAGCAAACTATATTCAGCCAGCTTAATCATAATTATTTAACCAGATCCGCTGTGAATTCAGGGATTCAGTATTCAAAAATAAATCGAACAGTTAACAAAACATCCTCACATTACTTAGCAGGTATAATTTTTTCAAAGCTTCCAGAATTTTTAAAACACCCTAATCAATGGAATAAGCAGACTTCCCCTGCCACCGACAAGAATAATCAGCCACAGCCAAATCTCAATAGACTTCATTTGTACCAGTACCAGAGAATCTATAAAATCTACCGAACAGGTAAGAACAGGTAAGAACAGGTCTCTCAGACCACATTGCTCAAACATTCATAATCTCAATTGATATGGGAAGCAACACATCATCTCAATCTAAAAGAAGAAATTTCAGTGGAAAAGCGTTGGAGGAACTTAGGCTCGATCTACAGGAACAAGACTGGTCACAAGTCACACAAAAGGAGAGTGCTGAAAATGACTACAACACTTTTAGTGCAATAATCCAATCTGCAATTGACATTACGTGCCCTCTGAAGACAGTCAAACACAAAAGGAACCCCGTAAAATATATATGGGATGCAGAAAGCCAGGCTCTAAAAAGACTCTACCTGGAAGCACTAAATGCAGTAATGCTAAATGCACTAATGCAGGAGGCAGTGGAGAGCTCACCACTGGCCTCCTGGATGACAGAAGAGAAACAGCACGAAGGAAGAAGGCATATGATTCAAAACTAAAAACCCTCAGAAAACAGTCCAATGCAGATTTTATTGAAAGATCTGAGAACAAATCAAAAGCCTTGTGGAGGGTTGTAAATAGTGAGAGGAAGGAAAAATCCACTAAAACACAACTGGGGGAACTGAAAGTAGGAGAAGAAATCATCAACTCACCATCAGATATTGCCGATCACTTAAACAATTTTTTTGTAACAGTAGCCGATAAAACTCTTTCCCAAAACTCAAATGCTAAACCTCGAATACCCGTGAATAATAGACCAACACAACAACCTCAAATTCCATAATTAACTTTCTCAAGAACAAACAAGCAAGAAATTGGGAAAATTATTGACTCATTAAAATCAAAAACTTCAGCTGGAGAAGATGAGATATCGTCAAAAATAATCAAAAAATTAAGAAATGAAATCACAGCTCCTCTGACAGCTATAATAAACAAATCACTTACTCAAGGAATTTTTCCCAGCAAATTAAAACTTGCAAAAGTTTACCCCAAATACAAAAGTGGATCAAAAAAGGAAGCCACCAGCTATCGGCCCATATCTCTTACTTCAACCTTTTCAAAAATCCTAGAACGGGTAGTATTGATGAGGCTCCTGAACCATCTCAGTCAACACCAACTACTAACTACTAGACAACATGGATTTATCAAAAACAGGTCCACAACAACAGCAATAGTACAATTAATGAAACTATTAGCAACAATCTTGAAGAAGGAAACATTACAACTAGCATTTTTTTGGATTTCAGCAAAGCCTTCGATTGCCTAGACCATAAACTAATAATATAAAAGCTACAATCACTTGGAACTGGTGGTGGGGAACTGGACTGGTTCAAGAGCTACCTAAGCAACAGGAGGCAATTGGTAGAAATCACCTTCCAACAAGATAACATAATACAAAAAGTAAAATCTGAGCAGCTGCCAGTCCACAGAGGAGTTCCTTAAGGTTCAGTGCTCGGACCTGTCCTATACATTCTGTTAACCAATGACTTCCCAGGCTATTTAGAGAACTACTGTGAAACAGTCGTGTATGCTGATGACACAGCCTTGATTGTAGCAAGCAAGAACAAAGCTCAGCTAGATGTTGACTCATACATTTCCTTTAATATGGCAAAGCAGTACTGCCTTCTCAACGACCTGGTCCTTAACACTTCAAAAACTCAACAGCTAATCCACACCCCTACTCAAAACGATCATGAAGGTCTTCCAGAAGTAAATACAATTTTTTCAGGAAAATATCTAGGATTAATTATAGACCAAAATCTATCCAGGGAACCCCATGTGAATGAACTTTGCAAAAAATTAAACAATAGCCTCTATGTAATAAGAAGAACTAAACAAATTACAAGCCCTCAGGTAGCACGAACAGCCTACTTCTCGCTATTTGAATCTCACCTGAGGTATGGCCTGATAGCTTGGGGAGGGACAACATCCACAAACCTCCAAAGAGTCCTTATTATTCAAAAAAGAACAATCAGAACTTTAAAAGGACTTGGACCCTTAGATACATGTCGTGAAGCCTTCAAGGAACTTGGAATGCTGACAATCATTGGACTCTACATCCAAGAAACAATAACTCATGCATTAACAACTGGCCCAACAAGAACAGGAGACAGGCATCCTTGTAACACCAGATATGGAAGGAATTACCTACTTGATCAACACCACCTGAGCCTGACAGAGAAAAAACCTTCATACAGAGGAGCCCTTTTCTACAACACTCTGCCGGACCACATAAGAAGACTGCCAGAAAGAAAAGTCATCTCACAGCTGAAAACCTGGCTTCTACAATGTCCGTTCTACTCCATCCAAGAGTTAAAGAGAAATGAAGTATAGCTACATATAAAGATTCACGTAAATAACTGGTTATTGATAGGCGGTAGAGATCGAATTGATAGTTACCTCAGCTCATTGTATTCATAGACTGTGTATAAGTTGCTAGAGTGAATGTGTATGAGTGCGTGCGTGTGTGTGTGTGTATGTGTGTGTGTGGCTATGGCGTGTGTGTGTGTGTGTTGTGTGTGTGAAGGGTTGGAATGGTGTGAGTTGGGGGGGGGGGGGGGGTGGGGGGGGGCTGAGAATGGGTGTGTGAGCTTGTGAGATCCAGGTTTCTAGCGGAAATTAATAAATAATGTTATAGATTTTTATCTATCAGTAACTTAATACTTGTTGTATCTTCTATATTTCCTATGTTTTTCGTTTTCTAAATAAAGTAATGTTATTTTAGTTTGTAAGTGCTGCAGTGTCTGCTGATGAACTGATCTGGTGGGACTCATTCCTCACACACAGGCGAGATATGATTATGTGAGGTTTTTACAATTTAAATATTTGTAACTTGTTGTATGTTTTTTCCTGGAAAATAAATATTGATTTGATTTGATTTGAGACTAGGGGGCCAAAAAAATTATTGGGCCTTTGGGTGCCAAAATGCTAAATCCGGCCCTGGATTCAGGTCCATATCATATTATGTATAGGTTTCCTAGGCTTGCACTGTTTTCGAGATTTTTTAAACTAAATCATATCTGACGCTGTTTTCTTTGCAATTAATAAACATGTATTTTTTGTAAAAGTGCCTAAGCATTTGTTTTTTGTTAAGGCCTAGATTGATTAGTTTGAACCCTTGATAGTCCACGAGTACATGATAAACATCATAAGGTGACTTTTCTCAACTTACAGGTTTTTTGTGTTATTTTTTGTAATACCATTTTTTTGGGAAACCGTAACCCTCCCGGTTTAAGTTATCACTGGTCAACTGTAATTCCTCTAGTAATTATTATTCACTTATTGAGCATATGAATTATCCTATACTCTTATATGAGCAATGTTATCTTGTATGTATGCTTGCTTGCTTGCTTGCTTGCACAACGATCTCAAAAACGGCTCCGAGGATTTCATTCAAAGTCTGGAAATAAGTAATTTATGACTCAAAAACGTCTTTTATGCAGATTACTTGGCCAGAGAAAATCTAATAACGTAATAAATCGAATTTTAAAGTTGTAAAATTTTAACATTGGCCTTATGGGTTGCCGTGATAGCAACGAAAATAAACAAGGAAAGTGTAAACAAATGAAGTAATCATAACAGCTGTTTGGAATCTACAGCCATTAAGGGAAAATACAGCAAGTGGGATGAAGAGACCATAGAGCAATAAAAAAGGTTTCTATTTATCAATTTTATGACATTGAAATATTTTATAGTAACTGGACGAACTGGTAAACATGAAATAACACCGAGCAAGGCTCGGTCCACCAGGTACTAATTATTATTTTTTTAGATTTGGTAATCAAATTGTGAAAGGAACTGCAGTTTTGGCAAATCCAACTTCAGGAGAGGGAAAGCTGATAGTGACACTCAATACAATTGGTAAATTTAGTTTTAGTTTTTAAATTAAAGTTAGTTAAAATATTAAGATTTACAAAATCAGTTGATTTGTGTTAAGCTCAGCTCATTACATTTTTTGGCACCATTATTATTCCCAACTTGCTGGGTCCATCATGATAACCATAAAAAGTGTTCAGTTAAAATCAAGTACTCTGTGATATAAATTAATATCCAATATACTTATGGTACCACAGGTATGGTATCGGATTGTATGATTGTATTTGAATTAATTAAATGTATAAATACTCCTATTGCAGCAGAACCGTGAACTCAGTGAATTTTATTTCAGTCACTTTTGGTTATTTATTTGAATAAGTTTGGGTAGAATGAATATTTTTAAAGGATTATAAGCTATTGATTTTAGTTTAATAACTGCAGTGAACACGAATTTTTTATTTTAAGTACAGTAGACGCCCGATTATCCGAGGTAATTGGGACCGAGGGTACCTCGGATACGCGAAAAACTCGGGTAATACGGAGGTTATGTACTGTGGTATAAACAAATTTGAAAAAGATACATTATATGTGAAGTACTTATTTATATTACGATGAAAAACGTCAAGTTGACAGTTTTACATACCTGTAAACAAATACAAAAGAGATTTCGTACACACGCACAGGATGTGAGGCAGACTAGCGGGCAAGCGATTCCTAGAATTAGCCAAAATAATATTCCTGGAAATCAACTGCTCGACCAAACAACATCCAGTGGAGATGCATTACTCGACCTATCAAAAGTCATAAATTTAATATTTTGCACATGCAACGAAGATAATCCACTTCTTGCCTTAATTTTCTTAATTTTATGAGTTTCTTTTAATTTTAATTTTCAGAGAACTAGCTCGGATAACCCGGAGGCTCGGTTAACCGGGCCTCGGATAATCGGGCGTCTACTGTATATGCTATTTAGTTTCTCAGTAATTTTGAAACATTGCTCCAAATTATTGTTCCTCTGAGTTACGATGTTTATTATTTATTTTACAGTGGGACAACAAACAGCCAATCTATTAGTACTAGCCACTGACTTTGACAACTTTGCTGTTTTGTATTCATGTAAAACCTTTTTTTTACCATTTGGTAAGTAGATTCTAGCAATACTGTTTTAAGTAACAACCAACAACAGTGTGTTGTTTAAAAAAATGCTTACCGTATTTAAAACAGTTAGAGCGGGTTCATGAGCTTGAGTTTTCATGGTCAGCGTTTATCGTTGATTGCCGACCAATGTAAACGACGGCTAAAGATTGGGTTCACGAGACAGTGCGTAGACTACGAAAAAGCCTGTTTATCTTTGGTCTAACGCAACGTAAACTGTCGCCCAGCGGCAGGGATTCGTGGGGAATTTTCGTGGGATTGACCTCCCGAGACTCTGCTTCCGGCCGTCGCTCTCCAAAACAATACGATGACTTTGCGCGGGAAGGGGCTTACAACATTATTTCATCGCTACGCTAAGGTCGGCTTGAAATATTCGGTGCATCAATGACGAGCCAAGAGTCAGGAAGACACCGTTTTGCCGTAGTGGAGCCTGAGCGGTAAGAATACCTTAAAACAACTAGCACCATAGTAGAGCCAGTTGGGAAATGCCGCAGCCACATGTGGGCCACACAAGCTCAACTCTGGTGCGTCAAATTAAATGGTGAACTTGTTCTCCATGTTATTAGGGACTATATTTCTGGCTCAACTACGGTTCTGGTCCAAGAACTATAGTTTCACTCACACAGCACAACTACACTGCAGTACCACATAAAAATAAGTACTAAGGAAACAAGCAGGGGCGTATTTTATGTTATGTTATAACCTTTGGTGGTGCCAGATCAGCTAACGTATGAGGAACAGTATGCACAAACTCAAAAACCTATTCAAAATCCTTTATAGTGGTCCATTGTAAGGCCTATTTCAACAACTATTTATTGCCTTTGTAAGCTATTATTCCTTTACTGCCTTTGTAATCTGTCATCTGACCAGTTGATAATATTTTATTTTCGATGTGGTTCATTGTTCACCTTATTTCATGAAACCGTTTAGGTGGAGTAGGAGTAAAGATCTGGAGTTGAATTTGATCACGTTTATACTCTAATCAGTGAGTGTGTAAAGTGAAGCCCCTCCCCTCAAATAACATTTGTAACACTCTTTACCAATGTGGAAAACTATTACAGGCTCTGTTGTCAGGAAATCGCAGTCTTCGAGTTAAAGCCTCAATAAATCAATTGAAGACATCTTAAGGTGTATGAGTATTAACCTTATTTTGGTTTTTTTTATCATCATTAAAAGGGTTGTAATCATGGAAGCAGGTGGTAATCAAAATAATTGAGATGTTCCAGGTTACCTTTACCAGCTCAGCTCAGCGCATAACAACCATAGATGTACATAAAAACATGTATATCTATGATAGCAACACACAACACACGTTATCAGCGTAGTGCAGTAGACTGACCGTTCTCAAATATTTTGATTAGGATTTTTGCGGACATTTGCCATCACTGGTTAGTAAAAAACAAGTTTCACAACACATACACAGCATAGCGTTCTCAAATGACGCTTCCCACCAACTGATAAGAACGGCGTGTCGCAGCGCACTATGTCAATGCTTTCTTTTCCTACAGATCGGGAATGTTATCTTAGTTTTTTTGCGTGTATTAGTTTATTTTAATGAAGTTTCAAAACACAAGCTATGCAAATTAAAGATTACTTTACCTTGTTTTTGTCAATAATAAAAATTTTACAAGGATTACTGATTATAATCAATTACGACTAGTAATTCTCAATAAATTTTTATCAGAAATTTATTTTAATGACAAATTAAAGACACCTTTTATTTGAATGAAAAATTAAAGACACTTTTTTTTGTAGTTTAAAGGGGGTTTGCATGTGAAAATATTTGACTAGCAGTTGCCCGTGGCTTCGCTCACGATAACGATTTTAACACCCGCTGCTTAAATGAAGATGGTGCCACATACTGAGTTTATGATTAAATAGATAAGGTACAAAAACTTTAATATAGTACATATCACCTAAAAGAAAAAAAACAACCATAAAACCATGATAAAAGGAACCAAACTATAAATCAGCTGTAGAGACCTATATGTATGTGAAGCTTAAACCGCCTTCTTGATTAAATGAAAATTAAATTGACAATTTAATCGAAAGATCATCCATTAAATTATACAGAAAGATTTTAGACCGTTGACCCCACCGAAAAAAAACCCTGAAAACTTAGAATTTTGAAAAACCGTTCTCAGCGGATGCTCACGCCCTATAGGAACGTCCATGACAAGTTTCAAGGTTCTAGGTCAAGTTCAAGTAGTTTTGGCTGTGCGATGATAGGTCAGTGGTATTTGACAAATATAAAGTAGATCCGCTAAGAGCGCAGGTCTGCTACGACGGGAGTACTTAAAAGATTGCTGCCCCCCCCCCCCCACCGAGGCATTTTTATTTTGCCTCTCTATACTACACATGCCAGCACATTCCAACGTCCCCGCCGAAAAAACCCTCAAGGGTGACGCTGCCTGGGAAGGCTTATACTCAGTAGGCCTATCGTTGAATCTGTGCTATAGTACAGAGCGACCCTGAGGCAGGAAATACCCTCTTCGCAGCAGACCGTGCGTACTTAGTGAATCTTAAAGAAGTTTTCCGTTTCATGAAAGTTTATGTATGTAGAGTAGAAAATGCCTTAATTAAATGCCACCAAAGTATTTTCTAATGTTTTTAAGGTCTATTTTGAACAACAATATAACATAGCCGTCCCGCAATTTTTTAAAAATGGTTTACATTATCTCTTTTACTAACAGCTGTTATAAGGAAGGAAGGACTTTTAAGTATCTCTAGTCAGTGATTTATTTTATTTTTTACAGACAGATGGTTTTACATTCTATGAAATGTCTTGCTTTTAACATCTGTTTGAATATAAACATTTCATCACTTATAATTCAGGCATAAGAATATTAATATGTGATCTTTGAGAGGGTCTGTGCGCGGCCTTGGTCTGTGGTGGAGTCCGAGGGTCAGATCAGGATGAAAATCCTGATAAATGTATAATGAATGGGAAAATATTAACTTTATATAGTACATGTCAATTAAAAAGAAATATTATAAACCAAAACATAAAACTGAATGAAATCATAAAACATCTGTTATGATGAATCCATCAGTGAAGGTAACTATCTGCTTGGAACACTGAAAATGTAAACAAAACGTCACCCCATTGAATTATAGGGAAACTCAAAACAAACTTGGTCAAAATCAAATAAAACTCGGTTTTTAGAAGACCGCTATTTAATTTCAAAAAGACGTACGCTAGTTTTAAGTCGTCTAAAACCTTCTCATACGTGCATACTACACAGAAAAAAAGTTTCACCATAACAGTACTCTAGTGTTTGCGTGAAAAGCGGTCTTAAGTGTGATGTTGAGCGTTACCAACACACATCGTGATATAAATTGAGATAAGGCTTGATTCGGATTCTCTGACCTTCAAAACGCAAAAATAACCAAAAATTTCATAATTCTAAGCAATGTTCAGACAAAACTCTAATTTTATTTATATAGATTACTGTGTTATTGTTTTATTGTTTTTGTGTTTCGATGTTATTCATTGATTTTTGTATCCTAAGCATATCAGAATATTTGTAACCTGAAAAACAATTTTTTTGAACATAGCTTTGAGGGTAATGAAATTGTTTGGAATTTAATGAGGAATCCGAATATAACATTAATTTTGGTAATAATGAAAATAATAAACTAGCTGATGAGATAGTCCCGGCATGATGTCAACTAGGGGTGTGCGAATAGTGATTTTTGAACTCGAGCCGAGCCGAGCCGAGCTTTTTCAAAAGTTTTCGAGCTCGAGCTTTTTCGAGCCGAGCTTTTTAACGATCACCAAATTATTAAAAGAAATTATGAAGCTTGATTTTAATTTTTAAAGATACAATAGACTAATGTTTGCATACCTCAAGTGACCGCCAGCTCAAAAATAGAAAGCTTATCCCCAAAACAAGTGAATTATTTCATAGGTTCATCAGTACTTTGTATTTTGTTACTTAAAATTAATCAAACTGGCTCAACAAATAACTTATGAAGAAAAATACCAAATTTAAAATCTACATTTATCTACATTATATTTAAGTAATAACCGATCCTAAAATACTTTACTTTAATTAATTAGACTAGTTACATATAGGTACTACAAAATTTAATTTCAAGAATAGAAAGAAGTAGTTGAAAGGTTTTAAAATAGTTATATCTAGTAAAAAAATCACACATATACACATAGTCAAACACAAGATTGATTTTTTTATGTTCACTAAGTAAAGATGATAAAAAATTAAATAGCAGTCCCAATTAATTGTGGCATAATATTCATGGCTAAACTTATTATTTCAGAATATAATATTTGAATGAAATAATATTTAATAACAACAATAATTCATTGTAATCCTAAAATTAGTTGCACATCTAAACTTTTGTGAAGAAAATAATGTAAAATTAAGAAGAAGAAAGATCATAAATAAATAAGGATGGAATAGAGAGAAAGAAAGAAACAGCTAACCCTCTCTCTTTCCTTATCAGTGGCCAGGGAGAGGGGGGGGTGGAGGTTGTTTACTTCAAGCCCCTTCCCTGTTTTTTGCTCTTGTCTGATTCAGTGCGTGAGTTAATTAGGAGATAAGGAATCCTTACTACAAAATGCAAAAATACAAACTACTTGTCATACAACTATAAATGACGGCTCATATTTTTTGTCTTATTTTTATAAATCAAATGAGACCAAAATGAAACTTGTACGATATACCGTTTAAGAGATAAGCCTTGATAAAACAATAGACTTAAATGCTGTATGTCACGTTCCCCAAGGTCAACTAAATATAGCTCCGATTGTCTAAATGGAGATAATATTTCTTGTTACCTGTCAATGTCCTTTCCTTATCACTAGGGAATGTTTTTTGCTTGTTTTCGTGGGAGGGAAATGCTCTTTCGGTTTAACGTGTCCAAAAATAGATTGCAATAATTATCTTTCCGATAAGAACTCTCTTATCAAAAGCTCGGCTCGAGTGTCGAGCTTTTTAGAAAAAAGTCGAGCCGAGCCGAATACTGAAAAGCTCGACCTAAAAGCTCGACCGGTCGAATACTCGCACACCCCTAATGTCAACGTAAACCTGCTACCTAGCAGGTTTTAGTTGCAGCGCAAAACCATTGTTTCGTTTGCGCAAGATTTTCTTTTTTAGGCTAGACCTGGTCTCGTGAACCCACCGCGTTTATTTCCTAGACGCGCGTTTATCTATATTTGGTCTCATGAACCCAACTTTTTGAGCCCAAGTTTATCGCTGCCATAATTGGGTGGTGTTTATTCTATTAAGTCTGCGCTCGGCAAAACGAGAACTCATGAACCCGATTTTTAAGCTGCCGCACAAAAACCGGTTATTACTAGAATTTAGACGCGCGTTTATGATAAACTGGAGCTCGTGAACCCACTCTTAAAATATCTTCAAAAGCATGGGGACATCTGTTGTTAATATTGAATTCAAACAAAAACTGAGTTGAAAGGACAAGTATCAAAGAGCTTGATGGTGTGACATCAAATTAATCCCCATCATCTGTGAACAATGCATGTAGATTGAATGTACGTGTAAATTTTATTTTTCAACTCCTTTTTATTAAATGCACATAATTAAAGCCAAAAAATCAATTTTTGATGTTAAATTATGGTAAAACATACATTTTTTATTTCAAAAAAGTAAAAATTTCAAAAGTATTTTCAATGATATTTATCTAACACATATTCGAAAAACTATTAGTTTAATGAGAAGCAGAATAAGAAATAATACAATAACATTCTATCCTCTATATACCCCCGTTGCAGCAGACCTGCATACTCAGCGAATTTCAAATGCAAAACAACATATTTCAATCCAACATACCGAGATTCAACATGTTTTTGTAAGCTCCATAAGAATAACATGGGGAATGAGTATGCAGGTTTGCTGCAACGGGTATATTAAAACTGGGTGGTTTTAATTCAATATTTATTTGATCTGAACTAGAAGAAGCCATTTACCAAGTTTTATCAAGATATATTGAGAAATAAGCGAGATATAGAATTTTCTTTATTTCCCATAAGGTTAACATTGGGACAACGTACTGTGTTTACCACTTTCAATATCTCGGAAACCAATGGACATAGAGCAGTGATTCAAAATACTAAATTGTTTGTTTTTTTGAGCTGAATTCAATAATGCTAGCAAAAATTGGATAATTTTTAATTTTCTATGCGAAAAACTCAAAAAACCCATTTTTGGGGGGGTTTACCCCCCTTTACCCCCCCTTCCGGTGGTCCGATCGGGCTGGTTCACAATCTCGTCCGAGTGATTACCACTTTACACGTACCAAATTTCACTAAGATTGGACCATATTTACGGCCGCTATCGTGTTAACAGACATATATATATATATAGATATATAGATATATATATAGATTTATAGATATATATATAGATATATAGATATATATATAAAAATTCAAACAAATAGTGTTTTTTGCTTCTGGGGGCCCCAAAATAAAAAGTTAAAATGGTCTTGGGGTTAGGTCTTACCATGAGACCTACGGTAATAGCTTATTCCTTTAAGGAAATTCGCTAAAAAAGTTTGACTGAAATAAATAAACAATAGTAATTTGTATAGTTCACAACATGATTTTCATTTGAAAGTATTGCAAAAACCAAAACTGCTGTATTGTATGATAATTAGTCCAATTTGATGTAATAACATAAAATAAAATTAAAACAAATGAATATTAATTGAATTTATTGGTCAGATATAAATCTAAGCCAAAATTTAAACTCAATTGTATAAAAGGTTTTATTTAATGCAGAGTCAATATGGATTTTAACTCGCAAACAGAAGTTGGAGGGTGATGATAAAATTATCATTGACAAGAAGATTGACGAAGCATTCAATCAAATAAACCAGATCAAAAACACCCCAAAGAGGACAGACTTCACTGAAACATCTCAAAATAACTGTTAATATAGTGGCAGTAGTAAGTTACTACGTCTTACCTCTTTTTTCTCTTTGTTCATGTTTGCAAGAGCAATTTAATGTTTTAAATTAACGACTGTAATTTTTACATTAAAATTATTAGCCTTTAAATATTTTTGTTTTAATTTTATCTGTGTATATGTCCTTAATCACTTTTCTAAATGTATATAATAGTGTTATTATTTCTTTAAGATGATTGTTTGATTGCAAGTCTATTTAGCATTTACAGTGAACAAATTATTTAATTCATCGTTTTTATAGATCCTAATAACCTTCTCAAATCCTTTTAATTTTGCTCAAGATCCGACCAAAAGAAGCAATTTACAGTAACTACTACATATAACCCAGCTAAACTAATTTGTAATTATTAATGTTTTGATATTAAATACATTAAGATGGTTTTGTCTTGGAATTCCCATTTAATAAAATTGAAATAATTTTAACATAATAACTTATAACAACTTATTTCATCTAAAAATAATACAGTTGATCCATCTATTCACATTTACTTAAGTCCCTTATCCCAAGATTTCATCTATTTAGGATGCGGCTGGGTCTGAACTTACATCTGTACTGGGGGTATTTGCCTCATTAGATGGTTCAGTAGTGGTAGTTGTAGTTTCCGCCATCTTATTCTCTTCAACTCCATCATTGGTAGATGGAGGTTGTACTGTTTCGTTCTTATCAGCTGAATCACTACTTGATAGTGATACAGATTCATCATCACAGTTGCTTTGATTAGACAAGGTAAACTGACTGCGACTTAGACCATTCTTTTTCAAGGTCTCATCAATGGATGAATACAGACTCTCTAGTTCTTTGGCTTCATAGTGCCTCTTCCTAGTGAAGACAATACCAAGATCTATAAAATAATAAATAACATAAGATCAAGATGGTTTTAGTACATTTACAAAGAATTTTCGAATAACTGGCTAAAAACCCCAGCTTTGCTTGGGAGATTCATTTGGTTTTCATTTGATTAATCACTGGATTGTTTCAAGCTATTACATTATGCTTTTATGTAAAAATAATCAGGCTTTGAGCACTTACAAAAACCATGACATAGATCCCTTTAAATGGTCCTAACCCCCTGAAATGGTGAACACCTAAAAGATATCAAAGCACAACCACCTTAGTGCATATCATGATATTCCTAGCATTTATTCTGACGCCAAGATCAAGGGTCAACAACTTAGACGGTAGTTTAGGCTACTGAAACTGATATACTGACACAAATCTCTCATATATCAACCTTTTGACGTACCAGTTTCTTTTATATTTCTCAATTTTTTATTCTAATATGTTTATTTTGTCTGTATTTAGTCTAATATTTTGGTTATGTCCTTTTTGATTGTCCATAAGTATTGACAATATGCTGAATTGATTAATAAAAAATAAAAAAACTGTCCTCCTCTATACAAGGGTAAAAAAAGCAAAACAGGTGTCCACTGCAATCCCTATTAAACGTACAAATGCTGTCAACTTCCACCCAAGCCGGTCACCGTTTATTTTAGGTGGGCCCTCCCACCAACTTTACCAAACATTTGCAAGCCTAATAGGGATTGCGTATGGTCGGGAAACAAACCCACGCACCTCTGAGAACTGCTTCAACGCTATACTCGTCAGTATAGGGCGTTGACCGACAAAGCTACGGCACCACTATCAGCCAGGAGAACGATTGGCGTATAAAGCCTACAGTCCACTCCATCAGCAAACCAGTGAACTACTAGGCCAAGCCCTCATTAACCTCAGCACCCGCGCGAACGGCTAGACCACGCAATCGGGCGCATCGAGTCAGACTTGTGTGTCTACCCCAATGGGTTAACACACTGAAACAATTACTTTTATTTTAAATATTTACAGTAAAAACACCCTTACTTACTTTTTTGTAGGTATTTTGTTGGTATTTACTTTTATTATCGGGGTTTATGGAAATTATGGTAGAGAATTTTAGTATATAATAGTAGAGGTAAAAATAAGAAAAATAGTTTATATAAACATAGGTTCTAAAGTGCTTCGTTTTCCGTCTGTGTGCCAGTTTGTGATTTTTACATATTCAATCATATCTCACGAACCTTTTCAGGCTTCGTTTGAAGTTTAAGTTTAACTTTTCAGGCAAAGTTTGAAGTTTATACCTTAAGAGGTTCCTGAGATATTATTAATTATGTAAAAATCACAAACAGACACACAGGCGGAAAACAAAGCACTTTATGACCTATGTTTATATAAACTTTTTTCTCATTTTTACCTCTACTATCATATACTAAATTATTTTACCGTAATTTCCAGACACCCTGTATATTTACATTTAAAAATTAATTTTCTTCTTACTTGACTTAAATATTGAAGATACTGTGTAACAGGCATGGAGGATGACAAAATTCTTGTAGTCATCTGTGCCTAGAATCTTGAAAGGCACTGCCACCGATCCGATAACTGAAAAAATAAAGTAGTTGAAAACATGAACAACAACATAACCTTCTGATTTGTTTAAACTAATTAGTGCGAACAAAATTGATTAATGATTTTTGCACTGTATTCAAAATCTAATATTCATAATTAATTTTAAATAAATTGATTGATTCAAAACAAAAATATCTTTTCATAAAACTGTACAATTGTTACAGATGAATAGTGTCAGACATTATACATTGAAAAATGATTGTATTCTAAAAACTATTATGTAGCCCTTTGAGATAACTCTTCAAAAGGAGTACAGGGGATGTTCCACCAGAAAAAGTTTTAACTTTTTGGAGAACTGTGGTAGATTTTGAATTTTCTTTAGTTCATCAGAAATTTGTTTACAAATTTGATTCCCTATAAGTTACTTTCTTTTTAAATAGCTCCAGTCAGAGGGGTTCAACGTTTAACCAATCTCTTGTATTGTAGGGTCGGCTTCTAATCTCCATGAGAGGAATGTTATTTTGTTTTACATACTTTACAGTGGCATATACGTGGTGAGAAAAAACTGTCAAAAATCCTGATTCTTTGAATTTAGCTTTGACAGAACCTTTTTGTCTCAATCCAAGAATAATTCTGATAGCTTTTTTGCATTTTTTTAAATGGACTTTAAATCTTTTATTGAAGTAGCCCCATAAATACTAC
Organism: Flexamia atlantica; assembly: GCA_035578135.1. Lineage (NCBI taxonomy): Eukaryota > Metazoa > Arthropoda > Insecta > Hemiptera > Cicadellidae > Flexamia > Flexamia atlantica. Next base: position 43,125,556 of record JAQJVK010000001.1, on the reverse strand, counting down.
CTCCATAAGAAACATGTGAGTCTATAAATGCAAAATACCAAATTTTCAAGGTTTCCAAATTACATACTTTTGTCATTCTATGAAGTGCATTTATTCCAAATGAGAGTTTATTTAGAATGTTCTCAGTGTGGCTATCCCAACTCAAATGTTTTTCTATTATCATACCAAAACATTTTGTAATGTTTTCTTGCGATATTTCACTGTTATCTATTTTAATAATTGGATCAATTTTTGTTCTTGATTTTGTAGTGGAGAACGGTAGGAAGATTGATTTATTTGAATTTATTTAAAGGTTTTTCCTTTCAAAAAACTGCTTAACCAATGATAAATTAATGAATGACAAAACTTCAACTGCTTCCATGCTTTTCCCAGATATGACCAAATTTTTGTCATCAGTACATATGCAAACAGAGGTATTTGCTCCACATATTGTTCTAGGTAGCCCTTTCAGGAAACAGAGAAACAGTAGGGGACCCGGAATGGATCCTTGAGGCACCCCATATTTTATTATTCTCAATCCTATTAAAACATTGTTTATGAAATTATATTTTGTCTCTACTAATTGTGTCAATTCAACACACTTTTCCTTTCATGGAGATATACGATTCGAACCAATTAAGTTCTACTCATGGTAGATGGTGAGATTTTAATGAATCAATTAAAATTTTGTGTGAAACACGACTGTTGAAAGCCTTGGTTAGATCTAAAAAAAAAACACCTACAACTCTTTCCCCCTACCAATTTTATCAATGATATTTTCATCAAATTCAATGCCAGCTATTGTGACTGACCTGCCGGGTCTGAGGCCATGCTGTTGAGAATCAAATAAATTTTGCATAAAAGTTGATTATAAACTACCCTTTCATATAATTTAGAAAAGGTTCGTAGAACATAAATAGGTCTGTAACATTCTTCCTTTTTCCTGGCCCCTTTCTTAAAAATAGGCTTGATATTTGCAATTTTAAGTTGGTCAGGGAAAACACCACTTACAAGAGATGAGTTAATGAGATGAACTAAAGGTTTTAGGATAAGGTCTTTAACCTTTTTATATAATTTTATGGGGATTTCATCCCCGCCAGATGATAGTTTATTTTTAAATGAGGCTATTATCTTAACTAGTTCTTCTTCAGAGACTGGTTTGAAATGGAAATATTGAATAGATGATGGATCAAGTTCTACCCTATACTCATTTGATGACGTATAATTTTCACAGATATTAGGTAGTACCTCCTTATCTATACAACATCAGTAAAAAATTCATTAAAAATTGTGCTCACTTTAACTGGATTTGATATAAATTTATTGTTTTCATTATAAATACACATTTTATCTGAATGTTAGAACAAATACCAATTACTTGATTTAACAATTTCCATGTTGTTTTCAACGCTGAACTTTCATCTTTGTATAGAAATGAAGCCCCATCCTACAGCATCACAAAAAACTGGTATAATGAATTTAATCGTGGCCGAAGCTCTCTTCAGGATGAACCCTGTGAAGGCCGTCAAAAATCAGTGGTTGTGCCAGAAAACATTGATGCTGTGCTTGAACTAATAAAACAAGATCGTCATGTGACATATCGTGAGATTGAGGCATCACTAGGCATTAGTATGACTAGCATCAATATGATCTTGCATGATCATTTGGCTGTAAAAAGGATTTGTTCACGATGGATCCCACATAATCTGTCAAATGCTCTAAAGGAGGCTCGCGTCAATTGGTGCAAAGAAATGTTGAAGAAATTTGCCCGAGGTTCATCGAAGGCTGTGTATAATATCTGCACAGGTGATGAATCATGGATATATTCATATGAGCCTGAAACAAAACAGCAGTCAACCGTGTGGGTGTTTCAAGATGAGCCCAATCCAATCAAAGTTGTTCGAGGTAGGAGCATTTCAAAACAAATAGTTGCCTGTCTGAGTTTTTTTTGGTCATGTGGCCACAGTGCCACTAGAGAAACCTAAGACAGTCAATTCTGAGTGGCACACAACTATTTCTTTGCCAGAAGTCTTTGGAGAAATTCGTGAAAAATCTCAGAAGAGGTGAATCATCCTCCATCATGACAATGCAAGCTCTCACACATCGGCTGAAACAAAGAAGTATTTGACAGGCCAAAAGATTGAATTAATGGGCCACCCACCCTAAATCTCTGATTTAGCACCTAATGACTTCTTTTTGTTCCCAACTATCAAGAATAAACTACGTGGTCAACGATTTTCTACACCTCAAGAAGCAGTTTCTGCATTCAAATCTCATGTCTTGGAGCTACCTCAATTAGAGTGGAAGAAGTGTTTTGAAAATTGGTTCCTACGCATGCAGAATTGTATTAATCTTGCTGGAGAGTGTTTTGAAAAACAATAAAACTGTTTCAGTTAATTTACATTGGTTTTTCATTGTTAGGCCAGAAATATAAATAGCAGCCCTCGTACTTGTGACATACTGACACTGCTTTCACCACTCTCACTATTGAGATTGAGATTCTGGATTTTGTAGGAACACAATCATTTAATGTAAGAAACCCTAAATTATGTGATTATGAAGTAACAAAAAATTTTTATGATTTATATTAAATAAAATCAGTGAATATCATCAAATGGGGCTACTTTGATATAGAAAAAACATATTACAGTACTTACAAAGATAAGTTGGCCTATTTTCTGATTTTCAAAATCATAGGACACAAGTGTAGTATAACTTAGTTTGGTTGCCATATTTTTAAGATAATGCCAACACCTTGAAAAAAAATTTATGTGGCCTGTTCAAAGTAGCCCCATTTATGAACATTTTTTGAAGAGGGGGTTTCAATGAACATTTTAATATAATTTAACTTTAGTTATTTAAATTAATTAGTAGTGATAAAAAAGTCGTTTTTAAAGTACGTACCTTATTTTGACATGAAGGTTTCCTTACTATGTATACACTATAAAAAATACACTTTTTCCAATCTATATCTATAAAAGAGGAAGTATGTGTGTGTGTGTGTGTGTGTGTGTGTGTGTGTGTGTGTGTGTGTGTGTGTGTGTGGGTATGGTCCCTATAGACGCCCAAACCGCCCAACGGATTTTTATGAAATTTGCAGGGATTGTTTACCATGTTCCCAGGATGGTTTTTGTCAAGTTTGGTGTAAATCCATCCACAGGGATCTGCCCCACGGGCTCCTAAAGATACCATGTTATTCAAATGAGCTTTTGGTTTGTTTACAAAAAAACATATGATTATACTTAAAACTCCAATACACTGTTCTATATAAGAGCACAGCACGCCGGGTAACGCTAGTGTTCTATATATTTTTATTAAAGAAAAACACCAAATTATTTACAAAAAAAATTTTAAATTTTAAAACAAACAAATTTTTTTTCTTTGAGTTTAAAAATGTACTATTATTGTTTATGTTAAATTTCATGTATGTTTAGTCCATCAAAGGAGAGGCCGCCAAACCTAATAATATCTCTGTTGTTGATTTTAGGTTCTGGTAGGACCTTGATAATGTCATTTGAGTCAATTATATCACAATCTTCCTTCTCAGGCAACTAAAATCAGCTGCTCAAAGTAACCCCATTTTCCAGAAAAAATTACATGCAATTTTCAAAAAATAAAAAGAATATATATAAATGAAATAAATTTTATGAAAATTTGTATTTAAATAGGCAACTGATGTAGCATTACCTGTAATGTATTTTTTAGCAAATTAGAGTACACAATTTTGAGACTAAAAAAATCAACAAAATTTTGATTATAATTTTTTAGTTTTTCTAAGTGCTAAATAATTTGTTTGTAACCAAATAACTATGTTTTTCTGAAAATATACATTCTGAACAATAATTTCATATGTTAATGTTATTAAAAAAACAATCTTAAATAATCAAAATATTTACAGAAAACATTTTCCAGCTTTTGTTCAAAATAGCCCCCATGTTCAAAGTAGCCCCATTTGACAAAATTTTTATTCATGCCATTTTTGTTGAATAAGTGTTAAATATCCATCAATAATACTAAAAATAATCATAAATTTTAACAAAGCTGGTTGAACATCAGACTTACATGGCACTTTGAACTTAAGTCTGAGATCACCAGTAACTTTGTCATTTGTTGTCACTGTCCAGTTAGTCCTTATATGAATGTTTATTCTGAAAAAGTAATACAATAATATTATTGTCTGTTTGAAATCTATTTTTGTGGCCTCTGACCAGTAAATCAAGGAAGTTACCTCAACATCAAATAATTAAAATGTTAACACCTTTACGATTAATACCTGTTTAAGACCGAGGCGCAGCATTGACTGTCTATTTCACTCGGAATATGAAAGAAAGGGATTAGAGTGGATGGATGAGTTTTCTTACAAATAAAGACCTGTTGATTCATTTTGTAAAAACTATCAATTACTAGCACAAAAATTGATGGCAGCTGAGTCCAGACTCGAACCTTCGCAAAATGTTCTCTGGATCTTGATTAGGATCATTTGCACTTTTCATTTACAAAGTGAGAAATTTACCTCTGCGCTACCCAGCCACTTGTGTTATTGGTAATTATGTTTCTCCCAGTAATTTTTTAAGTGGTTCAATCACAAAATCAATTTGATCCATTGAAGACGTGTCACAAAATAGTCAAATACAGATCTTGGCTCAAACACTAAAACCTTTCAACTAGAAGGCGTGCAGTAAACCTAAGTACTCATCTCCTCAATATTATTCTTATGGGAAATAAATAAAATTGTTTAAATTTCTAACTTCTTAACAACTAATAATAAAACTTTACTTGTGACTGAGCTAGTTGAAATCTACTGCATCATAGCATGAATTTCCCAATTTGTTTCTGATATCCATTGCAGCAAAGCTGCATACTCACTTCCCATGTTATTCTTATGGATAAATGCAAGCTTATTTGCTGATGAGCATTCATTTTACTTGATGTGAGACATTGTCATAATTATTTATTCAAGCATTGGAAATCGGCTGAATGCTCAGGTCTGCTGCAACACAGGTATTGCAGCAGATTGGGTCCAGGAGTGGAACTTTAGTCTGCAGACTCAGTCACAGAGGTGGGCAACAGGGCTAGATGTTGTAATACAACATTCTTTACTTTCTGGATGACCCAGTGGCATAGGTACGGGGGGAGAACAGGGGGATACATCACTCCCTTGACCTATATTTATCAAAAAAATTATATCCGCTTAGTATCTTCCATCTTTTGACTTTAGGTTAAGAAGAAAAGCCCATCAAAAACAGCTTTTTGTTGTTCTTTAACCCCTTAAGCGCCGAGTAATTAGCCCCCACAGTTTTTAGTAGCATATGTTTTTAATTACACGATCAACACAAAACCGCCGGGTTTTCGTCTCAACACGACGAGCGCGATACTGCAGATCTCGTGGCGTGGACATAGTTCCAGAAAAATCCACTAGAGTGCAGCACCAAACGGTCTGCAACTCGTCAGGGTCAACTGCAGTGGCGGCCGGCCCATAAGGACTCTCGGACGCCGCCCCCCCAGAAGATTTTCAAATATACTGAATTAAATTAGTTTACATATGTATCCGACAAAGAGTGTAAAAACCACTAATTTTCATTATACTGACCATTAATGATGAATTCATTTCAAATATAAGCATCGAAATATTTTGCAAAAGTATTTAGGAGTCAACTGCTGTTGCGCGTTAATCTCGCGGACGCTGCCCGGAGCGTCCCAATCCTAACGCATGCTATCTTATGGCAAATCGAGCAGACAGTGGAGAGGGTGCTCTGACGTCATTGCCGTGTTGTGTTATACGCAGTCTGGGGCAGCGTCCGAAGATGCGCGCGCACATCAGTAATCAGTGCAGCCACCACAATCTGTTTAGGGCATTAAGAAGCTGAACCTTTGCTGCCGTTATGATTGCACGATTCATGTTGGTGCAACTGTTGTTTATTCGTTTTAGTAACCATAGCAACCTACCAATCTCTCTAACCTCTAAAAACCGTAACCTAAACGTTGAGGGATGGGAGCTAAAGTGAGGTTATTTGTTTACATTCTGTGTTTCATGTGTCTCTTTACTCCAATGAGTCGGTAATCAGGCTTGGTGATAAGTGATTGTTATTATTTTAATAGTGAATTCAGCGGATATTGGTAGACCATGAAATTGTGAATAGCAATCAAAGGTAAGTGTAATACACAAAATCCTTAATGCTCTTTTAGTAGTTAGTAGTAAGAGAGTCCTCCTCTTCATTTAACCCACCAGCCGCCACTGTCAACTGTACAGTCTTAGCAGGAAAAAACCTAGCAAAAAGTTGTACCAACATAAATCAGCTAAGAAAGTCAAATCCGAGTAAACTCGAGCATGGCGGTCAACGAATCAAATCAAATCAAATCAAATATTCTTTATTCCTGGACACATTTGTACAAAAATTTATACAAATAGTGTATTGGATGCGACAAGATAAACAAGCCTATAGTAGAAGCAAAGGTGACGCCGAGATATCTCGTGCAGGAGCGCGTACAGAATACTACCACGAGCTAACTCATGTGCGGCGGTTAAGGGGTTAAAATTTTGTTTGTAAACGTTCATAAAAACAATTGATAAAATTTATCAACCGCGGGAATGTCATTGGCGCAAATGGCTAATAAAAACAATCGTGTGAATACCAATCACAAGAAATGGTTTTAATAATTTTATTAATGTCATGAACAGCGGCGAAGGCCAATTACTCATATCATTTTCTACCAACAGTGGGTAAGCGATGGGAGCTCACACCAATTTATTGATAGTGAGTAAATGATGGGGTTAATCTGTGAAAGATTAATACTATATCGTAATTATTATCTGTATAAGAGTGTTCCCTAGATACAGTGCACCTTGGATTATCCAGATTAATGTGGCGGAACACCGATCTGGATAGAAAAATCCGGATAATGCTTAGCTGTAAGTTCGGTCATTGCAATATCGCCTAAATAGCGACCTCGTACCTTAGCCCCTGTTAAATTGATGCTGAAAACAGCGTATCAAGACAGTACAACATGTTGGTCTTTCAAATTAGAAACTCAATATCAGTTCATACAGCTTTAAACACATCAAGTGAGCAATAAACTAACTCGCAAAATGGCTGTAGGCTATGCCTTTGTTGATTACTGCTAGCGCCCCAAATAGGAAACCAGAAAACTACGTTCATGAAAATGCTGTGTACTGTTTAGATAATGCAACTCCTTCAATTATTATTGTTATTCCAAATGCGTACATTAATGAATTGCATTAGCATTTTACGTTTAGAAGGTGCATTTCACTCGTAAACTTGCTACAATGACGTTTTTGCCATGATTTTAATTTTTAAATTTCTCGGATGGACCAGTCCGGATAATTCGGGATCCGGATAATGTGGGGTCCGGATAATCCGAGGTGTACTGTAATCCAAATTTTAATAAATGTGGATGTCCACGGCATGTTTATATTATACCTCTAGAATACCTTAAAACACAACTTTATAGTTCAAAATTTTAAACATTTTCCAGGGGTTTGTCACCAACCCCCTTCTCCATTGGGAACATTCCATATAACTTCCGGCCTTCTGCAGTGAAATCGCCTCCCTTGACAAAGCTTGGATATTATTTGGGAGGAGAAGATAGGAAATACAGCTAACTCACCTTGCAAATAAGCTGCAGAGACACACATAGATATTACACATTATATTAGTAATATTTCGGCTGTGAAGCCTTAGTCAAACAAAAGAGAACTGGACAAAGAGAACTGGCAGTTAAGATTTAAACTTTCACCACAGGAGGGGTGCCAACATGATAAAGTTTTAAGTCCCAAACACTATTTATACATTCTTATACTTATATAACCACTACATTAACTTTTCAAACACTTTAAAAATATATATACACACATTTTTAATGTGTTTGAAAAGTTAATGTAGTGGTTATATAAGTGTAAGAATGTGTAAATAGTGTTTGGGACTTAAAACTTTATCATGTTGGCACCCCTGCTGTGGTGAAAGTTTAAAAAATCTTAACTGCCAGTTCTTTTTGTCCAGTTCTCTTTTGTTTGACAAAGGCTTCACAGCCGAAATATTACTGATATAATGTGTAATATCTATGTGTGTCTCTGCAGCTTATTTGCAAGGTGAGTTAGCTGTATTTCCTATCTTCTCCTCCCAAATAATATCCAAGCCTTGTGCTTCACTCCTTAAATTCATTCTCCCTTGACAAAGGTGACACTCAGACAATCAGGTGACTATGACTTCCAGATGACCCTCAAATAAATAAATAAATGTCACTGAAAGAATATGCAGTATAGTGAATGGCTTACAGCTTGAGAATACGATCGTTGGCCATGAGGAAGCTCTTGCCATCACTCGCGGCTGTGACGGTGGTCTCGTAACACCGTACCAATCGGTGGCTGACTGGTGTGCCAAAACTGGAGAACTCATACCACTTACCTTCCAGCTGAAAAGACACACATACACATTTAAGTATTGCTAAGTTTAGAGCATAGTACACTGTGAGAACAAATCAATCATGTGTAGAGGTAATGTGTGTTAATAAAAGAAGAAATACCATGATAAGTCATTAAAAGATTAGTATAACCAGAATCTCTTCCAAATCTGGTGATTTTCATCCTTTTTACAAGAGTAAAACTTTCTAAAAACTAGCTGGTCTTCTAACTGGCTTGACTCCCAATGCAGGCAACAGGAGGCTTGATGCTGTACGTAGTGCAAGACCAAGATTTAAATTACCGGTTAACCCGTTGAGTGAAACTATTTTTATTGGTTTTGTTGCCAGTACATTTGCCTGTTTTCCTGGCTGTCTTTCAGGCAAACATTTATCTGAATCTGAAATGAAGATGGAAGAATGTGTTTTACACAGTTAAGAATTACAAAAATAGTCTGACAGACCACTGAGCTGCAAAAAGTTTACTTTTCCTTATTCTTGTATGGGCTATAACTTGGTCAAATTTAAGTTCTTTATTGGTCTGATGATGTTTCTATTAAGTTTTACTTAGTTTCTTTTGGGTAATTGATTAAAATGGAGCATTTTATAAAACAAATTTTATATAAAATTTCAATTATTGTCAAACTTGTGTTTCAATATTGCAAACACTGTATTTTCAGTAATTTTAAAACTACTTATGCAAATTTAAGGTACACTAGTTTTTAAATAGGAAGGAAAATAAATAAGTAGTTTACATATTTTTATTTATTCCTGTACTTACTTTTTTTGGGTCTAGGGATTCAACAGCTTTGGTGTTTGAGCAGTCACCTGCTTCAATTGCATTGGCACTGCAGAAAGTGGCCAAAAGCACAATGATGACAAGGTCCATCTGAACATAAATTGAATACATTAAATTGATGTAGCTAAAGATCTAAATGAGTGAAACATTTTAATTGTATTTTATCATTTTTTCTGTTAGCTAGTAAGGAGCTGCTTGGTAAATAATTCTAACAGTTAACAAAAACGGATCCGTCTAGTTTGGCATTCAATTCTATTAAAGAATTTTTATAAAATAAATGATCAGAAATGTTATATGAAGAAAGACGAGAAATTGTAATAAAGGTAGGGTCAAGTCTCTTGAATTTTGTTTACATGTGATATATACTTTTAATCAAACAATACTATAATATTCTAACCACAGAAATGTATAAAATTACCTAGATTACTACCATGTGATTTTTAATTGGTTTTAACGACCAATGGTTTCGGACCAGGTGTGTCCATTTTCAAGACGACATCAACTTAAAACATATTCGCCATCAAAGTAGTTCTAGTTGAGGATACGTCATTACAGTAGAACCCGAGAAGGAGACACTCGATAACTCAAAAATCTTGATAAAAAGTGCACTTCTTAAGTTCTCTCAATACTGTAATGGCACTTAATGTCTTGTTGACACGAACCTCAATAAGAAGACTCCCTTGATATTGAGGCTCTTTCAGAATCCCCTTGAGAGTCTTCTTATCAAGGTTGTACCTGTACTATATTAAAATGTAACACACACAAGCATTTATAATACTCTCATTCTCTTGCAATCATTGAGGATGATTTTGATTGATTGATTCCGGGTCCACATTAGGTCTAATCCCTTTGAGTTGGGAATGTGTTAAACCTTAAAACGAAATCCAACTTCTCATCAAATCTTATTTATATTTTTAAGGCCTTCAGGTGATTTAAAGCCAGTTTGTGACCTTTTTATTATTACCTATTTAAAGATTAATGAACATTTTTATCAAGATTTAGGATGCAGAGAGCAGAGAATTCTACTTAGTCGTTTGTCCCTTAACAGAACCTAGATATCAAAATTATAATATCATTAGATAATCGTCTACATAACAAATTATTAATTAACTTCAAAACTGTTTATCAAGTCCAAATCCCTGCAAAACAAGAAAAAAAATTATTTCCAATGATCTCTTACCTTGAGAATTTTCAGAATGGCTGCAATGTCTAATTGAGGTATATATACACTAAAAGGCAAGTTGTCAATTTTTGATGGTTACATGACAAGGACTGGCATGTTAACACAGATTGTATTATGACAACAGGGACTGACACATGTCATAGGAATGCCAAACATGGAAACGTGTCAGTAACAATGGAACAGGCTTCACATACAAGCAGTAAAATTTAGGAGAGTGATTAGAATTTTGGAGAGTGTGCACCAACACAAAGATCGGGGTTTCACCATTAGTGCCCAGTTTTGTCGTTGCAAAGGCGTCACGCCTGGATGGTTTTGTAAGTCCTGATTCTTCGGATGTTTCCAGCGACAAACATTGATGCTGTCATATCTGCACAGATGTTCACCTGAGACTTTTCAATCAGTGAGGAATGTAAAAATTAGGCATTTTATCAACCTTCCAAAAGAACTGTTGTTGACTATGGTTTAAAATTGAAGTACTTAAAAAAAAGCTATGTTTTTACCTATTGCTTTTAAATTCAGCTTCAGATTATTTTATTTGTAAAAAGAAAAAATTATTGATTGAAATGAAGATGTATTAGTGTTTCTATAAAAATCTAAATTAATATGATTTAACATTTATTAATCTAATCTTTACAATCTATTGGCTCACCCAGGAAATTTTCCAGGGGGATACAACTGCGCAAAAAATTATTATATAAAAAGTTAAATCCGAATAAATTATTATTTTTAAATTTAGTTGTTTAGGTGCACAAATTGTTACAGTTGTATGTTAACTGAATATACTTGTGTTCAACTGCAAAACATTGTGGAGTAGGTAGGCCTCTACTTGCTATTGGGAGTTCAAAACGGGCAATTTATCATGGTTGATTCACTGTCACTGTCACTGGTCAAATTTACTTCGATTACTCAAGTTAATTAAATAAAATAATTATTATTTACCTACATCAGAAAATTATTCAGTCATCCGTTTTTGTTTGGATTTGTGGCATTGTACTCTCCACAAAAAGATCTTTAATCTTCATGAACATGTCGATCCATGATTACATCTTGGATTTTCTTGATTCCTGGAGGGCCATCCCTCTAAGAGGATGAAAAATCACACAATGTGCCATGAATTTCTTATATGTCAAGGAAATTAATTTGATATGTTAAAGATCCGATGTAATAATGACAATTTAACAAATATGTCACATGACTTTTTGGTAACGCTGTGTGAATATTGATTATAAAAAGGTTCTTCAATGAAACAACATAGCATTACAAACAGTTTAATATTTGAAATACTCATATCATACTCTACAGTAGAAATTCAAAAAGATTTATAGAATAACTTTGCTACAGAATTCTTAATACCATAATAAACACAGCCTAAAATTAACAAAGATTTTGACTTTTAATCAGGGCTATAACAAAAAGTCTGCACCATTTCGCCAGATGGCCAATCCTACATATGACATCTCATGCCTGATTACTGAAGTGGCTTAGCTTGCAATGGCAATCACATTTATAGGAACATAAATTATACACATTTAAATTTCAATTAACATTCTTGTTTGTGCAGGACACTGTATAAGTAACAACAATTTAAAGCCCATGTACATATTGGAACGGTCAAATTCCGTTATCTGCCCACAACTGTATGTTTCCAATATAACAAGTATATGTTTATATGTTTTATTGTATTGTACAACAAATAATAAGGATGTTTAGGTGATTAAAGATGTAAAAAACAAATGAGAGAAACAAACTTTATTCACACACAATTTAGTTTCACAACTAGAGCACAAAGAAAGTTAATGTTTAAGACAAATTATGGTTATATTAGGTAATTAACCCTAATTTGTCACTGGACGAAGTAATTTAAGTAGACTGATCCGTTATCAGCTACAAGTCATGGCCGGCGCATTAGGCTGATACACCAAAAGCGTACTGTTATCTCCATGAACGAAACAGCTAAGACAAAAACAATATCAATGCCATCCGGAATTTCCAGAAAGTTTTCCAATATACTTGGTAAACCAACCAACTTAAAAAATGAAGGTGTATAACATATAAAGCAAACAGGTAAAAGTTTTACAGTTGTGGGCAGATAACTGAATTTCACCCCTGGAACAGTAAACAAATTTAAAAAGTTGCTTTCTATAACAACATTAAAGTTAGTTCCTTAAAACTCCAAAAATTTGTTACTTCCCTAAATTATTAATTGGCAGCACATGATTATTTCAGGAAAACTACAACCCAGCGATCCTGTAAACTAATCACCCCAAGGTCACAGAAATAGCACAATCCTTGTTATTAAGTCCTGACTTTTAATCAAAATAAGATTCACTGTACTTAGTAGGATTACACAGTAAAATGTAATAAGCATGTTAAAAGAGTATTTTATCAACATATTCTGAGATTCGCTAGCCAAAAACCATAACTTACCAAATGGCTTCCATTAGTTTAAAAAGACAAATAAGACCATGCTTTTGCTTCAAAGGGATAAGTTGTGCATTATCTGTGTGCTTTAGTATAAGAGAGAGTGGTGTTGTCCTCCCCGACACAGTTTTTTCATTCATGTAATAATTTTATTTCGGCAAGTATTTTTACAGTTAAAATGATAACTTTTTTTGATCTAAATCTTTCATTACCTAGAATATATAAATAATTTCTTTATTCACAAATAACTTCATTAGAAGTACAATCATCCTTCACTCCTATGTCATTCATACTTGGCTTAAAATACCTACCTGGGTAAGTCGCCATTTCAAGTAATGTATCTAATGTATCTAAGCTGTTTTAATTTAGATACGTTTTAGACAGAACATTTATTGAGAGATAAAACTGACAATATGATAATATTATGTTGAATATAATAATAATAATAATAATACAATGGATTTTGGCTTATCTGGCTACTTTTGACAGAGACCAGCCAGATAACAATATCGTCTGTTGGTCTACATGAGTACTGATTATTACATAAAAATTATATATTTCTGTTATATTTTGTCTCTATTCTCTATTATTTCCCACTGGAATTGTCGATACTGTCCATTTCCTGGTTGAACCAGGATTTCGATAAAAACCAGCCTATGAAAAGAAGTTACTTCCACAGACCACTGAACAGTTTAAGCAATGACTGATTAAAAGAAGGCCAGAAAAAAGAGAGACTATTGTTATAATGATGGTAGTAAATTTTATTATCTATATATTAATAAGCAAATTAAGTAGAATATTGTAAATTTAAACTTTTCTACAACTCTAAACTTTTCCTGATTCGAACATTTCTTCAAGTCCCCAGGATTTTATTTAGAACAACATAAAAAAACTTTGATTAATTTGAATAAAAACTTGGATGATTTGAATGTTTACATTGAAATTTTTAAATATCAATGTAAAAAGGAGTAGGGGTGTGCAAATAGTGATTTTTTGGTTTGAATCGAATAGTTTATTACTATTCCGAATATCGAATATTTTTGAGCGAATATTTACGTTAAGGGTTATTCGTTCCAATGAGATCAAATTTTAAATCACAGCATGTAAGTATAAATAACTGTTGCAGCCAACCTGCAAACCCAGCAAATTACCAAGCATTTTTTAGCAACTATTCAATAATTAATATAATGTGATCAAAACAAAGTGCGTGCGTGCGTTGCTTCAAGGCCTATCCGCCTTCAAGGATAGAAGTGTGTTCTGCTGTTTCGACTTCATTTAGTCTCTTCAGTCGTAGATAGGTCCGAAGACCACTACGAGACAACAGAAAGTGATTCAAATTGGATCACTGGGCAATACAATACGAGCGTTCGACTTGCTTTTACAAACTCAATGACAGTGGATGAATTTAGTAATCCACAATGTCTGAGTGCCCTTCAAAATTTCATGATGAGACTATGATTATATAAATTACCTCGATCAGTTTAAGTCGACTTTGATTAGTCTAATAGAAATTTCAGAATATCAGGAGAAAGCTGATGATGGATTCCAGATTTCAGGAATCACTCAGCAAACGATGACAGATTTCAGTCGTCTCAAGGGTATGGACGTGAAGGTAAAGAAAACGTTAAATAATAATTCCGTCCACAATAAACAAGTAAACATCATGATAGTTTATTTGTTTTACATAATAAACAGCAAGCAAAATCATAGGCATAAAGTTGTCAAACTAGCATTGTACTGTTATCTAAAAATGACCATTTTAATCACGTATTGAAAATAAACATGCTCCGCCTGATTCGTCAGATTAATATTTCAACAAAATAAAACCTATTTTTGATCTTTCAACGTATCTATTCCTACGGAATTGTTTAGTTAAAAAATAAAGAAATCTGGCGATTGAAACAAAGAAGCGATAGACATTCTCGAGTTATTAACAATTAAGTTTTAAAGCAGATGACGATTAAAACTTACAACAATGAATGACGACATCACGATATTCTATTCGAAAAAGGTCGAAGTTTGGATATTCGCACACCCCTAATTAGTGGTTTTCTGATTCAAACTCTCTAAGAAAATATATAAAAATTGCAAACTAAAATATGTAAATAATGTACAAATTTGATTTTATGTGTTTTGGTTTCGTAAGTCTACAGAGTCCTAATTCTATTATGTAAGTACACTTAAATTCAAAATAGTCTAGTCCTCATTTATTTACAAAACAACCCCAAAATAGCATGTGCAACCAATTAAGAGACACAGCCTCAAGAATCTTTGGATTTAATTTCTTCTTAGAAGCAAATAATGCTTTTTATTCTAAAAAAAGCCAAGTGTTCTGTTTGTGATCTTTTTCACACAGCTTATCAAACTATTCACTAAATATGTTTTTCAAAACCTCACTGTTGTTCTGCACACTACAACAATGCAAGGAAAATGTAAAGTTTTTTTTACTTTGGACAGTTTTTATTTAATTTTTGTTACATTAAATTTGAAACCAGAGAGTAATTAATGAGTAACGAGTAATAATGTGTAATAGTATAGTGAAATTAATAAAGTGATAACTGATGTAAATTTAAGGTGGTTCATCAAAAATTTTATGAAACTTTTTTCTATTTTTATGTTATTATGATGAAATAGTGCCGATGAATTCAAAATACATTTTCTGGATATAAACTTTGCAATCTACAGATATCAAAAGTGTAAAAATGGGACGAAAATTCAAATTTTTCTTTAGTGTCAAAGCTTTAAAAATTATGTCATTTTGAATAACTAAGACTACCATACAATAACCCAATAAATTAAACTTTAATCTTTCTAATTTTTTCCTCAAATGATGCAAGAACAAAATGAAAAAGTGATAACTGATGTAAATTTAAGGTGGTTCATCAAAAATTTTATGAAACTTTTTTCTATTTTTATGTTATTATAATGAAATAGTGCCGAGGAATTCAAAATACATTTTCTGGATATAAACTTTGCAATCTACAGATGTCAAAAGTGTAAAAATGGGACGAAAATTCAAATTTTTCTTTAAAATCAAAGCTTTAAAAATTATGTCATTTTGAATACCTAAGACTACCATACAATAACCCAATAAATTAAACTTTAATCTTTCTAATTTTTTCCTGAAATGATGCAAGAACAAAATGAACTTAGCACCTGCATAATTTGATGAGACAACCCGTATTCAACAAAAGAATGCTACCGGAATATTCACTCAACACTTCCCAATCACACACACACTGATAAAAAGTTTAGAAAAATAAAGAAAAAAAACAAGAAACTGCCCTCCCGCCTGGTGGAATAGTTTGTCCCTAACAGCGCCCGCACAATCTTAAGTACTTTATCTTCTTTTATTCAATTTTTTTTTTTTAACAATAAGTAACACAGTTTTGAAACTAAAATACAGATGAACCAATCTTTGAATATTTGTAATCCAGTACTGTGATGATCTAACCCTTTTTTGTTTTCTGACTGCCTACATTTTGATCGTTTTTATCCTCCAAACACAGCTAAAGGACGTGATGACCACAACAGACTTCAATGGCAGTGAAAGTTTATCACAATCCTAATAACAAGTACATAACAAGAACAAATTTACCAAAAATGCATGTAGCTGTGAACTTTCGAATTGTACATATTTAACAATGGTGGGAAAGTGGTGGAATTTGCTTTACTAAAGACATTAAATGTCTTCAGTAGACCGGCTTTTCACTGAACCGGTACTGAAGTAGTCTGATATCTGCCAGATTAGGGAAAGTTTACTATAGTCACAAAAATAAAGACAATATAATTATTTGTGGTAAGTAAAATAATAGCACCATTCTTAACAACCTTGTTTCCTATAATACTCATGGATCAGGTAAAAGGGCTGGAGGTTGATATCTTAGTGTAGTGGCATTTCAAATTCAACCTTGCTCTCAAACTAGGAAAGAATAAAATATAACCCGACAAGATGGAATGACCCATTCCTAAATACTCTTATCTTACATTCTTTTTTTTAAATTAATCATCTAGGTTATGTTGGTTTTGCTAATAATTTAAATTGAAAACAAAAATAAAAATTTAAAATAATGGAAACTACTTCTAAAATCACAATAACACTCCTGTTTGACTAGAATATTTCTGAGACAGAGTTGAATAATTTATTACTTACACATGGAAGCAGTTGTCACTAAAACTGGAAAAAAAGGAAGAAAAAAAATTGTTCAGTAAAAAAAGGAAGACAGCTCAATGGGACATACAGATCTTTGGGTGCTTATTCAATGATAATCATTCAAGATCTACATTAAAAACTTGGAATACTTTTAAAAAAGTTTATGATATATATTTATTTTTACATTTTAGAGTAAAATTCCAGTGTTTTACTAATTTTATAAAATGTGTTTACAAATGTATTAGTGCCATGTTAGTGAGGAACTCTACCATGGATATCTCTAGTAATAAGGCCACAGCCTTTGAATGGTTACGCCATTTAAAAGGGTTTTTTGTATAGTAAAGCCCTTACAGAGCCAGCTGATTTCAAGTAAAAAAGAGGTTTCAAAGGGCCATAAGAGAACATAGATTGACAAATCAGTTAAATCCTTAAACACTTACTGGCAATGTGGAACGGTAGATGGCTATTTAACTTATGAAATCATTTTTATTATTGATCATCTTCATTTAATCATTTTAGTGCTCACCATTTGTTTTATTTTTTAGGGGATAAAAAACTAAACCAATACTTTCATACAGCAGAGAGAATTCATAAAGCATGAATGCTAAATTCCAGAATGCAATAAAATCAGTAACCCTGTACTCATTTTTGTAAATACTCAAACAATTTTCATCACAGAGTATATTAAAATTCTGAAAGTATAACTTAAACCACAATAAAGCATTTATTGTTATTATACAGGGTGTTTTTTTTAATTTGCCTCTTCATTTATTCAAAAACTGAAATAAATTTTAGTGTTCTGTTTGCCGGAAACGTATACCAAGGCAGGGGGAGGTAAATTTCACATGAAAGTTTTATCCCCCCCAGCAGCCCCCTTCTCACTACAACCCCTAACTTAAAAATTTCAAGCAACATAACCTTTGTGTCACATCACATTAAAGAGCATTAAAAAAGAAAGAAAAATCAAAATCACTTCACAAGTTCCTGAGATAATAAAATAATTAAAATGTCAAAGAAAGTCTGTTTTTATCATTGTAACCTCTGTTAGATCTTTATTTATTGAAAAACTATAAGCTATTCTGGTATTCTGGAAGCAACTGTCACCATTGGGCCAGATACTTTTCAATATAAAAATGTTCACCCTCTCCAACCCCCTACTCACCCCCAACCCTAATTTAAAAATTTCAAATGGGATTGTTACCCGTGTGACATATTAAATTAAAAGGGATAAAAACGGAACATTTTTCTTAAAGAAAATTTAAAATCACTTCACTTGTTTTCAAGATTGATAACTTTTACCAAGATTTCTTGTTATATTCAATAAATATCTTGAGAACAGGTGACGCAAATTTAAATTTTCTTTAGGAAAAATTTTTCTTATTTCATCCCCTTTAATTTAATGTGACAAAGGTAACAATACCATTTGAAATTTGAGAGTAAGGTTAAGGGTAAATAGGGGGTTGGAGAGGGTGTAAATGTTTATCATGAAAAATATCTTGCCCAATGGTGACAGTTATATCCCTCAATCAGGATACCAGAATATCTTACTTTTTCAATAAATAAATATCTAACAGAGGTTACAATGGTAAAAACACACTTTCTTTGACGTTTCAATTATTTTACTATCTCAAAGAGCGTGTGAAGCGATTTTAATTTTTCTTTCACCAAAATTTTTCTTTATTATGGTCTTTAACATGTCACAAAGGGTATGTTGTTTTTTAAATTTTAAGTTAGGGGTTAGAAGAGAAGGGGGTAGTTGGGGGATGAAAACTTCATGTGAAATTTATATGGGCGTGCGAATAGTGATTTTTGAACTCGAGCCGAGCCGAGTCGAGCTTTTTCAAAAGTTTTCGAGCTCGAGCTTTTTCGAGCCGAGTTTTTTAACAGCCACCAAATTATGAAGCTTGATTTTATTTTAAAAGATACAATAGACTAATGTTTGCATTACTTAAGTGAAAGCCTGCTCAAAACTAGAAAGCTTATCTCCAAAACAAGTTAATGATCTGATAGGTTCATCAATATTTTGTATTACATTACATAAAATTGATCAAACTGGCTGAAAAATAATTTATGTAGAAAAATAAAAATTTTAAACTCTACATTTTTAATTTGACTCCCCAATTCCACAATACTTTCCCTTTAAAATAAATGGTTAAATAATCATTCTAATTACATATAGGTACAAAATTAATTTCAAGAGTTGAACAGAAAGGTTTTAAAATGGTTATATCTTAAAAAAATAACATATTAACACTTAGTCAAAAACAAGATTGATTTTTTGAATGTTTCAAAGGAAAGAAAGATGATTACAAATTAAATAGCAGTCCCAATTGTGGCATAACATTGATGGTTAAACTTATTATTTCAGAATATGAATGAAATAATATTTAATACCAAACATAATTAATTGTCATCCTAAAATTAATTGCATTTCTAAGCTTTTGTGAAGAAAATTATGTACGGTTTAAAAAAATTAGAAAGAAGAAAGATCAGAAATTAGGATGGAACAAAGGGAAAGAAAGAAACAGCTATCTCACTCACTCTCCTTATCAGTGGCCAGGGAGGGGGAGGGGTGGAAGTTGTTTACTCCAAGCCCCGCTGTCTCGGTTTTTTTTTGTCATTGTCCGACTCATAGCGAGCGTGGGAGAGTTAATTAGGAGATAAGGAATCCTTACTAAAAAACACAAAAATACAAACTACTTGCCATACAACTATAAATGAGGCACATATTTTTTGTCTTATTTTTATAAGTCAAATGCAACCAAAATGAAGCTTGTATGATATACCGTTAAAGAGATAGTTAAAGAGATAAGCCGTAATAAAACAATAGACTTAATTGCTGTATTTTGGGTTCTCCAAGGTCAACTAAATATAGCTCCCATTTCCCTCCGAATGGAGATAATATTTCTTGTTACCTCTCAATGTCCTTTCCTTATCACTAGGGAATATTTTGTGTTTGTGTTTTTCTTGGGAGAGAAATGCTCTTCAGGTTTACGGTGTCCAAAAATAGACCGCAATAATTATCTTTCCGATAAGAACTCTCTCATCAAAAGCTCGGCTCGAGTGTCGAGCTTTTTTGAAAAAAGTCGAGCCGAGCCGAATACTGAAAAGCTCGACCGGTCGAATACTCGCACACCCCTAGAAATTTATTTCCCCCTGCCTTGGTATACATTTCCAGCAAACAGAACACTAAGATCTATGTTATTTTTGAACAAATTAAGAAGCAAATTTTGAAAAAAAAACGACCTGTATAACCTCTAATATGGTCCACCTGGCTTTGATTAAAGTAACAAAATATAATGTTAAATTGTTATAAAAAATATATATTTAAATAGAATATTTTGTAGCACAGCTTTACAACAGGATAATTCTTATAATTATACTCTTATTAGACTTCAAATAAATTTTCTCTCTACAGGTATAGGGAAATTGAATAGCCTACGAGAAATCAGGTTTTTTAAGTTTATAAAAAAGATAAATTAATAGACTATCATAAAAGGAACACATTTTAAGAAGTACAACAAACTCCCACAAATTCAGTCCACTGTGGACTGGCAGGATGTGTAAAAGAATAAGGGTTAATGAGAACGAGGGTTGGTATGACGGGAATTATTTCCCAAGGTTTCAAATATGTTTGTAAAAATTATATTACTTCAATTAAATTTAGTATAACAAATCAAGTCATTCTTAGCATGCTAGGATAACGAAGATACATCAAGGCTTGTTTTCATTTTCATACACCTCACTAATGCCACAAGTCAGTTTTTCTGTTAGGATCACTGAATTATTCAGACTGCCAAGTTATCGAGAGGCAAGTTCATGGAACTTTACTGTACATAAAAGTATAAAATCCTTAAGAAAAAAGTATAAATACCATAGTAAAAAATTAGAATTACATTTCAGGTATCGGGACAGTCGCACTACGACAGTGACATGTCAGGAGGAGGGGCGCGGGGAGTGAGGGGCGTGATGTTCATGCTCTTCATGTAGCCGGTGAGTTGGTCGGGTATCTCGGCCAGAACCTCCTTGGCGAGCTCCGCCTTAGTCGTGACGTGGCCGCGACGAGTGAAGCGAGAGAACTCCACGAACTGTACGATGTCCCTGGCAGCGCGGCGGCCGCGGCTCACCAGCGGCACAGTGTCTGCGTCCAGCTCTTCCATCGCGGAGAAGTCCGCGTTGCCGACTCCCACGATGATGATGGACATGGGCAGCACCGACGCAGCCACCACCGCCTGCCACCACAGTAACATCATATGTTATACATTGCTTGAAATGGTGATCTACCCGGATCAGGGTGGCCACTCAAAACAAATTTTTCCATTCCCGGTTTTCAAGGGTATTTTCGGCAGTATTCCCGGTGGCATATTTACTCCATAACAGTCGTCCCTAGTGGTGACAACAGAGTAAACAATGACTTTATTATTAAAATCCGTCATGTAATGTTTCATTCGCCCCATTCATATTTGTTATTGTAAATATTATTATTTTCTTGTTTCCTTAAATCATTTATCACAAGTTCCATAATTTATTTAATATATAAACAAATAAGATAAGTACACATGATAGTTAATTAATTAATGAGTTTCAATGTTCAATACCTGTTATTATTTAATTTGTCATTTTATTCATCACTCCTCACAAAATCATCCATTCATTATAAGTTAAGAATATTAAAAATCATAATTATTATTTAAAATTAAATGTTAGAAAATTTATATTCTTAAAAGATGAAAAATGATTTATTAATACTAGCCCTACCCAAAAATAACATACCCCTTTAGTAATAATATTGTGACGGATATTTCCTGGTGAGAGAAAAGATGATCGGTTACACTGGTACACCGAACCGCAGGAAATCACGTCACGGGTTGTCAGAGGCCTTGGAATCGCTCAGCTCGGTCGCTGGGATAATTCCAGGGGTCGAGGATCGAAATCACAGTAGTTTCCAGATATTCAAATATGAGAGCTCAGTTAAATTCAACCTAGATGGCATTCAACTTAGGACAGACTAAATTTGGAAACACCTTCTAAGTAAAATGCCCTCTGCTGCTTTCCCTAGCTATGTGAGATGTTCAGAGTTAACACTAGTTACCCATAGTTAATGTTTACCCTAATCAAGAAACAACATTTAAACCATTTCACTAGTGACCACTAATTACAGGAGCAGGACAGACCTTACGCTCCTGTAGCACAGCAGGTTTGGACAAGACTAAGCCTGTTACAACAGCAGGAAAATCTAGGACTTAAACCCGTAAAATCACCAATCACTCCAACTTAGTTACACAGAATTTGGAAAATAGCCTATCCCAAAAGGAAAACTAAATGATAATCGGCACCAAGATAATTAATTTTAACTAGTCTTGGTTACAGCCAAGAGACGAGCAGGATAGGTCTCGGACCCTATCCCGCGACACGATCAACTTTAAGAAAAGTTTACAGATCGAATTATCAACTTAAATCCAGAAATGACGCTGACGTACCTTTAATACAAAATGTATTGGAAGACGTCGAATACAATAACTCGAGGCACACAGTCGGAAGCGTCCGGGGAAGAATTCGCACTCGCGAGACGAACTGCGCACCGGTCACTTCAGAGGAACGGCCGAGAGTGAAGATTCAGGGGTTATCAGCACGCCATGTGCTCACCCCTTCCGGTGATGAATCACCAGCCTTTTTTCCCAGTTGATAAAGCGGCTGGTTAATAGCTAAAAAAAGGCTCTTCCGGTCACTGTTTTTCACTTTCTGCCAGAAAAACAGTTTGGCGCGCTTGGCGAGCAGAAAAAGAAGCAGCGCACGCTCTGTCGTCGTCTGCATAACGCAGTCGTGACGACGTCTTTTAGGTTATGTTGTTCACAACAACAACCGTAGTTCCGTTCGCAAATATTACGTTTCCCAAGGAAGTGATATAATTACGTGTCCAACTAAGTGTTTATATTAGATTATAGTCGCCGTTATACGCCTCAACACTTTGCTTTCCACATCAAAATCGGCGATCGCAGTCGGCAGTTATGGGACCGACTAGGTTAGCCTTCCGATGGTGATAATTAGGGTTATAACCATCCACCCCAACGCCGTGAGTTACTTAATCACTCAAAGGGTTTAAGTTAGGGAAATTGTAGTGTTTATTTATAACGTCAACACTCCCTTCATAGGTTAACCATAGGCTAGATAGACCTAGGCCTACTGGTCCCATGACTAGGCCTAATGAGCCAATTCTTACCCTTGTGCAAATTAGGCTCATTACAATATAATGTAAGAGAGTTGTAATTAAAAATAATTTCATATAATATTAAATTCAAAATTAAGTCTCATAATTGATACAAAATTCCAGTGACCAGTTAATTATATTTCTGTATTCTACAAGACCATCTGGACAACAATACTATTATGTACTGGGACACATACCTGAGCATAATTCAGCCTCCAGCATCATCAAGAGAAGTGTTAAAATGAATTCATAAATTCTGGGAATACAATTCTCCATTTCAAAATTAGGCCCAGTTGAACTAGAAATTGGATAGTCTAGTTCTGTTTTAACTAGGGAAATTTGTCTGGGTACCATTTAGAGTCAAACCCAGTGGCGGCTGGTGGGTTAAATGAACAGGAGGACTCACTTACTGCTAACTACTAAGAGTCTAATTTAGTCTAATACTAATCCTGTCTAAGGAACGTGCCAACCTTAGTCAGTAACAAGGCTACAAGATCGCGCCACTATCATCACGATCATCACACTCATCCTTCACTCATATTCAGGGTAACTTCCTCCATGAGGTAGGTACCTGTCTCAAAAAGAATGATAAATGAATGTGTATTACACATACCTTCGATTGCTATTCACATTTCATGGTCTGTAATATTACCAATATCCGCTGAATTCACTATTAAAATAATAACAATCACTTATCACCATTACTGATTACGATTACCAACTCAATGGAATAAAATAGATACATGAAACACAGCATGTAAACAAATAACCTCACTTGCCTCACCATTTAGGTTAAGGTTTGGAGGTTAGAGATTGGCGGGTTGCTATGGTTAATAAAACGAATAAACAAAAGGTTCGCCAACATGAATCGTGCAATCATAACGGCAGCAAAGGTTCAGTTTCTTATTGTCCTAAAGAGATTGTGGTGGCTGCACTGATTACTGATGTGCGTGCGCATCTTCGGACGCTGCCCGAGACTCCCTATATCACAACATGGCAGTCACGTCAGAGCACCCTCACGGTTGTCAACAGGATTTTCCATAAGATAGCATGCGTTAGGATTGGGAAGCTCCGGCCAGCGTCCGTGGGATATACGCGCAATAGCAGTTGACGCCTAAATATTCTCACAACATATTTCGATGCGTATACTTGAAATTAATTTCTCATTGATGGTCAATATAATGAAAATTAGTAGTTTTTTACACATTTATCGGATACATATATAAACCAATTTTAATTCAGTGTGTTTGAAAATCTTCTGGGAATAAATTCTTAGGTATCCACCTTGACGAAAATATTAACTGGAAGGTGCACTTAGATGCTATTCAGAAGAAAATCAGGTCCACATCATTTATCTTTGTTCTCTTAAGAGACTGTGTGTCAATTGACATTCTAAAAATGATTTATCATGCTTATGTGGAATCCATCTTGAGGTATGGTTTGATTTTATGGGGCCAGGCATCTGATGTAAAAACTGTTTTTAGACTTCAAAAAAGAATCATCGGCATTATGACCAACTCCCACCCCAGAAGTTCTTGTAAACCTCTCTTTCAAAATTTAAAGATTCAAACACTTACTGGACTTTATATATTTGAACTATTAAATTATATACATAATATTAAGAATGATCTTTCTGACACATTCAAATTTAAACATAATTACAGCACTAGACGTGAAAATTTATTCAGGTTGCCAAATCACCACTTAACATTATTTGAAAGAAGTCCTTTGTATGCAGGCTTAAAGATGTACAACAAATTACCTCTCCATTATAAAAATATGACAGAAGAACAATTTAAAGAAAAATTAAAAAATGAACTCCTTGAACAGGTTTTTTATGACCTGCAAGAATTTAATAATAATCCATTGAGTTAAGCTGTTTGTTTTTTCTGTTACTTATTTGTTTTAGTTGTATTTTTAGTTAGATTTAGAACAACCATTGACGATGCACCTGTTCTGTAAGTATCACATGAAAAGAATGTTTTGTGCAAATAAAGTATGTCTATGTCTATGTCTATGTCTATGTCTAAGGGGGGAGAGGAAGGAGAAAGGAAGAATGAGAGTAAATAAAGACAACAAAACAAAATCGGTATTAGATGTTGACTCTCGCAACTGATTTCGTGGGGCCTACTCATTTCCCACACGTTATTTCTTCTAACCAATGTTGAACAATAAACACCATTTTTGAAGTTGATATTTTGAAAAGATGAAACCCAAATCGTGACAATTACTAAACCTTCTGAAAATAAAATTTGCTGGTCCATCAAACATTTAATTTTGCTACACTTAATGCAATTACTCATTTTTGCGAGTCGTCATGACACATGGCAGATGACAAGGTCACGTACAGATAAAAATCAAAAGGCTAGCCAATTTTCTGTTTGAAATTCATTGCTGGTGATTGTGAGTATGTTTTTATTTTGATTTATGCGTACATTTGCCATCACTGTTTTTGCTAATAATAAGTGATGGCAAATGTCAGTAAAAATTACAATCAAAGTCTAGCCAATGCTATGCCGATTCCAAAATTATTGTAGGAATCGGACGCCTTTATATTATACGTTTAATAATTCTTATAGTAGCGGAAGAATAGTGGGTTTTCATTTTGAGTCGAGTAGTGAGCCAACTCCTTGAGTATGTTTTATTAACTATTCATTGCAGAAAAACAAACAGTAAGGAAAATGTAAGGTGAGGTACCGACTCAAAAATAATTTCAAACTCAATTTAAAATCCTCGGTACAAAGATGATTGTTCGGCGTTATCAATAAATCATTTCAAAATTACGTTCTTCATAGTATAACCCACGTTTTTATCGTTATTCGTCGAGCCGCTAGCCAATACGCATGGACACGTGACCACTTTTTGTCGCTTTATTTATTTTCCATTTTCCCTAACCCAAATCTGGCCAGCACAAAAAACCGATTTCCTGAAATAGGCTGCAGGTGTAATAAATACAAACTGAAAAATACAATTCTCGCATATTTCGTACGTCAATGATCTCGCGGTTATTTCCTTTGAGAGAGATCTTTTTGCCGGTAAAATTGATCCGCAGTTGACATAATCAAACTACTGGCCCGGACTATACTCAAGTTCCTTTATATGAATGAATGAATGAATGAACAATTTATTTATTCCAGTGCAAATATTTACAATGTTTACAGCTTATAATTTGTAGTTAATAACAAAAACGTCTTCTTAGTGCATTTTCTGATGTAAAAAAATACCTAAAAAAATTACTGTGCATGCTAGGATATAGTCAGATTAATATAATTTAACATTTAACTGTAAAAAAAAGATTGTGGGAATAAGCCGACATGGGCACAAATGCCTGTGTGTCGGTTTCGAGTTGCGTCCATAAAAAAGTTGGTAACGGAAAATTAATAATTTTTATCATTAAAAAATGCATGAAAGCTAGACTGGAAAAAGAGTTAGTAAACAGTAGAGAATCGATATTAATAAAATGATGTATAAAATTGAAAAAAATTGAGGAGTTTAATAGTTGTTAATGGCGTAAAAAAGGAAAGTGAAAAAAAGGAATGATGATAACAGCTCCCTCGAATGAAGTATGAAGTGACTGGGGAGCGGGGAGGGAGCGAGACGATGGCAGGGGGAGCGAGTGGCAGTGCAACGGTCAAGAGTGTGTGCGCGTGTGAGCATGTGCGTGTGTGTGCATGTGCTCATGTGCGCGAGTGTGCGAGTGCACGAGTGCGCGTGTGCATGAGTGCGCGAGTGTGCATGTGCGCGAGTGTGCGTGTGTGCGAGTGTGCGTGTGCGCATGCGTGTGCGTGTGCGTGTGGTCAAGTCAAGCTTACGTCGATGAGTCAGCTCGCCAATAGTCCGCTGAAATGATAGGGTCGGCCTCGCCCCTATCCAAACTGAGCAACCAGTTTTTAACATGTTTTTTTAAAAATATTGATTGATGGTGATTCGAACTATTCGAAGTTTTTAAAATAATTGCATATATTGCGGTACAAAATATGTGAAATGTAAAATGAATTCGTTGAAGAGAATGTTTTGACAATTTGTAATGAGATGATTTTAACTCTAGATGAATATCTGGTGTTGCATAAGTGAGATATGCCGTGAAAAATGTCATTAAAATTATTAAAAATGTGAACTAAAATACTTTTAACAAAAATTTGTCTAATGGTTAAAACAGAAGTTTCTAGAAACAGGGCGTCAGACGGGTAACGTTTGCACTTTCCAAAGGCAGTTTTCAAAATCAATTTTTGCGTAACATTGAGTGGTTCCAAAGTACTTTTGAAACAACCGCCCCAAGCTATTATCCCAAATGATAAGAGTGATTGAACGTAAGCATAATAAACTATTTTCAATTCATTTTCATTGAGAATTTGATTAGGTTGTCTAAAGGCGAATACATATTTCCTGATTTTATTGTTGATAAAAAGAATGTGACTTGACCATTTAAGGCGGTAATCGAAAACAACTCCTAGATATTTATAAGATTCTACTTTCTCAATTGAAGCAAAAGAACAGTTATTATCAAGATAATTCCCACAGGTGTGAATAACAAGGTCTTGCAAATTATAATCTGATATTTAACACAGAGAAATGGGCATGAATTTGGTTTTTGACGTATTCAAAGAGAGAATAGTTTGGTCAAGCCACTTTTTTGTCATCCCAAGATCGTGCAAAGCTTTGTTTTTTACCTCTGGCCATGTCTTCCCATTAATTAAATGTAGAGTGTCATCGGCAAACAAAAAGAACTTACCAAAAATATTAAGTTTAGAAATGTTATTTATGTAAATTAAAAAAAGAACTGGCCCAAGTGTGTTTCCTTGGACCACCCCATAATCTACAGGTTGAATGTCACTATTTACATTACAAATTGAAACAAATTACGATGTATTTGTCAGATAACTTTTGAACCACTCAAGCGTAATGTCTCGAACACCTATTGCTTCTAATTTGGAAAAAAGGATTGAACAGTCTACTGAATCAAAAGCTTTTTTGAGATCTAGAAAAATCAAAATTGAACGTTCATTGTTGGAAATTGAAAGGTTTAATTCTTTATTAATATCAAACAAAGCTTCTGATATATTCTTGTCCGAACGAAACCCGTACTGACTCCCGCTTAAAATATTGTTATGCTGCAAATATTTAACAAATTGATCTTTGACAATTTCCACTATGACTTTAGGAAACACACTTAAAAGAGAAATTGGTCTAAAATTGTTCATGTTGGAAATTTCATTGGATTTGTAATGAGGAAATATTTTTGCAAGTTTGAAACAATCAGGAAATATGCCAGTAGTAATGCTCAGATTGATAATATGCACCAATGGTTTACAAGTGGTATTGAAGTTTACTTTGGGGGCTTCGGCCGTAAAACCATCGCAGCCAGGCGCCGACCCACCACGCAAGCTGTGAACGTAGCGTTTTAGTTGAGTTTCAGTAACAGTTGTAAGAGTAAACGTGCAGTCATGAGTAAAGTCACTGTCATTCACAACTGGGTCCCCATGAGAATCAATAGCATTTGCTAAATTTATCCCTACTGAAGAGAAAAAGGTGTTAAAATCATTAGCAACTTGTTTACATTCAGCTTCGGTCACGACCCCATTTGGCATAAACTTATCAATTGGAAATGCGCCTTTCTTCCTACTTCTTCCCGAGATCTCATTAATTAAGCCCCAAAACTTTTTAGGATTGCAACCAAATTCATTTATTTTATTTCAAAAATAATTATTTTTTGTTTGTTTTAAAGATCTACTTAAGTTATTCTTAAAGTTTCGGTAAAAAGTTATGAGTTCATAGTTAAATGGTTGGTTTTTGATTTGTTTACTTAATTTATATCTTTGTCTTATTTGCTGTAGAAGCTCCGCTGTTATCCAAGGTTTTAGTTTTTTTTATCTTGAACTGTTACAGTTGAAAACTGGTTTACTAGCAGCGGTAACAGATTTAGATATTATTCTTGTGAAATGGTCTGAACAAAAATTTACATCATCATGACAGTCCATAATAGGATCCCAGTTGGAATTTGCAAGGTAGTGAGAGAGTAAAGTGTGGTCAACGTAAGTGCGTGCGGGCGCGTCACTGTCAGTGTGGCGGTGCGCAGCAGTATGAGTAATAGTGATGGTCTGTAATGGTCTGATGGTGCTGTAATGGTCTGTAACACACGTCTGGAGCACTGCCGATTTAATTCCATCCAAGTCGTTATGTTTGATAAAAATGTGATCCAGGCAAGATTTGGAATGTTGAGTTACTCTTGTCGCTTTGTCGATGCATTATGTAAAACCTGCTCCTATTAAAGTGTTTAAGTATTTGTCTGTTTGTAAGTTGTTATTAAGTAAGTCAGTATTAATGTCTCCAAGAAATATGTATGTGTGGTCCCTATTTATATCACCTAAGCGAGAATCGAATTCATTAAAAAAAAACTCTATGTTAGTGTAAAATGTCTTGTAAGCAGCTATTAAATGGAAAATTTTATTAAGAAATGTGAAATGTAATTCTAATCCATAAACGTCCCCAATAGTGATTTCAGTGGCAGTAGCAGACAAATGTTTGTTTACATAAACAATTACCCCGTCATTCTGGTTTCTGTAAGTATTGGCGTGATAAAGGTCAAACCCCTCCAAGGTCGCCGCCCCCTCCCCGCAGCCCAGCCCAGCCAACACTCCGTCAAAACAATATCCACATTGAAAACAAAACCGTTCAAATAAACTAGTAATTTGTCAAAATTCTTACTGTAACTTATAATATTAGTAGGGGTGTGCGAGTATTCGACCGGTCGAGCTTTTAGGTCGAGCTTTTCAGTATTTGGCTCGGCTCGATTTTTTTCTAAAAAGCTTGACACTCGAGCCGAGCTTTTGATACGAGAGTTCTTATCGGAAAGATAATTATTGCAATCTATTTTTGGACACGTTAAACCGGAAGAGCATTTCCCTCCCACGAAAAACAAGCAAAAAACATTCCCTAGTGATAAGGAAAGGACATTGACAGGTAACAAGAAATATTATCTCCATTTAGACGGAAATCAGAGCTATATTTAGTTGACCTTGGGGAACTCAGAGCTATATTTAGTTGACCTTGGGGAACTCAGAGCTATATTTAGTTGACCTTGGGGAACTGAAATACAGCATTTAAGTCTATTGTTTTATCAAGGCTTTGATTTATAAAAATAAGACAAAAAATATGAGCCGTCATTTATAGTTGTATGACAAGTAGTTTGTATTTTTGCATTTTGTAGTACTGTAAGGATTCCTTATCTCCTAATTAACTCGCATTGAATCAGACAAGAGCAAAAAACAGGGAAGGGGCTTGGAGTAAACAACCTCCACCCCCCCCCCCCTCTCCCTGGCCACTGATAAGGAAAGAGAGAGAGGTAAATGTTTCTTTCTTTCTCTCTATTCCGTCATTTATTTATGATCTTTCTTTTCCTTAATTGTACATTATTTTCTTCACAAAAGTATAGAAATGCAACTAATTTTAGGATTTCAATAAATTATTGTTGTTATTAAATATTATTTCATTCATATATTATATTCTGAAATAATAAGTTTAGCCATGAATATTATGCCACAATTGGGACTGCTTTATAATTTTTTATCATCTTTACTTAGTGAACACAAAAAAAATCAATCTTGTGTTTGACTAAGTGTAAATGTGTGATTTTTTTTTTACTAGAAATAACTATTTTAAAACCTTTCAACTACTTCTTTACTCCTGAAATTAAATTTTGTAGTACCTATATGTAACTAGTCTAATTATGTAATTTTAACTATTTATTTTAAAGTAAAGTATTTTGGGATTGGTTATTACTTAAATATAATGTAGATAAATGTAGATTTTAAATTTGGTATTTTTCTTCATAAATTATTTGTTGAGCCAGTTTGATTAATTTTATGTAACAAAATACAAAATACTGATAAACCTATCAGATAATTCACTTGTTTTGTGGATAAGCTTTCTATTTTTGAGCTGGCGGTCACTTAAGGTATTCAAACATTAGTCTATTGTATCTTTGAAAATTAAAATCAAGCTTCATAATTTCTTTTAATAATTTGGTGATTGTTAAAAAGCTCGGCTCGAAAAAGCTCGAGCTCGAAAACTTTTGAAAAAGCTCAACTCGGCTCGGCTCGAGTACAAAAATCACTATTCGCACACCCCTAAATATTAGAGTGAAAAATACTGAAAGTTCTGTTACCATCATTGCGCATGTAAAAATCTGTATATTGAGTGATTGAATCAAGTTCTAAACAGTTTATATTCTGAATAAATATTCTGTCTTCATCCTCAGCATTCATGCACAGGCAAAGTGCCCACTGCCGGCCCAGACCTAACACTACATTTGCGTGCCAAGAATACAAAAAAGTGCAAAATTAACTGAGAATATAGAACATCAAGATCAAGAGGAATTATTATTTAGAACAATGAATTAATAGCATAAATTAACTGTTATGTTTACAAACCATTAATATGTGTTGAAATTATTAAAAAATAAATAAATAAAAATTAGAGAGTAGATATTATAAAGTTTACTAATAATGTACTTATTTGTGAGAGAGAAAAAAATACTCCAATGGCGACAGCTAACCATGCAGTTCAATGATTTAATTCACCAATTTAATTTCCTAAATGATATAATCGATTGGATTGTTGCAAAAATAAATTCTATTTCATTCAGAGCTAACAAGTTCAACTAACTAATTTAAAATACCATAGGTTGAAAAAATAAATTATTAAATTAGAAAAACAGTTGCAACAATTAAAAAAAAATTATGTTAAACTAGATGCTTAATAGTAATTTTACCACTGTTAATACAAATTGTGTAAAACGAATAAAACTTTGACTTGGTGAAGACTTAAAGAACAAAACAAAACCCCTTCAGTAAAACTTTTTTCCCTTATACTTAACAATCATGCAGAATATACTGAAATAAAATTAGTGCGCCTGTTTCCAGGAGTTTGGCGGCGTAACAATATATACAATGATATCGGACTTCCAAAAATCTGCATTCCAGTTTTGATTCTCAGACATTAATTCACTCTACTTAAACATTTATTTAGCTCCTCTTATTGATTAGATGACTTGTAAGCAGTAGCTAACAATCGATAAATTATATTTTAGACCAGTATTCACAATTCATGCTAGAAAAAATATATTACATTACTTCAAGTCTGGCGCCTTAACATGCAAATAAAAAAAATAAATTAGAAAAATCGGAATCATTGCAATAAAAAAAACCTACTTATTAAATTACTGCTCATATTTTACTGTATGTAAGATAACTAAACATATAGAAATGTACTAAGAGCAGTCAAAAATAAAATTAACCATGGATAATGCTTATAACTTAAATTGCAAGCCAATATTTCTGCATAAAAAATTTACCTAATAAATCAAATGTCATATTTGTCCAGATCTTCTGGCACGGCAGCATCTCTCTCCTTACGTTTGATAAGTATTTTTCCGTTTGTGAAGCTGGCAAAATGGATTTTCCCGTCACGCTGAAGCCTCCGTGCTCGCCCCGGGAGCGCCTTGTTGTTTGCGGTCAGGTGATTGTTGATGTAAACGTTGCTCTGCGGACAGCGGCTGTTAACATCCGTGGACTTTAAGTTTGGTTTCTTCCTGGCAGCAGCGATCGACACCTCCTTGGTGCTCCTGGACACAAATTGTGCGATGATGGGTGGGTAGGAGTGCTAAGCGGAGTACAGGCGCAGGCAATGGGCGATGCTCACGTCCTCCCTCTTGAAGTCAATGCCCAAAGTACTGGCTACCTGTTCCAGCAAGAAATATACATTTTCCCCTGTGGATGTAGGCATTCCCATGATCTCGATGTCTGCTGAGCGAGAATGTCGGTCGGCGTCATGCAGTTGTGCCTGTAGCGTGCGGACCTCGTGTACGAGCTTAGTGTTGGCCTGATCCAACGCGTTACTGCGATCTTGCAAGGCTGTTTGATTATTTTCCAATTTACTAACTCTATTATTAAAAGCTTGCAGTTCTTCATTGATATTGTCTAGCCTTGTAATTACAGTACCTATGTCCGAGTCCGTATGAGCTTTAATATCCAGCTTGAACGAGTTAAGTAAAATAACATACACTATCCATTACATTGTGTTTTTATCCATAGCCGCACTTACGTTAGTTTGCTGGGAAACAGACGATCTCGATTCTATGGCACAGTTCTCACACTTCCAATGCTTATTTTTAGATTTAGTAAAGTTCTGTCCCGAACCAAACTGTGTGCATGCCAGGTGAAAACCTGCTTTACATTCAATGCACTTTATTGATAAGTCACTTTGTGCAATTTCCACCGAACACCTTCCGCACTTGGACATCGCACTGCTGATTAATCGTAGTTTTAATAAAATAAAATAAAACTACACATTTAATTAGCGATCTTTAAGCGTATCGGCACAGTTAACCTAAAAACATGTCACGGCCTGAGACGGCAGATAAGCAGCCTAACGATAAGCGTCCTTCCTCATTGGCGGCCGGACGGCAACTGAAGGAGAAAATCACATTATATGTTTGACAAGAAAATCGCCACAACTAAATGGGGGCATATTATCGGCCTACTCCTCGTTGAAAAAGTGGCCGTTTTTCTTACTGGCAAAGCATAATAATAAATTACAAGCTTAGTTTTATCTTCATCAGTTTTGTAACCGAGTAGCAGTTATTCAAAGCACAACTAACCAAAAATCGATATCTAATAATAAAAACAAGTGAAATCGTCTTCTTTTGGAAAAGCACATTAAACGAACAAAAATTAACCCATGGCGCTATAGGTGCGACTTTTTTAAAATAATATATAGTCGCGATTGCGTTATTACTTTTAGGTACTCATCACTAATGATCCTGGATCATAAATACGTAGAACACGTTTTATGAAAGACATTTTAACCCCAATTCTGCGTAGAAAATTTGTTGTTCCACTATCTGCCTACCCCTCCCCCCCTCGACTGAACTATTGTCTGCTGTCTACTCCCCTGCAAGTGGACTGGGCAGAGAAAAGGTCATTAACACTGCCCTGTCGACCAACAATCTTCACCACTGATTGGCTTTTACAGTGAGGGTGGCGCTAGACACTCATTGCCGTCTAGCGCTTTTCAAGCAGTTGCGCATTAGTAGTTGTATTTGGAAGTTGCATAGAATAAAGATGACGCAAATAATCCTGCATTTTTCGTCAACTCTTTTAATATTGGTTTGTTTACGATATTTATTATTGTTCTTTAAAAATCGTGTTTTCCCGGATTTTGCTCAAGATTCATGGTTATTTCCCGGTTTTTTCATGGTTTAAAAAATTCCCGGCTAATTCCCGCTTTTCCCGAATTCCCGATGCAGTGACCACCCTGCGTATTACTACTAGGTATAATAAGCCAAGTATGAATGAGAGATGAGTGTAGGATGATTGTAGTGCAATCTTGTAAACTTTTTACTGACTAAGGCCTACATGGTCCTTTGACAGGACTGTTGATTAATAGCCCCACAGTCAAAGACAACCTGGGGACCAACAGTTTAACTTGGAATCCGAAGCACATTTCGCCAATTTCAATCAAGAACTGGTCTAATTATGAAGATGGTCTTATGTATGAACGTAGTATTCACCATGGAACGTTAAATCCCAATAAGGAACACTGCATCCACAAGACATCTCTTATAACTATCCACAATTATTGACCTCGAAGTAGCTGGATTACAGGACACGCCACTGTCCAGTCTAACAGTGTCAGTAGAACCTGTTGACAGTATTGATCAGCAGATGGCTTCTGGCTTTGTATTAATATGTAAATGTTTTGAGGGCAACTAGCTTTTTGTTTTTAACACTGAAAAATTAGCACAAGATATCAGCCTGATTATAAACATTTTACAGTAAAAGATGGATGTGGTCACAGTTGTTTGTAGTGACAATGAAATAGGTATTTGCACCAATTGCAAAACACATTATTGTTTTTAATCAGTTTAAAATGATCTCACATTGAGAAAAAGGGTATGAAAGCTATAAAAGTTAGTTAATTAATCAAGCTAAAATTTACGCCCAAAATTGCGCATCAGCAAAGTTACAAAACACTTCCATCCAAAAATGGAAACATCCTCTTAAAAATCCAGTGTGTACAGTTTGTTTTGCTCATTTTTTTATAACTGTAATCGTACAATCTTAAGAAATAATAGTTATCTAGAGGATATATTGCGGCAACACTGACGGCCTTGGTGTGCTCCATGTCGGTGATGACGCCGTCGGTGATGATGAGCAGGATGAAGTACTGCGAGCCGTCGGCGTAGGTGGCGGCGAACCGCGCCACGTGGTTGATCACCGGGCTGAAGTTGGTCGGCCCGTACAACTGTACCTGGCGGATGCAGCTCTTGTAGGCGTCCAGCACTCCTGCGTCCACAACAACAATAAAGAATCTTAAACATTAAAAGTTCTTTACCAATTTCCATTATATTGATATAAACCATCTATGAAGATTCAAATCCACAGTCACGTGTTATTCAAATACTAGCCTACTTCATCAACGGCTCAACATGAACGACGTCACATTCAAAGAAACATACTTAAGACCACCAAGTTACATCAACCACCAAAATCAAACCCTTTTTGAATTAGAAAAATGTTATTTACATCAGTATCGTCTGGGAAAATACCTACTAAACCTATGTTTTAAACAGAAGAAAGACCACTCCAAGTTTCATTCATATCATCCACTTCGGAAAGTTAGAGCCTACTTCATCAATGACTCAACACAAGCGATGTCATATTCAAAGAAACATACTTACACAAGACCACCGAGTTACATCAACAACCAAAACCAATGCCTTTTTGTAACAGAAATGTCATTGTTGCACTTGAGCGTTTGTTAGGGCAATGAATGATTATACAAACATGACAGGGTATTTAATTTACTGTGAAAATGAATACACATAAAATTAAATTTACCTTAAATATTAGGACATAGCATGTGTTAATGTGTGCATGACACATTTTTAAACTCAACAGATTGAACTTATACTTGAACTAATTTTCAACAATTCCAGGAATTTAATCCACGAATTTAAAAACTGCTGGGTCATCTATCAAGCCCCAACAAAATCCCTCTGCTAAGTAAATTTGCAACTGTATGTAAACTTGAAGCATCAATCTTGAGCTATGAGAACTGTTTGTTAACACCTGAAGCAGGTTGAGTGAAGTGAAGCCGATGCAAAACATTGTACTAGCCACATATTCAAATGTTCTAAGAGCTAACAGCATTGATTGATGTCCATAAACAAATTCAGCCAGTTGATGTTTAACATTTTTCAAATACATTGTCTATTGTCCCAGGTCATTAGCTTCTCTAACTCCTACAATCAAGTACGCTACAGCCAAAGATACAATGTGTTAGGTGTACATTCTATGTGCTACAGTATTCCCGATTATCCGAGGTCATCAGGACCGAGGCTGCCTTGAATACAGAGAACCTTGGATAATATGGAGGTTGCTTATATTTTGAGGTTAGAGTGTTATGAGACCACAATAGTAAGAGGAATGCAGGTAAAATATTTGTTCTATCAATATATAGTAAAAAAAATAATTTCTGATTAAAAAATTATTTCAATACAGTACCTTTATTTAAAAATAACAATCAGCTACAACTTGCACTTTTGTCAAGGAAAATCGTCATTCGTCATGTAATGCCTAATTAAATTTGTACGAACGTTTGTTCATGGTGGGGGAGTTCACTACTGTCAAGCAAGGTTGAATCTACCCCCAGTGGGATCCTAACTGGCTTTTGCTAGTTTACGTACCAATACTGAGTACCAACTGGAGGCAGTGTTGTAGCTGTCTTTCAGTGAACAACTTCAGTTCCCCAACAGGGGAGGCTGAGCTGGCAGGGAGGGCGGGGGTGTACTGGTGACCAAGATGAGGGCCAATATGAGGGCCACCTTATCCCTTGAGGCCCTGTTCCCCAGCATCCATTGGACAAAAGGTAACCTTTGCTCACCCAGTCTAAGCTTAACCGAACCTATTCCATCTACCTATTCCTTTTTCCTTTTGCTTCCCTTGTATTGATCTACTAGAGGGTGTGAGCCTAAGGCATAATAGAAGGGAAGTCTCCTTTCCTTTCCGGTAGCTGTACAAAAAGCCAAAAAAAAAAGGTTGAATTTAGGCCAATACAAAAGAGAGAACATATTCTTTCTCTGTGGCCGATATGAATGTGCAAGTATACTGGTGCGATCAGAATGATTCATTTCAATATCACTCTCAAAAGGCTTTATCGCTAGGGAATCCAATCCCAGACGATATTTTCAATCCCGGGACTGATCCTGGCATTGGCCGAACATGGTATTTGTCAGTACAAAAGAAAGTTTTAGTATACTTTCATGGATATATATGGTATCGCAATTATAGTGCAGTACATAAAGCAGTTTTCTGTTTATTTTTGAGTTGTAGACGTATTTTTTGTAAAAAATTTGAACTTTAAAAACTTATCAACATGGTCAACTTTATCATGAAACACTCAATATAATATACATACATCAGAATGTAAACAGAACACATTATCAGATATCCCCTATACAGGGTGTCCCATAAGTAAAGTGCCAAACTTCGGGAATAGGTTATATGAGTCAAAATAAAGATAAAATGAAGAATAACATTTTTCCAAAAACCCTTTGTTTACCAGAAATCCGCCATTTTGTATTTTTTACAAAATATTTTTTATCTCCCAAGTTTTTGAATAGACTTTTTTTGAAACTCGGTGTGCACCTGAATCTAGTCAAGGATAGCTCATGAAAACATAATGAGCATGATTAAATATTAAATTTCAAAATGACGGCCGTTTCATTTCAACTTAAAATCTTTCAGTTGAAATAACGAAAAAACTGTACGCTTTACAAAAAAATATGAAGGATAACAATTTTTAGAAAATTTTATTTCCCATCTAATAACACCAAATTTATGCAAATCGGTTCATGAACAACTGAGTTATGATGGTCTTTAGATAGTGAGGCAGCATTTTTTGAAGCAAAATAGTCCATTGTTGCGCTAAGCCATGCGCTAATTCGACCATAACTCAGTCGTTTGTTAATTGATTTTCATAATTTTGGTATCGTTGGAATGGAAATAAATTTTCTAAATATTATTGTTTTTTACATTTTTTTGTAAAATGTACTATTTTTTCGGTATTTCAATTTAATGATTTTAAACGGCCGCCATTTTGGAATTTAAAATTCGATCATGCTGATTATTTTTTTATAAATTAACCTTGACTATATGCAGGTGCATACCACATTTCAAAAAAATCGATTCAAAAACTTGGGAGATAAAAAAATTCTAGAGGCTTGAAGGGGCTAATAGCCCCTAAGCATAATCCTTCTTAGAAAATAGACTTTTGGATCCACAAAATTATGATTATATCTAGCATTTGGTTTTAAGTAAACAAAGCAGACCTTTTTATATCCCAATGGTTTTTAAATGACAGCTATTTTACATTATTTCTCATTTTATAGTAAGCTTAAAGCAATTTCAGTATTTTTCCAGAGTCCCTGGGATGGAGACCTTCAATTTGAGCCCCCTCCCATCATACTGTCACCTTCCAAACGCCCACAATTTCAGCGCAAAAATTTCCCTTACGTAATTATATAGATCATTTGGTATTAAATCTGCATCGATATAACATAAACTAAACAAACGTACTTAACTTTTTATAATTTTAAATTATGAAAAAACTCAAACCCTTAATTATTATAAAATAAGAAAATCTTAAATTTATAATATTTGTTGTTATAGTACATTGAACGTGCATAGTTAGCTGCATTTTGAAAAAAAATCCCACATGTCAACATCTATTATATGGCTTGGAATCAAGCATTAGCACCACATGTTTAATGTAAACAAAGCAGACGTTTTTCAATCCGAAGGCATTTTAAATGGAAGATATTTTTTGTTATTTCTCATTTTCTGGTAGATTTGGACATAATCTGATATTTTTCCCGACCCCCTGGGACCAAGACCTTTAATTTGAGCCCTCTCCCATCATCCTGCGACCTGTCAAACTCTCACAATTTTGATTTTAAAAAATCGCTTACAGAATTAGTAATATAGATTTTGTTAAAATTACGAAATGGCGGATATCTGGTAAACAAAGCGTTTTTGGAAAAAATATTAATCTTCATTTTATCTTTATTTTGACCCATATAACCTATTCCCGAGGTTTGACACTTTACTTATGGGACACTCAGTATAATCGTAAAATGTGTAAAAGAACAATAGAAGTATGTATTCAAATTTAAGTTAAAGAAAGTCTTATACAAAATATAAATATATTTAGTTACTTGACCAAACAATATCAGAGCTAGAAGTAAAATCTCGCTTGGAAAGATATAAGTAAACAACTAAAACTAAGATAATTTTTGTTGTTAATCATAAGAGCTTTGTAATGAAACTTAATAGCAATCATACCATTTCAAAAATAATGTCTCTTTGTAAATTTTTTCAAACGTTTGAAAATATTAATTGAAAATCACTTATGTAGATTATATAAGGTGGCAAATAACTCATCACACCAAGATTACTTGGTCAACGACATACAACTGGCTTTTCTTAGTTATAACTGGTGGAGATATTGTAAACATCGATTTTGCATGTAAATTTGATAATCTCCAAAATCCCGGGATTGAATATACCCTTAAATCATGCAGGAACCCGAGATTGGATTCCCTACTCATCGCCAAATGTTTGGACAAGTCAAATTTGCCATTTTTTGATGACAGTGAACTCCTGCCTTACATCTGCCTTTACATCCAGCAAATGACTTGGTCAGTTTGGCCGCTTGTGATTTTGATGCGAAACAAATCTAGGTTATTGTGGAGTATTCGTATTCTAAAATAATACTTTGCTTTGCTAAAATAACAAATGTGATAAACTAATACATTTTTTATCTTCACTTCAAAAAATACATGTTAATCACCTTATCATTACGTTTTGACCGAAAATTTAAAAAAATTATATTTTAGCTTAGAACGATCTTAAATACAACGGAGTCTCGTATAACCAGTGCTCGGGAGTGTACTGTACTACTTTTACACTCTTTATTAATTGTAATGTATTTTAGATTAAAAATTAAAATAAAGAAGTAGTACAGAATCAAACTGTATGAAGCTTTACCTTGAACACCTTGACAGTATGGATCCGTTGGATGCATATTGACATAGAACTCATGAGAAACTCTACCATCAGGAGGAAGTCTTGCTCCAAATCCCAATACTGGAAACTGTTTAGTTGAGTGGTAATCCTGAAAATTTTTGGGGTGAAATGTGAGTATTGGTAAGGAAACAGATTTAGATAATTTTTCAAGATAGCTTTGGCCAAATACAGATCTTTGGAAACCATATCAGAAAATACACATAGAAATTCAAATCCATCTAATAATCTGTCAAAACCAACTCATCAGGTGGTTAGCCTCCTTTATGGATCCCCTTTATAAAAAAATCCAGCCAAGAATTTTCCTTAAACAAACCTAATAACAGTGGCAGCTTGTCCATAAAAGTTCAAGAACATAAAAAAATCTTGGAAAAGAGTTTTTAACTGGTAAGGAACCATAGAAAACAACATCAGTATTCTTTCGTCTGGCAGGATTTTTAATGGTCACCACTATTTTTAATTGTTGTAAAAATGAAATACACGATCAGCCAACAGCAAGTCTTGGCACAAATCAAAGTTGGGATGGGAGCTTTCAGTCCCATGAGGAGGCCGTTGTACTTTGAACAGACATTAAAGTACTAACAATTAACAGTTTAAATAATTTGTGCAAAAGTTTTCAAAAAGGAAACACTTTATTACAGAGGTAATATAACTCCATGAGCATAATCTTATTATTAAGAACAATATTTTTCTTTAATTAATTTACCTGTATTATTTCAACAACTGCACTGAGAGCCAACTCATACGGATTAGGTATACTGCTAATGAAGTGCAAGGAATCTGGCAGTGCAGGATCTCCATTAGACGCTGTAAAAATATAAATAAATAATAATAAACATTTCAATAAGAATTGCTTTTTTCACTATTTCTTTTTAATGCTCTAGAAAAGCTAAGACTGAGTCTAAATTAAATTCAGAAGAACCAGTAAAATATAAATTAATATCCCATTTTTTCTGAATAACAATTGATGTTACCTGTAAAATCAATGGCAACAGAACAGTTGATCTTGGTTCCGCTCATTATGTAGTCTAAGAAAGAGTAAACTGCCCTCACTTGGCATTGCATCAGTATCAATTCTCCTGAGTTCCTATAGTTTGGTTTGTGCTAAAACAGCCGAAAGTAAAATAGTTAAGATTTGGGAAACATTTGCATTCCTATTGGCATAAAGCATTAGCATTTGCTTTCAATGACTTTTTTCTAATCAGTTTTACCAAGCAGCTTGAGAATAATTTCAGATGGCAGGTTATTAATCTTAAAAGCTTATTCTTTTACCAAATTGATTACATTACAGTACTGTGAGTAAGGTGTATATAACATCAATAGTTTTACTGAATGACTATTTCCCTGTTAATATAACCCAATCAAGGATGAAATTGATATCAATATCACAACTGCACATGAGGAATGAAGAAATTCTAAGTCTACATATAAATAAAAAATAACTTCATATGCAATCCTGCTAACAGGATGTTGAAAACCCCAAAATAAATATTAGGACGTTCCCAATATCAGTAAAAATCTTAATTTTTACCCGGATGACCGATTTTCAAAATATATTAACAAGACAAACATTTTTCTCCCATTTGCTGTGATTGGTCATATTTTACTCTGTGTAATGAATGAGTAAAATAACTATTTGTCTCCCTGCAAGAGACAGGTATTTGTTTCATTGGGGTTACACACAAAAAATAAAAACAGCACTTTTCTGCATTTTGTTTTTGGTGTTTTTTTATGTGTTTGTTAGATAATTATGAAAAAATAAATAACTCTTATGCAGGGCTTAATTTGTAGAGAAAAAAGTACTGGAGCTATGGCACAGCGGGGGGCCAGGAGGGGGTACGGAATACCCTCCACAAAACCTCCCGAAGGGTCTTGGGCTCTCCCCGCAAAATTTGTATACATTTCAATCAAATTTGGTGCCTTTTTAATATTTCTGACCACTGTGTAACCAAAAGAAAATTATGAATAAGTCAATAAAGCTTACTTTAAGTATTTATACTATATTTGTTTGGATGCGGCGAAATTACAAACTACGTCAGTGAAAAGTATTCTTGCTGGAAGAGAGCGAGCTTGAGTTCCGGCAAGGATGTTTAGGCTTAGGCCACACTAAAAAACCGTTTAGGCTAAATAATGTAAACTAAATGTAAATAGTGAACAAAAGTTCTTTAGGCCATGTACACTTTCGCGCTACCTAGGGTTTGCCTTGCCGTGGCTAGAGTGTATTGTGCCATGGTAATCGTTTAAGTTGTTATCTCCAGCGCTAATCAGAGCGTGCATTTCCAACATGAGCGTACGTTTAGCGCCACTCATGTTGGAAATTGACTATCGTCGAACAAGTTTGCATCTGACTTGTCTAAACATTTGACAAACTATTTGCCGATGAGATTCTCAAATTGTAAAGAGTTGTAAACTTTTACAAAAAATGTTTCATACACAGTATTACAATTGATGTGCCCAGAAAAAAGATCCGAAGCTGCACCGGTGCGACCAATGAAGTTTCGGGGCTGCGCTAAAGTGAGCTCCGGTGTCCTAAAAAGTACCAGAGCTGCAATCCGGTGTGCTCCGGCTGAAATTAACCCCTGCTCTTATGTGAATACATAAAATCATTTGGCATCTATAGACTTAAAAAATTTTGTTGAGTGTGTATTTTACCATAGATTATAAGTAAAGCCGTTGAGGGAATTAACTTAATTAAGAACAATACAAGAATGTGAAATATTACTTGTTTGCGAGAATTGATGAGCTGGAAGACGGTATCTGGTCCCGGGCCTTTACTTAACATGGCCAACGTTACATGACATTCACCTAAAAACAAAATAACCAAGTGTACCAAAACCCCAAAAGGGTAACACAGTGGTAAGGTGCTCCCTTAGTAATCTGTCAATTGTCAGTTCAATCCCGGGCTAGACCCAGTTGCTGTTTGTCACTTGGTTATGAATTCATCAATGATCTACATCCTACATGATAAACTGAATGATGATCCTAGAGAGTAATGATGCTAGTGCTGCCTAGGTTAACACATTTGCTGCGGGCGTATCTGATCGGATGTGGGCCGAGCGCTGTCCAGATGCGTGCGTAACCATCCCTATTCGGGGACAGATCGCTTACATTCGGAAACCCTATTCGGAAATGCTCGCCTCTCCACCAGCGTTGCATGAGGGACTCAGTTGAATATTGCCGTGAGTAGGGGACACACGTCGCCAGTCAATGTTCACTTGGTTGAGATTACCTGCCAT
Organism: Flexamia atlantica; assembly: GCA_035578135.1. Taxonomy (NCBI): domain Eukaryota; kingdom Metazoa; phylum Arthropoda; class Insecta; order Hemiptera; family Cicadellidae; genus Flexamia; species Flexamia atlantica. The sequence goes on along the minus strand of JAQJVK010000001.1, from coordinate 43,082,018 downwards.
TTTTGAGCCTGTGGTGCATTTGCATTTGCGTCTGAGAGTGTGTTTCATTTGCATCTTGCGTGACTGTCCCTTACTCAAGAGTTTATAATTTGTAAAATAATTTAAATATATGCAAAAATTGTTTTATAACCTTCCTAAGGTAAAACTTTTACATTATATTTCAAAAATTTCCAAACAACTAAATTTAGCTTGCAAAGTACTGCCATACAGTGGCGGATTTAGGGGGGGGCTGAAGGGGCTGCAGCCCAGGGCGGCAAATTTTGGAATTTTTTAGTTAAAAATTAAAAAATATAAATTTAGTTAAAATTTTAAAATAAATTTCATACAGGTAAATAAGAAAGTCGATGATTGACAATGATCAGGATGTAAATATTTAATCACACGTACAATAATGATAAAACTTTTCAAATTTTCAACATTAATAACCTGCCATTAATAGCATACATCACGCATTACACTAGGCCTACTCTCAACCAAGCTTCCATCCCCGAACGAAAACAGACATGGACTCGTCCGGATAGCGCTAGCCTACTGTATCCAGTGTTTTGTTGACAATAATGACATGTTCAGTGCAGTGATTGAGTTTCAGGTGAAGTTTTAGAGCCATTTTAAGTTATCGTTTAGTTTTAGCGAATTTCCCCTATAGGGAAGAACTATTACCGTAGGTCTCATGGTAAGACCTAAGCCCAAGACCATGATAACTTTTCGTTTTGGGGCCACCAGAAGCAAAAAACACCATTCGTTCGAATTTATATGTATATATCTATCTATCTATCTATCTATCTCTATATATATATATATATATATATATATATATATATATATATGTCTGTGAGCACGATAGCGGCCGTAAATATGGTCCGATCTTAATGAAATTTGGTACAGACATGTAAAGTGGTAATCGATTGGACAAGTTCGTAAACCAGCCCGATCGGACCATCGGAAGGGGGGGTAAAGGGGGAATAACCCCCCCAAAAATGGGTTTTTTGGGGTTTTTACATAGAAAAATAAAATTAATCAAATTTTTGTTGGCACCATTGGATTTGCCTCAAAAAAACAAACAATTTTGTATTTTGAATCATTGCTCTATGTCCATTGGTTACCGAGATATTGAAAGTGGTAAACACAGTATGTTGTCCCAATGTTAACCTTATGGGGAATAAGTAAAATTCTATATCTCGCTCATTTATCAACATATCTTAATTAAACTTGGTTTGTGGCTTCATCTAGATGAGATATAATGTATTTTAGTCAAAAATCCCCGAAATTTCAATTTTTGTGGCAGCAAACCTGCATAATCAATCCCCATGTTATCCTTATGGGAAATAAAAAAATTCTATATCTTACCTATTTTTTAACATTTCTTGACAAAACTTGGTATATGGCTTCTTCTAGTTAAGATATACTAAATAATGAATTAAAACTAACCAGTTTTAACATACCTGTTGCAGCAAACCTGCATACTCATTCTACATGCTAACCTTATGGGTAATAAAATAAGTTGTGTAGTTCGCTCATTTCTCAAAATATACTGATAAGAAATGGCATGAGGCTTCATACAGTTAATATCTACTTGATTATGGCTTAAAATATCCAAATCATCAAATTCCTGAGGCAGCAAACCTGTGTACTCTCTTTCCCAATGTTAACCTTATGAGAGGTAAATGCAATTGGATAGCTTTCTTATTCCTCAGCATATCTTGATAAAACATGTTATGTGGCTTTATATAGTTTAGATATATTGGATTGTAGCCTATAATACCTCATTTTCAAATTTCTGTGGCAGCAAACCTGCATTTTTCCATACTAATCTTATGAAGAATAATTTATTTTTGAATACCAATTGTGGGCATTTGGCAAATCACAGGATGAGGGAACAGGGCTCAAATTAAATGATTTCATGTCAGGGACTCAGGAAAAGTACTGCAATTTCTTAAAGATTGCTAGATAACAAAAAATAACATAAAATAACTGCCATTTAAGTAGCATTGGGAAGTAGCATTGGGATCTAAAACGTCGGCTTTGTTTACATTAAAACATGTGAGCTGATGTTTGATTCAAAGCCACATGGTGGATACAGACATATGGCTTACTTAAAGGCCAGATAACTAAATATGTCAAATAAATGTACTATAGCGAATACATATTTTTACTGATGATGTTTATGAAATTTTTTACTGAAACTTAAACAGCTGGTCATTTCCCCATACGATTAAATTGGAAAAGCCAGCTGTTTTGAAGTTTTGAACATTGCATTTTCGTGCCAAGTATAGGCTATTATTTTTTATAGCCTGTTGATCTTAAAAGCCACTAGGAGAGTATTGTTGCACGCTTTCTTTTGAATGTATATTGATTTTACTTGATGGGAGACTTCATTTAAATTATTTATTTATGCACTTGAAATTCGCTGAGTATGCAGGACTGCTGCAACGGGGGTATTATTCTGTATTTAATTTCTTTCTTTCGTCTTTCTCAATGACGTTACAGTGAGTAAACAAAATAAATAGTAGAATAGTCCGAATATCTGGTACGGTAATATTACAGCAACTGATAAACAAAGGTTAAGAAGCATTCTTAAGCATGGTCCCATGCCATGTTAAATTTGTTTTATTAAACCTTTATAATTTTTAAATTTGTATTTTGAGTTTTAAAAGGCTCACTAATACACGTTTAAAATATTCAATTTGATAGGACAATCATTTCATTTTTCACTTTGTATTTTGTAACTGTTAAAACCGTAATAACTTTGTAATTTTTTGTTAAAACTTTGTAATTTTAAAATTTCTCTTCCGAGTTATCATATGGCTCTCTCATTCATGTTTCATGATAAGTATTTCCTCAATTGGCCTCAAATAAACTTTGTACATATTTAATAAAAATTGTACTTTTTTATTTTTTCTTGTTTTAGCTATAACTTCGAAACACCTTTTATAACTTCACTCTGATCTTATAGCGTCATTAAATGTCTGGTCCCTTCAATGACGTTATAACGTTATAACCAAGTTGCACTGTAGAAAGACCTAGCGTATAATTACTACACTAGTTTCAGTAATAATACACAGAACGTTAATAGGCCTATAATATCCTTGCTATTAATATTTTCTATTATTGTGTAAATTGCAGCTTGATTAGTCCAATATTGTTCTGTGATATTGGACGGACAAACAGACAGACACCAACACAATTTTATGATAGAGGATAGAGCCTAGTATGGATGATGGTATTTTAACCCTCTAACTGCTAACAGAATAACGATAAACTGCTAGGCCATGGAAAAACAAAGACATTTGGCGCGTACATTTACATAAACAGCTATAAAAATCTCATTTTGTACCTAACAAGTATAAAACAATTTTTTTATGAAAGAAGATAAAATAGGCTATCAAGCGACCTTACAATCATAATCTTTTCTTTAAGTTTAGTGGGAGTAGGCTATAGGCTCAAATTCAGAAACACAAAAAAGTTACCTATGCTATTTTAGTTTATGAGGGCTGTAAAAAGATTTTGGTACAAGTAGGCTAATAAAAAATCCAACATATATCGTTTGATCAGAATTTACTAGGGACCAAAATCAAGGTAAAACTACGAGTCACGATCTCAAACGTTAGCATTTGGAGGGTTAATTTTACAACGTTGATCAATTTGATTTCTTCTTTACTTTTTCAGGTGAATTTTAATAACAAAACATCATGAGTGACGGTAGAAAGCGTCTAAGCGGTGGTGGTTATAGGAAAGCAGCATTAGAAAAGATTAAAAAAGAAGAGGAAGTACTAAAAAAAACCAGGAAAATATTCAATTTCTTCCAAAAACCGGAATCTGGAAGTGGACCGACCGAAAGCAAAACTATTGCTGAATCAGTTGCAAATACAACAAAATTGCCCGAGGGTGAATTAGGCCCAAGCACCAGTTCTTTAAACTCAGAAGAAGTATTAGTGAGTAGCCATGACCATGACACTGCAACATCAACAGAAGAACGAATCGACTGTTTAAAACAGACTAGAAATGAGTGTACATCTGACAATGTTGAGCAGATCATTAAACCAGTCACCCAAACATGTTCAAATATTGAAGAAAGTAACGAAAATCAAGAGAAAAAATTTGTATGGGACCCTGCTCTGTGGCCAGTAAATGACAACACTCGAGATCAAGTGTTGAGCACTGGTATAAACCAAGATGTTTCCAAATTGGATTTTAGTCGTTCCAAAAGACTCAGCAGCGGCCAACATCGCTTCCTAACTCAGACTCTATTCAAAACAAACCTTATAAATGGACAGGAAGTCAAAAGATCCTACCTAATGTACTCCAAAAGTTCTGGGAAACTTTTTTGTATACCATGCCAACTTTTTGGGGGGGTTTCAAAAATAGCAAGAGAAGGATTCGATGACTGGAAACATGGAAGTGACTACTTAAAAGGCCATGAAAACTCAGCAGACCACAAATCATGTGTCTTAGTAATGAAAAGAAGAATGACAGCGGCTGGAAGAATTGATTCTCAGCTTATGATGCAGATTGAGGACGAAAAGAACTACTGGAGAAATGTTTTAAAACGAGTAGTTGCGGTTGTAAGATCCTTAGCTGCTGCTGGTTTACCTTTGAGAGGGCATTTTGAGAAATTTGCATCGACACGTAATTGTGGAAATTTTATTATGTGTATCGAACTAATATCAGAATTTGACCCCTTTCTAGCGGCTCACATTTCAAAGCATGGAAATCCAGGCCAAGGGCACACTTCATACTTGTCCTCAACCACATATGAAGAATTTCTTAAACTGATGGGTCGGAAAGTCACAGAAGAAGTAGTCGCTGAAATAAAAGCAGCAAAGTATTTTTCTCTAGTGGTTGATTCTACACCTGACATTGCCAACGTTGACCAGTTGGCAATAACAATCAGGTACGTTCCTGAAAACGGACTTCCAGTGGAAAGATTTCTCTGCTTTCTACCAAATGTTGGCCACAAGTCAGAAGATCTCTTTAAGGCTGTTATGGATGTCCTAAGAAAGTACAACATCGATATTGAAAACTGCAGGGGCCAGGCATATGACAATGCCTCTAACATGTCAGGCAAATATACTGTCTGCAAGCCAGAATTCAAGACACAACACCGACAGCAATACATTCTCCTTGCAGTGCTCATTCGCTGAATTTAGTTGGAGAGCATTCAACTAGTAGTTGCAAAGAAAGTCGTGACTTTTTCTTACTTCTTAACAACTTGTACAATTTCTTTTCGTGCTCTACCAAAAGGTGGAAAGTACTTGCAAGTTGTCTAAATAAAAAACACAACTTAAGTCTTAAAACTTTGTCAAAAACACGTTGGTCAGCAAGGGAAGACGCTTGCAAGGCGTTAACTGAAGACTGGAATGAAGTCATAGAAGCCCTTACAATCATATTAAATGACGAAAATGAAAAGGCGACCACACGAAGTGAAGCATCCACCTACCTCGGTCAGTTATACAGATTAGAAACTGCTTTTTTATCAATTCTATGGGGTGATTTGCTGTGCAGGTTCAATGTAGCAAGTAAAAAACTATAGGGATCTGAAACTAATTTATCAAGCGTAGTAACATTGTATGGATCTATATCGGAGTATATACGTAGTCTCAGAAGAGAGATTGAATTTGACATATATGAAAATGGGGCACTGATAAAGTCAGAAGAGACTACTTATGAAGACGAAAACGTAACAAAGAGAAAGAAGATTAGAAAACTACAGTCCGATGAAAGTAGAGAGGGAGAAGTAATGTTGAGTGGCAGAGATAAGTTCAGGGTGAATACCTACAACGTCATTTTGGACACGTTAATCTCTGAAATGGAGAAAAGGAAAACTGTGTATGACGAGCTTTACTCGTTGTTTGGATTTCTAATCAATAAGAATGATAGAGAAGAAGAAGTCAATATAAAAACACTTGGAGAACACTGCAGGAAATTGTGCACTTTGCATGAAAAAGATCTCCCTGCGGCAGAAGATTTTGCTCGAGAATGTTTACATTTCTTTGGCTTTTTGAAAGAGCTAGAAGAACGTCCACAAAAACTCATTGGACTTTACGAAGCTCTACACGATAATTCTCTTCAAGACTTATACCCTTATGTAAATATATCATTAAAATTATTTTTAACAATCCCAGCATCGAACTGTTCGGCAGAAAGATCATTTTCCGTCCTGAAGAGGGTGAAAAACTACGCAAGATCAACGATGACTGAGGCACGGTTGAGGGATGTGGCAGTTCTGAACATAGAATCTGACATAACAAAGCGATTGGACTTTGATGATGTCATTGACTCATTTTCTAATTCAAGCGCAAGAAGAAAGTCTTTTTAATTTAATCAAAGAAGTATTTGTGTTTCCATTCTGATTCTGTACATATAGTATTAATAAAAGACTATCACTGATCATGTATTTTTATTCAGTGATTATTATTAATATTTATGTGCATTTAGGCCAGTGGATTTTTTTAACATTTTTGCACGGGAACGGTTTAAACGGATTTTAACATTTCAAACCATTTTATTTTAGTTTAATTACAAGCTTAGCCTGGTCGCCTCGATGCCGTCGATCCGCAGCGGTACCAAAATGTTATGGGGACCCGCGCACTACGTCGGAATGGCTCGGCATTTGCCGAGACGAGACATCGCCAGATTACCGATGCCGAAGTAGTGCGCGTGCAGCCTTAGTACACAGTTGATGGTGGGAGGGGGGGGCGGCAAATCTTCAAATCCGCCACTGCTGCTATATCTGATATAATACATAATATCTGACGATCTTTATAATTTTTTTCAAAATTTAAATTTAGGTACAAAATTAGGTTAGTTGTTATTAACATATTTTTTCTATTTCCAAAGCAAAACTAATCAAATTACATAATAAAACAATAAGAAAAGAATACTGCAAAACATATTTCCTTCGCACGTTGCTGCCGTATCCAATTGGATACATAACAGCGACCACCTTTTTTTAATGCTTTTCAGCAACAACAAATTTTTAGGCTGTAAACTCAAATTTTATAAACAAAACTATTAAATAAGGCAAAAAAAATTCAGCATCCTAGTTACCTACTCGTCTCAGGCCTACCGCAGTGAACGTTTTTATGAGTAGAGGTTTTCATGATATTACTTCTTTATAGAAGTTTGAGGAACTCGAGTAACTACTAAAAGCAGTAAAAGGTTAAGACATTAACTTTATTATTTCAAACATAAATTATAACACTTAAAATTGCTAACTTAAATTGCCTCGAGTATTACCCATTTATAAATGTCTTGTCCACTGAGCATTTTCCCGACCCACATCACTGTGGCAACATCAAAACAGCGATTTCACCAAGAGGTACTAATCCATAACACACTTAGTTTTAGAGATCCATAAACATCAAAGTGTAAAGATCTATAAAATAAGTCCTTGTAATTAAATATTTGTGTTATATAAATTTTAGATTATATTAGAAATATGTTAAATTAACTTTGTAAACACATAGAAAATCATTTTATGGAGTCTGTAATAACACAACACATAATGTAATTGTGTATTGTCTTATGGAAATAAAATAATTTTTCATCATACTAACACAGAAACATCTGTTTTCAGTTCCTTTTTGTTGGCTCAAAAGTTTCCCATTGCCGGCCTAGGCTGGATAAACTCAAACGGACATATTTTTTTTTTTTTTTTTTTTTTTTGGGTAGGAGGTGGAATGCGTTTACGCACACTGAGGGGCTCGTTGTCCCCTCAGTAGTGTCGGACTCCCACGAGCTCGATGTCCCGTGAACTACCGACTAAACCACCTCCCTCGGCACCGAGGACACTAGCCTGGAACTGTTTCACACATTACTTCGGGCTGGGCCTTTGATATTACGCCGCTAGGGCAACCTCCGTAGGGAAATGCTGAAGATTAAGGCCGATCGAGGTCGACCTTTTTCGCCCGAAGAATGGCCTGGACGTAGTGCTGGACACAGTTCCAGTTGCCCTCTCCCTGGAGCATAGCTCCGACGATGTTGTTTGGGCTGACGATCACGCCGATCTCAGATGAAAGCGAGGCTCGGCGGACGTGCCAACGGTCGCACTGAAAGAAGGTGTGCTCGGACGTGTCTGGGATGCCGGGGCAATACAGACAGTCCGGGCTAGCGACTTTGCCCATCCGGTGCAGATAGGCTCGGAAGTACCCGTGCCCAGAGAGAAACTGGGTCACGTAGTAGTCAACCTCGCCGTGCTGCCGTTCCACCCATGGTCGGACGGAAGGTATGAGCTGGAAGGTCCAACGTCCCCTCGGCTCGGCTTCCCAGTCACGCTGCCAGGAGTCGAAGCTGCGATCGCGCTCTTCCCTGGCAGCTGCTTCCCGGCCCACTTCAGGCCTCCTCCGGTAAATCGCCTGCCTCTCCCTCGCGAGGAAAAGGACGGGGATGACTCCGGCGATCACCATCACAGCAGGCTCGGAGACTGTGCGGTAGGCCGAAGCGACCCGCAGAGCTCCTCGACGCTGGACTCGGGCAAGCCGGTCTCGGAAGACTCGCTTCTCGAGTGCGTGAGCCCATACCTCTGCCCCGTACAGCAAGACTGACTGGACGGCAGTCATGAGCAGACGGCGCTTGCAGGAACGAGGACCGCCGACATTGGGCATAAGCCTACCAAGGGCAGCGACACCCTTAGCGGCTTTGTCGGCGGCGCGCTGGATCTGCTCGCCGAAAGACAGTCTGCTGTCGACCATGACTCCCAGGTACTTTGCAGCAGGCTTAGTCTCGAGTGTGACGTTACCTATCTGCACCGGGAACACGGTGTTTATCCTCTTTTTGGTGAGGACGACGATCTCCGTCTTACTGACAGCCAGGGACAAGCCGTGGTCTCGCATCCACCCGTTGACCTTGGCCATTACTACGCTGAGCCTCAGTTTTGCATGCTCGACGTTCCTCGCAGCGATCAAGGCAGCGACGTCGTCAGCATATCCAACGAGGCGGGTCTCATCGGGCATGTCTAGCCTCAGCAAGCTGTCGTAAGACACGTTCCAGAGATCTGGTCCGAGGATGGACCCCTGCGCAGCCCCGGAAGTGATGGGAATGCGCCGCTGACCTTCGGTCGTGTCGTACAACAGAACGCGGTCTGACAAGTAAGCCTCGATCATACGCAGGAGGTAGGAGGGAACTTGGAACGTATGCTCAAGCGCCCACAGCATATCGCTCCACCTGGCGGAGTTGAAAGCGTTCTTCACGTCGAGCGTGACGAGAAGGATCACGCGGCGCGACCAGTGGTTGTGGTCCTCCGCCCTCCGCACTGCCTCAACTACCTCCTGGATAGCGTCGATGGTAGAGCGACCGGATCTGAAGCCGTACTGCTGCGGGGACAAGTTCCCCGCAGAGACGATGGCCTCGGTCAGCCTGACGCGCAAAAGCTTTTCCAGCACTTTCCCGGCCGTGTCGAGCATACACAGGGGTCGGAAAGAAGAAGGGGTCCCCGGTGTACTCTTCGCCTTGGGGATAAGAACAAGGCGGGCTACCTTCCAGGAAGAAAAGAAAACGCCTTCCGCCAGACACGCGTTGAACATATCGAGCAGAAGTCTTGGATTAACCTCCGCAGCGAGCTTGAGCACCTCCGCCGGAATGCCATCGGGACCGGGCGCTCTTTTGGGTCGTAGGGATCGGACGGTGGCGGTGAGTTCCTCTTCCCGGAACACTGGGAAGGCGCCTACCTCTCCGAATTCCCTGACTGGCCGAACTGGGTGGCTGGGAAACAGTGTATCGACGACGGCGGCCATGGCTTGTGGTTCCATGACCGCAGGTGGTGAGCGAGCCCCTAGCTTCTGGGTTACTAGTTTGTAGCCCATCCCCCAGGGGTCGTTGTCGATATCCTGACACAGCTGCTTCCAGCACCTGACTTTACTCCGGTTGATGGCACCGCGGAGCTCTCGGCGGGCCGCTCTGTGCTCAGCCGATCTGGCATTTGCATCAGGGCGGTTCCTGGCTCGCTGCGCAGCTCGTCGGAGACCAAGGCATCTCCTCCGGAGTTCCGCGATTTCAGGCGTCCACCAGTAAACCGGCTTCTTCCTGTGGTGGCGGGAAACTCCGGGCATCGACTGCTCACACGCGGTCGCGATGAGTCGCATCGTCGATGCTGCCAGATCTTCGGCACTTGCGAAATTCACAATGCTCTGGTCTTTAATTACTTCTTTAAATGTGTCTTTGCTCAGATGGCTGATGTTCCAGCGTCGAGCCAGAGGAGCAGGTTCAGCGCGCAAGCGCGCGCCCTCGGGAAGCACCTTAAAAAGGATCGCCTGATGGTCGCTGGAGGAGTAGTCCTCGCCAGTCGGAGATCCGCTGGAAAATCCCTTCAGAGGCAAGGGATATGTCAGGGATCGTCTCTCTGCACCCCGGACGGCGAAAGGTGGAAATGCCGCCCGTGTTGAGGATACAGAGGCCCGACCTGGCAGCCGACTCGAGGACGTAACGTCCTCGAGTGTCGGTCCGCGGGGAACCCCATTCCACGGCTTTGGCGTTAAAATCGCCACCGACTATGACCCCGCCAGAGGTGTTCATGATCTTATCCTCGATGGAATCGACCATGTGGCGGTAGTCTGCGATCGGTTGGTTAGGCGTGAGGTAACAGGAGAAGACGGTGAAATCCCTGCTCCTCACCCAAACGAAGCCGTTTCCTGATCCGGAATCGAGAACAGGCACCTTCCCGAGGTCCAAGATCCATATCGCCGCAGTGCCGGAGGGATCCGAGAACCACTGCGCGGAGCGTCGGTTCTGGTACTGCTCACTGAGAAGCAGTAGGTCAGCGCCCTGCTCCGTGGCGAATTGGAACAGCAAGTCGTTTGCTGTCCTGCTCCTCTGCATGTTAAGTTGCAGAACACTGATCATTTCTTTTGTGTTTGGCGAAGCTCCTGGATGGCCCGCCTGTACTGCCCGCAACGACCAGACCCAGCGGAATGCTTGACCTGGTCGCCCTTCAAGCCGGCTTCTGTACACAGGACACATGACAACGCTGCATTGCATGCGCTGGCCCTGTGATCCTGGCCGCCGCACTTGAAGCAGAGCTTGCTTCTATCGGGTCCAGGGCAGCGATTAGCGACGTGACCGAACCCCAGACATTTAAAACATCTGGAGGCCACGAGCTTCTCGCGCACCCGACAGCTCACGTACCAGACTTTCAGGTGGCCCTTCTCCAGGAGCTTCGCAGCTGCCCTGGCTCCCAGCGTGAGGATCGCCACCTTCTGACCCCGAGCGTTCGCCTTTGAGAGGAAGGTTTTCACCTCGACGTTGTCGCCGATGGCGGATTTGACGGCAGCAGTCACCTCCGCCTCGGTTGTCAGCTCGTCAAGGTCCCTCACCTCCAGCGTCGACTTGGGTTCGAGAACGCGGACGGTCGCGTTCGCCCCCAAGATGGTCTGCAAGTCCTCGCTGAAGGCGGCTTTACTTTTGGAGGCGTCACCGAGCTCGACCAAAAGATCGCCGGCTCGGGTCTTCCTCATGCCCTTGATGACGGCGCCCTTCTCATCGGGCTTCGCTTTACTGCGAATTTCGCCCAGCACGTCGGCGTAGGATTTCCCCTCCGACGGCTTGATGAGAAGAGCGTCCGGCCGCTGCTTGCGGGACTTCTTCCTCGGCGCCTTCTTCTTGTCCTGGTTGCCAGGCTGGCTTCTAGGATTTGGAAGAGGGTCTTTCTTCTTACCCTTCCTCTTAACGACCTCGGTCCATGCTTCGGAATCCGACTTCTCCGCTGGACCGTCTCCCTTCGGCTTTTTCTCTGCCTCCGGTTGGGCGGGGCTAGAAGCGGCTCGCTTTCCACCGGCCGGCTGAGCCTTGACCCGCAGCGATGGAGTCGTCTGGGTCGACGCGGCCACCGTCTCACAAGACTGCCACGACCTCCTCAGCTGGACAATGTGCTGCAGATTGGCCTCCAATTGGACAATGCCATCCTGCACGTCCTTGCTAATGTTCTTCTGCCGGGCGGTCGCAGCCTTCATTACAGCCAGGGTGTCGAAGCACTTTTTAAGGTGCTCCTCCTCCTGCTGCCTGGCGAGCGCGATGACCGCGTCAAAGGGAGACGAGTCGGCATTCATCGGCTCGTTGTCCTCAGTGGGTGCCCTCTCAATGGCCGCGGATGTTCTGGCCACGGATGAGGCAGGTGTCGCGACCCGGACTGGTGGCGATCTCGTGAGTTGAGACCTTCTTTCGAAGGGGCTTGCCACCCCGTCGTCAAGCCCACTCAGAGGAGAATCCTGCTGGGTGTTTTTTGGGGTTAGGGTACCCCGTTTTGATTCGTGCACCTTTTGAATCGTTTTTTTGTCTGCACTTGCCATGTTGTCTGGATTGGCCCCCAAGACTGGGCGTTGACCCCCCAAACGTACCCCGATGAGAAAGTCAGACCGACCCATCACCAGAGAAACTATATCCGTGTTCGACCGCCTCCAAAACACCGGCGGTCCCAGACGAGCAGTGGCCTCGGCAGAGCCCCCCCGTGACCGCAGCAGGGCCCTATCCGGTCGCCAACCGGCACCGCCACGGCCAAAGGGATTTTCGCCGGCTGATAGGGCAGCCAGGTCAGCTGGCTGGGCTGACCCGGGCCCCTGTACTATCCGGCAGCCTGGGAGGTGCAGAACCCAGTTTTTAAGCTGTACCCTCTGCTCGTCCTAGACCTCCAGCGCAATGGAGGCTGAAGAACACAGAGTCACCCCGGAAAATAGGCCGGAATGATTTAGAAAAAACAACCGGGCTATTGAAATGAACCGGAGAATGGAATTGTGAAAAGGAGACGCGAAAAAGGACCAGTGCGCCCCCCTCCCCTTTTAGTCGGCTCTTACGACAAGCAGGGGATACTGTTGGACATTCTGTCCCGGCCCAACACGGGGGCAAACGGACATATTAAATGTAGCAAATAATGAAATAGAAAACCCAATTTAAAAAAAAAATATTAAATATAAAGAAAAGCAAATCAACGACCTTAGCCCAGAACATTAATTAATTAACAAATGTTACCTATCAGGAAGATACATATGACTGATGTTTATTTATATTTAAGGTTAAGTTTTCATTCACCGTGATGATGGTATAATTACCGAAACACGTGTCGTGATTTTTAAATAAAATAATGATAAAAGGGTGCTCAAGTTCATTATTACTTTTACAAATATATATATATATATATGTCTGTAAGCACGATAGCGGTCGCAAAAATGGTCCGATCGGAATGAAATTTCGCACAGGGGTGTAAAGTAGTAATTATTTGGATTAATTCGTAAACCAGCCTGATCGGACCGCTGAAAGGGGGGGTAAAAGGGGATAAACCCCTCCCAAAGATGAGTTTTTTGGGTTTTTCACAAAGAAAATCAAAATAATCCAATTTTGGTTAGCACCATTGAATTCAGCTTGGAAAAACAAACAAATTAGTAATTTGAATCATTGCTCTATGTCCAATGGTTACTGAGATATTGAAAGTGGTAAACACAGTACATTGTCCTCATGTTAACCTTATAGGAAATATGTAAAAATTCTATATCTCGCTTATTTGTCAACATATCTTAATAAAACTTGGTTTGTGGCTTCATCTAAATGAGATCTAATGTATTTTAGTCTAAAATTATCCAAATTTCCATTTTTGTGGCAGCAAACCTCCATGCTCATTCCCCATGTTATACTTAAGGGCAATAAAACAAATTCCATATCTTCATTATTTCTAAACATATCTTGATAAAAACTTGGTATATGGCTTCTCTAGATAAGATCTACTAAATATTGATTTAAAATCACCCAGTTTTAACATGCCTGTAGCAGCAAACCCACATACCCATGTTATTCTTATGAAGATTACGAAAACATGTCAAGTTGGATGGAAATTTTTTTGCATTTGAAATTCGCTGAGTGTGCAGGTCTGCTGCAACGGGGGCATTATATTTTGTTTTTAAGTCATGAAATAATGCAGGTTGCTATTCATTATTAAGTTTAAAATAACTAATAGCCTAATAGTAAACAATAACATACCAATATAGCTGTGGTTTCCGCTTCGGTTCCAGTCATAACATTTGATAAGTATGTCTCTGTCATTATCGTTGCCACATAAACTATGAACTGGCAGCGTAAAAGGTTTCCACTGGGGATTCAAATTCCATTTAACTACTTCAGTTCGGTGTACTATTCCATACTCGCCACTTTCATAAACTTTCCAGAACTCCAAAAATGGATCTGAGCTGTCATAATTAGAGCATATTTTTAGTTTAAGCATGTGAACATTTTGCAAAACAAGAAAAAAATACTGTGGGGGAAAACATTCTCAAATTACCCCCCCCCCCTCCTCTTGGGTACACTCATGTCAGTTAGAATATTGTCATGTGTACTGTTGTCAGGGATGTAAACAAACTACCAAGCAGACGGAAGTGTCGGATGTTGGTTATGTTTGTGTTTTGCGACGCTCGTGCCTTGTTCCATGTTAGTTGTGGTGATTCCATCGTAATTTTAGTGAGTGTTATTATTCAAACTATGATCAATGAACTCTCTCAGGGAATAAATGCCCTGTATGCAGGTCGAGGGGTAAGTTACGACCAGAGAATACAATTACAGGAATTAGGCCCTCCAAGACCATAATTAATGTTTATGATCTGTTTATTATAGATCAGTCCTCCCATTGTTTAAACCCACCAGCCGCCACTGGAGAGAACTATAAACAAAAGGTCACCATTTCCCTACAAAAGTAGAGACCCAGATTTCCGATAACACAACTGCTTACTCAACTTTTAAACAACTTATGATATTAACTTCGAACATGGAAAGTAAATAAGGACAGGCACCGTAGTGCCTCTTTTTGTATGGAATTTAAGTTATACTTAAAGTTCCCTGAGAGAAAAGGTGAATGGGGAGCTGGTCATTCCAGACTTCCAAATAGGCAAAGCCCCTGAGAGGGGGGGGATAGGGGGCAGAATGCCCCAGGCCACTAAGGGAAGGGGGCCAAATTTTGAGCCGAGTACTTTTTTCATGGGTTAGAAGATTGAATTAAGAAGTTAAAAATTAAATTAATAATGAATAATTGGAATATGCATAAAAAACTTAGCCTTTAATATATCAAGGACTTTGAAATACCAAAATAATTAATCTTTTTTTCTTATTTTGATGCAGTTTCATTTAATTTTCTGACATTTCAACTGGGGCCCAGAAGGTAACTTGTGCCAGACCTCACATTCAATATATCCGTAACAACAGTGCCATGAACCAATTGTCTGTTCCCCATAAGGTTCCTAAAAACTTAGCTTGATAGGATGGACCATAACAAAGGATTCATAGCTATAACTATCCGATGTATGTTAGTAAAAATATTGAAGTATATAGTTATATAACATTTATGATTCAAAACATTACATGACTGTTTTGCAATGTTTAATATCTTCAGTTTGTTTCTCTAAGGCTGATGTTAGCCACGTACTTCGTATGAACCAAGGCCTATAAAAGTTGTAGCTATAGATATACTGGTTTTCTCACTCAAGAAGTTAAGCAAATCGTGACGTTGTTAGGAGACTGGAAGAATTTAGCTCATCTATAACTGCCAGCTGGCACAAAAAAGGATCTCAGCCAATGCCCTAAGACATACTTGGTAGGAACATGCGTTGTTTGGACAAGTGCCTTTTAAACTTAAGTTAAATACTATTCATTAGGCCTATTGAAAATAAGGTCTGTACTTTTACTGTGTGTAATATTTTGAATTTTGAAAACTTAAACAAAAGTTTATTAATTGCCTGAAATGTAGCTGTTTGGTTTTCGACAAAATAAGATAGGTATTCTAAGTTTTTAGAACACTTTTTTTATACAGCCAATTTTACATATTAGGAGGCTATTTATTAAAGTGTTTTTCAATTGAGGGGCCTCTCACACGCACTCTGCCCCAGACCTCAATAACTCTGTTAGCGGCCATGCAAAGAGGCTTACCAATTCAATGACAGCTTTTACCAATGGTCCCCATTGTCGACCTCTTTACTAGTATAAACTAGTCAGAAAGCAGTCTAGACAACTTTCTAGGTTAACAACTTCTTAGCAACTGGTGAAACAACCAGCGTTGGATTTCAATAACCAGTGGTAGGGAGATCAAGAATGTTTTATGCCGCTATTTTAACTTAGATTTACACATTACATCACATCTACAAATTAAAACATATCACATCAATTATGCTAACACTTCAATAACATTTACCTGCCAAACCAATCTTTCCTGTCCAAATTCCTTCCATGGAACTTCAATGTAACTTCATCCTTGTTAATGCCACATTCTTCAACCGCAACCAGAACAAATCCTCTATTGTACTGATTTTTTAGAGCTAGTTTGACATTTACATTGGACACCAACTGTAATAAAATTTTAACTGAAACTCTACATTTATTTAATTTACTACAGTACAACCTCATTACACAACACCCAATGACAGGACAACCTCTATATAACCCGTACACTTTTCAAAAATCCCCTTGAAGTTGCTATGGCACTCAATAACATCAACCTCCATAACTCGACTGTTTTCTTCCAAAAAAACTTGATAATACAGATTTTGCCCAATTCTCATCAAAGTATCCTCTGTAACATAAGGTTTATACTAGGCCTATAGAAATCAATCTCAATGAGGCAATTCAAAACTTTATATTGCACCATTTTCACGACTTAATGGGCAATGATTCCAATCACGAGTGACCTCAAAAGAATGGATGTTTTGGGATGAACACCAAACAAGACTGAAATTAGAAAACACGTGCCTTCCTTCCCATCCTCGTAAGACATCTTTGACCAATGACATGTTGCCCAGTATGACATAATGGTTGAACCAAAAAGGAAAATCGGTTGAAACAAAGGGAAAATTGGTTGAAATCCACCTCATTTATTTTTCCTCTTTAAATATTTGATAAATTTAAAAATAAATTGCTGTAACTCATAGTTTTGCAATTATTTTATATTTTAATTAAAGGATTTTGGATTAGTTATCCATAATATTACATAAATGGGTGAAAAAATGTATAAAACAAAATATTTTTAACTTACATGGCCGAGTGTAGTTTCACAGTATCCAAGAAAGTCATGGTCAAAAAGAGCAGTTGATGTTGAATCAATATCATATACTTCAAATTTCAAATTCTGTTGAATTTCAAATCGATATTGTATTCTAACCTGTAATTTTAAAAAAACCGTTAACAAAACAGGATAGCTAAACCTTTTTAGCAAAGCTACCCTACAGCGAAAAATTATTAATCAGCTATTATTTCGTGACACATCGAAAATAAGGCAAATTAAATCTGACAAGATAATAAATATTCTAGGCTAAATAGAAAATTGACACAGCAGACCAAACTAATAAAATTGTTGTGGCCGTAATGGGGATCAAACCCACAACTCTCGATCCTTGGGTCTTACCTATCCAATAAACCTGAGACCTAGTGCACAATAAATCATAAACCAACAAAAATTACAGATAAATCATTCATCAGAATTGATAGAATCGATACTATTAATAGTAGCTTCTAAATCATTGTGCAATAAATTAAAATTTGAAATCATTTTAATTTCTCAAAAAGTGACGAACTACAATCTTATGTAATGAAAGTGAAAATCATACAGGTGAATTTTGAAATTGTTTATAAACTCTTTAACCCTTGAGCGGGCTCTTCACTAGCTAAACTGCAGAGGGCGCATGCAGAGTGAGCAAATTTAACCCATTTTAGCGAATTTCCCCTATAGGGAGGAAGCTATTACCGTAGGTCTCATGGTAAGACCTAAGCTCGAGACCACTATAACTTTTCGTTTTGGGGCCCCCAGAAGCAAAAAACACTATTCGTTCGAATTTATATATATATATATCTCTATCTATATATATATATATCTATATATATATATCTATGTGTCTGTTAGCACGATAGCGGCCGCAAAAATGGTCCGATCTTCATGAAATTTGGTACGGACATG
Organism: Flexamia atlantica; assembly: GCA_035578135.1. Taxonomy (NCBI): domain Eukaryota; kingdom Metazoa; phylum Arthropoda; class Insecta; order Hemiptera; family Cicadellidae; genus Flexamia; species Flexamia atlantica. The sequence continues at coordinate 43,064,113 of JAQJVK010000001.1, read as the reverse complement.
TAAAGTGGTAATCAATTGGACGAGTTCGTGAACCAGCCCGATCGGACCACCGGAAGGGGGGGGGGGGGGGTAAAGGGGGATAAACCCCCCAAAAATGGGTTTTTAGAGTTGTTTACATAGAAAAATAAAATTTATCGAATTTTTGTGGGCACCATTGAATTCAGCTCAAAAAAACAAACAATTTAGTATTTTGAAACACTGCTCTATGTCCATTGGTTACCGAGATATTGAAAGTGGTAAACACAGTACGTTGTCCCAATGTTAACCTTATGGGAAATAAGTAAAATTCTATATCTCGGTTATTTCTCAACATATCTCAATAAAACTTGGTATATGGCTTTGTCTAGTTCAGCTCTACTAAATATTGAATTAAAACCACCCAGTTTTAATATACCTGTAGCAGCACACCTGCATACTCATTCCCCAAGTTATTCTTATGGAGCTTACAAAAACATGTCAAATCTCGCTATGTAGGATTGAAATATGTTGTTTTGCATTTGAAATTCGCTGAGTATGCAGGTCTGCTGCAACGGGGGTATTACTTTTTTTATAGCAAAATATTTTATTTTTATGTTGACAAACTTCATTAGGAATCACTTTTCATCGTTGATACAAATTATTGTTCAACTGAATAGGTGTACTATTTCAATTGAACATAGTAAGTTTTTTCTAGTATAAAATAGGTAGGTATCACTGGATGTATTATTTTTGTTTAAAAAAATCAGGACTTGGTTATTCCCAGTGGTGTAGTGCTAAAATTAGCCGTGCCGGAGCAGTAATCGGGAGCCGGGGGGGGGGGGGGGGGGGGAGGGTAGTCCATCAGTCATAAACTATAATCACAGTGGTATTTGTGAAGGCACTTTAATTCTAGAATTGTTTGTATAGACAATTATTTTGGGGAGAATAGGTCAAACCCGAATCTCAGATCTCTAAATCGCCGACACTCTGTCGTGTGAGGGTGTTTCTATGTTCTTTTCTATTGTTGTCTGTGATATTGATGTTAGGTAACTTAGTTTTAGGTTAAGGACTTAGTAGTACTGCACTGCTGAAATATGACTATGTCAATGCTTGTAGCCTAAAGAGATTAAACAAATTATTATTCTTAATTCTTCTTCTTTATTAATTCTTTATTCTTCTTCTTATTCTTTAGGGGATTCTTGGAATGAGGCAGGTGAGGTATGGATACAGACCTGACTGCCGACCAGACACCCATTATACCTACTTATTTTAATAAAAAAACACGTATGGAGGAAAACTCCACACGCGCCCACCCAAGGGTTTATTTTTTATATTCTTAGAAAAATATTTACAGTCCATATATTTTTAATATTCGGTTGGCTATTTATGTTCAGACATCACGAAATAGCTTGTTGTAGGCTACATCATACTGACAAGGAAACATTTGTTTTCAGACCCTTATTGTTGGCAAAAAATGTTCTCTATGCCGATACCAGTACGAAAACTTTCTTGCCTAGGCCGGAAAATTTTCTAGACTAGCCTTCGATTACTAGGAAATGGAAGCAATCAATCAGCTGATTGAAGCAAACCGATGTTTAATGTTTGTTTATAGGTTACTTTAGAGGAATTCAGTGGCAGCACTGGTAGTAATAGCGTTTGTTTCTTGATTACAGGATAGGTCTTAAGGATTGGGAACATAGTGGTTAATGCAAGATATATACAGGGTGTATCCGAAATACACCGAAAAACTTTGGGATATTGTTCCTGAGGTCAAAACAAATAAAAAACGTCATATAAGTATATATCCTATCTCGCTCCGTTTTCGGTCTGTCGGTCTGAACGTGTTTTTACATGATTAATCATAACTTTTGAACTACTAGAGGTACCAACTTCAAACTTGGTACACATATGTTGGCAATCAGGACCTATCTTTTTGCTGAGTATCAAGTTTCTACTTTTTACCATTTCAAAATGGCGGCCGTTTTAATTTTTCAAAGCTTAATAACTCAGGAACTATAGAATTTCATGAAAAATAACAAGAGACAAAAAAGGTGCAAAATTTAATTTCCTTTCAGGAAATGTACAATTTTATTAAGGTGATAACACAAATAAAGCAGAAAAATAAATTTTTCTGAAGTTTTAACCGCAAATTTGGGTAAATTTAATAGTTTATCAAGTTGTAACTTTATTAAAATTGAATTTTCTCCGTTATTAGTGTTATGACCTTATTGTAATTGTACATTTTCTTAAAGGAAATTAAATTTTGCACCTTTTTTGTCTCTTATCATTTTTTATAAAAATTTATAGTCTCTGATTTATTAACCTTTCAAAAATTAAATTGGCCGCCATTTTGAATTTGTACAAAGTAGAAACTTGATACTAAGCAAAAAGATAGGTCCTATTAGCCAACATATGTGTACCAAGTTTGAAGTTGTTACCTCTAGTAGTTCAAAAGTTATGATTAATCATGTAAAAAACACGTTCAGACCGACAGATGGAAAACGGAGCAAGATAGGATATATACTTATATGACGTTTTTTATTTGTTTTGACCTCAGGAACAGTATCCCAAAGTTTTTCGGTGTATTTCAGATGCACCCTGTATTATGATTAAAAAATATGTTTTATCCAAGCAGTCGTCTCACCCCGGTAAGTTTCACCATTCTCGCATAAAAATCCTACCCTCGCCTCCCGCTTGAATTATCATGCTCGTTTCTTGGGACTGCAAAACACAGTTAAAGACAAGGTGGACCGGGAGACTAGGGTGAGGACGACAAGGAAAGACTGGGTATTGCAGGGGGGGGGGGGTGTTATCTTTACCTTTAAAGATATAAAATGGGTCCTCAGGGCATTTCAACCATTTAAATTTCCTGGTACCGATGGCATCTATCCTGCATTTCTGCAGGAGGGTGGGGACCAGTTGATACTCCACTTGCGTCTGATTAGGACAAGCTTAGCCAAAGGGGTAATACCAACAGCATGGAGAATCTCAAGGGTGGCCTTTTTACCGAAACCTAGGAGGGACACATATGCTACGCCTAAGGCTTTTATTCCTAATAGCCTTATGTCATTTCTTCAGAAGACCATGGAAAAAATTGTGGATAGGCATGTAAAGGATAAGGTACTTTTAAGCCATCCTTTGCGTCAGAATCGGCATACCTATAAGAAAGGAATATCATGTGAAACATTTCTTTATGCACTGATTTGCAAGACTGAAAGTGCTATCTCTAACAAGGAAATAGTGGTGGCTACATTTCTAGATTTACGAATGTAGCTAGATTTCTAAATCTCTATATATAGGAAGCTTTTAATAACACGAGCACTCGCTCTATTGTTTCAAAGCTGGTATTAAGGAATGTGGAAAACACCATTGTGAGATGGGTAGGCACATGCTCTAAAACAGGAGAGCGCAAGCGTCTCTGTGTGGAATGGTGAGAGAGGTCAGGGTCCAAAGAGGATGTCCACTGGTGGCGTTCTGTCACCGAACCTGTGGAATTTGGTGGTAGATAATCTTCTCTCAGAACTCAATGCACAGGGTATGTATGCTCAAGGATATTACTGACGATATTGTTGTGCTCATCAGAGGTAAATTTATGGACACTTGCCTGTAACTCATGCAGAGGGCACTGTCCATAGTTCAGAAATGGTGTAGCAAGGTCTGAGAGTCAATACAATGAAGATTGTAGTGGTACCATTTACAAGGAAGAGGAATGTTGATATTGGTAGAGTACCAACTCTCTTCGGCAATCGGATCCAGGTAGAGAGGGAGTTGAAGTACCTAGGTGTAAGGTTGGATGACAAGCCAAGCTCACCTAGATAGTAATTTGACACGTGTGACTCAACGTTCTCAGACTACGCTTATAATGATGAGGAGAGCAGTTGGGAAGACATAGGGCATGACCCAACAAATGATGAATTAGCTATACACAAGGGTCATCAGACCAATAATAGTGGATGGTTCAATTGTTTGGTGGACTCAAGTGATGCAATCGACCGCTGAAAAATAGACACTACAGAAGATCCAGTGTGTGGCATGCCTTAGTATCACAGGAGCTATGAGAGGCACTCCAACTGCAACCTTGGAAATAGTGCTAAACCTCTCACCTCTTGACATTTTTGTGAAGGGAGAGGCGAGGATAGCTGCCTATAGGATGAGTTGCAGTGGCAACTGGAAGTATAACGCCTCAAGTGAATATACAAGGATTGTTAACACCCTGCACATAGATTCCTTGGACAGGATGGTAAAGATCGCTGATCAAGAGAAGCCATACAGTGTCAACATTCTTGATGGGGCTGTCTGGGAAAAAGGTGAACCTGAGTACAAGAAGAGGGGCATCACCTGACATAAGGATGGCTTGTAAAAGCCAACCGTGACAGGGGCAGGGATGTATGGTGTCAGACCCAAGGTGCATTGCTGTGTAAGCCTGGGGAAACTGGCTACCAAGCAGCAGAGTTTGTTGCGTTGTCTGAGTGTACGAGAATGTGTGTGGAACATGGCCTCAGAGGCCACAGACAGCAGAGCAGCACTAATGGCACTTGACTGCTACAACTCCACCTCTAAGGCAGTTTGGGACTGTCATCAGGTCATGAAAATCTGGGAGAGAGCATTAAGGTAATTCTTAGTTGGTTTTCAGTGCACAAAGACATTGCTGACAATGAGGGAGCTGATATGTGGGCAAACAGAGGAGCTGACAGCCCGCTCACTGGTCCAGAGCCAACAGCACAGTGTGGAGAATTGTTCGCCAGTGGATGGGAAGGGAACATAGAAAAAGTTGGAAATGAGTTGAAGGAAACATACAATCAAAGAGGATAATGCAAGCGCCATTGGGTGTGGTAGCAGTGGATGCCCTTAGACTGAATAGATGGAATTTGCGGAAAGTGGCCGGCTTAATCAGCGGTCACTGGGAATTCCGTTGACACCTACACAAGATGGGAATCCCTGTTGATAGCCTACTGTGAAGGAAGTGCAGTGAGGAAGAGGAAACTGCTTTTTACATGCTAAAGGGCTGCGTACTAAACTCCTTGGCCAGCCTACCAATGAGTGACCTAAGAGAAGAGCAGGTAACCATCGTCAAGAGGATCCCATGGTTCAGTAAGGACCTGGGATTTAACGGAGAATGAGGATGCAATACCATGGTTAACTGAAGCCTAGCCTCTTTGAAAAAGAGGTATTCTGTACTTACCGGCCTAGTAACGTCAAATACTGTACCTTCCATCACATAAATTGATATAAAACCCAACATTAATTAATCTTAATGAATAACATAATTCACATCACTTATTATTTTAAAGAACCCATACAATCTAATAAAAAAACTAATTTCTGATTAAAATTCCATATTAAAGTATATAATAAGCTCTTGGTGAATAGGCCTACTTACTTCTGGCCAAAAAGTGAGGGCAAGAGGAACCAAAAGCAGTCTAGTTGGTATAACTACAGTACACTCTCGATTATCCACAAACCTTGATTATAACACAAACATCAGATAATACGGAGTTTAAGTGTGATTTGAGGTTGGGCTGTAATAAGACCACTTCAAAATGTTTTTATTATACAGTATTTACCAATAAATACAACAATGAAAGTCCTTTTGAGTTGCAAATAATAGAATTTTAAATAAAGACACTTGTTCTACGTATTAATAAAACGCTTAGTAAGAAAATAAAAACATTTATTTAAGCTTAGAGCTGCCTCAGATAACCCAGAGTCTCGGATAACCGGGGCTCGGATAATCGAGAGTATACTGTACTGAGTTTTAACGTAGTTACTGTCTCAGGCATAACCCACAAAACCCGCAAATCAAGCAGCAACTGCCGTCTTATAACCTATGTATCAGGCATGAAAAATTGATTCATTAGCATATCCCATACAGTTTGTGGTGAGTTACCACACATGAGGAAATATTTTGAAGGCTGAATAATAATGATAAAAAATACTAACCTTTGTTGTGAAATCGGGATTCAAATTATTTTCAATGGCTTCTGTTCTACATATTTCATGCCATTTGTCTTTTTCTTGAGTCTTGAGGTAGATTACACACATTGGATCTGATTTCGAGAAGACATCACAGTCTGGGAGATTCCTAAAAAACATTCATTGACAATACTGGTACTTACTAGGCCTTGATCCTATGATACCAGTTGACTTAATTTGTACTCTAAAACAAGCGAAAATTTGGAGTAAGTGGAAAGTACAGTTACCAAAAAACATGACTTTAAAAATCCCCACCTTCCAAGGTGTTTTTATGGGGCCCGAAGTAGGGCATGTCTGAGGAAAAGAGAACTTCAGGCGCATTCACACCAAAGTCTTCCACTAAGTTTTCCACAAGTTGTGGAAATTACTTGCTTTTTCTAAAAATGCAGCAACTAATTCCACTCATCCACTAGTGGAGAGACAAGTTTTCCACTATTTTTCGGTTTGCCCAGGAGTGTCAGTAGAGGTCACAAAAAGCTTAAAGTGGAAGACTAGTTGCTGCGCGCTTTGCACAAGCAACTAGTGCAAAACTAGTGGAGAACTGATCCCCCTCTATGTGTGCCGGATAAGTTTAACACAAAAAATTTTCTACTGGTTGCTCTATTTGGAGAACAATAACTTTTGTCAAATTCAGTTTGTTTTGTAATCCAAGATACATATAGGCTGTATGTGATATCATATTTTCATAGGCCTGCGCTTAGGCAGGCCTAATTTTCCCTAAGGTTAAAACTACATGCAGTACTGTACATATAAAGTTCTTGAAAAGGTTCTTAAGCAATAACTTATTACAAAATTAGTGCCACTAAGTTATGTGTCCATAAAAAGATGGATTGGCCTACCGTATAGCTTTGAATTTAAAATAATTAAAATTAGAAAGCTCTATGGGTTAACAATTCAAGGAGACAACTGAGGGAAAGATACAAAATACCCCCGTTGCAGCAGACCTGCATACTCAGCGAATTTCAAGTGCAAAACAACATATTTCAATCCAACATAGTGAGATTTGACATGTTTTGGTAAACTCTATAAGAATAACATGAGGAATGAGTATGCAGGTTTGCTGCTACAGGTATATTAAAACCTGTAGTTTATTCCCCCCATCCCCCTTCCGATGGTCCGATCTGGCTGGTTTTCGAACTCGTCCGAATAATAACTACTTTACACGTCTGTGCCAAATTTCATTCCAATCGGACCATTTTTGCGAGCGCTATCGTGCTTAGAGACATATATATATATATATATATATATATATATATATACTAGTGGCTTGAAGGGGCGAAAAGCCTCTAATGAGGGATATATTTATAGATATATATATATATCTGGAAATTTGCTAAATGCACCATCATTAATATAAAATACCCTCGTTGCAGCAGACCTGCATACTCAGCAAATTTCAAATGCAAAAGAATGTATTTCAATCCAACAAAGTGAGATTTGACATGTTTTTGTAAGCTCCATAAGAATAACATGGAGAATGGGTATGCAGGTTTCCTGCAACAGTTCCATTAAAACTGGGTGGTTTTAATTTCAATATATTTAGTAGATCTTAACACGAAGAAGCCATTACCAAGTTTTACCAGGATACGTCATTAAATAAGGAAGATATAGCATTTATTTATTTCCCATAAGGATAACATAGGGAATGAGTATGCAGGTTTGCTGCCACACAAATGGAAATTTAGATAATTTTAGACTAAAATACATTAGATCTCATTTAGATGAAGCCACAAACTAAATGTTATTAAGATATGTTGAGAAATAAGCGAGATTCAGAATTTTACTTAATTCCCATAAGGTTAACATTGGGACAATGTAATGTTAGGGTTCTCAATCCCGGGATTCGGGATCCCAGGATCCCGGTAGCTTTTGAACCTGATAATCCCGGGATCAGAGTCTCTCAATCCCGGGATTGACGGGATTGCAAAAGAATCATTGTGTCTGAATTTTTGCGTGATTTTAATGTTTAACTGTTGCTTAAGTCGTCCTTTCAAACATATAAACATAAAATTGTTTAGGAAATTAATATTCCAATACTAATAATTAATAGCAACTTTTTTTTCATTTTTTTAACTCACGCCCCTTTAGACTGTAACTTACCATTCCCAAAGTTCACATTGTCCAAAATCAAAATTCAATTCAACAATAACCTTATTCCTGGAATATAATGGGACAGTACTGAATAGTTTCCTTATCGCTGCTCCGAACTTCCTTTGCAGTTAATTCCCACGATTCTATGTATCCTAAAGGCCACGCCCACACAGGGGACTAAATTTTGGTATTTTTTATTTTACTGCATTTTTATATTTAGCTGATCACCACAACTTTCAGTTGCTATCGGGGTTTTGTTTAGCGAACATCTGAGCGGTCGGGACGATTTTGTGTAGTGAGTAGTGAGTTTCATCAATAATTGTTATTTTAGAAATAACCTAACCTGATCTGTGAATTAATTATTGTGAATAGTGAAGTAATATGAGTGACCAAAAAAAATTTTCTTGTGGCCCATAAGAAAGATTGTGATGTTTCATTTGTTTGTTATCATCGTCTTACAGAAAAGGACGGAAAAATAGCGCAATGTAAGATTTACAAATTTGTTTAAGAAATATTAGGCGGCTCTAGGAAGGGGCAACACACTTATTTGTCAAGCACGCACAATATAAAAGACATTGAACAATTTGGAACAACAGGTAGGGTAATCAGCCATCAACAAGCTCATAATTAACGAGTTTGTAAGATAGAATTATTGGTAGTTTTAATAAAAAATGCCATAAGCGTTGTTCTCACACAGCAATATATTCTAGATAGGCATATATAGAAAACGGGAATCTCGGGACTGATCCCGGGATCCCGGGATCGGCTTTTGTCAATCCCGAAATCGCGGGATTGGAATTTAGGTCCGGGATTGAGACCCCTATGTACTGTGTTCACCACTTTCAATATCTCGGTAACCAATGGACATAGAGCAATGATTCAAAATTACTTAATTGTTTGGTTTTTCTAGCTGAATACAATGGTGCTAACGAAAATTATATTACTTTTATTTTTCTATGTGAAAACCCCAAAAAACCGATTTTTGGAGGAGTTTACCTCCCTTTACCCCCCCCTTCCAATGGTCCGATCAGGCTGGTTTTCGAACTCATCCGAATAATTACTACTTTACAAACCTATGCCAAATTTCATTCCGATCTGACCATTTTTCCGTATGGGTGCTATCGTGCTCACAGACATATATATATATACAGGGTGTCCAACTTAACTGTGCCACTATTGGTATTTCAGAAACTATTGGATTTAGAGAAAAATGTAAATGGGGGACTTCACCTACATTTTTAAGACATTTAAAAATATGAATTTCATTTCCTTGTAAATGGCCGCCATTTTCTAATATGGCGGACAACTTTGATTTTTCTTATGGGACACCCTGTATTTTATGGTGTACCTATTTGGATTCTACGCTTAATTTCAAGAACTTTTTACTCTTTGACATTTTTTCCTAACCCCAATGGCTAAGGCGATATAAGCAGTTAAAGTTTGATTTTTCCCCATTTGAAATGCATTGTGTCCATTTTAACTGTGCCATCCCATGCAATCCTTATGGAGTACAAAACTATTCAAAATTTTTCATTTCCATGAACTTAAAACTATTTCTATGATTTGATCTAACCTAAAAATCACATTTTACAGCACTTTTGTTCTCTGGTATTTTTTAACTAACCCAACCGTTATCGATATACGGAGTACCGAAAATAACACAATGCATTTCTTATGGGAAAAAATCAAATTTTAATGGCTTATATCTATGATAATGATTTTTTTGGGCTTCACCCACCTTTGTAAATCCTGTGCAGGCTCCCCATCGCTTATAATGGAGATAACGCGTGTTGCAAACTGTTCATTTTATACATTATGTTTTCTATTTACCTGTCCAAATCAACTGTCAAAAAGAAATATTGTGTTTATTTTATATTTGTTGACAGATCAGGTGATTGAATTCTTGAGTTGGTTTTATGTTTATGAAATGAAAGAAATAAGTTTTGTTAATTTCTGATTAAATTATACTTTTACCAGCCACCCACGAGTTTATGTATTTTTAATGGTTTAAATATAAAATAGTGGCGCCCAACTGTATGGGGCTTGGTAGAAGTATTCTGAATTAATTGTGTTATTTCTTCAAATATATCCTGAAAAGATGGAAGTTTTAGTTAAAAGAAGAAAAGCACTGAGATTTACGTTTACGAAGAATGTATCGAAGTTCAATGAAGCTTACGATAACGACTTAGAAAAAGCTAATGCACTGGTATATGTTTTAGAAGATCTTAATAATAAATTAGACGCGGTGAACGAGGAGATATTTAATTTGATGCTACAGGAAGATAAAACTGATGACGAAATATCGACAGAACTTGAAAAAGAGTATGAGTATAAGGAATTATTTGCATTGATTAAGCTCAAGGTGCAAAATAGTAACAATAAAGTAGATGAGTTACGACCTGAAGCCAACAATAATGTAAGTAGTCCTAATGTTTTCCCGATAGTCCAGCAGTCAAACAGAATGAGACTTCCAAAGGTAGATTTAGTCAAATTCGGAGGTGATGCTAGGGACTGGCTTCATTTTTGGAGTCTGTTCCATACCATTGACAAAGAAACTACAATAACGCCCGAGGAAAAGTTTCAGTATTTATTCCAGTCAATGATCCCCGGATCCAGAGCATATGAGGTAGTTAAAAGCTTTCCTCCGACTGCTGACAACTATCCTAAAGCTTTAGATGCGTTGAAAAGCCGATTTGGTCGTGAAGGACTTTTAGTCCAAGTATATATTAGGGAACTATTGATATTAGTGTCAAGTAATTCTGAACCAGGCCGCAATTTCCCCTTGACGCAGTTTTATGACAAACTAGAATGTCAACTGCGCGCTCTGGAAAGTCTAAAAGTAACATCTGATAAATGTGCATGTATTTTGTTGCCCTTAGTTGAGTCGTGCTTACCAAATGAGCTGCTCAGAAATTGGCAGCGCTATAGGCTTCAGTCTTCTAAACCAGAGGAGTCGCCAGAGACGGAGGCGGAAACCTTAAACAGCCTACGGAACTTCATAAAGTCAGAAGTAGAAGGTGAAGAGCGAATCTCCCTGGCACAAAGGAGTCGTACTGCTGCTAATAAGAAGGTAAGCCATAAGTCTTTCAAGGACTCGACTGAGACACCAACAGCATCGTGTTTGGTAAATAAAGTTAGGGATAGAAATTGTATATTTTGTTCAGAGTCACACAAAAGTATAAATTGGATGAAGGCAAAGAAAATGAACTACAATGAAAAGACAAATTATCTTAGACAAAAAAGCATGTTTTTCTTGTTTGGTTCAAGGTCATAATTCAAAATTTTGTAAGCGTCCAATTAAATGTAGTCTGTGTTCCCGAAAGCACCCTGATGTTATGTGTAACCAAGTAAACGATGCTGAAAAATCAAATGAATCTAACAAAGGAGAGGAAGTAAAAGATATATCGAATTCACACGGCCAGTCAAAGATTTACTTAATGACTCTGGTTGTGAATTTAGTTCATAATGGATCAGTCAGTCCTGTAAGGGCTCTGATCAATACAGGTTCAATGAGGTCCTATATTCTTAAATCCACTTCATCTAAATTTGGTTTGAAACCAGAGGGTGAAGAGACTCTGACTCATTCACTTTTTGGAGGTGTTAAGACAAAGGAGGTCCAACACAATCAGTTTAAGATTGTTTTAGGTAATGTAAACGGTAATTATATGTGTAGATTCAAAGTACTCGACCAACCTCTCATCAGTGACAACATCCCTAGTATTGAGAGAGGACCAGTGTTTCAAGAGCTCAAGAAACATAAAATTTTCATTTCAGATGTAGAATCGTCAAAATGTAACATTGATGTTTTGATTGGAGCCGACGTTGCAGGCAAATTGTTTACGGATAACCAATTCCATTTAGATTGTGGTCTTGTTGCTCTAGAAACATATCTGGGTTGGACAATTATGGGTCGCATGTCGTCTTCTGCTAAAGACGGCATAGGTATGTCAGAGGATAAGTCCTCATCTATTACTATGTTTTGCAACGATAAACCGTCAGTTGATCTGTCATTGTTCTGGAAATTAGAGGCTATAGGTATTACTGATCCCGCAGAACAAAAGTCTAAGGAAACGTTACATGAATTGACAATCGAACATTTTCAGAAAAATGTTTGCATTAATAATCAAGGTCGCTATGAGGTAAACCTACCTTGGACAGAAGACTGTAGTATACTACCAACAAACTATGAAATAGCAAAAAGACGACTTCAGTCAACTATAGATAAGACCAAAAAGGGTGGTTACTTTGATAAATATCAAGACGTTTTCAACTGCTGGAAGGAAGATGGTATTATCGAGGTAGTTCCCGCTAATGAAGAATCTCAGATAAAACATTTCATTCCACATCGTGCAGTGTTGAGGGACAGCCCAACGACTCCAGTAAGACCTGTGTTTGATGCCTCAGCACATGTAAAAGGTAAGCCTTCATTAAATGATTGTCTCGAAAAAGGAGCTAATATGATCGAGAAAATTCCTAATTTGATGAATAGGTTTCGATTGGGCAAATTTGGGGTAGTATCAGACATAAAACAAGCTTTTTTACAAATTAGCATCCAAGAAAATGACAGGAACTACTTAGTTTTTTTGTGGGTAGATGAACAGGGAAATTTGATATCATTTAGACATCGTAGAGTTGTATTCGGCCTAGTTAGCAGTCCCTTCTTACTTGGAGCTGTTATAGCTCATCATCTGCAACTGTCTAAAACAAAGTTTGAGAATGAAGTAGATGTTATAGACATTTTGAATAAGAGTTTTTATGTTGATAACTGTGTCACTAGTTTGGATTCAGAAGAGGAGTTAAATAGATTCATCACCAGTGCCACAGATATCATGGCCGATGGTTCATTTTGTTTGAGAGGGTGGGAATTTAATGGCCAAGAGACCCCAGACTCTAAAACTAAGGTTCTAGGACTAGAGTGGGATAAACTGAATGATACTCTTGGTGTGTGTGTGAATAGTAGTAAACCTTTAGAGATTATTACAAAACGTAATATTTTATCTCTCGCCCAAAAGATTTTTGACCCTTTAGGCATTTTGTCTCCTGTAACTCTGGTTCCAAAACTTCTCCTTCAGAGAACTTGGAAAGAGAAGAAAACATGGGACGAGGAAATCGGAGGTGACATCCGGAGACTATTTGTAAACTGGGAGAATGAGTTGGAATGTTTAAACAGTATTAAGGTGCCTCGCTGGATATTAGGTACCACTGATATTATAAACGTGACCATTCATGTTTTCTGTGATGCTAGTAAGTGTGCATACGCAACCGCAGCTTTTTTACGGGTAGAGGGTTTGAATGGAATATCAGTCCAATTGATACAAGCAAGATCAAGAGTAGCACCTATAAAACCAATAACTATACCGAGATTGGAACTTTTGGCTGCTACAATTGGCGTTCGACTTTATGTGTCGATAACAGAAAGTTCTCCCGTATTTAAGAATATTGAGGCCGTATTCTGGAGTGACTCATCGACATGTCTAGCATGGATAAGACGCAATGAGAATTGGGCTGCATTTGTAAGAAACCGTGTAAAAGAGATAAGATCTTTGAGTGATGAGGATCAATGGAGATTCGTACCTGGTCAGCTTAACCCAGCAGACCTACCAACAAGGGGATGCACTGCTAAGAAATTATTGGACCTGAAATGGTGGGAGGGTCCTCAGTGGTTGCACTCACCAAAAGAAGAATGGCCTTCCGAAACTATAAACTTAAATGAAGAAGAAATCAATTCAGAGAAATGTAAATCGATATCGTCTTCGTTAATAAATTCCGATGATCAAAATAACTGGTATTACAACAGATTTTCCAAGTATAAAATGTTGGTGAGATGTCTAGGTTGGATCTTACGTTTTGCAAATAATTGTAGGGGAATCAAACGCAAGGGTCCTTTAACAAGTGAGGAATATGATTCTGCTGAATCTTGCCTGTTAAAGCTGGTTCAAAAAGAAAGTTTTGTTGGGGAAGGTCTCCTTAAACTTAAAAATTTTGAGCATTTTCAAGATGAAAACGGAGTCATAAGGATGAAAACTAAGGTTCTGCAACGAAATGACTCGGTTGACTTCAGACAACCGATAGTTTTGCCATCTAAACATCCGGTAGTCTTGCGATTAATCCAAAAGGTTCATGAGGATTCATGTCATGTTGGCGTACAAGGACTCCTAAGTCTTCTTAGGGAACGATTTTGGATCTTAAGGGGAAGGAGAACTGTGAGATCCGTTATTAATCGGTGTGTGACATGTCGAAGGTTTTCTTCCAAAAGATTGGAAGCTCTCCCTGCAACTTTACCTCCTGAAAGAGTTCGTGATCCGGTTGCCTTTGACGTTTGTGGCATAGACTTTACGGGTCCAGTTTACCTAAAAGGAAATCGAAAGGCTTATATTTGCATATTTGTTTGTGCTGTTGTACGAGCTGTTCATCTTGAATTGGTTTTTTCTTTATCTACAGATGCCTTTGTTCAAGCGTTAAGACGATTCATTAGCTGAAGAGGGTGGCCAAGTATCATATATTCTGATAATGCAACAAATTTCACCGGCACTGAAAATTTGATGGAGAAACTTGATTGGGAGAAGATTCACGATGTTTCAAGAATCGATTGGAAATTTATACCTCCAACCTCTCCATGGTGGGGAGGATTCTACGAAAGGATGATCCGAACATTGAAAGACCTTCTGAAAAGGGTTTTGAAGAAAACAACCTTGAACTACGAGGAAATGATCACTAGCTTGTGTGAATGTGAAAGTGTTATTAACGCTAGACCACTGACTTATATTTCAGAAGATCTTAATGATCTAGCTCACATTACTCCATCTATGTTCTTGCAGGACTTAAAAGATTCAAGAATGCCAGACTTGGACATAATTGAGAGCATCGATCTGACAAAGAAAGCTATGTACAAGAGGAGAGTTCGTGAAGAACTCATTTCAAGATTTAGAACTGAATATCTTGGTATGTTACAACACCAAAGCCCAGTCAAGAAGTACAGACCACCTGAAATAGGAGAAGTTGTTCTGATTGGAGATGACGGGAACAAACGATTGAACTGGGTAATTGCTAAAGTTGTTGACATAATAAAAGGAAGAGACGGAACTATCCGATTGGTTAAGTTGAAAACGGCAAATAATGAATTGTTACGGCCGATACAACGTATTTATCCCCTGGAGATTCAAGGACAGGTAACAGAAAAATCCCTCCTGACCAACGTCTCAAGTTGTCAAAGTTGATTAGCAAGCTTATCAACTAGGGGTGGGAGTGTGTTGCAAACTGTTCATTTTATATATTATGTTTTCTATTTACCTGTCCAAATCAACTGTCAAAAAGAAATATTGTGTTTATTTTATATTGTTGACAGATCAGGTGATTGAATTCTTGAGTTGGTTTTATGTTTATGAAATGAAAGAAATAAGTTTTGTTAATTTCTGATTAAATTATACTTTTACCAGCCACCCACGAGTTTATGTATTTTTAATGGTTTAAATATAAAAACGTGTCACCTGACCAGTCAGTCGCGGTACGTCGTTCGGAGCGGCTACGCGGCCGAACATCTAGACTGCAATTAATTTCCTGAGGAAGCGGATTGTTTACGTTTATCCGCAAAACGTAGAATGTACTGTGCGGGGCCCCAATTTTGTTAAATAACTGTGCGTGTGGTATTAAGTGTTTAAGTGTTTGTAACTAACTGACTTCGGAGCCTCCACAGGATTTACGAAGGTGGGTGAAGCCCAAAAAATCATTATCAAGTATTTCCCCATCAAAAAATCATGTCATTCAGAAATAAGGCTTACATCCACTTAACTATTGTCTTTAGGAAAAATTTTCAAAATATACTAAGTTCTTAAAATTAAGCGTAGAATCCAAATACGCCATAAAATACAGGGTGTTCCATAAGAAAAATCAAAGTTGTCCGCCATATTGGAAAATGGCAGTAAAAGTAGATGAAGTCTCCTATTTAAAGTTATCCCTAAATCCAATAGTTTCTGAGATACGAACATGGTGGCACAGTTAAGTTGGACACCCCTTAATTTTAACATTGGTTAAATGGAGAAAAGTGGTCAAGCATTACGATAAAAATTAATTTCTCAGTAAATATTTATCCAATCGCAACAAATAAGGTATCATTGAAAACATGAAATGGACTTACTTTTATGTATCTTGCAATTTTTTTTTAATTAATGGTTTTCATGGAATTTGGCATCAAATCATTTAAATAGACCCATTTTGAAACGGTTAATGATATTTTGGTATAATTTTAACCCTCGAGCGGGCGCACACGGAGTTTTCCTCCGCACGTGTTTTTTATGTTAAAATAAACAAGACATAATGGGTGCCGGCGGTCGTGTCCGGCTCCGTACTTTATGCCCCTCATTCCAGGAATTTCCCAAAGCTATTTGTACCCCCCACTCCCCCCTTGGTACCTCGATATATGCAATTCAGAGATGCCGTCTCAGTTTGCGGAGCGCCCTCTCCCGTTACACAGACACTGATACCTATTTTTAAAATTCATAATAGCAATGGATTTGTAATTATTATTAATTTTTTGGACTTTTACTTTTGCTTTCGAAAAAAAGAAGCGAAAGGAAAAGTCCAAAAATGTAATTAATAATTAATACATATTTTATACTATAAAATTACTTACTATGTTTAATTGAAATATTACACCTATTACGACGATGAAATGTGATTCCTAATGAAGTTTGTCAACATTTAAATACAATATTTCGTTATAAAACAAGTAAAATGGGTTAAATTTGGTGAAGCGCCCGCTCAAGGGTTAAACGAAGAAAGGGCCTAATAAGATAAACATTTGTGCAAAATCTCAACGCTGTACCTCAAACCGTTTAGGAGTTATAAATTTGTTTGTAAAAAACACATACAGACACACAGACGGAAAACTAGGCACCATAGACCCATGTTTATAAGTAAAATGTGTTTTTCTTGACCCAAGGAATAATGTTTGTTCATAGGGTTGCAAGACACCCTGTATATATATACATATATGGATTTTCTTGTTCACTATGAAGGGCTAAAAAAAGGGACTATGAAAAATAAAAACCAGTGTACCATGTTTTTTTAACATTTTTTACTTTAACTGATAATTGTTTCGGCCTAAGGCCATGATCACAGTTAAGTCAAGCAACGTATATTAAAAATGTAAATAATATTAATTTATATAAATAAACATATGTTTTAAATAAGTGAAGAAATATTGAAAATTCTTATATGGTTGAGGTGTTTTTGTTAATTTTTTTATCTCTCTTATCTTTTCATATATATAGGATTATATTTTTGTGTTTGCACCTTGTTTAGTATATTATTGTTGGCTTTTGAATTAATATATATGTGGAGTTCTTCTATCAAATTCATTATTTCTCTTTTTCTTTCATATTCGAGGATTTCTAAACTTTCTTCAAGTTTTCCATATTTATGATCACTTTCCAGAATATGTTCGGCAAACATTGATCTTTGGGAGGTTTTGTTATTTGATTTTATAGCTTGGATATGATCAATGTTTACCAAACATATTCTGGAAAATGATAATATATATGGAAAACTTGAAGAAAGTTTAGAAATCCTCGAATGTGAAAGAAAAGGAGAAATAATAAATTCGAAAGAAGAACTCCACATATATATTAATTCAAAAGCCAACGATAATATACTAAACAAGGTGCAAACACAAAAATATAATCCTATAGGCTATATGAAAAAATAAGAGAGAGAAAAAATTAACAAAAACACCTCAACCATATAAGAATTTTCAATATTTCTACACTTATATAAAACATATGTTTATTTATATAAAATTATATTACTAACATTTTTAATTTAGGTTACTTGACTCAACTGTGATCGTGGCCTTAGGCCGAAACAATTGTCAGTTAAAGTAAAAAATGTTAAAAAACAGGGTACACTGGTTTTTATTTTCAAAATAATATTAATACATATAAATATACAAATTTGAAAGAATGGTGTTTTTGGTATTTGGGGGCACCAAAATGAAAAGTTATGATGGTCCCGCGCTTAAGTATTACAGTGGAACCTGGATAATTTGAACTTGTATAATTCAAAATCTTCTTTAATTCGAATATTTTCCTTGGTCCCTAGCATTTTGTATCTAAACAATGCTAAAAAATCGTGGATGATTCAAATTTTTGTTTTGGATAATTCGAATTTTTTAAGTGCCAAATTAAGGTACATTAATTCCATTCCACGATTGGAAATAGTTACAAATTCATTGGAAAAAACGTTTTACTACGACATTCAATAAAAAATTAACGCCAGACCTAAGGCATGTCAGGTTATGGTCAAATGACTCATCCCTTCCACCTCCCACCCTGCCCCAACATCGCTTGTAACTCGACACCAATAATGTAAACTAAAACAGTACAGAACGCTGACTGGATTCGGAAAAGGGTTGTGCTCGCCGTGACAGCATCACTAGTCTTTTCGCGATTGATTCTGTGCAGAACGGCTCCCGGCAGATGAGCCATGAGCTAGACCTGACCCGATGCGCAGTTTTCTGTGTCGACACCAAGGCTACTCAACACTGCGACCCCCTTCCCTCCCCCCTCCTGCCAAACTAACTTCCGAATTCCAGTGCAGCATTCTGTTGTTTTCGATCGTCCTTCAGTGTTTATTTTTTTTTATTTTTGCAGTGTCTTATTTTAAAGTGTTTAAAAGTGTTTTCGCAACACTACACTAGTAAGTAGCCGATTTCCGCTTCCGTTTCAGTGTGGGAAGTCGCCGTTTACAAAAGAGTACGGCAAATATCAGCTGTAGTGAGGTAACAAATCAGCTGGAGTGTGGTAAAAAATTTTCACTGAGCATTTACCGCACTCGTGCGGTAAATGCTCAATGTTGTCAACTGAAGAAAAAAGTAGTATATCACACAATTTACATACATTATACATAAACACAACATACACATTTTAACTATGACGACCATATCTCAACTGTAACTAAACTTGTTTCCCAGGTTGCGACTACGTACAGTTAATAGCGATAAGTTAATAAAGAGCAATATTATTTAATCAATGGTTGCCATCTGTGTGACGATAAGACTATTCCTAGAAAGGCTTACTCGGTCGCTGAACAGCAGAAATAACGCTTTTTGTTATCTCCCCCGCGCAGATAAATATAGTTTTATTCGCATTTTCTCTCTTCAGTTTATTTAATATTTTTTAAATCTTTTAACTTTCATAGAAGTGTGTTGTGTTTTACTTACCTTGTATATTTATGCTGGTAGTGTCGCGAAAACTATCGTACGCGACTCATCCGGGAAGGTGTTTACGTTGCTCGCATGAAATTCCCGCGCTCCGCAAGCGTCGCGCGTGAACTATCATGCTCGCACGTAAACACCTACTTCCCGCACTAGTTGCGTAATATACTATTACGTAACATTAAATAAGTGTAGTGACCATGTCGACAAAATCTCGGACCTATAAAACAAAGTCAATGAGCGTGCAATTGTCAATGTTACACGAACAGCCATTCCACGAGTAACGGGTGTTACACCAGACAACAAAAAATTCAAGTAAAAATCAAGAAATTTTTATTTTTATGTATCAATTATGCCTGAGGATACTTAATTTCTAACCCTTTAAGAGTATCATAGAGTAAGATTGTTACTAGCAAATTAACCATGAAAAATAATGCAAAAAATAGGGTAACGGGTGTTACAGTAAATGACCCTGCTATTTGAGGTGTCAGTGATTCTCTTCAAAATTCTGTGAATTGAAATAAAGTAGAATTTTGAAAAAAATTACATAACTATTTTAAATTCCAGGCTTTAAATTGATGTATAAAAATATTTAATTCAAACATTATTCTCAGATTTATGAGCAAATATTTCTGGTAACGGGTGTTACAGTAATAGTAACGGGTGTTACGCGTGTGAAAAAACCATGTATATTTCCCAAGATAATGAGTTTTGGAGATAAAAAATATAACAACATGATTTGTTAACACTTCTATATTGCATAGAAATTTCCTTTACATCAAAAAACTTAAATTAACTTACAAAAAATAAAACTTAAGGGGAGCATTTGCGGAGTTACTGCAAAAGCCTTGGGAGGCCCTATTCTAATGAAATATATGGTAAACTAGAACTAACTAGGTCTCCATTAATAAAATCTTCAGCCTGTTTAAATTACATTTACTTTGTTTTTAAAAATATACGTGTTAGTAAAAAAAAATACCCTTAGGTTTTACATCAGGATTTGCCAGCTGACCAAGTTCACCACCATAGTTCCAAGTTTGACCACTTGTTTAAGTTGAGCGTATGTTATGACTACATGATTTTGAAACACTTCTATAACGCTCGCAAATTACCAATACATAAAAAACTTAACCTTGTAACAAAAAGCGCTTGCGGAGTTACCTTAAAAGCCATGGGAGCGCCCTGTCCTATTAAATATGTAATTAACCATAACTTACAACATTAAATAAAAACTTCAGACTCTTCCAAATACATTTAGTGTAGTGGTGTAGTGTAAGTTTCATGAACAGAAAGAGTTATTTTGATATTTTATTTCTTTCTTTGGTTTCGCACCGACTAATTGTTGCCTTCCGGGAAGTGATGAGAGCAGGGAAATTTAGCTCATTTTACAACAATACTAGTAATTTTGGCAGTAAGTTTATGCCATTGAGATTGGTACCAAACTACAGCTTGGCTCTTCTTCTACACAGGGATATGTTTCATTAAGGTAAGAAATTATAATTTATTCCACAGTAATTAAGATGAATGTGAAGCGCTCACTGTAACACCCGTTACCAAAATAATACAAAAGTTTTTATAGTGGCAATGGTTTTACACCTTGCTTCTTCAATTTCTCTGAGAGTGAGGTTATGTTCAATCCTAACCTTATGATATCAATTTAATTAGGCAAAATTGATTTTTTATTATAAAAATGTGGTAACGGGTGTTACAATATTTTAGTAACGGGTGTTACACGGTACTTTTCCTTAAGTAATTTTGGAGTTTTCATATTTTCAAACTATTTCTTGTACTTCATATCCTAACCTAAAAACAGTGAAAATGTAAAAAAGTGCATTTAATATTATTTCATTAGGGTTTTAATAGTAAATCGTTTTGATTACCCCTCAACAAAGTTTTTACTGTATAAAAGGGTTCTTTTTATTGGAAGGTGAAATTAAAGATATCTTATTTGGAAGTTTATATTAATATGTTACTTAATCAGTATATCTGATTAGGGTCATTTTTACCATTTTATTATTAGTTCCGTAAAGTTGCCTGAACCATTTAGGGCAATATGCAAAGCCCATTAGCAGGCAACTTTACGGAACTAATGATAAAATGGCAAAAATGACCCTAATCAGATGTACTGATTAAGTAACATGTTAATATAAACTTCCAAATGAGATATCTTTAATTTCACCTTCCAATAAAAAGAACCCTTTTATACAGTAAAACTTTGTTGAGGGGTAATCAAAACGCTTTACTATTCTAATGAAATAATATGAAATAATAACCCTAATGCACTTGTTTACATTTTCATTGTGTTTAGGATAGGATATGAAGTACAGGAAATAGTTTAAAAATATGAAAACTCCAAAATTACCTAAGGAAAAGTACCGTGTAACACCCATTACTAAAATAGTGTAACACCCGTTACCACATTTTTATAATAAAAAATCAATTTTGCCTAATTAAATTGATATCATAAGGTTAGGATTGAACATAACCTCACTCTCAGAGAAATTGAAGAAGCAAGGTGTAAAACCATTGCCACTATAAAAACTTTTGTATTATTTTGGTAACGGGTGTTACAGTGAGCGCTTCACATTCATCTTAATTACTGTGGAATAAATTATAATTTCTTACCTTAATGAAAAATATCCCTGTGTAGAAGAAGAGCCAAGCTGTAGTTTGGTACCAATCTCAATGGCATAAGCTTACTGCCAAAATTACTAGCATTGTTGTAAAATGAGCTAAATTTCCCTGCTCTCACCACTTCCCAGAAGGCAACAATTAGTCGGCGCGAAACCGAAGAAAGAAATACAATATCAAAATAACTCTTTCAGTTAATGAAACTTAAGATATTTTACTTTTCAAAAATGTCTGTTAAATAAGCAAAAATATTTTTTTATTTTTTTACACTGAGGCTCATTTTGTCATGGAATGGCTGCGAAGTTAAGTTGGTAGCCTAAATCAAGTTCAGAAGTAGCAGAACGTACTGTATTTTTTCTAGCAGAAATGTTACTTTATACTATCGTAAGTCGCGTCGTACGTAGTTTATACTTTAAGGTGGTTATTTCTGTTTTATGATTACTGTTTTTGAACCCCTATAGGCCAATTAGCGTTTGTTGATGAATTTATTCTTTTAGATTGTCAATTTAATAAAGAGGTTAAATTCACAATGTGAAGTTTTAATGTTTTGGCCCCATTCTTTAAAACTTCTTTAATTCGAATTTATGAATAATTCGAAGTTTTTAGCTGATCACTTGAGGTTCAAATTATCCAGGTTCCACTGTACCATGAGACCTACGGTAATAGCTTCTTCCCTATAGGGGAAATTTTCCAATTCCCTGTAGGGGAAATTCGCTGATAAATAACAAAATTAAGAAAAGCAAGAATGTTAAAGTCAAAAGGCTTAGTCTATCAAAACAGACTTTATTAAGAGGAGGTTGGAGAGACAAGTGCTGCTAATAAAATGCTGCGGCGAAGCTTGAAACTTTTGCTCCGCCATAGGCAATGCACGAAATGTCGTAATCACACTTATTTCAACTAGGCCTAATAATATCTTTAGTCAATCATGCTGAAACAGCATGCAACGGACACTCATACGTGTAGTCACCAAGCAGAATATATTCCGCCGCGCCGGCTAATTTACAACACAAGTCAGCTGATCGCAAACAATTCTTTCAAATTTACCTTGAATTTTTGATTGACGTGCTTTTTGGTATGCAAGAATTTGTCATTGTTATTAAATTAGATAATTTCAAAAGTCGAATAGGCCTATTAGAAATCTTAATTAGGTAAATGTTCACTTTACGGTACTATTAAATTATCTACCTGGGGTAGGAAGCCGATTTTCGATAAGTTTGATAAATGACGTAAAAAAACGCAATCAAAAGTTATTTTATTAATTTTACAAAAAATGGCTAGTTTATGCGAAAATGTAATTCCTACTTTCGGTAGAGTTTAAAAAGAGCTTTAATTTGACATTATAAACTTAAAAAAACCTACCGACCAAAAATAAACGAGAAATCCTGCATACCAATTAACATTCGTTCTTATGGAGTATAAATCCAATATGGCCGCCAACTCCAACCTCCTCTTAAACCGTTACATACCTGCAGGAAATTGTTAGATCGACAAGTTGTGTCGGTTCAGCAGCTGAACCAGGTTTGAAGACTGAAACCATGTGTAATAGTTTTCCAATAATATTTACTGGGACTTAGGCTTACAAAATTAAAATTTGACACAATGTAGAAAACCCAAGCTAAGCAACTATTCTTCCCAAAATCATAAAATTGCAGAACACTTGTAGTAGGTTTGAGTCATAGTAACACAGTTTAAGACTAGATCTACCATTTTTCTCGAAATCAAATAGGCAGCAGAGCTGACGGGCATAAATAAAAATAAATCAAGACCCTTGGGAAGGCTTAAAACTAAAATAAACAAATTTATCCAGCCTAAGGCTGTACAGCTAAACAAACAATTCTTTAGTCTGATATTAAATGGACCAGATGCAGTGTTAAAGGTTAAGCAAAACTAAGTTATCAAAACTAACATCACTACATAAAGTAACGAGTTATGCATGTCAAGGTATATCATCACTATCACTGCGATACCACATCTTATTTTAATTGTTTGTCCAAACTGTCCAAGTGAAAATGAAAAGAGTAAGAGTGAATATTTTAAGGTTATGCTAGATTGTTTGTAAAGGGCCTGTTTGCACGACGTCCAGTAGAGAGGACAGTCGGTAGGTCAGTACTGTCTTCGACTGGTACTTCGACCCGTGCAAACGGAACGGGTCAGTCAACTGTCTGGACAGTCGGCCAGGACAGCGGCTGGCATAATTTTTATTTCAGTATTAGCATTGACTATGAATGTAGAAGTCAATATACTTATACATACATTGACTTATACTTGGAATGTATAAGTCAATACTTATACATTCAAAGTCAATGGTATTAGTTTTGCCACCTAGCCTCTGATTGGCTGACCCGATCGACGTCTGATTGGCTGACCCGTCAGTGACGTCATGGCAAAAGTGGAGGCGCTACATCAGACCTACGTCATGACTTTGGTGGCCTGTCAAAACAAAAGTCAGTGGTTGTAGATCTTAGCAGCGATAAATAAACAACCATAGGCCTAAAAAGAACTCGAAATATTCATTTGTAGAGTAACTGACTTGTCTGTTATCCACTCAATTTCGTATGATAACAATTGTTGCTTTTTAAAAGTTGTTGAACAGTTATGAAAACGAAAAGTGCAAAGTTTCATTTCACCTACAAACTAATTAATTTTATACTTGCATGAAAAAAAAATTGTCTTAGATTTGTGGTTTGGGTAGTTGTCTTTAATAATTTAGATTAATAGGTACAAATATACTCCTGAACATGTTTAGGCTCTTAGTAAAGTCTTAAAATAGAAAGTTCTCATATTAATATTTAACAAGGACTTACAGGCCTATTATGGAAATCTTAGCCTATCCCATCATGATATATTTACAAAAATACTGCACAAAAGGCAATGGGACAGATATAATGGGGTACAGTTCTTACATTCTTACTTTGTACATGGTAGGTCACTTCTAGTTAGATTGGCTGCAAGCAGCATTGGCTAAATCTAATCAAAATGGGAGGCAGATAGTTTTACTAGTTTCAACAGTTCAAACGTTGGTTCATCATGAGAAGGAACAGCTGTCTTGAGGCTAGTGACAAGTATGCAACTTAGATTGTTTAATTTGCTGAGGTATTAGATAAGGCCAAGTTATGGCTATAGTTCCACAAAGGGTTTTTAGCCTCATTCTCTAGGAGACTCTTTGGGTTGGGTTATAGGTATACTACTATTTTAGGGGGGTTAATCCCCCCTTACTCCCATCCGATGGTCCGATATGGGCTGGGTTTCGAAATCGTCTCAATAATTATTACTTTAAATGTCTGCACCGAATTTCATGCAGATCGGACCAGTTATTGTGTCGGTGAGTTATTGTGCTCAAAGACACATTATTTATTTATGGCCATGAACGATGGTTTTGGCATCCGGGGAACTCAGAACAAAAAGTTATGGTGGTCTCAGGCTTAGTTCTTTTTCCTAAGCCTATGTTTTGAATCACACAGTAACAGCTTCTTTTCTACAGGGGAAATTTGCTGAAAAATTAAAACATTTCTCAATTTGTTTATAAAATATTCAGTAAATGCAGCTTTGTATTAAGTTTTTTTCAGTGCTGGGAACATTAGTTGAGTTTAGTAAGTGACTGATTAATAGTGATTAATCTATTTATTAAAATAAACTAGTAGTTGGACAGGATTCTAGATGCAAAGTTTCAGATTGAACTTATATCTTTCTATTCTGATTACAAGCACTTCCCTTTATAAATTAGACACTTTATGAGGTTTTTAAAGATTTTTCACTTTTCGTGAATAGAAACTGAATTTGCGTATTAATGAACTTTTGTTTTTTAATCCTTGTAAGTTGTTTTTACAAATACACAAGAATCATAAAATCGACTCCATTGGCTGCAACACACACACACACACACACACACACACACACCACACACACACACTCACACACACACACACACATCTGCAGAAGCAGTCTAAAACAACCCAAGAGGATATATATTAATCCAAAAGTAAAATTTTTAAAGCAAGCAAATCCACAACACAAAAATAATTTTTTTATAGTTGTTTTAACGTTTGACGCTAAATAAGAATAGTAATGGATTCTTTAAAAAACTCTAAAAATAATAGACATAAAACAGAATCATATTGGTACCCAGATTTGTCCTTTCCTTTTGCCTGCTTCAGAATGACTACACACATTCTGTCGTGGAGTTGTATAGCTCATAATTTCATAGCCTATAATGTGTATTTTGTTTCATAGCTTATAATGTCAAAGAGTTGCATAGCTCATAATGGCATTATGTGGTATAACACCTAATCTCACTTGCATTATGAGCTATGAAAAGCATTATAAGCTATGCAACTGTTGCGCATTTTAAAATATTATTTAAAAACAGATAATGGCAAACAGTTTCATAGCTTATAATGAAAATTCGTAAAGAGTTTCATAACTCCTAAAATCACGATAGTATCATAGCTTATAATGAATTTCACAAACTGTTTTATAACACATAACGCTTTTGGCAAAAAGTTCCATAGCTTATAAGTTGCATAGCTTATAAGTTGTATAGCTCATAATATGGGGAGGATGTACACTCGGCGTAATAGCAAGCAGCGCAGCTGTTCTATTATACAGTAATACCAATCCAGTTTTGTGGTTTACCCTATTCCCTGCCATAATATCCCACCATTACCCACTATTCCCTGCAGGGCTGCAACTTAGCCACTGTTTCAACAGACAATGACGAAAGGGATTTCTCCCTTTTATGGGGATATTTAAATCTGTGGAGGGATAAGATAGGGACTGAAAACGTAATCTATTTGAACTTTTGGTTATAATGTTGTTTGATTTTCAATTTTTGTGTCTTTTTATTTATGGTTGACAAAGTAAATGACAGTGATAAGTTCTGGAAACAGGAGCTGATTTGAGTGTATTTATTTCTAGATAGCAGAAAATCCATAGGCTCATAGGCCTGAGGGACTCTCGGTGAATTATTTTTCGCCAGTGAGCAGTTTTTTTTGGCGGAACTCTTTTCTTTCACTACAAACTGTTACATCTTAAGTGGCTCTGTGTTGAAATTAACTTTGAATGTGTGGCAATAGCAATAGACGATCCTAAAATTGTCGTCTGTATCTATCATTCTCCTGCAGGGCATGAAAATGTGTTTTTGAACAATAATTATTTAGAGTTGCTACTCTTACACCTTAGGCCTATTCAAGAAAAAACCAACTGCAAGTAAAACTAAAGCCATAGCAACGTGGTATAGGCCTACTCCTGAACTCAAGCAAATGAATAATACTGTCATGGCCTATCGTACAGTTTATAAGTAAACACTAAAAGTGAAGCTTCTTACTTAGCCTAAAAGCAGTTTAGGAAACTCTAAAAGCAAGAAGTAAATAAAGCTAAATTGAATGCAAATGCTGCTTTTATTGACCACTCGAGCAACAAATGCCAGGCCGCTTGGACTTTAATTAGGAAAGTTTCATCCCAGAGTAATCAAAATGTGAATAACACCATTACAGCTGAGAACTTTAACTCGTTCTTCGTTGAATCAGTCATCGCGACAAGGAACAACATCCTAGCAACGCTAATATCTTCTAAGGAATTCCTGCTACAAGCTGCGAGACCCAGCTCCTTCTTTGAATGGAAGCCTGTGACCTGTGAAAGTGTGCTTGGTGTTGTGCCAAAAATGAAATCATCGTAAAGTAAAGATGTGTATGGCTTCTCTTCTAATATTACAGTCGACTCTCGCTAACTCGAAACTCCACGGGACTGCGATTTTCCTTCGTGTTACGTATAGTTCGTCGTAGGCATAGTTCGAGTTATAGAGGTAAACCAAATGAAAATTCGTGATATAGAGGTAAAGAAAAATGTTCCCTACATCTTCCAAATCTAAGCTTTTAACTTATTTAAATATTATATATCAATGAAAAATACAGGACTGCATTTATAATATAATAACCTGTAAAACACAATACAGATAAGATCGTATTAATTCTGTTTATTCCCTACATCTTAGACAAATCTAAGCTTTTTACTTATTTAAATATTACATATCAGTGAAAAATACAGGACTGCATTTATAATATAATATCCTGTTAAACACAATAGTTACAGATAACATCGTATTAATTCTGATTAAAAAGTCTGCAATCTTCCTCTGCTTAAACAATTATTAAAGTATCGATCATAATTTGAATTAAAACATTAATATAAAGAAACTTTACTGCATCCCCTACAGGTACAAAAATAAACTTATAACTTTGAATATTACTATATTAATAAAAATAAAACAACCATTTTTGCAGATGATACCACTTTTTGAAGATCTCATACTGACCTTGACTTATTAAAATAGGAAACTGAACATACCGCTGATATGCTACTAGACGTCTCTTAAATAAAGAAAAAACACAAAGCCTCATCTGTAGCCTTAAATCAAATAGTTTAAGTAGTCAAATTGAAAATAGTAACATAAAAAGTTTAGGTGTACAAATGGATAGTTCACTTTCCTGGGCAGCCCATGTAGACTCTGTAGGCTATGTATTAAATTTTGTTAAGATCCCTAATGAATATTGTTCTTGAGACTTATGTAAGAACTGCTTACTTTGGATTTTTCCAGTCTGCTCTGAGCTATGGCCTAATTCCTGGGGAAATAGTTCCCACATAGATCAGGTGTTGCTACTTCAGAAAAAAAGTATTACGAATAATAAACAAGGCTCCTCTTAGAGAGCTCTGTAAACCTCTATTAAAAGTAAGTTACTAACTGATAAATTTGTATATATTTATATGTTTTTTATAGGCTACGTCAAAAGGAATTTTAATGTAGCCTAGGTAGATTTGTACATAGATCAGATTCACCAGTATAACACTAGGAATCAACTTGTGCTTAATACCCCCTATAGTAGGCTAAGTAAATGTCAAAGAGGTTTTTCTATTATTATAGTATTAAAATGATTAATAAGCTTCATTGTGATAGTATAATCTTAGAATTTAATTTGTTTAAGAAAAGATTATATGACTGGCTGTGCCTACATCATTTTTTATAAATTAGATGAATTTTTACAATTAAAGACAGTACCTTTTTGATTTGATTAGGCCTGTACCTATTTTAGTTTAGGCCCATGAACCATCGGCGGGGAGATTAAAAAGATGATTTCTTATATTGTACCAACATTGAGTTTGTCTATTGCACAATTTTAATATGCTTAACGACAGTAAAAGTTTCTGATTTCTGAGTATATTTGAGAGTGCTTTTATTGTATACTAGCAGAACCCGTGGCTTCGCTCACGATAAAAAAAAATTATCGTCTATCCTTTATATGAAGAATCTAGAGGACTGAATAGAAAATATTTATATCAAGGAATATGTCATGTAGAGATATGTTTGTTTTATGGCGGAATGTAGGATAAAATGTAGATACCACAGTAGGATGTAGGATACCACAGTAGACAGTGAAGGTTTTCTTTTCACCGTTATAACTCGAAAACGGCCGGACCGATTTTAACACCAAATGTGTCGATTTTAAGGTACTTCTTTGTAGATTTACCAATACGTCCCTGGATTGCCTAGTAGGGCATCAATTAAGTACAGTAAAGGGCTGAATGTTCGAAATAGTCATGGTGCTATCCGCGGGCAGTATTTCAAACTCGATTCACTTAGTTTTTAACTTAAAATATGGGCGGGTAGTAATAATTTAAGATCAACCACTGATTGCAGCATTTATTTTTCCGTAAAAAGCCGGGACACCGTCGAATTAGATGAAAAAGGTATTTGCCAAATTATTGTAACTGGCAAGATTGTAATTAAAAACATAAAGGCCGGCCTAAGGAAATAACTATAGCTCCCGCTGCCTAAAAAGATGGTACCACATAATGAGCTTATGATTAAACGTAAAAGGCACGAAACTTAACCAGATGTAACTTTTATATAGTACGAATAACCTAACAAAATCATCAAAACAACCATAAAACCATGATAAAAGGAATCAAATTATAAATCAGCTGTAACAACGTATCCGTTTGTGAAGCTAATATGCTTGATTTAATAACATTTGAAATTTAAACAAAAGATCATCCATTACATTAACATGGGGCATTTTCAAAGCTTCAGCTCCACCAAAAACCTCTAAAAACCTCGAATTTAAAAAAAATCCGTTCTTGGTGAATGACAATACTTTGTAAGGAACGTCCATGCAAATTTTCAAGGTTCTAGGTTAAGTAGTTTTGGCTGTATAATGATAGGTCAGTGGTATTTGACAAAAATATAGTAGAAAAGATAGTATAAACATAACTTACAATCAGGGATTTGAATAATTTATCAATTTTTACAAAAATAGATCAAAGAATCATATCATTTCAGCACATTTTGTTTGATAATGTGCTTTTCTCTTTCCATCTTACCGGGATTTAGTCTCAAGACTCAGCCACAAAAGGCAGTATGCTCTTTACGTTTAAAACTGCGTACGTCGAACTATACGAAACACCAAATCATCGGACAGGCATAGATGTAGTAAAAAAATTATTACGAACGCCTCCAGGAAAAACGATAACTCCCGCTACCGAAATATAGATGGTGCCACTTAACTAATTAATGGTGGATTTTATCTAAACTAAATGTAACCTTTATATAGTACATAATTATGTCCTTGAAACAAATCAACAAAAATCAATGAAGCCATGATCAAAGAAATCAAATTTATTATCATCTGTATCAACGAATACATTTCCGAAGCAAACTACCAGCTGATTGTTTTATGAACGTTAGAAATGTAAACAAAAATCCAACATACTTTTAAATGGGAAAATTTTAAAACTTCGGCCTCGCCAAAAACCCCTTTATACTACAAATTTTGTAAAATCCGTTCTTAGCGGATGCCTTCGCCCTAAGAGGAACATCCATGCAAAGTTTCAAGGTTCTAGGTCAAGTAGTTTGGGCTGTACGATGTTTCCACTGAGTGGTATTTGACAAATATATAGTAGATTTGTAATCAACTGTGTTGTTTGATATTTGATAATCATTGTTAAGTCTTGTTTTTGTGAAGGTGACAGTGAATAAAATCGTGGGAATATCATTAATTACAATTAGTTATTTTGTATCCAACCCACCCCCTGTTGAAGATATGTAGCCTAATTATTAGGGAAATTGTAGTAGCAGCCAATAAGACGTGAATA
The DNA here is from genome assembly GCA_035578135.1 of Flexamia atlantica. Classification (NCBI taxonomy): domain Eukaryota; kingdom Metazoa; phylum Arthropoda; class Insecta; order Hemiptera; family Cicadellidae; genus Flexamia; species Flexamia atlantica. Next base: position 43,033,107 of record JAQJVK010000001.1, on the reverse strand, counting down.
TAAAGTCCCGATTTTATATACCTAATTCATCACTGAAACTTAGTGTTTTATTATTATACTAGCAGTTGCCCGTGGCTTCGCTCACGATAAAAATTGTAACTCCCTGCTGACAAAATGAATATAGGGCCACATACTGAGTTTATGATTACACAAATAAGGGACAAAAACGAATGATAACTTTAAGTTAACTAACTAAACTAAATCTAACTTTTATATAGTACATATAATCAAAATAATCAATTAACAAAACAACCATAAAACCATTATGAAAGTAACAAAATTGTAAATCAGCTGTATCCGTATGTGAAGCTTGAACCATCTGCTTGTTGAATGAACATTGAAAACTAAACAAAAGATCATCCATTCCATTTACTAAGGAGAACTTATAAACTTCGACCTCGCCAAGACCCCTTAAAAGTTTGAATTAAAAAAAAAAACGTTCTTAGCGGATGCTTACGCCATAAAGAACGTCCATGCAAAGGTCCAAGGTTGTAAGACAAGTGGTTTGGGCTGTGCAGTGATAGGTCAGTGGTATTGGACAAATGTAAAGAACTTTCATTAATCAGAAAGATGTTTTCAGGAATCTGCAAAGACCGCACGTCTGCTGCGACTGGAGTTATTCTATTACTACCCCCCGCAGAAGGTATTTCTATTTGGCCTCCCTGTACTATACATGCGGGCAGATTCAGCGCCCCGCCGACAAAACCCTCAAGTGTGTCACTGCCCTAGGAAAGCTTACGCCCAATATCGTCAGATATGCTCGCATGTATGGTATTGAGTGGCACTTAGGCAGGATATAAATACCCCCGTCGCAGCAGACCAAGTATACAGTTTTCTGTTTCATGAAAGTATATGTACGTAAAACGTAGAATTTTCCCTTGATTTAATGTCAAAAAAAGTTCTAAGGTTTTTAGGGTCTATCTAAAACGAAAAAATACCCCCGTTGCAGCAGACCTCCAGACTATGCATGACCTTATTTTATTTCTTCCATAAGAATAACATAGGGAATGAGTATGCAGGTCTGCTGCAACAGACATACATACATTTTGTGGTTTTAAAACAATATCATGTGAATCTGAACCATAAAAGCCACATATACCAAGTTTTATTAAGGTATGTTGAGTAGTAACCGAGATATAGAATTTTTCTTATTTTCCATGAGGATAAAATAGGGAAAATGTGCTGTGTTTTCCGCTTTAAATATCGTTCAAATGGTGTTTTTTGCTTCTGGGAGCCCCAAAGTGAAAAGTTATCATGGCCTCGGGCTTAGGTCTTGCCATGAGACCTATGGTAATAGTTTATTCCTTTAAGGAAATTCGTTAATTCCGTCAATGAAATTCGCTAAAAGACAAAAGCAGTCTTTTTCTAATGATGTACATAAAATAAATGGTTTAAATTAGCTCTTTCAATAACAGCTGTTACAGGGAAGAAAGGTCTTTAAATTATCTCTAGTCAGTGATTTATTTTATGTTCTATTCCTGACAGCTGATTTGACATACTACTTTTTTTGCTTTTTACATCTGTTTAGACATAAACAGTTCATCAATTATTTTGTATTCTGCCTCAAGTTAAACTTGGTCGAGATAAAATAAAATCGTGTTTTAGGATTTTGCAGTTTGATTTCAAAAGTACTTGTGATTTAATAAATTGCCTAAAAATATCAAACATTTTATACTTGATGAGTAGATTCCATGAGCAAATGGATTATGTACGAAAACTAACGATTGATTAAATGCTACTTTTATATAGTACATAAAAAAATAAATATTATAAACCAAAACATAAAACTGAATGAAATCATTAAACATCTGTAACGACGAATCCATCAGTGAAGGTAACTACCATCTGCTTGGAACTCTGAAAATGTAAACAAAACATCATCCCCTTTAATTATTATGGGGAAACTTGGTTGAAATCAAATAAAACTCGGTTTTTAGAAGCTTGCTATTTAATTTAAAAAAGACGTACGCTAGTTTTAAGTCGTCTAAAGCCTTCTCATATGTGCATACTACACAGGAAAAAAGTTTCAGCCATAACAGTACTCTAGTTTTTGCGTGAAAAGCGGTCTAAAGTGTGATGTTGAGCGTTACCAACACACATCGTGACATAAATTGAGAAAAGTCTTGATTCAGATTCTCTGACCTTCAAAACGCAAAAATAACCGAAAATTTCATAATTCTAAGCAATGTACAGACAAAACTCTAATTTTATTTATATAGATTGCACTAACCATGAATTTTGCTGGAAAGCTCAGTAGGGCGATGTGACGCAGGTAACATTCAGACACTTTTTTTACTCTTATAAATATTACAAAATAATAATTAATATTTATATCTTCATGCAGGTGTAGTGAATTACATCCTGCAGATTCTATTCATTTAAAGAAAATTTAGTTTTTGTGTAATACATATGTAAGTTATCATTAGAAAAGTGATCGTGATGCACGGTACTCAGACAAAGTTACGAGTTTCCTAAGTAAGGTGAATGTTATTTTTTCCGTAGTCTATGTAGTAAATCCTTTATTTAAAAATTTTCTTTTTATTATATACCTAATATATTTTTCACTTAAAAATATTTTTTCGTTTGAGAAAATTAATATTTTGGTATATTAAAAAATGTTTTAAAATCCTAATACATCGTGATGCACGGGACACAGGTTTCTGGTTGCTTGTTTCATCATGTTTTTAAATTAATTTTCAGAGGTGACCTAGATTTAATAAATATACATTAAAATGAACACGTCAGTAGTTTTTTAGTGTTTTCTTAGTAGTTTTTTAGTGTTTTCTTGAGTAAATTAAGGAAATAAATAATAAGCGATTCTATACGTGACGCACGGGACATTCAGACGCTCAGACATATAGACTTGTACACACTACGAAATAAAATATAATTGTTTTTTTCATGCAGGTGAAGTTAATTTCATCCTGCAAATTCTATTTATTGATATAAAAATCAATTTTTGTGTAATATAAATCAGTTATCACTAAAAATGTGATCGTAATGCACGGGATTCAGTGAAAATGCTGAATTTCTTGAGGAATGTTAAACTTAATTAAATATTCAGTTATTATTATTAAATTATTAATTAAATAAATTTAATGAACTAAATTATTAAAATTTATTTGGAGTGCCTAGATATAATAATGGTCAAACTATATTTATCACGGAAAAATGATTTATTTATTGATATTTTACATTTAAAATAAACATAATGTAGGTCTAACTAAGTACACTATAAGGATTGATATAATGGTAAGATCAATATTAACTTTGTGTATCTGCAGTTTTATCAGTCTTTTAGCGAATTTCCCGTATAGGGAAGAAGCTATTACCGTAGGTCTCATGGTAAGACCTAAGCCCGAGACCATGATAACTTTTCGTTTTAGGGCCACCAGAAGCAAAAAACACACATTCGTTCAAATTTTTATATATCTATCTATCTATCTATGTATATATATATATATATATATGTCTGTCAGCATGATAGCGGCCGTATATATGGTCCAATCTTAATGAAATTTGGAACAGACATGCAAAGTGGTAATCAATTGGACGAGTTCGTAAACCAGCCCCATCGGACCACCGGAAGGGGTGGTAAAGGGGGATAAACCCCCCAAAAATGGGTTTTTTGAGTTTTTTACATAGAAAAATAAAATTTATCGAAGCTTTGTTGACACCATTGAATTCAGCTCAAAAAAACAAACAATTTAGTATTTTGAATCATTGCTCTATGTCCATTGGTTACTGAGATATTGAAACTGGTAAACACAGTACGTTGTTCCAATGTTAACCTTATGGGGAATAAGTAAAATTCTATATCTCGCTTATTTCTCAACATATCTGGATAAAACTTGGTTTGTGGCTTCATCTAGATGAGATCTAATGTATTTTAGTCTAAAATCCCTGAAATTTCAACTTTTGTGGCAGTAAACCTGCATAATCATTTCCCATGTTATTCTTATAGGAAATAAAAAATACTATCTTACTTACTTTTTAACATTTCTTGACAAAACTTGGTATATACCAAGAATATGGTATATACCATATGGCTTCTTCTAGTTAAGGTCTACTAAATAATGAATTAAAACCAATCAGTTTTAACATACCTGTTGCAGCAAACCTGCATACTCAGTCCCAATGTTATTCTTATGGAGATTACAAAACATGTCAAAACTCGCTAAGTTGGATTGAAATAGGCCTATATTGTTTTGTATTTGAAATTCGCTGAGTATGCAGGTCTGCTGCAACGGGGGTATTTTCCTACGTCCTGTGCATCACGTGATGCACGGGACAGATTTTAAAAGTCTTATAAAACAACATACATTTAAAATAAAAATACAGTTACACTTAATTTTTATAAACCTTAACAAAGTACCTTTGCACAATAAATATTATAATGATAATGCTTAAGCCAGCAGAAAGAAAATTGGACGTTTTTTGTGACGCACGGGACACAGTGAGGTGAGTTTAGAAGATTGTTGTTTCAAGTGACTTTAATAACTTAAAACACCCTTTTTATGTTATTGGCGTGTTGCTGTAAGACAAAGCAATAATTTAATTGTATTATTTTATGAAAATATTCCAATCTGTCCAAAAAATCAAATTTTTATCGGAGTAATATTTTTGAGTGATTAGTGTTTACAAGATTGGTTAACTTTGCTAGATATTTTTTCACAATATGGGAGAAAATGTTTTTTTTCCCCAATAATTAAATTTATACATTTTACTAACAAAATACAATCATTACAAGTTCTACAAAATTACTTTCAGAAACATCATGTCAGTGTCACCTCCCAGAGAATCGCCCAGTAGCTAATTTATTCAAAAGGCAAAAATGTCAAAAACCTATTGAACTAGGCCTATCAAAAAGGTGAATGCAAGATACATGACTCCAGATAACGAAAGTAAGTAGGGCCTATTATGGTGGTTGTTAACTGTTCATGTGTGAGAATGTTCACTCAAGTCAATAAATTTTATTAATTGAAGTATGTAAATGCTCATAATAACACCTAATAAATTGACATTAACTTTTTAAAATTAAATTAAATGTTCAGTAGCACCTACAGCAAGTTTAAAATTGCTCAGTGTTTTAACATGAATAACATTATACATTAGCGCAAAGTAAATTAAATTTTAAACAATGGATGCATTCAATAATGTATTGCTCTGCATTTGATTTTGCCGCCAGCAATTTTATTTGTGGTGAATCATATTAAAAATACAGTTAGTAGTCAGGGGCGAAGAGGGGCGTTCGGGAAACTTTCAGTCCCTCCGCTGGCAGCCTGTACTCCGTTGCAACTCCAATTACGGTAATGCCAACCTTGTGTTTACAATGTCCCTTTGTTATAACTCTTATGCTGGATTGTTGTAAATGATAACTGTATTACTAATAAGGGGCCCAAAGATAAATTTAATTGTTGTGTCAATGTAAAAGGTTTACAGAATCGTATGATTAGCAGTATGATCTCTTTAAAATTATTGTTTTGTAAATACCGTGTGTCCCAAAAACAATGTTACACTTTCTATTGCACAAAGCTTAAAGTTTAATTCATTTCTGATCGCAGACCAATTAATTAAACTGGTGCCATTTCTTTAAAAGATTTTAAATTTCATTTTCAGTAACTTAAGCAAAGTGTAGCTTGATGTGAAGCTACAGTTTATATTAAAACATAGGCTACGGCACATTTGCATTGACAATATTAGTGTGTGTTGAAGTTTCCGAAGTTTAATACTGTAATTGCAGTGTGACATTAGTCTTGGCGTGTCTTCAATGAAAATTCTCTTCAGAGGGTAAAAGATAATGGGATTAGTCGTGCTAGGAGCTTAAAAATCATCACAAAGTCCTTGCAAAAGAATGGCTATGAATTAAATGTTCCATAAATAAATAAAGTCAAGTAAAATGCCTTTATCAAAATTATCGTTTTCATAGAACGTGAAAAATAATCAAGATGGAAAAACTTTTTTATTGATGTTAATTAATCAGAGAGATGAGCTTTTCTTAAATAAATATCTCAAAATCGAATTTTGGCCATGGCTCTGCTGACAATTATGAAATTTGTCCAGGTTCCCTAAAGCATATTCCGACTTTGTTTATTTTCGAGGTCTACAGCCCGATTTCGAAGAAGGTCTCCTCTACTACCTAACTTTCCACTAATGAATTAAGCTGTTTTCTAAATCTAATAATAAGACTCTTAACTTTTTATCTGTGCTTCCCTGATAACCAGGATTCATTCGCATTTTAATACCTTTACCACTATCAGAAATAGCTTCTTTCTATATTATTTTACCAAACTCGTTTTCGTTGCCAATTAGGGCCTTACCGTTAAAAAATCTGACCATATCTGCCAAAATCGGCCATTAAATAATTGGTGATATTTTATTTATCGCAAGATCAGAACCCAACTATTATTATACACCTAATACACAACAAGCTGTATAACATTAGCTTGTTAATAACCTAATAAAAATTTAGCTCTTGTTATATTAAAAAATCTGGACGCTTTGCACTCGCTATTGATAGAAAGTTGAATTATTGTTACCCTAGACTTTTTGAAATACCTGCATTTAATAATTAAAAATATCGAATTTGGACGTTCTTGTAACTAGACATTTTGAAACTGCGGTATCAGACAATTATAAACTTAATTTTAAACTTAGATATTCTGTACCTGTACCTGGACGTTCTCAAACACCTTTAAATAACTAAAAATAATTAACTAATCTAGACATGTTGTGGATGCGGATTAAAAATACTCCTTAATGTTGAATTCTCAATACCTAAATAAATGTTCACCTGGACATTCTGTTTAGTACGTTACAAAAGATACCCACAGACCAAAACATAGTCGTTCCGGTACTTCTTAATTATTTATGCGCTTATTATATAGCAAACTTGTTTATACATTGAGACAAATATTCAATTTTAAGTAATCCCGAAACGAAAGGAATTTGAATTTGTAACGAAACGAAAAGCGTGGGTTCCTCTAGCGTCTAATCCTTTAAGAGTCTAAAAGTCAAAATCGTCAAAGACTGAACGGTTTGAGTCGATCTTTGAGTTTGAAAGATTCGTTTAGTTGTTATTGGTTCTTATTTGATTTTGTAATTGATTCGTTGGTCGTGTACTTTTAACCCGATATATTTATATATTCTTTTTAACAGAATTTATTTAGCCTACTAAAACTTTTACACTTTATTTATTGAACATAAATTTGATGCTCGATTTAAGGTCGGTGAGTAAAGTCGACGAAGATATGATAAGACTTCCAGAGTTCGAGAGTTGGATATCATATTTAGCACTAGAAATCGACTTGGCTGAAGTTAGCAGACGAGTTGGACGTGAACAAGTGTGAGAACGACTCTCAGCAGAACTGAGATTAAAATAAAATAAAAACGTTTATATTTAAATACCTTTTTTTTAATACTACAAGTCCAATCAGGGCAATGCAAGCGTGCACTGATGCGCTCAGCCAACGTTCGGCATTATTTGTTCTAGTCACTCTCTTAAGGCTTCGTGCAGAAAACTGCCGAACGTTTGTCGAGTCATCAACGCCGTGACTCGGCCAACGTGAACTCTAATCATCAGAGAACTAAAATCCCCACCTCACGTGTAAATTACCCGTGATTGGCAACACTGAGCATATTAATGCAGTTTCGGACACCAACGGCTGTTCCGCTGCGTGAACTCCCCCCCATTATGAGCTATGAAACTTATGAGCTATGAAACGATTTACAAATTATAAGCTATGTAACAGTCTGCTTTTAGCAATTATTTAACAAATACCAAACAGTTTCATAGCACATAACGCTTTTGGCAAACTGTTTCATAGCTTATAACGAAATTGACATTAGGTGTTATACCACATAATGCCATTATGAGCTATGCAACTTTTTGACATTATAACCTATAAAACGTATTGTCATATTATATGCTATACAACTTATGAGCTATGCAACTTTTTGGCAAATCCATTATGTGTTATGAAACAGTTTGTCAAATTCGTTATAAGCTATACAACTGTTGGGATTTTAAGAGTTAAACATTTTATTATGAGCTATGAAACTGTTTGCCATTATGAGCTATGAAACTTATGGGCTATGAAATTATGAGCTATGATACCCCACCACATTCTGTAGCGTAATGTAAAATAAATTATGAAAGTCAAAGGCAGCAAAATGGAAGACTTTCTTAGGACCCAGTGATATTTTATTGGTGTGGTGTTTATTATAAAAAATACTATGGTTAAAAAAATAAAAAACAAGTAGTCTAGGGAAATATTGTCAAAATGTTATTTACAAAAAATAGCTCTGAACATTTCTAAAAATATATTCATCTAGAGGCAACACAACGATGCCAAAAATGTTATGCAGCAACATGGAGGAAGAAAAAATGCAGCAATACATTTTTTCACCCCTAAAAAACTATTTAAAATCCATTAAAATTACTTTATTAATTTACTAAATTGAAAAATTTGTAGGACCTAACAATTAAAAGACTTTTAGGACTGGTAGACATCCCAATTGCTCTTGGATTCAGCCTGGTAATATGATTACTTTTGAAGTAGGCTAACTACCTCAGGTAATATAAATTAGTTGACTAGAAATTGCAAAGTTTAATCTTTATTACATTTAGAGAGAAAAAGGAAAACAATTTTAAACACTGATTTATTTTAAACAATGTATTCCAATAACATCAAGTAAACAGTTAACTTAGCTAGCCTAAACAGTTTAGGTATTAATTTGTTCGCTGAAGTTGTCCACTTTCTCAGTACCATGAAAGAAGTATCTGAAACAATAAAAATATTATTTGTAGGGTGCTGTGAATGAATTTTTTTTAAACTAACATTAGGTTACAGTATTTTTTAATGATAAGAAAAGTTGTTAGAATTAATATTTAGTCTACCTCTAAAGGCATAACCAACACAGCTAATGTTTAGGATCAAATATTTTTCCTGTAGCCTACATCCCCTTTTCTAAGTTAAGATTGAGAAGTTAAGATAAACTGGACATTACTCGGACCATGTAAAAAAACATCCAAATAGGCATTGGTTTAAAAAACCAATTAGGCCTACCTTTTATCTCTTATGAAAGATGGCAAAACAGAGTAAGCCAAATATGATCTTCATCTTTTAGGTCATTTGATAAAGGTGTATGGTTTGCGCGAGTGCTATATAAAATAATGTGTTAACTGCTGGAAGTTCAAAGTAAATATAGTAATCACTAGGTACTGTGGGGAAATAGCAGTGAACTATCAATGTTCCTTTAGTTTCATACATTCTATGCGGAAAGGTGAATTAAGAATGTTTCACAGCAGATTGGGCAAATTCAAGAATTTTGTATTAGTATCTCAAATTTGAACCACTGTCGGCCTTAGCGAGTGCCTGGCCCTGGGCAAGAAAACGTTTGCGAGGCAATTCTACTCAATGCGTTCTTAATTCTTAGACAAATATTTAACCACACGTAAATTATGTGTAAGGGTGGTCCAGTGATGGAAAACATCAAAGTTTTTGATACTTCTCCTATAGGGCCAATGCACAAATTCTAAAAGGACACTATGCAATGTTAGAGCCTAACAGTTACGGAGTTTCTTATTCCAAGAGTGATCATTACGTGTCCCAACTCTTTAGATCGCAAATCTCTCATTATCTTTTGGTCAGATCTGCCACACTGCATTGAACACTGTTAAATTGAGGCACTTATTAATTGGAAAATGAAGTAGGAGAGTTGAGGGTTGGGAAATTCACGGTCATAAGTTGAGAATTTTAGGTTGTCTCCTTTTACAGTTTGGTGAGTGTGTCAAGCAACACCAACGCTGCTGTGAAACATTCTTAATTCACCTTTCCGCATAGAATGTATGAAACTAAAGGAACATTGATAGTTCACTGCTATTTCCCCACAGTACCTAGTGATTACTATATTTACTTTGAACTTCCAGTAGTTAACACATTATTTTATATAGCATTTGCGCAAACCATACACCTTTATCAAATGACCTAAAAGATGAAGATCATATTTGGCTTACTGTTTTGCCATCTTTCATAAGAGATAAAAGGTAGGCCTAATTGGTTTTTTAAACCAATGCCTATTTGGATGTTTTTTTACATGGTCCGAGTAATGTCCAGTTTATCTTAACTTCTCAATCTTAACTTAGAAAAGGGGATGTAGGCTACAGGAAAAATATCTGATCCTAAACATTAGCTGTGTTGGTTATGCCTTTAGAGGTAGACTAAATATTAATTCTAACAACTTTTCTTATCATTAAATACCCCCGTTGCAGCAGACCTGCATACTCAGCGAATTTCAAGTGCAAAACAACATATTTCGATCCAACATAGCGAGATTTGACTTGTTTTTGTAAGCTCCATAAGAATAACATGGGGAATGAGTATGGAGGTTTGCTGCTACAGGTATATTAAAACTGGGTGGTTTTAATTCAATATTTAGTAGATCTGAACTAGAAGAAGCCATTTACCAAGTTTTATCAAGATATGTTGAGAAATAAGCGAGATATAGAATTTTACTTATTTCCCATAAGGTTAACATTGGGACAACGTACTGCGTTTACCACTTTCAATATCTCGGCAACCAATGGACATAGAGCCATGATTCAAAATACTAAATTGTTTGTTTTTTTGGGCTGAATTCAATGGTGCCAATAAAAATTTGAAAAATTTTATTTTTCTATGTAAAAATCTCAAAAAACCCATTTTTGGGGGGGTTTACCCCCCTTTACCCCCCCCTTCCGGTGGTCCGATCGGGCTGGTTTACGAACTCGTCCGAATGCCAAATTTCATTCCGATTGGACCATTTTTGCGCAAGTTATCGTGCTTAAAGACACATATATATATAGATATATAGATATATATATATATATATTTATGAAAGTGAACGAATGGTGTTTTTGGCATCTGAGGACCTCAAAAAGAAAAGTTATGATGGTTTTAGGCTTAGGTCTTACCATGAGACCTACGGTAACAGCTTCTTCCCTATAGGGGAAATTCGCTAAAAATACTGTAACCTAATGTTAGTTAAAAAAAAATTCATTCACAGCACCCTACAAATAATATTTTTATTGTTTCAGATACTTCTTTCATGGTACTGAGAAAGTGGACAACTTCAGCGAACAAATTAATACCTAAACTGTTTAGGCTGGCTAAGTTAACTGTTTACTTGATGTTATTGGAATACATTGTTTAAAAATAAATCAGTATTTAAATTTTTTTTCCTTTTTCTCTCTAAATGTAATAAAGATTAAACTTTGCAATTTCTAGTCAACTAATTTATATTACCTGGGGTAGTTAGCCTACTTCAAAAGTAATCATATTACCAGGCTGAATCCAAGAGCAATTGGGATGTCTACCAGTCCTAAAAGTCTTTTAATTGTTAGGTCCTACAAATCTTTCAATTCAGTAAATTAATAAAGTAATTTTTATGGATTTTAAATAGTTTTTTTGGGGTGCAAAAATGTATTGCTGCATTTTTTCTTCCTCCATGTTGCTGCATAACATTTTTGGCATCGTTGTGTTGCCTCTAGATGAATATATTTTTAGAAATGTTCAGAGCTATTTTTTGTAAATAACATTTTGACAATATTTCCCTAGACTACTTGTTTTTTATTTTTTTAACCATAGTATTTTTTATAATAAACACCACACCAATAAAATATCACTGGGTCCTAAGAAAGTCTTCCATTTTGCTGCCTTTGACTTTCATAATTTATTTTACATTACGCTACAGAATGTGTGTAGTCATTCTGAAGCAGGCAAAAGGAAAGGACAAATCTGGGTACCAATATGATTCTGTTTTATGTCTATTATTTTTAGAGTTTTTTAAAGAATCCATTACTATTCTTATTTAGCGTCAAACGTTAAAACAACTATAAAAAAATTATTTTTGTGTTGTGGATTTGCTTGCTTTAAAAATTTTACTTTTGGATTAATATATATCCTCTTGGGTTGTTTTAGACTGCTTCTGCAGATGTGTGTGTGTGTGTGTGTGTGTGTGTGTGTGTGTGTGTGTGTGTGTGTGTGTGTGTGTGTGTGTGTTGCAGCCAATGGAGTCGATTTTATGATTCTTGTGTATTTGTAAAAACAACTTACAAGGATTAAAAAACAAAAGTTCATTAATACACAAATTCAGTTTCTATTCAGGAAAAGTGAAAAATCTTTAAAAACCTCATAAAGTGTCTAATTTATAAAGGGAAGTGCTTGTAATCAGAAGAGAAAGATATAAGTTAATCTGAAACTTTGCATCTAGAATCCTGTCCAACTACTAGTTTATTTTAATAAATAGATTAATCACTATTAATCAGTCACTTACTAAACTCAACTAATGTTCCCAGCACTGAAAAAAACTTAATACAAGGCTGCATTTACTGAATATTTTATAAACAAATTGAGAAATGTTTTAATTTTTCAGCAAATTTCCCCTGTAGAAAAGAAGCTGTTACTGTGTGATTCAAAACATAGGCTTAGGAAAAAGAACTAAGCCTGAGACCACCATAACTTTTTGTTCTGAGTTCCCCGGATGCCAAAACCATCGTTCATGGCCATAAATAAATAATGTGTCTTTGAGCACAATAACTCACCGATACAATAACTGGTCCGATCTGCATGAAATTCGGTGCAGACATTTAAAGTAATAATTATTGAGACGATTTCGAAACCCAGCCCATATCGGACCATCGGATGGGAGTAAGGGGGGATTAACCCCCCTAAAATAGTAGTATACCTATAACCCAACCCAAAGAGTCTCCTAGAGAATGAGGCTAAAAACCCTTTGTGGAACTATAGCCATAACTTGGCCTTATCTAATACCTCAGCAAATTAAACAATCTAAGTTGCATACTTGTCACTAGCCTCAAGACAGCTGTTCCTTCTCATGATGAACCAACGTTTGAACTGTTGAAACTAGTAAAACTATCTGCCTCCCATTTTGATTAGATTTAGCCAATGCTGCTTGCAGCCAATCTAACTAGAAGTGACCTACCATGTACAAAGTAAGAATGTAAGAACTGTACCCCATTATATCTGTCCCATTGCCTTTTGTGCAGTATTTCTGTAAATATATTATGATGGGATAGGCTAAGATTTCCATAATAGGCCTGTAAGTCCTTGTTAAATATTAATATGAGAACTTTCTATTTTAAGACTTTACTAAGAGCCTAAACATGTTCAGGAGTATATTTGTACCTATTAATCTAAATTATTAAAGACAACTACCCAAACCACAACTCTAAGACAATTTTTTTTCATGCAAGTATAAAATTAATTAGTTTGTAGGTGAAATGAAACTTTGCACTTTTCGTTTTCATAACTGTTCAACAACTTTTAAAAAGCAACAATTGTTATCATACGAAATTGAGTGGATAACAGACAAGTCAGTTACTCTACAAATGAATATTTCGAGTTCTTTTTAGGCCTATGGTTGTTTATTTATCGCTGCTAAGTTCTACAACCACTGACTTTTGTTTTGACAGGCCACCAAAGTCATGACGTAGGTCTGATGTAGCGCCTCCACTTTTGCCATGACGTCACTGACGGGTCAGCCAATCAGACGTCGATCGGGTCAGCCAATCAGAGGCTAGGTGGCAAAACTAATACTGAAATAAAAATTATGCTCACGGCACAAAGTATACAAGGCAGATTATGATATCTATATTTTCTTAAATGATTCCTTACAACTTCTGTTATTATACTTGAATTGTTGTAAAAGAAACAATTGACAGAACCATTGTACTAATTATAAATTATTGTTTTTCCATATAAGAAACAGTAATTTTAGGTATACAGTATTTAATTTTGTTCAAAAATGACGTGTAAAACATTAAAATACCCCCGTTGCAGCAGACCTGTATACTCAGTGAATTTCAAATGCAAAACAACATATTTCAATCCAACATAGCGAAATTTGACATTGGTAAGCTCCATAAGAATAACATGGGGAATGAGTATGGAGGTTTGCTGCTACAGGTATATTAAAACTGGGTGGTTTCAACTCAATATTAAGTAGATCTGAACTAGAAGAAGCTATTTACCAAGTTTTATCAAGATATGTTGAAAAATAACGGAGATATAGAATTTTACTTATTTACCATAAGGTTAACGAATTTCCCATTGGGACAACGTACTGTGTTTACCACCTTCAATATCTCGGTAACTAATGGACATAGAGCAGTGATTCAAATATAAAATTGTTTGTTTTTTTGAGCTGAATTCAATGGTGCCAACTAAAATTCGTTAAATTTTTATTTTTCTATGTAAAAAACTCCAAAAAATTCATTTTTGGGGGGTTTAACCCCCCTTTACTCCCCCTTCCGGTGATCCGATCGGGCTGGTTCACGGTCTCGTCCGATTGATTACCACTTTACACGTCTGTACCAATTTTCATTAAGATTGGACAATTTTTACGGCCGCTGTAGTGCTAACAGACATATATATATATATATATATATATATATATATATATATATATATATATATATATATATATATATTTATTTATATATATATATATATATATTTATTTATTTATTTATAAATTCGAACGAATGGTGTTTTTGCTTCTGGTGGCCCCAAAACGAAAAGTTATCGAGGTATCGGGCTTAGGTCTTACCATGAGACCTACGGTAATAGCTTCTTCCCTATAGGGGAAATTCGCTAAAAGTAATCTTCACAATCACAGTTCTTTCAAAACTTATTTCAATCAAATTATTAATATACATTACTCATAAGAAAGTTGAAATTTTAAGTAAAGTGCTAAGTTACTATTAGCAAGGCCACACTACACTACAGGCCGGAGTCTCCCCCCCCCCCTCCTCCCTGATGCCACGTCACAACACCGACCGAACTCCTAGCGCTGTGTTGGAAATAACAACTAAAATCATATGAGAATCGTAAACATTTACCAAAAAATTATGACATTAGAACATCGAAATTAAAACAATAAGAAACAAAACTGTCAAATTTCCAATAAATCATCTGATGAAAAGTAAACAAATCACTTGCCTGTAATGTTTACCGGTTTTTAATTTTATAAAATAAAGTCTTGTTTTCTTTAAAATTATTTTCGGCCGCATTTGGTTATTCATTAATTAATGCAGATTCGAAAAAATAATGGTTTCTAAACGAAAACTTAAACGAATTACTTAGGGCACGATAGTTTTAGGAGTGCGACAGTGAATCGCCATAAGAGTACATTATAAAAGCGTCTGCGATTCCGTCTGATAATGTGACGTCACCACAAAAGGACTCCGGCCTGTAGTGTAGTGTGGCCTTGCTATTAGGCCAGTCATTCTACAAAAATTAACATGGGGAACCTCAAAAAAAACTGCAAGAAAACGTTTTTTGATGGAATTCTGCTTAAAAAATATGAATTTTAACATATCCAAAGTTTACCAAAATCGGACCATGGGAACCTCACTAAAATCACGTTTCAAAATGGCGGCTTTTCCCACCATACAACAATTTTTGAAAAAAGACATTCAACTGCATTTTGTATCAATGTTTTTAATACCACCTACGGTTGGTAGGTGTAAAGATAATTGAGTTCTGTTTTCACCAAATTGTTTATCTTACTTAGAGCTTTAAAATTATGTATAAAATGACATATGTTTACGTTTGAAAATTCCGAGATTCGAACCCATGACCCCCGGTTTTTGGAACACCCTGTATTTTAAAAATCTTAATAGTAGTTTATGCAACGATTGTATAATGAATGCCTTTAAGCCAAGAGTGAGATGTAAGTTAGAACACGAGCGAAGCGAGTGTTCTAAATATCTCACGAGTGGCTTAAAAGCATAATACAATCGTTGCATACACTATTTTATCTACGACCAACAATATACGACAAAATTTCCCCCGAAGTTAAACAAAACTCATGACTTTTACTAATGATGGAATAGGTCAACTAAAATTTGAGGTTAGGCAAATAAGCAGACTGAACCATGAATCGTTGTGGAACAATCAGCTGATGGGATAAGTAAACTCAAACATGAATCGTGATGCAACAATCAGCTGATGTGCGAATTGCGTAATTGTTATTATGACACTACTTCCGTCAAATGCCAAGCTCTCATTGGTCTAGAACCAGTACTCTAAAGTGACTCCAGTACTCTAAAGTTGTCACTTGAGTACTGCTTGGTTTTTGGTGTTTTAATGTATATCATTATAATGTTTATTGCAATACCATAATTGGTCCTTATTGCAATGGTCGTAGATAAAAATATTTTTACGTTGTTCCTTACAGTTCGCGCATTATATCTCCGGCTATGACTGAGTCAGCTGATTGTAAGGTGCGGGGGGGAGAGGGGGTACTTTTCTGAAAACATTTTCTAAAACACCGCTGCTTGTCAAATGTTGTGTTTACCAATATCACATGTTAAAAATATCATATGACACGGTTAGTAGCGTAGTGGTCATAGCCGGAGATATAATGCGCGAACTGTAGGTGTGATTTAGACGAGAAATGTTTTGTTTCGTCTTTGCATGTTAAGCCGTTCGCCTATAATCTGTTGTGGACGGCTTAGAAGACTCACCCTGTATAGTTACATCTTAGATATGCTATTTTAAAATTTTCGCGGCAAATTTCAAGAAAAATCATATATTAAAAACAGCCGCCATTTTGAAACGGTTGAGGATTCTTTATTATTATTTTCTACAAAGATAGCGTCTAATAAGCGACTAACATACTAAACTTGAAATTACTACTACGTGATGAATTTAAATTAATATTCCTGCAATAACTAAAAGATATATAACAAATTTTCTCCTTCTTCAGAGATAAATTATTAGCGGCACACCAGTCCTGAACAAGGTTTAAACTATCTTCAAGTTTTTCATGTGTTACCTGTATACTATTACAACAAACTTTCAGGCCCAAGTCATCAGCAAATAAAAAACCTTTTATTCCGTCTCTTTCAAAATTTAAAGGCAAATCGTTAATATATATATTAAACATGTATCGAATTCATTAATTTATTGAAAAACAATAATTTATAATTATCAGAATGGTTTTGACAATTATTTCTTTAACAATTATTCAGGAATAATAACAAAAGTTTGAAGGAAAGATTTAAGTAAACAGATTTTATAATTAATTTACCAAGTATTTTTGTATTTTGGACCTTTAATAACATTTAAATAAACCGCTAAAATCAATTTTTAGGTTAGGTTCGGGGTACAGTTGGACAACTACTTCGACCGAGGGGTCAGCCGCTGTCCTGGCCGACTGTCCAGACAGTTGACTGACCTGTTCCGTTTGCACGAGTCGAAGTACCAGTCGAAGACAGTACTGACTTACCGACTGTCCTCTCTACTGGTCGCCGTGCAAACGGGCCTTCAAACTGTCCCCCGAATCTAACCTCAAAATTGATTTTAGCGGTTTATTTAAATGTGTTTCACGGTTCAAAATGCACAAATACAAGGCAATTTATAATATCTACTTTTATTAAATTATTCCTAACATATTCTGTTATTATACTTGAATTGTTGTTAAAGAAACAACAATTTTTTTAACTATTAAAAAAATAAAAATCTTTAAACGTTTCAAAATAGCGGCTATTTTTAATATTTGGCGGCAAATTTCAAAATAACCAAATATTTAAAATAGCCATAATTTTGAAACGGTTAAAGATTTTTTATTAATATTTTGTATAAAGATAGCGACTAATAAGATAAACATTTTCGCACAATCTCAACGCTGTAACTCAACCCGTTAAAGAGTTATGAATTATTTTGTAAAAACACATAAATACAGACAGACGCTTAACTAAATGAGATAGGACATTATGTCTATACAAACTTTTTTGGTTATTTTGACCCAAGAAATCACTAAGTAAATTATTGCCCCACAATTTTTGAACACCCTGTATTAGTATAATGTCCTGTAAACAAGGGTAGACGTAAACATTTCATTAGTTCGTGTTTTTTAACTATTTTTATTGTTGTGTAGCAGACAATCGTTTTGAATTCCCGCGCATTTTACAAGGCTACTGTCTGGAAATCATCTGCGCCGTGCAAACGAGCAGAGACAGTCAAGAACAGTTGGACAGTCCGTTTTAAAAAAAAGGGACAGCTACTGTCTACTGTCCTCAACTGTACTGGGCGTCGTGCAAACAGGCCCTTAGGTTCGGGGTACAGTTGGACAGCTACTTCGACCGAGGGGTCAGCCGCTGTCCTGGCCGACTGTCCAGACAGTTGACTGACCCGTTCCGTTTGCACGAGTCGAAGTACCAGTCGAAGACAGTACTGACTTACCGACTGTCCTCTCTACTGGTCGCCGTGCAAACGGGCCTTCAAACTGTCCCCCGAATCTAACCTCAAAATTGATTTTAGCGGTTTATTTAAATGTGTTTCACGGTTCAAAATGCACAAATACAAGGCAATTTATAATATCTACTTTTATTAAATTATTCCTAACATATTCTGTTATTATACTTGAATTGTTGTTAAAGAAACAACAATTTTTTTAATTATAAAAAAAATAAAAATCTTTAAACGTTTCAAAATAGCGGCTATTTTTTAATATTTGGCGGCAAATTTTAAAATAACCAAATATTTAAAATAGCCATAATTTTGAAACGGTTAAAGATTTTTTAATAATATTTTTTATAAAGATAGCGACTAATAAGTTAAACATTTTCGCACAATCTCAACGCTTTAACTCAAACCGTTAAAGAGTTATGAATTATTTTGTAAAAACACATACATACAGACAGACGCTTAACTAAATGAGATAGGACATTATGCCTATACAAACTTTTTTGGTTATTTTGACCCAAGAAATCACTAAGTAAATTATTGCCCCACAATTTTTGAACACCCTGTATTAGTATAATGTCCTGTAAACAAAGGTAGACGTAAACATTTCAGTAGTTCGTGTTTTTTAATTATTTTTATTGTTGTGTAGCAGACAATCGTTTTGAATTCCCGCGCATTTTACAAGGCTACTGTCTGGAAATCATCTGCGCCGTGCAAACGAGCAGAGACAGTCAAGGACAGTTGGACAGTTCGTTTTAAAAAAAGGGACAGCTACTGTCTACTGTCCTCAACTGTACTGGGCGTCGTGCAAACAGGCCCAAGAGGCTCCCAATCGCAAACATTATAAAGTTGATAATGCCTTTTAAATTTAGGAATAATGTTTACTTTTTACCGAACACTATAATTTGTAGATATCTTTAAAGTTTTCCAAATTAATTGATTTCTACTTGTGGTTTATTCTCGTACAGTTGTACACCCCAACTAAGAAAACTTATTAGCCTAACTATTAAATATTTTTGGGAATTCTCGCCAAATGGCAAGAAAATATGAACCGTCTCAGGCCGCTTTTCGCTACCACCACGCCATACCACGCCTCTGCGCCTCTGCCTTGCTCCTAGTGGCGACAACGGGTTGCAACGGGCGCGCCACAGGCATGCCGGTTCCCGGTCGCCACTTGTATGAAAAAGAGGCGTAGCGGTAGCGAAAGGTGCGGACGCCCACACCACATCGCTTCTGTGTGCATTGGCATAGAGTAATAATGACATTGGCGATTTGTTGACATGGGAGCAATGGGGAAACCGTGCCGTGCCCGTGCTACGCCTCCGCGAAACGCCAGTTCTGTGTGAATTGGGCATGGCCTGATACTGCCTCACCTCACAAGGCTTGGAGTCGTGTTACAGGTGCCGTGATATAAGCCCATTATTAATATGCTGCTATTGTTTAATTTTGGCTTATTCTACTGTAACTAATTAAGGTAACAAATATAAGCTTTAACTTGGTTTATAAATTATTATGCCATCTTATACTGCTTATGTCTGAAACCAAAAAACATTTTAAAATACTAAGGAGTCATGAGCGTTGATCGACTGGGGCTTTCAATATTGCCATGTTAGCAGCGCTGTTGGCAACGCTATTGATATTAATTAATTATGATCTACTCTTATAATTCAGTTTAGTCTCTTTTCTTTAGACCTGGTTTAGTCTATAGTCCAGTCTTGGGACAACTAAATCTCCAGTTCCACCGGGCCGATTTTATTAATTAACTAGCAGTTGCCCGTGGCTTCGCTCACGATAAAAAATACCCCCCGTTGCAGCAGACCTGCATACTCAGCGAATTTCAAATGCAAAACAACATATTTCAATCCAACATAGCAAGATTTTACATGTTTTGGTAAGCTCCATAAGAATAACATGGGGAATGAGTATGCAGGTTTGCTGCTACAGGTATATTAAAACTGGGTGGTTTTAATTCAATATTTAGTAGATCTGAACTAGAAGAAGCTATTTACCAAGTTTTAACAAGATACGTTGAGAAATAACCGAGCTATAGAATTTTTCTTATTTCCCATAAGGTTAACATTGGGACAACGTACTGTGTTTACCACTTTCAATATCTCGGTAACCAATGGAGATAAAGCAGAGATTCAAAATACTAAATTGTTTGTTTTTTGAGTTGAATTCAATGGTGCCCACAAAAATTCGATAAATTTTATTTTTCTATGTGAAAAACTCAAGAAACCCATTTTTGGGGGTTTATCCCCCTTTACCCCCCCCCTTCCGGTGGTCCGATCGGGCTGGTTCACGAACTCGTCCAATTGATTACCACTTTACATGTCCGTACGTACCAAATTTCATAAAGATCGGACCATGTTTGCGGCCGCTATCGTGCTAACAGACACATATATATACAGTGCTTGATTTGCGGCGGAACGGCGTTCCGGGGCCTCTTTCTGCCGCAAGAGTCGATCGTGTTTAATCGGCCGGAGTGTGTTTTGCAAGAGACGATCGCGTGTAATCGGACGGATAATTTGCCGCTAAATACAATCGCTTACTATCGGCCGGAGAATTTGCCACGAGAGAGAATCGAGTGTAATCGGCCGGAATATTTGTCGTAAGAGACGATCGCGAGTAATCGGACGGAGACTTTGCCGCAAAAGACGATCGCGAATGATCGGCCGGAGAATTTACTGCACAAGAAAATCGAGAGTAATCGGCCAGAGAATTTGCCGCAAAAGACGATCGTGTATGATCGGCCGGAGAATTCGCCGCTAAAGAGATCGCGTAAGATCGGCTGGATAATTCGCCATAAGAGAGGATCATGTGTAACCGGCCGAAGTATTTTTCGGAAGAGACGATAGCGTGTACTCGGCCGGATTAATCTTACTGAAAATAACAATCGCTTTAAATGTGCGGAAATTACGCGCGGAGTTTCGGCCTGAAATTAGCGCTCATTTGTCTAGTCATGAGTTAAGCCGAATGTTGAAAACGCTAAAAACACCTGAATACTCGAACAAGGCGTCATCAAAAAATCGATAATTTCTTTACAGAATTCTTTTTTAGTAAAATAATGCTTTGATAGTTTGTAATTTACTCATCAACAATTTGAGTTAGATAAAATTTGACTTTTCAAATCATCCTAAAATTATTCACATACACAAATAATACTTTGTTGAGCGGAAGAATAATTTTAAAGGGGGGGGGTTATGTACAAACTTGCAAATTACAGTTCCGGTACCTCATTTTTTACAAATCAAGCACTGTATGTATATATATATATATATATATATATTCGAACGATTAGTATTTTTTGCTTCTGGAGGCCCCAAAACGAAAAGTTATAGTTGTCCCGAGCTTAGGTCTTACCATGAGACCTACGGTAATAGCTTCTTTCCTATAGGGGAAATTCGCTAATACAGCTGATCTTTAATGCTGTTCTTTGACCTGTCAAATTTTAGTACTCACAGCTGTTTACAATGCAGTATTTGAATGTTTACATCCTTATAAAATGTAAACATTGAAGCTGAGGACGTTCACGGGGCGTAGCCCGTAGCCCGAGGGGATTTTAAGGAAGTGAATAGGCCCATGTCCTTTTCTGATATGGTGGCTCTATTCCTGCAAAATTTTTGCTCAGTTGGTCCAGTATTTTTCACGTAGTTGAAAAACAGATATTCACACAAACATACACATACTTTCACATTTATAATATTGCTAGCTGATCAACACGGTTTTACCCGTGGAAAAACAGAAATACCCCCGTTGCAGCAGACCTGCATACTCTGCGAATTTCAAACGCAAAACAACATATTTCGATCCAACATAGCGAGATTTGACATGTTTTTGTAAGCTCCATAAGAATAACATGGGGAATGAGTATGCAGGTTTGCTGCTTCGGGTATATTAAAACTGGGTGGTTTTAATTCAATATTTAGTATATCTGACCTAGAAGAACCCATTTACCAAGTTTTACCAAATATGTTGAGAAACAAGCAAGATATAGAATTTTACTTATTTTCCCATAAGGTTAACATTGGGACAACGTACTGTGTTAACCACTTTCAATATCTCGGTAACCAATGGACATAGAACAGTGATTCAAAATACTAAATTGTTTGTTTTTTTGAGCTGAATTCAATTGTGCCAACAAAGATTTTATAATTTTTATTTCTCTATGTAAAAAACCCAAAAACCCATTTTTGGGGGGGTTTACCCCCTTTACCCCCCTTCCGGTGGTCCGATCGGGCTGGTTTACGAACTCGTCCAAATAATTACTACTTTACATGTCCATGCCAAATTTCATTAAGATCGGACCATTTTTACACGAGTTATCGTGCTTAAAGACACACACACACACATATATATATATATATATATATATATATATATATATATATATATATATATCGTTTCTTTGAATAGGCCCATGTCCTTTTCTGATATAGTGGCTCTATTCCTGCAAAATTTTTGCTCAGTTGGTCCAGTATTTTTCACGTAGTTGAAAAACAGATATTCACACAAACATTTATGAATATTTATGAATAAAGTGAAGACACATTTATTCATAAATATATATATATATTTATGAAAATGAACGAATGGTGTTTTTGGCATCTGGGGACCTCAAAAAGAAAAGTTATGATGGTCTCGGGCTTAGGTCTTACCATGAGACCTACGGTAACGGTAACAGCTTCTTCCCTATAGGGGAAATTCGCTAAAACTTCCTTAGATTTCAGATTTAATGTTAAGGTTTCCATGACAACTTATATGAGCTTCCCTATACTTTAACATTGAAACTTTGATGTATCATAGGGCCAGGGCGCAGCCCTGAAGGAATATTTAAAAATCCGTTCTTAGTGGGTGCCTATGCCCTGAGAGGAACGTTTTTATGCAAAGTTTCAAGGGTCTAGGTCAAGTAGTTTGGGCTGAGCGATGATAGGTCAGGGGATTTGACAAATATATAGTAGACTGGCTGATCAACACCGTTTTTACCCGTGGAAAAACAGAAAAACTTTCTTATATTCATGATTTAATGTTAAGGTTGCCATTACAACTTATATGAGCTTCCCTATACTTTAACATTGAAACTTTGATGTATCATAGGGCGTAGCCCAGAGGGAATTTTTAAAAATCCGTTCTTATAGTGGATGCTTATTCCCTGAGAGGAACGTTCATGCAAAGTTTCAAGGTTCTAGGTCAAGTAGTTTGGGCTGTGCGATGATAGGTCAGTGGTATTTGACAAATATATATAGTAGATAAAAAGTAGGATGGGTCGTTGGAAAGCCCTGTAGATTTGCAAATAATTATGCAAATAATTATGATAATAATAATTTTTTTTAAATTTATGGTGAAAAAGTAAAAAACACAGTATTGAAAACCTATTTTTTTACACATTTTATTTCGAGGCAAATTTGTAGGACTTTTTATTCTCTTTCTTAATATCACCTCCCACTTTAAAAGTTTTTATTCACCATTTAAAGGTTATTTGCAAAAAAGCTGAGCAGCCTCCGAATTTGTATTGGTGAGGAAATACTGAATTAAAGTTATTTTTGTTAAACTTTGTACGACTAAATCTAGAGTTCTACCAGACATATCGTTAGAAAGCTTCATCCGTGTAGATTTGCAAATAATTATTAAAGTCTGATTTTTTTAAAGATTTCTGATGAAAAAGTAAAAACACTTATTACTTATAAGAAATACATAAAAAAATCAGCTTGCTTTTTCAAGTTTCTATTTGTAGCCAAGTTTTGGCTGCCAGTTTTATCAGTATTTTCAAGGAAAGCTTATTAAAAATTGTAGGAAATGTTATTCGCTTTCAGAAGATCGTCCCCCACTTTGGTCGATTACCATACCATTTTAAAGTTATTTGCAAAAAAGCTAAGCAGCCTTTGAATTTATAGTAGTGAGAAAATATTGAGTTAGAGATTTTTTTTTAAACTTTATACAACTAAATATGCAGTTCTACAGGACCGATTTTATTAAATAATAAGTCTTGGGAAGCTTTCACATGAAATGGATTACGGTGTTTTATAGGAAATTTTATTCTTTTTCAGAATATCACCACCTTTTTGGTTGAGTTCTCCAGCATTTTAAGGTTATTTGCAAAAAAGCTAAGCAGCCTCCGAATTTACAGTGGTGATCGAAGTTACTGAGTTAGAGATTTCTTGCAAAACTCTGTACAACTAAATCTACAGTAGTTCTATCTGAGAGATTTCAATAATTAACGGGTCGTTGAAAAGCTTTCTACCTGTAGATTTACTAATCATTGTGATAGTTCGATTTCTATTAGCTTTATGGTGAAAAATAAAAAATACATGTTTTCCATGTATCTGATCATGTTTTTTCAAAACAATTTTATTTAAAAAAAAATCTAATAATTTTTTGGTATTTACAGGAAGAAACACATATATATAAAGTTTGCGCATTATATCTCCGGCTATGGCAAGGTCAGCTGGTTGCAAGGCGCGAGGGGAGAAGGGGTACTTTTCTGAAAACATTATTCTAAAGTCCCGCTATTTGTAAAACGTTGTGTTTACAAATAGCATATGTTAAAAAATCATATGATATGGTTAGTGTAGTAGTAGCCATAGCCGGAGATATAATGCGCTATTTTTCTCGAGACCGTTGTATCTAACCACACTGTTGTATTTTAAGCAATGTGTCTACTGTATTTAACCAAGACGGGCTCTGAAGCTAGTAAAAACAATAAAATATTTAGAAACAGTGTGATATGATTAGGCAGAGAGTAAGTTGTCAACAGGGCCATAAAATCATATTCCTAAAATTATACTAATACAAAAGGACTCTTTAGTTGTTAGTGAAAAGTCAATCACGTCTGCGATGCTACCTTATTGAGAGCTGCTGTCCAGGGCCGCCGAGAGCCAAGCCGGGCCCCAAGTCTAAAAACATTGTGGGCCTCTTAGGCATCGGCTACAACACCAGGGGGGACCTTGGGGGAGGTACCCACTAGTGAAAGGGGGGCCCGGGAGTCTCCCCTGGAGGATTTGTAAAATTATACATGAACTCACATTTTAGGCAGAGTTACCGTGGTCTAGATGCATACAAACATACAAAGGAATTCCACAAATTTTTATTAATAAAGAAACAAATTTCTGTATTTTTTAGATTCAGAAAAATTTGGACTAAACCTATAAGCAAGTTATTTAGAGTATCATTTACATATCAATATAAGTTGAATATTTATATTTAGCAAAGCTACTTCTGTCATTTAATCAGTGAACTCAAACGACTGTTTTTCACCCATTATTAATGTCTTTAAATCGGGAGCGTCCCATAACTCCGAGGTTTCACAACTCCGAGGTCTAGAAAAATGAAGTAATATTAACGTAGTAACTATTCCGAGGTTTCAGTACTCCGAGGTCGGAGTAGTTTAGTAGCAAAGAAATTATGTATCACAACTCCGAGGTTTCACAGTTTCGAGTTTTCACAATTTCTAGGTCTTAAAATTAAATTAGTTTGAACACTAAACTACTCCGAGGTCTCACAACTCCGAGGGGGTCCATTTCGCTAGCCCGGCCATGTTCGAAAATCTATATTTCAAACATACTACGATTTAATACTCAATTAGTACTATTTAGTACCCGAATACTAGATTTAGTACTCCAAGCATTACCGAGTTATTAACAATAGTATGATGCCGGGCCAGGGAAATGCTAGCCCGGCCATGTCAGAAAACGCGGATTTCAACGGTGCCACGATTTAATACTCAATTAGTACTATTAAGTACCCAAGTAATAGATTTAGTACTCCAACCATTACCGAGTTATTAGCCATTACGAATTATGGGGGCCGGAAATGCCAACCCGGCTATGTATGAAAATGCGGATTTCAACGGTGCCACGATTTAATACTCAATTAGTACTATTTAGTACCCAAGTAATAGATTTAGTACTCCAACCATTACCGAGTTATTAGCCATTACGAATTATGGGGGCCGGAAATGCCAACCCGGCTATGTATGAAAATGCGGATTTCGACGGTGCCGCGATTTAATACTCATTTAGTACTGTATAGTACCCAAGTATTAGATTTACTACTCCAACCATTGCCGAGTTATTAGCCATAACGTATTATAGGGGCCGGAAATGCCAACCCGGCTATGTATGAAAATGCGGATTTCGACGGTGCCACGATTTAATACTCATTTAGTACTATTTAGTACCCAAGTATTAGATTTACTACTCCAACCATTACCGAGTTATTAGCCATAACGTATTATAGGGGCCGTAAATGCCAACCCGGCTATGTATGAAAATGCGGATTTCGACGATGCCACGATTTAATACTTATCTAGTACCACTTAGTACCCAAGTATTAGATTTAGTACTCCAACCATTATCGAGTTAATAGACATAACGTATTATAGGGGGCCGGAAATGCCAACCCGGCTATGTATGAAAATGCGGATTTCGACGGTGCCACGATTTAATACTCAATTAGTACTATTTAGTACCCAAGTATTAAATTTACTACTCCAACCATTACCGAGTTATTAGCCATGACATATTATAGGGGCCAGAAATGCCAACCCGGCTATGTATGAAAATTCAGATTTCGACGGTGCCACGATTTAATACTCATTTAGTACTATTTAGTACCCAAGTATTAGATTTACTACTCCAACCATTACCGAGTTATTAGCCATAACGTATTATAGGGGCCGTAAATGCCAACCCGGCTATGTATGAAAATGCGGATTTCGACGATGCCACGATTTAATACTTATTTAGTACCACTTAGTACCCAAGTATTAGATTTAGTACTCCAACCATTATCGAGTTAATAGACATAACGTATTATAGGGGCCGGAAATGCCAACCCGGCTATGTATGAAAATGCGGATTTCGACGGTGCCACGATTTAATACTCAATTAGTACTATTTAGTACCCAAGTATTAAATTTACTACTCCAACCATTACCGAGTTATTAGCCATGACATATTATAGGGGCCAGAAATGCCAACCCGGCTATGTATGAAAATTCAGATTTCGACGGTGCCACGATTTAATACTCATTTAGTACTATTTAGTACCCAAGTATTAGATTTACTACTCCAACCATTACCGAGTTATTAGCCATAACGTATTATAGGGGCCGTAAATGCCAACCCGGCTATGTATGAAAATGCGGATTTCGACGATGCCACGATTTAATACTTATTTAGTACCACTTAGTACCCAAGTATTAGATTTAGTACTCCAACCATTATCGAGTTAATAGACATAACGTATTATAGGGGCCGGAAATGCCAACCCGGCTATGTATGAAAATGCGGATTTCGACGGTGCCACGATTTAATACTCAATTAGTACTATTTAGTACCCAAGTATTAAATTTACTACTCCAACCATTACCGAGTTATTAGCCATGACATATTATAGGGGCCAGAAATGCCAACCCGGCTATGTATGAAAATTCAGATTTCGACGGTGCCACGATTTAATACTCATTTAGTACTATTTAGTACCCAAGTATTAGATTTACTACTCCAACCATTACCGAGTTATTAGCCATAACGTATTATAGGGGCCGTAAATGCCAACCCGGCTATGTATGAAAATGCGGATTTCGACGGTGCCACGATTTAATACTCAATTAGTACTATTTAGTACCCAAGTATTAAATTTACTACTCCAACCATTACCGAGTTATTAGCCATGACATATTATAGGGGCCAGAAATGCCAACCCGGCTATGTATGAAAATTCAGATTTCGACGGTGCCACGATTTAATACTCATTTAGTACTATTTAGTACCCAAGTATTAGATTTACTACTCCAACCATTACCGAGTTATTAGCCATAACGTATTATAGGAGCCGTAAATGCCAACCCGGCTATGTATGAAAATGCGGATTTCGACGATGCCACGATTTAATACTTATTTAGTACCACTTAGTACCCAAGTATTAGATTTAGTACTCCAACCATTATCGAGTTAATAGACATAACGTATTATAGGGGCCGGAAATGCCAACCCGGCTATGTATGAAAATGCGGATTTCGACGGTGCCACGATTTAATACTCAATTAGTACTATTTAGTACCCAAGTATTAAATTTACTACTCCAACCATTACCGAGTTATTAGCCATGACATATTATAGGGGCCAGAAATGCCAACCCGGCTATGTATGAAAATTCAGATTTCGACGGTGCCACGATTTAATACTCATTTAGTACTATTTAGTACCCAAGTATTAGATTTACTACTCCAACCATTACCGAGTTATTAGCCATAACGTATTATAGGGGCCGGAAATGCCAATCCGGCTATGTATGAAAATGCGGATTTCGACGGTGCCACGATTTAATACTCAATTAGCACTATTTAGTACCCAAGTGTTACATTTAGTACTCAAACTATTACTGACTTATTAGCCATAACGTATTAGGGGCCGGGCATGTTAGCCTGGCCATGTAAGAAAAAGCTTATTTCATCGGTGCCCTGATTTCATACTCATTTAGTACTATTATTAACAGAGTATTATATTTAGTACTCTAACGATGTAATTGAATTAATTTTTCCAGCCCCAATTTATTTACCATTTCCGTTAAGGCACTGAGATAGAACTCTAGTGATCCTTTAAATTTTCAGTTTTTTATAAACCTACCATTAGTTGTAGACGTAATACGAATAACACATTATATGAAGCAGCCTCAAACGTAATTTATCAATTAATAATTATTATTGGACAAATTAATATCAGTGTGGGTTTGTACTTCAAGACTTGATACATTTTAATGTTTACTTAATTTTTAATCAAACTACTGGGAACAATTTTTTATTCTTTCGGTTTGTCAATCGTATAAATTCAATTTGTTTTTAACCGTATCGTAAGGTTTGATTTACTGATAAAAATCAATAATTATAAATTATATTAAGTTGAATAGCAAATAGTTTCTACCGTTTTCCATTACAATTATACTGACAGAATAGTCATATAGAGGGGAGTACATAACACACCTGGTGATAAGTGAACCGAACAAGGCAAGAGACTGTTATTAAGAATCTTGGCTGCTAATAAAACTATTATTAAAGCTATATGAAACGAAGAACTAATGTTTTACGCTTTCTGTAATATGTCCGAATCTTAAGATTGGTCTGCTACCTTTACAATTCTAAAATTTGTTGGTCAGTTATAAGTTGTCATTTGTCTCTTCAGTGTCACCATTTTATGTTAAATAAGCTTCTCTTGCTCGCCCAATAAAAAGGTAAGAATTTCACTTACTCTTTAGTTAAATTTCGCTTATTTATAATCCAAGTAGCCATTATATATAAGTGGCAAAACCTGTTGAACATTTTATGCTTTATTCGATACATCAATCAATCATTAATCTACATGTAATCGTGTAGCATTGTACTGTTACTAGAAACTATTAATGATCAAGTATTGGTACTTAGGACTAAGACTAAAGCAGTGATATTTTACAATTATTAATAATCGTTGGTATTTTCTGAATATGTACGTTAGTGATAAAAGTTAAAACTGGGAGCAGTAAAAGTAAAAGATGCAAGATAAACCAAAAACTATAGAACCTAGAATTTACCTACATAGCCGGGCCAGCATATCCAGCCCACATTAAGTAATATAACTATAAACTCAGTAACGGGTAGAGTACTAAACCAAATACTCGAGTATTAAATAGTAATATTTAAGTATTAAATTGTGCTACAACGATATTCACATTTCTTACTTGGCCGTCCTGGCATATCTAGCCTCTACAATACGTTATGGCTAATAACTCGGCAATAAATAATTGAAGTATTGATTATATATACTTGGGTAATAAAATTTACTAACTGAGTATTAAATCGTGGCAGCGTTGAAATCCGCATTTTCTTACATGGCCAGATTGGTATTTCCGGCCTCTACTATACGTTATGGCGAATAACTCGGTAATGGTTGGAGTACTAAATCTAATACTTGGGTACTAAATAGTACTAATTGATTATTAAATCGTGGGATCGTTGAAATCCGCATTTTCTTACATAGCCGGGTTAGCATTTCCGGCCATTAAAATACGTTATGGCTAATAACTCAGTAATGGTTGGAGTAGTAAATTTAATACTTGGGTACTAAATAGTACTAAATGAGTATTAAATCGTGGCACCGTCAAAATCCGCATTTTCATACATAGCCGGGTTGGCATTTACGGCCCCTATAATACCTTATGGCCAATAACTCAGTAATGGTTGGAGTATTAAATCTAATACTTGGGTACTAAATCGTACTAAATGAGTATTAAATCCTGGCACCGTCGAAATCCGCATTTTCTTACATAGCCGGGTTGGCATTTACGGCCCCTATAATACGTTAAGGCTAATAACTCGGTAATGGTTGGAGTACTAAATCTAATACTTGGGTACTAAATAGTACTAAATGAGTATTAAATCGTGGCACCGTTGAAATCCGCGTTTTCTGACATGGCCGGGCTAGCATTTCCCTGGCCCGGCATCATACTATTGTTAATAACTCGGCAAAGCTTGGAGTACTAAATCTAGTATTCGGGTACTAAATAGTACTAATTGAGTATTAAATCGTGGTATGTTTGAAATATTGATTTTCAAACATGGCCGGGCCAGCGAAATGGACCCACTCCGAGGTGTACAGCCCGAGTCAAAATGTGTTGCGCTTGTTGCCCACGTTCAGGTTGTAGGCACTTCACTGCTGCGCGTCGCGTCGTCGGCAAATTTCCTAATGCTCTGCAGCCTCGTTGTACAATTTCAATAATGGGTAATTTTTTCGTTTTAGACCTTATGATAAATAAATACCAAGGTTTTGGATTTAACTCACTACAAGAATGTCTATGTTTGTACACTAAATTAATTTTAATTTCTCTTTGAGACATCCATTTCATAACCTTCACTCTAGGCCATTTTATGAAAGTTAAAAAATACCGACAAGGTTTGAACTATAATTTCCTTATCGTACCTTCTTAGTATATTTAAAAATAGAGAGTATGTTTGTATTTATGAGTATATGTTTGCTTCAAGTAAAAATAAAAATACCGAACTGATTGAGCTGAAATATTGCTGAAATGCTAACCGTGGTTCAGGTCAACATTGCGTGTATGTGGAAACTTAGATAAGATAATTTCTCTTTATTTTGTTACATCAAACAACTTCTTCATCATCGTTTTCTACCTAGAAGATCAAAATCAATGTAAAAGCTAATCTAAATTTTTATTTTGCATAACACCTCTATTTTTTAAGTGGCGCAAACAGGCCTAATAAAATACTTTAATAAATTCCTACGTTTATCGCGGCTTTTTTTAAAGTTGCTAAGCCACATTCCCAATTATCAAACTTTCCCGGTTAATTAGAAGAAACCCGAAAATTGTGTATAGGGTGTCCACATAACGAGCATTGTTTATTTGCCACGGAACAAAGAATTATTTTGCGAACGTTTATTGGTTTAGTCACAACTTAAATTAGTATATATGTTAAATATATATTATATTTTTAAAAAATTTGAAATTTTAACTCTTGGGCCTCTTGGGTTCAATTATTATGTAATTAGATTTTTGTTTGCCATTAAACACGTTTATAACCCAGATATGACTGATTTCCAAAGATTTATGATGAACGCTCCGAATAAGGGATTCCTCGGATTTGTTTATAACGTGACTGAGCAAGTAAGCAAGCAAGAGGTTATAAGCAAGCAATGAATTCCTCTTAGAAGGGCTATAATAATGGCTTCGCGCACGGTTTAGCTCGACACAAGGTGATCAACAAGGATGTGCATATACTCCTTAAAATGACTACTTACATCAAATCAAATAAATACGTTCGTACTAACTCATGTCTTAAATTGCTTGGTTTTCCGGGTATCTGCATGTATAATTTTTCAGATGATAGTCTATAACTTTTGAACCACTCAAGGTATCGACATCAAACATGATATAGACTGATATAAAAAAATTTGGTTTTTCTTTTCCGAGTCCGTTCGGTTCTTCTACTCAACCGATTTTCATAATTGAGGTCTTAAATTAAAGGTATGTATGTGCAGATTTGCCATCAAGCAACCGCATTCATTTATCTGCCGTATTGCTCGAGTTATGCATAAAAGCAATTTCCTCCCTGTACATTTCTTATGGGAGTTAAATATGATTTTCCTTTTCCGAGTTCGTTTGGACCTTCTACTGAACCGATTTTCATAATTGAGGTCTTAAATTAAAGGTATGCACGCACAGATTTGCCATCAAGCATCGGCATTTATTTATCTACTCTATTACTCTACCAAAATACATAAATTCGATTATTTCCCGGGTTTTGAATTCAATTAAAGATATATTTCCCCAGTTCTAATTACGTAATTCTCTATGTTTTGGTCTAAGAACCTTCAGTGAAATACCAGCTTTCATTTGAGCTATTGATTATTATGATCGGACGTACCTGAAGCACCCTGCTGAATTCCGAACAACACAAAAAAAATTTTGTTTTTCTTTTCCGAGTCTCTTCGGCTCTTCTACTCGGCCGATTTTCATAAATGAGGTCTTAAATTGAAGGTATGCACGCGCAGATTTGCCATCAAGCATCCGCATTCATTTATCAACTGTATTACCCGACCAAAAAACATAAATTTGATTATTTCCCGAATTTTTCAATTCAATTGAAGATATATTTCCCCAGTTCTAATTAAGTTATTCTGCATGTTTTAGTTTAAGAACCTTCAGTGAAATACCAGCTTTCATTTGAGCTATTGATTATTATGATCGGACGTATCTGAAGCACCCTGCTGAATTCCGAACAACACAAAAAAAATTTTGTTTTTCTTTTCCGAGTCTCTTCGGCTCTTCTACTCGGCCGATTTTCATAAATGAGGTCTTAAATTGAAGGTATGCACGCGCAGATTTGCCATCAAGCATCCGCATTCATTTATCAACTGTATTACCCGACCAAAAAACATAAATTTGATTATTTCCCGAATTTTTCAATTCAATTGAAGATATATTTCCCCAGTTCTAATTAAGTTATTCTGCATGTTTTAGTTTAAGAACCTTCAGTGAAATACCAGCTTTCATTTGAGCTATTGATTATTATGATTGGATGTACCTAAAGCACCCTGCTGAATTCCGAACAACACAAATCTTGCATATAAAAATTAGGTTTTTCTTTTCCGAGTACGTTTATGGTCTGATCTTAATGAAATTTTGGTACAGACGTGTAAAGCGATAATCAAACGGACGAATTCGTGAACAAGCCCGATCAGACCACCCGAATGGGGGCAAAGGGGAAGAAACCTCCCCAAACGTGTTTTTTCTAATTTTTTACATAGAAAAACAAAATTTATCCAATTTTTTTGGCACCATTGAATTCCGCTAAAAAACAAACGATTTGGGATTTTTAATCACTGGTCCATGTCTATTAGTTACCGAGATATTGAAAGTGGTAAACACAGTACGTTATCCCAATGTTAACCTTATGGGAAATAAGTAAAATTCTATATCTCG
Source organism: Flexamia atlantica (assembly GCA_035578135.1). Taxonomy (NCBI): domain Eukaryota; kingdom Metazoa; phylum Arthropoda; class Insecta; order Hemiptera; family Cicadellidae; genus Flexamia; species Flexamia atlantica. Next base: position 42,999,382 of record JAQJVK010000001.1, on the reverse strand, counting down.
CTTATTTTTCAACATATCTCGATAAAACTTGGTTTGTGGCTTTATATAGATGAGATCTAATGTGTTATTGTTTAAAATCCCCGATATTTCCATTTTCGTGGCAGCAAACCTGCATACTCATTTCCCATGTTATTTTTATGGAGATTACAAAAATACGTCAAATCTCGCTATGTTTACTTGAACTATGTTCTTTTGCATTTTCCTGAGTATGCAGCTCTGCAACGGGGGTATTTTAGCATGGTAATAGTTAGTTTGAAAAGTCGTATGTGCCGGGCTGACACGTTGCTGTCCCGAAAACTTAAGTACAGAATATCTCATTAAATTCCTACTTTTTCCTTCGTGAAACAAATAATCTCCAATTTGGTAATAATTCGTGGTATAATGGTTTTCTGAAATTCCAACATAACCGGGCCCAGCTACATACACCTCTTTTTCAACTTAGGCAAGTGTTGGGCAAGTCTCATTGAAGTTGTGAAGCTGCATTGCATGTAACATTAATTTTGTGAATGAAGAATTATTTGATTTGAGTTGATTTTGTATCTTGATACAAACATTTACTGCTGCGGAGCAGTGTGGGTCCTCTAGTATAGACTGATATTTTTTTATAATGCGCTGGCAAGCAACTGGATTATAGTAAGCTATCAAACTCAAGGCGACACAGTCACAGTAAAGGTGCTGCTATACATACACGTCACGTCCATTTTCGATGTGAATGAAACCTGTGTAATCAAATGGAACCGGCTATACATGCACGTCACGTCACGTCGCGGCCCGACTCGAATGGTCTGAAGAGCATACACGGCCGAATCGGCCGAATTGGGACGCGACGCGACGCTACGTGACGTGCATGTATAGCCACTACCGTTCGCATCGATTCGCATCTGCTAGACTCTAAGGCCAGTTTCACACTATCCGATTTTTGTCGGTCCGACAAAAAGTCGGGTGTCGGAATAACCATCCGACACGAAACTAAGCACCCTTTCACATTATCCGGAACACCGGGTCCGACTAAAGTTTAATTTACTTGTACAGTCGTGCATGTTCCTTACGTTTATATAATTTTTGTTGAATTTGAAATGTTCTACTGCTCATATAATTTCTATGAAGCCGTTAGTTACAGTTGTTTTGAGAAAATTAACTTGTAATTTGAATCTTTGTGATCCATGAAAAAAGCGTTATGTCAATTACTAAATACCGTACAGCTAATCTATGAAATAACCGAAATATGAAACCCTAATATGTTACATTAATAGACGAATAAAACGTTATATTTTAGTTTCATTAAAAAAAGTCAAATATACCTATCTAAGTTATTTTTATATTATAAGAAGTCATAGGAAAATTTAAATGTAAACAATATTTAAGTGTAGACCATTGAGGTTGATGTTACATTTTTTGGCTTAAAAAACAATGTTAAATTGTAAAAAAGCGAGTGAAATCAAAATAACATATTATCTGTTCATTCACCTTTAAAATTTCAATACAATTATCCCACAATACGGGTCTAAATTCAATCAGTTCGGTTAAAGAATCATTGTCAATTTCTGCCATCGTTGTTATTTTTGAGCTCAATTATTTTTCGAGTATAGTTTGATAGACTAACAAACAACGTTTAAAAACTATAAAAATACAAACAACGCAAAGATATAAAACAATTACTAATCAGTCAGATTATCTGAAACTTGTTAATGCATGAGGAATATAAAAAAATAGCAGTCGGAAGTATATATGTCGGACAGTGTGAAAGCGGCCATTTGATCATATGTTCCACTGCTACCAAATGTGTCGGATGAATTCAATCCGGCATCAGACAAACCAGTGGTACCATCCGACTGCCACCGGGCGTCGGACCGACTAAAAGTCGTTGTCGGATAATGTGAAAGGCTCAATACATTTCTTTGTTTCACCAAAACTTCTCCGACATCCGATTTTTTGTCGGACCGACAAAAATCGGATAGTGTGAAACTGGCCTAACAGCCAAATGGCCGAGTGGACTTCGGCAATAATATAATTAATAATTATTATTATTCCATGATGATGATTACAGCGACCACATAGTACAAATCAGACGGATTATGCCAATCTTACTAGCATTACAGCAAATTAAGTAATCTATTGTCTAGGTAATATAGAAACATAAAACGGCGTTAAACCGCGTAGTCTGACAGTGCTCACGTTTCAAAGAACTCGTATTTGATACCATTTACCATTGAGGCTTAAGGTTTAAATTTTGTATGTGAAGAGTCCTTTAGTTTAAAATGGTAATAGTATCAATCATGTGCCAAAAATAATTGATTTTTGTATTTTAAAACATGACAAAAGTAATAAGTTTTTATTAGACTTTAAAACTTGATATGAAAAAATTAGTCGGCTGCTACTTTTTTATTTGTTGGTCAGGTAAAATAACAAACGGTGTAAATTGTTGCTAAAGAGATAAATTTTTGTAATAATATTTTTTGAAAATATTTTCTGCCGTAGTTTGGTTGATAACTTAGTTTTTGTGAGAGTATACCCGTGCAGCGACTGCATGAAAACAAAGTCAATACAAAAATGCTCTTTAAAAAATTATAGTCTTCTTCTAAAATACGACTGTGGTATCAAATTAAAGGTCTGAATCTCACAATCACTATGGTACCAGTTATAAATGGCTTAGAGGCAGTTTACCCATCATACGAACGTTACTAGAGCATTGCGTGGTAGCAGCTTCTCTAAAAAAAATGTAAGGAAAAGCTTCTACGTTATCAGTGTTTACGATGTGTAGATTGCTGTAAACAATTTATATTTGGTACTGTAGTAATTCTGAGATTAATACCTTTGATACCATATTTGTAATTTTTATGTAGTTTGTTTTTTCCATGTTTAGGGACTAAGCATAGTATGTTTTAAAAACGTACTAATAAAAATTAAGGAAAGAAATCTGTGATTCGTCCTCATGTATTTTTTTAATGGGGAAATTTTAATTATCACTAAGCTCTTTGAATTTAAAAGATAGTATTGGTGGGAACTCTGAGCGCGCGCTTTTTCCCGCGTCTTTGGATGTCGCATCCTGTGCGGATGCAAATCGATGCGAATGGCTGCGAATCAATGCGAATATGTATAGCCACCCCCTTACGGATCGCCGGATTGGCCGTAAGTGGACGTGACGTGATGTGACGTGTATGTATAGCAGCACCTTAATATCTGTAATTTCTTTTAGGCCGGCTAAGCGGGCCATCCACTGGCGGATTTTGTCCGTTGTTATTAGTAGCCATTCGTCCGTTCGTCTGTTGTTATTAGTTGCGTTTGTTGTGCATGATTTTTAATATACATTAAAAATCAAACAAGTTGGTGAATGAATTTCCAAGATATCTTAAAAACCCCTGATATGAGTTATGAATATTTTAATTTTAAATATTAAAAACCGTGATTTTAGGAAATCGCGGTCCAAAGTTTAGCAAATTTCTAACTTTAATTTTTTTGTTACTACTTGTGTTATTGGCTATGTTTCACATATCATTTTTCCAGAAATTTAAAGCTGAATATCGAATCCTCCATTGAATTTGTGATAATTGTTCGCATTTTTTGTCGAACGTTGCTTAAATAGATGGGAGTAATAAAAAACCCACAAAATGTTAAAGACAAAATGTTTTCATATATCATTAAAAATAATTTAATTTAAATTTTATCCTCAAATAAGAATTTATCAAATTTATCTTAACAAAATACGACATTGTATTAGCTGGCTGTCTGAGCTTTTACTTTTATATGTTTTTACTTTCTAGTACATTTTTTGGTTTTGAAACTTCACTTCGACAAGGAGCTACTTCATCTATTTTCCTGGAAGATCCTGAACATTTTCATGTTCTGATTTCTGCATCAGGGCTTAGCAAGTTTTGCATTTATTCCTCACAGAACTCTTTGATTTTCTTAACTTCGAAACGCTAAAATAGAATTGGAGAAGTCAAGGCCCCCTTCTCCAGATTGCAGGGGTTTAGAAAAAGATTGATTTAACCATGTTAAAAGTTAAATTCAAGTGTAGGATGGATCAAATATTGTTCGGAAACATGTGTAGAGTAAGAAACAATAAAAATTAGAAATTGTGTTTTCTACCTTAACTTTCTGTCCTGTAACATTTCGTCTGGGAAGGACCTTATCATTTCATCAGTCTGGGAAGGACCTTATATTTTTATCAGAGAAAATGAAATAACATCCTCTTATTAGAAGGAAAAGAAGGCTATATTCTCCTCTTTGAAACCATTACCACCAGTCAAGTTAATTGACTTTTTTATTTTCTTAAAAAAGTAAACTTAAAATTAGGGACTTAGTTAATCAAAGAGATGCGTTGAAGGTGGAGGAGATGGCTAAAGTTGAGTGTTTCAATGCATACAACATTAGTTTAAGAATTAATTTTTAAAATCGAAGGCTTAAAACGTATTATAAATGTAAAACCTGAATTTTGTCGATGGAATTTGAAGGAGGATTTAAAATATTTACAGATTTGTCTACTTACTTTGACTTCATTCCAATTTTCAAATGAACCTACTAATCATAGGTATCATGTGGAAAATTAAGCTATTTTTAGCTTTTAAATATGTGTCACACGTTTACTTGGAATGAACTAAAACAGAGCCAAGAAAAAAATTGTCAGTTATGGCGATTGAGTGCTAGGGGGTTCGTTTTTTCGGCAAATGACAGATGGATGATTCTTTTGTTTAATATTTCGTTGTTTTTATGTAACCAACATGGCAACTCATATTACCCCAAAGTTTGTCGACTTTCAATTTCACTTTTACCAATATGTTGCATTTCCACTGCAAATACAACTAGGCAGATGAACTTAGAAATAAAAACTACATCTAAATGCATCTAAAATCGTTAAAGCAGTTTTCGAGATAGGATTTAAATACATTGATGTATACAAGAATTGCTCATATGGTATTTTTACGTGTTGACGGTGCTTTGTTATTTATCTATTTACTTTTCAAATGAGTCCAATAATTTATGACAGCCCTGCATATTTTTTACCTACCCGCCCAGCGACGGATTTCTCGCTAGGGACCTAACGGTACGTCCTGAGTGCACGCCGGTTCCGATTCCGACTCGGATTCAGACTTCCGGCGCGTGTTCAATCTGAGACAGATTTTTTGTAGGTGGCCACAGTGGGGGCATGAAAGGCTTCGCCGACTAGGCGAGCAGGTAATGGAGTTGCCGATGTTGTGTACATTATTTCACCATTGATTGCTCAGCAAATGTAATAAATATTTAATTTAATAAATGTCATTAATTACTTTACACTGCATATTGGTAATTTAGGAGGCCTCTGCGGAAAATATGTCGGGAAGTGGTAAAAAACCACCGAGCAATTAATTATTTTACAATGCCTAAACGGCAGCAAAGCAAGCTTAACAACAAAGATAGCCTAATTTATGCTCACAACTTTGATATAGTCAGGATTTAATTTGTGTACTTTATCTCAAGACTCTCTAGTTCGTGGAAATCAACAAAAAATATATTGAGATAGTGCGACGATCAGATAAGGAAACAACAATGGACTTACAAAAAATTGGAGACGCATTAGGAATATTTTAACTCTACAAACCATTTTAGCTTACTGATGTAATAACCTATCATTTCAAATTTGACGTTTAGTTCCTGTGACTTGAATTAGACCATTATTCTTTTTAGTTTGAATAAGCTGCTTTATTTGTAAGAAAACCCTTATTTTGTCTTATCCACTAGGCCTGCAGCCATTTAACATAAATTTAGAATAATTGATCTTGCAAAAAAAGTTGTTTCACTAACCTTCAACGCCGAGTTCCAACGAAATTTCTTTCCAACATTTATCTACTATATCTCTGTTTGAATATGCTATGAGTATTTAATCCCAGATTGGTGGTTTTCTTACAAAATGAGAGATTAAAGCTGGTAAATCCATTAAACTGCTGAATTAGGTTTCAAAATTAAATGTTGCTATTAAAAATGGCGGCTGGAGCAATCGGAAACTGGAATCTGCAACCGGAATGAATAATACATTCCGGTGAGCAGGCGCCTGCGCACAAGCTCGGCTTCCGGCGGCCACTATGGCCACTTCCGTTAAAATATAAGTATCAATCCTGTCGCCGAAAATCTGAATCTGAGTCGGAATAGGAACCGGCGTGCACTCAGGACGTACCGTAAGCATCAAAGGCATCATGTGCCTCGCGATCAAAGGCCCCGCGAGCATCATAAACAACTGTCACTAAGGGCGAATTTAGACAGGTCATGATGGCGGGTGAGTTAGATGGGAGAATCACACTGAACGAGTAACCAGCCGAGTAGGTTATTTTTACCACTCGCCCACTTTTTAACCGATCTGATTACAATGATTACACAGTTCGAGTCAAACCAATGTACATTCACGAAATTTTTATACGGGCTTCTTTAAAGAACTATAGATAAAGATATGTCGAGTCCCCAAAAAATTAAAGCTGTTTTACACCTATAAAATCACGTTTCAAAATGGCCTTTCGTTTGTAATGGGATAAATTTTGAAAATAGCTTCCTCTTCTCATTTTAGCGAATTGGGGTTTTTTGAGTTTTTTCCAAAAATGGGGGTTTTTGAGTTTTTTACATGCAAAAATAAAAATAATCTAATTTTCGTTGACATTATTGAATTCACCTCAAAAAAACAAACAATTTAGTACTTTGAATCATTGCTCTATGTCCATTGGTAACCGAGATATTTAAAGTGGTAAACACAGTACGTTGTCCCAATGCTAACCTTATGGAGAATAAGTAAAATTCTATATTTCTCTTATTTCTCAACATATCGTGATAAAACTTGGTAAATGGCTTCTTCTAGTTCAGATCTACTAAATATTTAATTAAAATCAACCAGTTTTAACATACCCGTTGCAGCAAACCTGTATACTCATTCCCCATGATATTCTTATAGAGCTTAGAAAAACATGTCAAATCTCGCCGTGTTGGGTTGAAATATGTTCTTTTGCACTTGAAATTCGCTGAGTATGCAGGTCTGCTGCAACGGGGGTATTTTGCCTACAATTGTAAATACCTACATTACAATACAATTGTAATCAATATTAGCAGAGCACTATCTTTTCCAGGTTTTCTAGTTGAGTTTGATATTGTGGGACCACCGCTGATAATTCGTCGGTGGTAAATTCTTCATTTTGACCGCTTGCAACCACTCACCCACCCCATTTGGTGCTCGCGACAATAAGAGAATTATTTCTTTGTGTGTGTGCACAAGCGATTAGACTTTTTTTCCTTTATAGACCATAGGTTGCAAACAACATATTCTTCTCTTCAGCAATGAACTAATCAGGTTATACAAGATTGTTAAAAAATACCAAGCAATCAAACCACTATTTAAATCCTATTTCTTTATTATATCTTTACATAATACATTATTAAAATTAAACAAAATTCACGTAAGCCAGAAACTATAAAATTAAAAAAAAACTTTTATTACAATACAGTTTTGTATTTCAGTACTCAGCACAGAATATTCTGAGGGAATATTATTATATAATAAATTATTATAATAACAAATATTAATAATATTCAATAATGATCACTTTTTGTATGTCTCAGTCTGAGGGAATTTTAGAGCTAGACATCTGTCTGCATCACTGATAGAACCCTCCCCCCCCTGTAGAACCCTGCCCCCTGTAGAACCCTCAATGTTGCCGATTACAGGGAGAAACGCAAACATATGGGGCGACAAGTCGCCCCTAATCGAACACTTTGCCATATTTACTATTAGTTTATTTCATAGTAGAGTCCAGCTGCATTCTTTATTACTTAAAAATACCTACATTACATTACAATTGTAATCAATATTAGTAATTTACAGATCTTTTGTAATGAAATTTACTAATTTACGTATAAATGTTTGATATCTCTTTCAACTAGACACCCCCTTATTCTTACTTACTAGACACCCCTTATTACTTACTACCTTATCCTTATTCTTCAACAGTTTTTTTTTATATCTAGAACTTCAAGAATATCAGTTTAAAAATTAGACGAGTACAAAAGATAACATAGTTTTGATAAAATGAATTATTTCCCTGCATATTTATACTATAGGGATTTTTCATGAATTTAAGCGACATAAACATTAGATACATTACTTGAAATCGCCACTTACCCAGGTAGGCACTTTAAGCTAAGTATGAATGAATGGTGAATGAAATGTTAAGATGTGTATAGGATGATTGTGGCGCGATATTGAAGACACGTTTCGACATATTCCTTAGACATGAATAGCCCAACATCCAATGGAAAAGTGACCTACAGTTTGAAATTGGATCCGAACATCAAATTCGCCAATTAATTAATTACGAACTGGTCTAATTATGAGAATTGTGTTTATGGATGGACGTAAGTATTCACTAAGGAACATCGCAACCACAAATCATCGCTTATGAGTATGACCTCCAAAAAGTTGGATACAGGCAACGCCGCGTGTGTCCCTTTTGCTCCCCGGTTATAAGGGTAATTTTGGTAACTTCACTTTTGCTCCACGGTAGATCTAAGTATAGGTAGATTTACTAAATTAAAGCGTATTATACCGGTATTATTATGAATTCAGTTGTATCAGCAACTTTTATATTTTCAATTCACATTAACTTCCCGTTTCAGCGGAGGATGCACGGACTTTTTAACAACATGCTACCTTTTTACAGCTAGATAAGTGCTTAATTGTCGTTTTTGATAACTCTGTAAGCTATTACCCTATGAAATTCATGTCAAATTACAGTGTTAATTGGTATCGTCCAATGTGTCTCAGTAATCATATAGTCTGTAAAGAAAACGTAAAAATACGTTTTTAATTTGAATTGGATTTTAAATTGGGCAACGCAACCCCGAAAAAAATTATTCCAAAGTTACATTTTTTGGCGGCTTTAAGATTAGTAACCTAGATTTTTATATCATTCGATCACCAGTGCAAGAGGAAAACCATGATTAAAATGATTACCTCCTTGCTAAGGGATTACCAGCTATTTAGTTTTAAAATAATACAAATAAAAACTGGCTTCTTTACTGAAGGAAAAATAAACAGGTGTATTATTAGACTGGCTTTTAAGCATTCCAAGTTTCGGCAACATTTTAAACGGGTTAAATTCGTTTATTCAACAGAAAACTCTCAATTTATAACAGGGCTGTTGAACTTAAATCCAGAAACTATTTGGATAACTTTCAACGACTGTTGCTATAAGCAGAACACCATCTTTTCCAGGTATTAAAATGTACATTTCCGAAATAAGAGAACAAAGGAAAATTAATAAAACCCAACAGGTGTTCACAAGAAATATCGCATACCGGGAACTCCTCCGGTTATCAAATGAACTTTAAAATGTTCAGCACTTTGGGCATAAATATGTTACTAAATTTAGTCCTTTGATTAAACTTTCAAAACGTATAAGTTGATTCCTCATTCTTTGTTTTTTTTACTATGTAATTTTTGATTTGCTCGACTTTGAGCAATAGGCTATCTACTCTAGTTCAATTGTGCAATTCATTTGGCCTTTGATTAGAAGAAATCGATGCTCTCGTTGCTCGTTTCAGTTTTAGTGGCCTAGTGCTGAAACGCACGTTGTTGTAGATCTTAACGGTGTGTTTATATTGCTCGACACTGCTATTCGTTAATTGTTTACAATATCACAGATTATTCAAATTATATGATCTTACTTCAAAAATAACAGAAATTCAATTTTCTAAGCATTCAAATTTTGCAGTACAAACTGTAGTGGATTGAGTTGAATAATGCAACTTTTTCACTTGGTGACGTTATAGATAATCTCAGTTTGAAGGATTTTCTTCGATGATCTCTTGGGATGTACCTTGTCCTCATAAACTTATTTTTTAAGTCAAGAATTTGCTTATCTCTTATCTCTATTTCATAAATTGTATTTGCAAACTTTTAAAAACATTAAACTGATTTAAATTTTGTAATCTGAAGCATCAGAACACTTTTTTGTACGAAATAATTATTTTTTTTTGATCGACGACAAAACCTTTTTCCATTTGTCTTGTTCGTAAGCATGCAGCAAAACCGATTTTGATGATTGAGGTGATAAATTAAAGGGAATTTCGTGCAAAAGTCATGTAATAATTTTCATCACTCTCAGTTCAATTTGCTTTGCCCCACTGGACTTTAAAGTTCCTATAAATATTTTAAATGGAAGTAGGCTACATTTTACCAAACATATGGTATATCTTAGAGTTTTGTCTGTAAATTGCTTAGAATTATGAAATTATTGGTTATTTTTGCGTTTTGAAGGTCAGAGAATCCGAATCACAATTTTTAACACTCTGTTGGTAACGCTCAACATCACACATTAGACCGCTTTTCACGCAAAAACTAGAGTACAGTTCGCGCATTATATCTCCGGCTATGACTGAGTCAGTTGGGTGCGGGGGGAGAGGGGGTACTTTTCTGAAAACATTTTATAGAAAACATTGTGAAAGAAATAATTAGTTATCCATAACCAATTATTCAAGTTTTGAGGGAGACTGAGTTTAAACGAGGTACTTACTACCCAATAATGTTTGGGCGGGGTCTGGGATAGTTATTTTTAGAAATGTAAAAAAAGTAGGGGGGGGGCAATTAAAACTTACCCTGTATATCTATAGGTACTATTATAAAGAAGAGGTGGTTTCTGTATACATGTAAAATGTGTGTACGTATGGGACAAGTAAACTCAAAAAATACTGAACCGACTGGGTTGAAATTTCACACAGAAGTAGATCTTGAACCTCGGAAACATAAAGCCCTATTCACTTCCTTAAAATCTCCTCTGGCTACGCCCCGTGAACGTCCTTAGCTTCAATGTTTACATTTTATAAGGATGTAAACATTCAAATACCGAAATGTAAACAGCTGTGAGTACTATAATTTGACAGTTCAAAGAACAGAAGTAAGATCAGCTGGGGTCACCAGAAGCCAAAAACAACATTCGTTCAAATATATATATATATATGTGTGTGTGTGTGTGTGTGTGTGTGTGTGTGTGTGTGTGTGTGTGTGTGTGTGTGTGTGTGTGTGTGTGTGTGTGTGTGTGTCTGTGAGCACGATAACTCGCGTAAAAATGGTCCAATTGGAATGAAATTTGGCATAGACGTGTAAAGTAGTTATTATTCGGATGAGTTCGTGAACCAGCCCGATCGGACCCCCGGAAGGGGGGGTAAAGGGGGATAAACCCCCCCAAAAATGGGCTTTTTGAGTTTTTTACATAGAAAAATAAAATTTATCGAATTTTTGTTGGCACCATTCAATTCAGCTCAAAAAAACAAACAATTTAGTGTTTTGAGTCACTGCTCTATGTCCATTCGTTACCGAGATATTGAAAGTGGTAAACACAGTACGTTGTCCCAATGTTAACCTTATGGGAAATAAGTAAAATTCTATATCTCGGTTATTTCTCAACAAATCTTGATAAAACTTGGTAAGTAGCTCCTTCTAGTTCAGATCTACAAAATATTGAATTAAAACCACCCAGTTTTAATATACCTGTAGCAGCAAACCTGCATACTCATTCCCCATGATATTCTTATGGAGCTTACCAAAACATGTCAAATCTCGCTATGTTGGATTGAAATATGTTGTTTTGCATTTGAAATTCGCTGAGTATGCAGGTCTGATGCAACGGGGGTATTTATTTTCTAAAATATTATATTTTGCAAAAATAATCTATAGCCTATATTAAAAAAAATTTGGTTTTTCTTTTCCGAGTCCGTCCGGCTCTTCTACTCAACCGATTTTCATAATTGAGGTCTTGAATTAAAGGTATGCACGCGAAAATTTGCCATCAAGCATCCGCATTCATTTATCTGCTGTATTACTCAAGTTATGCACAAAAGCAAATTCCTCCCTGTACATTTCTTATGGGAGTTAAATATGGTTTTCCTTTTCCAAATTCGTTTCGGTCTTCTACTCAACCGATCTTCATAATTGAGGCCTTAAATTAAAGGTATGCACACACAGATTTGCCATCAGGCATTGACATTCGTTTATCTACTGTATTACTTGACCAAAAAACATTGATTTTATTATTTCCGGGATTTTGAATTCAATTTAAGTTATATTTCCCCAGTTCTAATTACGTAAATCTCAATGTTTTGGTCTAAGAACCTTCAGCGAAATACCACCTTTCATTTCAGCTATTGATTATTAAGATCGGACGTACCTGAAGCACGCTGCTGAATTCCGAACAACATAAAAAAGATTTTGTTTTTCTTTTCCGAGTCTGTTTGGCTCTTATACTCGACCGATTTTCATAAATAAGGTCTTAAATTAAAGGTATGCCCGCAAAAATTTGCCATCAAGGATCGGCATTCATTAATATACTGTATTACTCGACCAAAAAACATAAATTTGATTATTCCCCAAATTATGAATTCAATTGAAGATATATTTCCCCAGTTCTAATTAAGTAATTCTATATGTTTTAGAACCTTCTATACGCTAAGAACCTTCAGTGAAATACCAGCTTTCATTTGAGCTATTGATTATTATGATCGGACGTACCTGGAGCACTCTGCTGAATTCCGAACAACACAAATCTTTTATATTTATAAATTAGGTTTTCTTTTTCTGAGTCCGTTCATGGTCTGATCTTAATGAAATTTGGTACAGACGTGTAAAGTGGTGATCAATTGGACGAATTCGTGAACCAGCCCGATCGGACCACCGGAAGGGGAGTAAAGGGGGTAACCCCCCACCCCCAAAAGTGGGTTTTTGAATTATTTACATAGAAAAACAAAATTTATCCAATTTGTGTTGGAACCATTGAATTCAGCTAAAAAAAGAACAATTTAGGATTTTGAATCACTGGTCTATGTCCATTGGTTACCGAGATATTGAAAGTGGTAAACACAGTACGTTGTCCCAATGTTAACCTTATGGGTAATAAGTAAAATTCTATATCTTGCTTATTTCTCAACATATTCATCTTGATAAAAATTGGTTTATGTCTTCATCTAGATGAGATCTGATGTATAATAGTATAAAATCCCCGATATTTCCATTTTCATGGCAGCAAACCTGATGTATACTCATTCCCCATGTTAATCTTATGGAGCTTACAAAAACACGTCAAATCTCGCTGTGTTGGCTTGAACTATGTTCTTTTGCATATGAAATTCGCTGAGTATGCAGGACTACAACGAGGGTATTTTAGCATAGTATATAGTTAGTTTGTAAAGTCATATGTGTCGGGCTGACATGTCGCTGTCCCGAAAACTTAAGTACAGAATATCTCATGAAAGTCCTACGTTTTCCTTTGGGGAACAAATTATTACCAACTTGGTCATTAATCGTGGTTTAATTGGTTTTCTGAAATTCCAACATAACCGGGCCCAGCTACTTGCACCTCTTTTAGGGCAACAAAAGAGAGTTGCCTCTCAACTTAGGGCAAGTCACATTGAAGTTGTAAAGATCCATTGCATGTAACATTAATTTTGTAAATGAAGAATTATTTGATTTGAGTTGATTTTGTGTCTTAGTACCAAAATTTACTGCTGCGGAGCAGCGTGGGTCCTCTAGTCTACATTAAATTTCGAATAAATTGATACCATATGTTACCTATCTAACGTGGACGGTTATTGAGGTAATGAGGGGTAAATGTAAATTTATCATTATTTTATAACAACCAAATGTCTCAAAAGATCCACTCCATATGCTCCATATTGACATTTTCCATTATTTTAAATAGTATTTTACTTCAGGGAATCATTACAAGTCTAGAGAAGAAAGTTTTTGGTCCTTCTAAATTTTTACTCCCTCCATATAACCGTATCCATATACAGTGGGAGGTAAAACCTTTTGAACGGAAACCCTATCATGTTGTATATCATTTGAAAGGGCACAATAAAAGGAGGTGAATGGTGAAAACTAGAGGTCTCTAAGTTGATCCTAAGAAAAGTTGCAGCAGTTGTTGTAAAACTTAAAAATTTGATTTGCTGTAACTTTGCTTATTATCAACGTAGAGACATCTAGTTTTCACCATTCATCTCCTTTCATTGTGCCCTTTAAAATTATATACAACATGATAGGGTTTCTGTTCAAAAGATTTTACTGTACCTCCCACTTTTTAAATGGAGGGAGTAAAAATTTAAAATGACCAAAAACTTCCTTCCCTATACTTGTAATGATTCCTTGAGGTAAAATATGATTAAAAATAATGGAAAATGTCAATATGGAGCATATGGAGTGGATCTTTTGAGACATTTGGTTGTTATAAAATAATAATAAACTAGGTAGCCTGTTGCTCGGAATCGAGCAATATTTAGGTACTGATAAGATCAATTTTAGTAATTAATATATTTGTTTGTAGTTATTAATGATAGTGCTTCAAGATTAGGAAATTGTGCATGGACAACGCATGATCGATACCATTGACTTCTTGGATTCGGTCTTGTTCATCCAAAGTAAATAAAGTACGTGCATGTGGTAATCCACGTTTTTGGAACTATATTGTGTATATCAGCGTCACACAATAAATTAGCATTTCCAAATAAGTGTTTTTTTTTATTCCTGGTATCAGCTCCTTTAACTTGCTGTGAACAACTCTTGCTATTAAATCAGGTCAAAAATGTGTCGAGCTCCAGGTTCCAAATTCTCAGCAATGTATAAAGAACCCTCTAAGTAGGGACACCTTATGGAAAAATGTAGTTCCCGCCGCCGAAAAAGAGATGGCGCCTCTTAGTCCGATTGGAATTATAGTAGGAGTTTACGGATCAAGCTGACTTTCCAAAGTGAGGCAGCTGGTAGTAAAATTTGGATAGTTGTATGTTATTGTTTTATATTGTTGTGTCTTTTACCATAATGTTTACCTGTTTTTGTTTACAAACATTCTCATTTTGGTATTTTGGATATTGAATAGAAGCGCTGACTATACGGGCCAGCTTGAAATATTCCATGCATCAAAGCTAATTTCTGCTCTGTTTTTCGGCGGCGGAACTAAACAAATTAACATTGGATGACCCTACCTAGAGGGTTCTGTATACACTGTTCTCAGTTATTTAGACCACCTAGGATTACATGTCATCGTTACAAATAAAAAAGGTTTTCCAAACCGTTGAACGATAGCTATTACGTCCAGGTAGTTTTTTGTTCATATTCTGTGGTGACCCTATAAATGGAGAAGGGAGGATTACCCAATTACTTCCAATATGTGAGTTTTAGTGGTTAGCTTCCTGTTGGACAAAGTCTGCAACATTTAAAAACATATCTACACCCAGTTGGATGGTTCCGAATTAAAGTCAAGTCGAGTGCCCCTCTATCCTCTTTGGTCGGTTGTTGAATTAAAGTTATATATATATATATATATATATATATATACCTAAGTGAACTTAAATTTATGGTTTTCTGCAGAAAGTAAAGTCTCAATTCGATGATAAAAAATATCGTGAATTGGAAAGTTTTATGCATCTCCTACATTGGATTCATCTATATCTGCTTTAGAAGATAATAAACTAAAAAGGATGACACCGAAATCCACAATCTCGGAAACAATAACTTCCCCAAGTAATAAGCATAATGCAAAACAACTTCCAGAATCCACACCCCACCGAACAGAACCAAACAAAAATTCTGAAAATAAGGATGAAAACAAGGATGAGCCCACATACCCTCAATTAAGTGCCAAACTTAGGGACGCTCTCATTAAAAACAAAGAATTATGTGCGGTAATCACCGGACAACAAACTAGCCTAATCCAAACAAGCGAAAAATTACAAAAAGCAAATGAAAATGAACTTAAAATGAAAACAGAATTATTCCAAGCGGAACAAACTATATTAATATTACAAACTAAGATTACAGAAATTTCCCAAAAATTTCTAAACGTCTCAACACCGTCACAATATCAAACATCCAATACAACACAAATTGTGAATGACATAAATGGCTGCCGGCCTAATCATAAACATGACACACATCAATGTACGCCTAAAAATACACAAGACGCTCAAAGGCTCGGACCAGACTACACCCAAGTCCAACCATGCATAAAAAACAAATCAACCGAGAAACTAACAGAGAAACTAGTCATAGGGGATTCCATTATGAGGGGATTATCAGAATTTGTCACAGATGATGATATAGAATTATTTATACCGGTGGTGCCCGAATCCAAGACATCAGCAGATATCTTCATGAACAGTACGCTATTGGTCTACCTAAGATAGTAGCTGTTGCATGTCCTTGTCATTTCACTGTGGGTCCTTTTAAATAAAACCACATTATACTATTTATCAAGATTTATTGGATTAATACTTCGACATTGTAGCCTTACAAAGAACATGGTCAAATCCGAGAGAGCCCGGAAGTTCCAGAAAAACATACATAAGTTTAGTCAGGGACTATTACCAACATAACAAAATAATTATAATGAGAATACACATAATATACAACATCTCCCTTATTTAACCTTTTAAGTTTAGATAGCCTACTGGTATCTGGCTGGACGCCTGATTGGTCTACCACTTCTTGTATGGTAAACATTTGGATCATTTTGATTGTTTAGGCCTACACCAAAGTTAACGTGATTAGGGATATTTACAATTTGATTAGGCCTATTTACATTTGGTTGAACTGGATCATGTATGTTTACATTTTGGTCAACAGCTACCTTTTCAAAAGGCAAATCAGGTATTGAGTGAGGAATCAGAGGTTCTTTGGTGTTGTTGGGCCTAAATTGCTCACACAGAGAACATTTACTAACAACTTGTTCTATTTTATCATTGATTTTTGGCCAATAAACTGTCATTTTAGCCTTAAGTTTAGTTTTCTCTATACCCATGTGCGACTCATGAAGAAGACTTAAAACTTTACTTCTCAAACAGTTAGGAACAACTATTCTATTATCTAAAAACAATAATCCATCATCAAAAGATAGCCTATCTCTTAACTGAAAGTAAAAATATGCATGACAGGGAATTGTTCGTTTGTCATTTGGCCAACCTTCTTGAACATATTTAATTACACATTTTAGAGTTTCATCACTTTCTGTAGCATTACGAATTTCAGATTTTCTAGTTTCTGAAACTTTTGCATTTTTACTTAGAGTATGTACAACTTCAACTAATTCTGGGTCATCAAACACTTCATCTTTTAAACAAGACCTAGAGAGACAATCAGCAACATACATCTCTTTACCCGGTACATATTTTACTTTTAAATCATACTTAACTAATTTAAGGCGCATCCTTTGTAATCTGGCATTGTGAATATCTGCAATGTTCTTAGACATGATTGAAACTAATGGCTTATGATCAGTTTGTACTTCCACATTGGACCTACCATACACAAAATTATGATACTTTTTAATAGCTTCACACATCGCTAACATTTCCTTCTCAGTTTGTGAATAGCCTATCTGTGCATTTGTCAAGCTTTTTGAGCCATACATTACTGGGTGACCATTTTGAAACAAAGAAAAACCCATTCCGTCCTTAGAGCTATCACACTGAATTACTATTGGCTTACTATCATCAAAATGAACAAGTACCGGTGATTTACTTACTAGCTCCTTTAGTTTATTTAGCGATTCTTCGTGCTTAGGCATCCATAAAAACGCAACATCTTTTCTTAAGAGCTCTCTCAAGGGACTAGTTATGTCCGCCATATTAGGAATATAGTTTCTCAAAAAGTTAAACAATCCTAGCAACCGTTGTAATTCTTTTTTACTTTTAGGGCTTTCAAGACCTGTGATTGCTCTAATACGGTCCGGGTCAGGTGTATGACCTTCTTTAGAAAATACTTCACCAAAGTATTTTACACTTTTGACTTTGTATTGAAACTTTGCTTGGTTAAATTTTACATTACATTCTCTAGCTTTTTCAATGACTTGCTTAAGTATAAGATCATGTTCTTTGTCATCCCTACCCGCTATCAAAATGTCGTCAAAATAGATGACAACTCCTTCAATATTACCAAATATCTGTTCTGTGAACTTTTGAAAAATTTCTGGAGAAATATTTAACCCAAAAGGCAAACGTAGGAACTTATATGTTAAAGGCAAATGGGGAACTGAATGCACAATGTTCAGACGACTGCTCATCAAGAACTATGTTATAAAAACCATCTCGAAGATCCAAAAGAGAAAATACAGACTTATTACTAAGTTTGTGTGAAATGTCTTGCATGGAAGGGATCAAATGGGGCTTTCTCTTTGTTGCTCTATTTAGATCAGTAGGGTCGATACATAGCCTAACACTACCGTTAGGTTTTTCAACAACAACAAGGTTGCTTACAAAGCTAGATGGATCATCTACCTTACAGATTATACCCTGATTTTCCAGGTCTCTGAGTGCATCTTTTACTTTAGGTTGTACTGTCAAAGGTATTCTACGTGGGGGCTTGTCCGTAACCTTGCAATTAGGATCAACATCAAAATGACATTTGACTTTAAATTTACCTATTCCCTCAAAAACATCAACATTTGACTTAATGAATTCTTGTTTTTCTACACTCAAGTTTACATCATTTAATTCAGATCTTCCTCTAGTTGACACCTTATCAATTCTTTGTATTAGGTTGAACTTCTTACAACTATCTAAGCCTAATATGCCAACATCATTCTTAGTTTTGGTAACAAAAAACTCTACTATTTCACAGCTATTTCTTGTTAAAGGCCTACACTTGAGTTTAACTACACCTATCGACTCAATTTTAGAACCACCATAGGCTTCAAGGGCAACTTTAGTTTGTTCGAGTCTAATCGAACTGTCATTTTGCTTTAAATTTTCATACAATTCAATAGGACATGTATTTACTTCCGCGCCTGAGTCTAACTTAAACAAGACATTTTCTTGATCGTTGAAGACAAGAACTTCATACCATTGGTTACGATTAGGCAAAAGCTTAGGGCTCTGAATAGAATTTATGTAAAGATAATTACTTTCAAGATTAGCACTTAAGCTTAATTCTTTTTCATTGCTTGGACCAACACTTGCTATTTGACTATTAGTGCGTTGACCAGACTTAGGCACTCTACACCCTATAGCAAAATGGTTACTTTTGTGGCAAATATTACATTTTTTACCATAGGCCGGACAATTTTTCCGACCATGGGGTTTTCCACACTTTTTACAAGTATACTCATCTTGTTTGAAACTAGGCTTAGGCCTTTGATTAGTTTCATACTTAAAACTAGTTGGTCCATTGTTGAATTCACTCTTAGAACTAGGCCTACTTGATGTTTGATGTTCTGAAGATCGAGGAGAATGTCCTTGGTGTCTGCTAACTACGTCGACAGCAGAATTTTGAGTTTGACCTTGCAGTTCTTTGGCCTGCTCCCTGCCCATCTCGGTAGCACGACATAATTTGATGATCTTGTCCAGACTTAAGTCTACCTCCCTCAGCATCCTTTCTTGTAGTCCTTTATCCGAAACTTCAAGAATAATTCTATCACGGAGCAAACTGTCCTGTTGATCGCCGAACTCACACGATTTAACCAACTTCTTTAAATCAGTAAGAAAGCTGGTAAACGGTTCACCAGGTGCTTGAGATCTCGTGTTAAATTTAAAACGTTCCATTACAACATTAGTTTTAGGACTAGCGTAATCTTCGAATGATTGAAGAACCTTGTCAAAGTCCTTTCTATCAGCATCCGTCAAGTCAAACGTATTAAACAGGTCCACAGCCTCTTCCCCAATTAAATTTAGCAATATAGCACATTTCACTTCTTTATCTTTTGACTCATGACCTGAGGCCTTCATATATATATTGAAGCTCTGCTTGAACCTTTTAAAATTATCATTAAGGTTCCCACTGAGGGACATCGGGTTAGGAGGTCTAAAATCCATTTTTTATTTTAGTTTAATTTTAATTACTGCAATTAGGCCTAACTTAGGTTAGAGCAAAAGTTGACTGTAACTTATCACTTTGAAATCACTTAGGCTAACTCAAAGCAGATTATTAGTTCAATAGTTTAAGCTATTGATAGGCTTAGGCCTTCATGAACCTAGTTATTACTTAAGCTTAAAATGAAACAATCAGTCTCACAGTCACTGAGTACTTTTCACATGGTTTTTAGAAACCTAACCTCTAGTGAGGTTATTCATAGTCACAGTCACATCACTTTTACTCACAACACAAAGTTCATCGAAAATCCGGTCCAGCAGCGCCATGTTGCATGTCCTTGTCATTTCACTGTGGGTCCTTTTAAATAAAACCACATTATACTATTTATCAAGATTTATTGGATTAATACTTCGACATTGTAGCCTTACAAAGAACATGATCAAATCCGAGAGAGCCCGGAAGTTCCAGAAAAACATACATAAGTTTAGTCAGGGACTATTACCAACATAACAAAATAATTATAATGAGAATACACATAATATACAACAGTAGCAATACACATTGGCACAAATAATATACATGACGCACTAACCCCTAACCATATCATGCGCCCACTATGGCTGACTCTAGAAGCAGCCAAAAAACAATTTCCAGAAACAAAATGGCTAATCAGCGGAATTCTCTACAGACGAGGAATAGCAAAAAACTATATTGATGAAATAAACGCCTCCTATAAATTTATGTGTGATGAACTAAATATAAAATTTACTAATCCAAATATAACACTTGGAGACCGAGCCCTCAGTCGAGATGGACTGCACGTAAATAGACATGGTAAGAGCGCCCTAGCCCAACATCTACTTCGGGCAATCAACACTATGACTGACAAAGACAAAAATAACGGACCACAAGATAATCACAGCGAAAGTGCGCTGAACGGAAACCTACAGAGCACACCCATGACAGGGGACGCCGATGACCATAACAGCGACCATGTTCAAGATGGGCACACAGAAATAAACCACGCTTGTGACATCATGGGTAACAGAAATAATACTCCCGACTTCAACAACACGGTCGACACAGACATTTCCCATACCTCATATGAAAGCGAAACAGCTCACATCAATGATATTAGTTCCAATAATAAATCAACCACAGAAACTCATAATAACCAAACAGCTGATGACGAACATGAAGATCTCAACACAACCGAGACTGACATCGCAACAAATAAAAAAAAAACAGCAAAACCGAACTGACACCCGAACCCTAGGCCTAGGCCAAACCAAACTTAACACAAACAATTTAAAGATATTGAATCTAAATATACAAAGGGGAATACAAAAGAAGATAGATGGACTAAATTTAGAATTATGTAAAGCAAAACCACATTTACTACTTCTTACAGAACATGGAGTTAAAGCAGACGAACTGGAATCAACTCACATACCGAGCTACAATTTAATTACACATTTTTCAAGAACAGAACATAGATGGGGCGGGGTTGCACTCTATGCATCTAAAAACATCAGAGAAGAAATCAAACCAATAAATGTATCTCAATACTCAACTGAAATATTATTTGAGATAGCTGCACTTAGCATTAAGATTGGAAATACAATTTACATGATAGTTGCCGTATACCACTCCCCAGACAGCTGTATATCAGATTTCTTAGATAAACTAGACACATTTTTAACATCAATATCGCACAAAAACCGAAAAATCATAATCATGGGCGATATCGACATCGATACACTCAAGGAAAGTCTAGTCCTAATTAAATTGAAATTAGTCCTATATCAGCATAACCTAACCATGGAGAATTTGCCCCCAACAAGGATAACGCCAAATTCAATGACTAGCATTGATGTATGCATCTCAAATATGACAAACAATACCTCTTGTACTATAAATACGACACTTTCAGATCACAGAGCAGTATTAACCACATTTCCAACAGCAGAACTGAGAAGACCGAACCTAACATTCACTACCCGAAACTTTTCACAAAAAAATTTGGACAAGCTAAAAATAGACCTTCAAAACGAAGACTGGAATTCTGTATATGATTCATATGATGTAGATGACAAATACAATGAACTCGTAAGAAAGATAAGACTACAAATGGACTCAACATGCCCTCGACTTATAAAAAGAACCAAATCAGACTACAACCGGATACATGTCACTCAAACACCAGAACTAAGTAGCCTAAGGAACAATGTAGAGATAACACGGAATAAATACATAGCAACTGGTACCGAACTACATAGACAGGACTACAACGAACAGAAAAAACAATATGACTTATTAATCAAAAATGAAAAAAAGAAGAAAGTAAATGACTATATAGACAATGCAAATAACAAAACCAAAGCGACCTGGAAAATCATAAATCTGGAAAGAAATAAGTTAAAGCCTCAAGAACCAACAATCACAATTAAAACTGACTCAGGCATTGAAACTGATCCTTATATTATTGCAACCAAATTTAATCAGTATTTTTTAAGCCTAGGCATGTCGAAAACGAACAGCAATGAGCTACAAACTAATTCAAAAACACCAGACCAAACTTTACATAAGTTTAATACAATTACTATGAAACAGCTACAGAATATAATTAAAGACACTAACCATAGCAACGCTGCAGGTATAGATGAAATCCCTGGAAACCTACTAAGACACTGAAAAGATGAAATAATTGAACCAATTAGGCACATAATAAACACATCGATTATCAATAGTACTATACCTAAAAACATGAAAATATCGTTAGTTTACCCAAAGTTTAAGAAAAATGATAAACAGGACATCGAAAATTACCGACCACTGGCAATACTACCGGCTGTATCTAAATATCTGGAAAGAACCATTTACAGCCAAACTGTAGACTTTCTGAACCGACACAACTTAATTTCACCCAATCAGCATGGATTCCGATCAAACAAATCAATCAATACAGCACTATCCGACCTACTGCAACAAATCACTGAAAACTGGGAAGATGGCAATAAAGTCTCAGCAATTTTCCTTGATCTTCGGAAGGCATTGGAATAACAGGCCAGGCTCTTAGCCTATTCAAAAACTATTTCACGGATAGGACACAGACTGTAGAAATCGAATCAGGCCCCCCGCATTATTTCGTGGGCCCCGTTGCTAATAGTCATGATGGGCCCCCCTTAAAGCCGTAGCAAGAAAATGTTTTCGGGGGGGTTCGGCCAGGCCCGGTGACAGGATTTCCGGCTCGTCAAAAGTGATGCTTTTTTTTAGCTCACGCGTGTGCTTTTCGGCCCCTTTATTGTCGTTTCGAACCCGGTTTTGCCAGTTTTATTAGCCTTTTTATTTTTTCCCCATCCTTCCGGGCCCCCTCGGCTCACGGGCCCCGGTGCCGTGGCACCAGTAGCACCGGCCATGTGGGGGCCCTGAATCGAATACATACAAAATAGCAATAAACAAAAAGTCCGAGCTCCATTAATGCCGATGCAAAATGCAGTGCCTCAAGGCTCAATATTAGGCCCACTATGCTTCTTAATATATATTAATAGCCTACCAACTGTGCTACCGCCTACAACGTCCTGCATAATGTTTGCGGATGACACTACTCTGCTTATTCCCGGACGATCAAAACAAGAAGTACATAACAAAATAACAACTACAATAGAAATAGCATCAAAGAACCTAGCAGACCTAAAATAAGAAATAAATGATACAAAAAGCATACAAGTAAATTTCACAGCTTCAAACCGGACTTCAATGACTAATAACACCACCAATCAACTTGAAAATAAATTCACAATAGACTCTCACACTAGATTCCTCGGAATAACCATAGATCCGATTAGGTTGTTTTTCTTACCTGGAAATTTCATACTGAAAGATTGCAAAATAAACTAGCCTCATCACTCTACGGACTAAGACGAATAAAATCCATAGCCGGCATCAAAGCAGCTTTAACAGCCTACCATGCTCTATTCTCATCACACTTCAGATTTGGCATTGTAGCGTGGGGTGCAGCACCATATATATATTCATAGAACCATTACTAATAATTCAAAAAAAAGCAATCAGAGTAATAAACGGACTGTTACCCCAAGAGCACTGCAAACCATACTTCATTAGAAATCAGATCATGCGACTATAATTTCACTCTATATTTACGAAACGATTCAACATAGCCTAAAATACAATCTTCAAACCAGATCAGAATATCATCAATACCAAACAAGAAACAGGAACAATATCGACCTACCCTACAATAGACTGAAAAAGTCACAAAACCATCCCAACTACATCGGAGCCAAGATCTACAACCATCTGCCCAGGGGCGGCTCCAAGGGGGGGGGGCAGTAGGGGCAATTGCCCCCCCCCCCCCGAGAATCTGGGGACTTATATTTTTTAATATGAATATTTAAAACATCAAAATTGTAAAAAGGTACAAACAATTACAAAAAGCAACGTGACATAAAAGTCCAAAACATATTAAGTATTTTCCCATGAGAGAATCACGCATTATTTAATATTTCATAAAAAATAAATTTATATAGGTTTTACTATCTTGTAAATTTCTATTCAAGTGGTGACGTTGGTAGTCTCTCATAGCGAGTGGCAATACTGACTCAAGCTGGCTGCTAAGAATACTACTGTACTCCCGCGTTCATGTCAGCCTTAGTTTTGAGGTTTTGTGGGAAAGAGAATTCGTTGCACTCAGTGTCAAGTGTCAGTGTTTGTTTCAATAGTATAGTCTATTTATTATTTTGCTTGTTCTGTCTGATTGATGTTTGATGTGTTGGCTAAAGATTTAAAATGGAGGTAAGTGTAAATTTATAATTTTTCTTGGTAATGTAGGTAGAATAACGTTTAAAACAAATTCGTAAACTTTTCGGTTGTCTAATATTGCCTGATGTCAATGGACAACAATTTATGTTTGCAATATTAAGGCCTAAACTTGAGCTGATTAAATTAATTGTGATGAATCGAAGAGGACCTAAGACAGCTGCAACCTAAGCACGATTGCACCTAACCTCCACCTCGAAACCCGTCGTTGGAACTGTGCGCCCGGTCCGGGCCCGTGCTTTTGCTTTTAGCAGACATCTACTGCGTGAGATAGTGGAAGACTATACACTTTGACTGTGCGGGATTGTGGATTAACACGTTGTGTGCGTCATGACGCAGCGTCATGCGAGTGTAACGCGGGGAGCGGCTGACGGGGCTGCGTCACAGTAGTGTTCTATTTTGTACCCAGAACTCAATCCAGGCAGTGCTGCTACCTGTGGGTGTTTTGGCTAACTACTTCCACTCTCCTGGTAACGCAGCACAACACCGCACAATGATTTGCGATTCGTCAGACCGAAATATTTTTAATTTCGTCTGTGCTAATCGCGTCCGCTGCCACACTTTGGGCAACGCCCTCCATCCCCACCCCCGCAGCGAACGTGATAAGGTCAAACAAAAGTTGTTGGTTTTGTACATTGAATTTCAATTAACTCCACAACCATTTGTCTTAGATTGATAATTATAATTCAAAATACTGAATCTTTAACCTTTTTAGCTTGTTTGAAAGGTGATTACTATAAGATTACCATTTAATTTTATAGTAATCTAATTTAATCCCATCCATTTAATGGGCAGAACACTATTACAAAGTTGTTTAGGCTTGTTTTGTACAACTGAGTGGGGTAGTTACTCAGTTGTTATTGTCGGATTAACAACTGATTTTTCTTAGCACTATTAACTCCACAACTTTTAAACGCCTAAAACTTTAACAAATGCATGTGGTGTCATATTATTTTGCTTTTAAAGAATATAATTTAAACACATTTAAATATATTACACAAATAAAATAAATAAATAAAATATAATTAAAGAATAGGCTATAAATCACAAAATGTAATCAAAAGCCGTTTGTGGGAAATTTAGATTTTTTGTGATTTTTTTATTGTTTTTGGCGTGAACTTCCCTTGAAAATAAAAAAAACCTGAATATATAGCGATATAGTGAACAAACAATGTAGGGAAAAAGTAAAAATTTAATATGAATCAGCATGTAGTACACTCTAGTTTGAACTAATTCATATATTTGATTTTAGGGGGACCGTTTAAAAAAAAGAAAAGCTCAAACAAGAACAATTGATTCTTTTTTTACGAAGTCTTCCAAAGTATCAACAGTCGCAAATAATATTGATGAGCAATGTGCATCAACTAGTAAAATATGCCAAACTCAAGAAAGTTCAATCGAGGATTCTATTGTTGATAAAAATAATGCTGTTTACATGGAAATATTACCGTCGGAACCTCAAGATCAAGGAACTGATGCTGACGATACCGTAAAAGGCGTTGATAACTGGGACCTGAATGATTTTTCAAATCAAAGGCCCTCATCGGCCTCATCTGAGTCAAATAACGATTTTGTTCCTGAAAACGACATTGGGAGTTTCATTAATTCAAAAATCAATGATTTAACAAAGTATAATTTACTCAAAAACCACTGGAAACCTTCAAGTAACTATAAATTCCCATTCTCCGTACACAAAGTAAATGGAAAGGAAATCAAACGTTACTTGGGATTGCAACATTTTGAAAATCATAAGTGGCTAGTTCTTTCTCATATCCAACAGGGGTTATTTTGTAAATACTGCGTGTTGTTTGCTGGAGACAAAGTAGGACACAATAAAGGTGTAGCTACACAAAAGTTTGTCACTAGACCAGTAACAACGTTTTCAAAACTGTTTGGAAAAGATGGTTATTTGATGACACATGAAAATACGCATTATCATAAAGAATGTGTTCAAGCAAGTCAAGATTTCATGAGAACGTTCGAAGCACCAAGGGACGAAGTTATAAATCAGATTAACAAACAAAGGCTTCAACAAGTTGAGGAGAACAGGGCTAGATTACGTCCCATAGTTGAGACAATCCTATTTTTAGGACGACAAAATATCCCTTTGCGGGGCCACAGGGATGATGGACAACTAGATGATGAGGCCCGGCCTTCAAATTCCGGAAATTTTAGAGAGCTCTTAAAGTTTAAAGTTGCCAGTGGCGATAATAATCTAAAAATGCATCTGGCAACTGCCTCAGCAAGAGCTACTTACATTGGTAAAAATACCCAAAATGACATAATAAAGTGCTGCGGAGAAGAGATTACCAGTATGATTATCAAACGGATTAGTAGAGCAGGATATTACTCAATCTTGTTCGACGAGACTACTGATATCTCGCATATCGAGCAACTATCATTCAGTGTTCGGTACATTCATGATGGAGCTATTCGTGAAGATTTCTTGAAGTTTGTCGACGCATATGCCGACCAATCAACGACAGGACCTGATGGTGACCCACTACTGACCGAACGCAAGCTATCGGGAAAAGCACTGGGAACTATCGTGTTGAACATCATGAAAGAACTGAACCTTGATCTGAATTTGTGTGTAGGGATAGGGACAGACAACTGCAGCGTAATGGCTTCCGAAGTTCTAGGGGCTGTAAAAGAAATAAGTGATCAGGCAACTAATGCATGTAGAGTACCTTGTTACAATCATTGCCTGAACAATTCTTTGTCAAAATCCAGTACAGTGGTGAATGTTAGGAACACCGTAGACATAATGAAATCCATTATTACATTTTTCAATGTGTCCGCAAAGAGAAACTTCGTTATCAAGAATATTCTAGAATTACAGTTATCAGGACTTTGTGAGACAAGATGGGCAGAGAGGCACGATGGTGTACTACAATTCAAGATGTACTTCACAGAAATTGTAGAGGCTCTCACTCGCATTTCCACTTGGAAAGACACACATACATCATCCAAAGCTACATCTCTACTCCATGCACTGTGTTCACCCGAATTTATCATCTCAACCTTTAGTCTAGTGGATATCTTCCAAGTAACTCTTCCAATCAGCAGACTGCTACAGTTGCCTTCTTTAGACCTCAATCGAGCATCTAGTGCCATTCACAACACGCTTTCTACTTTGGAAAACAAAAGAAGAGATTGCGATGAAGTGTT
Source organism: Flexamia atlantica (assembly GCA_035578135.1). Taxonomy (NCBI): domain Eukaryota; kingdom Metazoa; phylum Arthropoda; class Insecta; order Hemiptera; family Cicadellidae; genus Flexamia; species Flexamia atlantica. Next base: position 42,971,574 of record JAQJVK010000001.1, on the reverse strand, counting down.
TTCCAAATTGTTTGCGGAAGCTAAAGAAGTAGCTGATTCAGTTGGTGTAGAAATGAAATTACCAAGAATTGTTGGAAGGCAGACTAATAGAGAAAATTATGCAAGCAGCACTCCAGAAGAATACTTTCGGCGATCCATTTACATCCCCTTACTTGAAAACATCTGTGAAGACATCAAAGGAAGATTCGGGCAATCTACACTTCAATGCTTTGGGCTGAGAAATTTATTGCCAAAAGCTTTACTATCTGAAGACGGAGAAAGTTTTCAAAAAAAACAAGATCATCTTGAAAAGGCGCTGGAACAGTTTTCACCAGTCTTTAATCAAGAAAAGAAGATGTTATTGTTCCATTTAAGAGGTGAACTGCAACTTTGGGCCAACAAATGGAGGAATGTCAACGTCAAAGAAATCCCAGAAAATGCTATCGACCTAGTAAACTGTTTTGACGAGGATTTATATCCTACAATCAAATCCCTCCTTAAAATCCTTGCCACTCTGCCAGTCAGCGTCGCTACGGCTGAACGATCATTTTCCACCTTGAGAAGATTGAAGACGTGGCTGCGCTCAAGGATGCATGAAGACCGATTAACTGGATTGTGTTTGTTACACGTGCACAAAGACATTGAATTAGACATTGAAAAAATTATTGATCGTTTTTCGAAAACCAAATGTAGGCGACTTGATTTTGTTATTTAGATCTTTTTTCTTTAGGACATCATCTGGATTTGTATAACAAAGTAACCATGTTATACTATACTTGTCTTTTCTTTGGTTTACCTTCAACCTCCCTAAAATATTACTTTTAGTTATGGCTGCAAAAATAAATACTGTATGAACAAATAATTTTCTTATAATTTTTTATTAATTATTCACTTCCATTGTATGTCTAACGGTTAGATAGGTAACGTAATATACTTTTTGGAATTTTCTTAAACACTCTGAAACAATAAAAAATACACAACAATTTCCAATTTTTCCAAGGCGTGTTTCCCGGAACCACCTTTAGTTTGGGGGGGGGTTTGTACGCAATCTTGAAAGATTGCGAACGACCGTGTGCTTTATCGGCCGCTAAATTAGCTTTCGGCCCGACCCGATCTTGGCCCGATCTTTCCGACCCGATGTCTCGAGCTGGCCCTGACCCAAGCCGGCCCGAAAAATTCGGGGACCCGCAGACACCTACAAAAAACCGACGAAAAAGTATAGTGTTCTACTCAATTCACTCGCCAGTAAAACCTGTTTTTACATTTAAAAAAAGCGAAGTTTGATAACATTTTTCACGTCTCAGGATAGATAAAAACGCAGTTTTCTGTGCCTCATTTTTGAAAATTTTCCGGGGGAGGACCCCCGGACCCCCCTCCACCCTGGGGGGTATTCCATACCCCCCAGACCCCCCGGATGTCCCCCACCCCAAATCTCCCCATTTGCCCCCTCCGAGAATAGATACTGGAGCCGCCCCTGCATCTGCCGGATAACATCAAGACGGAGAATGGCAGCAAACTCCGAAAGTTACTTAAAACTTATTTACTAAACAAACCCTACTACACGCAACAAGAGTATTATGACGACCATACCAGACAAAATTAAATGACAAAACCAGCCTATCCTAGCAAAACCTAACCTGACAAACCCACCTAACCTAACCATAACCTTGACAATCCCCCGTTCTCAAGGAATGCGGAGGAGAAGAAGAATAAGTGAAGTAAGTAAGTAAGAATTCACCATCGCAAATGCGGAGTTGTAGGATCTGATGTTATTTAGGTAGTTTTTATTTGTTTTAGCGAATTTCCCCTATAGGGAAGAAGCTATTACCGTAGGTCTCATGGTAAGACTTTCATAACTTTTCATTTTGGTGCCCCCAGATACCAAAAACACCATTCGTTCAAATTTGTATATATATATATATATATATATATATATATTTAGAGAGATTATCATTTTTTTAAACAGAGTACCCTTTCTTGTTCATAATTAAATATTTATTTAATTAAAATTGACGACATGTTTCGGCTCTTGGCCATTTTCATAGTCAAAACAAAAACCTAACCTAATATTATAAAGTTAAAAATTATAATGTTTATGAGAACAGATGTTTCTTATTTGTAGTATAGCATAGAAATATTAAGATGCTTGACGTTGTTTTCATATATATGTCTCACTTTTTCATATATTGGGTTGTTTGTTTCAATATGGGTATTTAATAAGTTTTGGGGTTCTTTTTTGTAACTTAAATATATATAATAATTTTCTTTTGAATTCATTTTGTCCCCCTTTTTTAAATATTCTACTATTTTCAGATTGTCCTTCATGCTTTTGTATTCATGATTAGTGTTTAATAAGTGTTCTGCGAAGGTACTTTTCATAGTGGTGTTATTATTGCTTTTGAGTGCTTGTATGTGTTCTTTAAAGCGCGAACAGAAAGACCTTCCAGTTTGTCCAATATAGAATTTGTTGCAGGTAGAACAATTTATCTGATAAATACCAGATTTGTTGTAATCATTTCTATTATTGTTGTTGCTTTGATTAATTTTATTCTAAATTAAATAGAAAGAATTGTTTCTTGTTCTGAAGCTTAAGCAGTATTTCTTCTTGTCAAACGTTTTTCGTATTGCTTTATTAAGTACAGTGTTATAGGGTACAGATATGTATTTCTTTTCCTTGTTCTCGTTCTTGTCTTCTTCTTTCGGTCTCTGTATTTTCTTTTTGGTTCTTTTAATCATATTTTCTATTAAGTTTTCTTTATAACCATTCTTTTTTGCCAAATATTTTATGATAGATTTTTCTTTTTCAAAGTTTTCTTTATTCATTGGAATATTCAGGAGTCTGTTTATCATCGCTCTAAATGCTGACATTTTGTATAGCCATGGGTCATTTGAATTTGATGGTATTAGTAGGTCAGTTTGAGTTGGTTTGCGATATATTTTAAATTCATGTTTATTATTCTTTTTACTGATAGTCAAATCTAAATAGTTGATTTCATTTGTTTGGATTTCTTGTGTAAATTCTATGTGAGGAGATAAAGAATTTAGGTGGTTCAGGAGTTCTTTGCTTTCATTTGTATATATATATATATATATATATATATATATATATGTGTGTGTGTGTGTGTGTGTCTGTAAGCACGATAGCGCTCGCAAAAATGGTCCGATCGGAATGAAATTTGGCACAGGTGTGTAAAGTAGTAATTATTCGGATGAGTTCGAAAACCAGCCCGATCGGACCATTGGAAGGGGGGGTAAAGGGGGATAAACCCCCCCAAAAATGGGCTTTTTGGGGTTTTCACATATAAAAGTAAAAATGATCCAATTTTTGTTAGCACCATTGAATTCAGCTCGAAAAAACAAACAATTTAGTATTCTGAATCACTGCTCTATGTCCATTGGTTACCGAGATATTGAAAATGGTAAACACAGTACGTTGTCCCAATGTTAACCTTATGGGAAATAAATAAAATTCTATACCTCGCTTATTTCTCAACATATCTTGATAAAACTTGCAAAATGGCTTCTTCTAGTTCAGATATACTAAATATTTAATTAATACCACCCAGTTTTGGTATACCTGTAGCTGCTATCCTGCATACTCATTCCCCATGTTATTCTTATGGAGCTTACAAAAACATGTCAAATATCGCTATATGTTGGATTGAAATATGTTGTTTTGCATTTGAAATTCGCTGAGTATGCAGGTCTGCTGCAACGGGGGTATTTTTGTTTCCCTAAACATTAGCTGACTCTGTCAATGAGATTTTTAATACATATTTATTTGGGGTATTCTTCTAAATTCACTTCACTTTTATGGCAACACAGATAAAATGTCCTTAACGTACCAGTTTTTTCACCTTAAAGGGTTTTCCTCTGCAATGATTACAAAGCAAGTCCATATTTTCAGTGAGAATGGTAGTTCTTCGGCAGACATTCGCTTTCCCCGATTTCTAGGAATCTATGTCTTCTTCATTAATCAGCAAACGAACGTTTCTCATATAGTTGAGATGATTAGTTCTTAAAAAGCGGATATCTCTTTTTCTTCTAATTGGTGGCATATATTGTGACCTTTCTAAATATCATGTTTAAATTTTTAAAATATTTTCCATTTAATTAGTTAGAGCTTGTTTGCAGAATTAAACATTATTTTAAACAGGTAAATAAAAACAAATCTCACACACTAGCTGATTACATGTGACAAATTGCGCATATGGTCAATATGTAAACAAATCCTATCTTCCATAAGAACAATATGGTACCTATCTTTGAGGTCCACTGGGCCAAATAATAGTAAATTTCGCAACAAGGGCCGAAAATGAGGTTTTGTAGGCTCGAGATCGTGTTTCAAATTCGAGACGATGTCGAGAATTTGAAACGATCGAGAGCAGCAAAACCCTTTCGGCCGAGGTGCGAACGCTATTTTTCACCACACTACCCAATGTAATATACCCTAAATATTAAAAAAAACGGATTACTATTTGACTCACTTGAAAACAAAACTTGAAGGTTATGAGTGACAATACAACTTCTTTATTATGATTCTACAAACACAGTTATGAAAATCATATGATCGCAACTATCCTGTCTTTGGAACCTATTGAATGCCATATAATTATGTGATGTTCTGACGTTGTTTCAAGCAAATAAACGATCAGCTGACTTTCGGCCCTAGGGCCCCAAACGTTTTCGGTCCTGTGACGGCAAACAGTGTGTTTCGGTCCGCGTTTGACGTTTGTAAAACAGGTGATTTCGTCGTAGTGTGGTGAAATAGTATATTACGCAACTAGTGCGGGAAGTAGGTGTTTACGTGCGAGCATGATAGTTCACGCGCGACGCTTGCGGAGCGCGGGAATTTCATGCGAGCAACGTAAACACCTTCCCGGATGAGTTGCGTACGATAGTTTTCGCAACACTACCAGAAACAAATATACAGGGTAAGTAAAAAACAACACTTCTATGAAAGTTAAAAGATTAAAAAAATATTAATTAAACTGTAGAGAGAAAATATGAACAAAACTTTATTTATCTGTGCGGGGGAGTTAACAAAAAGCGTTATCTCTGCTGTTCAGCGACCGAGTAAGCCTTTCTAGGAAAACGTCTTATCGTCACACATACGGCAACAATTGATTAAATAATACTGCCCTTTATTAACTTATCGCTGTTAACTGTAACTAGTCGCAACCTGGGAAACCAGTTTATTTACAATTGAGATAGGGTCGTCGTAGTTAAAATGTGTATGTTGTGTTTATGTATAATGTAAGTAAATTGTGTGATATACTATTTTTTTCTTAAGTTGGCAACATTGAGCATTTACCGCACTCGTGCGGTAAATGCTCAATGCAAACTCTTTACCGCACTCCAGCTGATTTGTTACATCACTACAGCTGATATTTGCCGTACTCTTTTGTAAACGGCGACTTCCCATATTGAAACGGAAGCGGAAATCCGCTACTTACTAGTATGGTGTTGCGAAATAGTATATTACGCAACTAGTGCGGGAAGTAGGTGTTTACGTGCGAGCATGATACTTCACGCGCGACGCTTGCGGAGCGCGGGAATTTCCTGCGAGCAACGTAAACACCTTCCCGGATGAGTTGCGTACGATAGTTTTCGCAACACTACCAGCAACAAATATACAGGGTAAGTAAAAACCAACACATCTATAAAAGTTAAAAGATATAAAAAATGTTAATTAAATTGTAGAAAGAAAATACGAACAAAACTATATTTATCTAGGGGGGGGGAGATAACAAAAAGCGTTATCTCTGCTGTTCAGCGACCGAGTAGGCCTTTCTAGGAATACGTCTTATCGTCACACAGACGGCAACAATTGATTAAATAACAATGCTCTTTATTAACTTATCGCTATTAACTGTAAGTAGTCGTAACCTGGGAAACCAGTTTAGTTACAATTGAGATATGGTCGTCATAGTTAAAATGTGTATGTTGTGTTTATGTAAAATGTATGTAAATTGTGTGATGTAATATTTTTTTTCTTGAGTTGGCAACATTGAGCATTTACCGCACGAGTGCGGTAAATGCTCAGTGAAAATTCTTTACCGCACTCCAGCTGATTTGTTACCTCACTACAGCTGATATTTGCCGTACTCTTTAGTAAACGGCGACTTCCCACACTGAAACGGAAGCGGAAACCGGCTACTTACTAGTGTAGTGTTGCGAAAAAGTCCTTAACAGTCATTGAGCTCATTTTAAGGGAAGTACAACTTCAGAGTGAGCTCTTTAAAATGACACCTAAAACGTCAAAATCGGTTTAAAACTGTAGGAGGAGTTCTACTCACGAAATAACCCGTAGCAAATTAATTATGTATAGATTTACATTACCCCTCATCTATCTATCTACTCTTATAATAATTCAGTTTAGTCCAATCTTCAGACAACTAAATCTCCAGTTATACCGGGCCGATTTTATTCATTAATGGGTCATTGGAAAGCTCTCTCCTTGTAGATTGTCAAATAATTATGAAAGTTTGTTTTTGTTGAGATTTATGGTGAAAAAGTAAAAAACAAATGTTTTCCATAAGAAATACATTGAAAACGGGGGTTTTTACATTTTTTATTTCGAGGCAAATTTTGGCTGCCTTTATTGAGTATTTACAAGTGCGGAATTGTCATTTGTAGGAAATTTAATTCTCTTTCAGAATATCACCTTCCACTTCAGCCGATTTCTGCACCATTTAAAAATTATTTGCTATATAAAAACCTTGCTTATAAGCAACCTCCGAATTTATAGTGGTGAGAAAATACTGAATTAGAGATATTTTTGCTAAACTTTGTAGGCCTACAACTAAATCTAAGAGTTCTACTAGACAGATTTTAGTGAATTTCCCCCTATAGGGAAGTAGCTATTACCGTAGGCGGCACGGTGAGACTTAAGCCCGGACCATGTAATTTTTTCATTTTGAGGTCCCTAGACCCCAAAAACACCGTTCGTTCATTTTCATATATATGTATATATATACATATATATACCTGTCCGTAGGTGCGATAACTTTTGTAAAAAAGGTCCGAGCTTAATGAAATTTGGAACAAATGTGTAAAGCGTCATTCATGACTTCGAGTTCGAAAATCAGCAAGATTGGTTTACTCTAAGAAGATTTTTTTGACAAAATAAAATTTATTTTCAAGATTTACTACCTTTTCACTAATTATTTTTAAATTTAATTGTCAAAATTGAATTCAGCTTAAAAAATACAAACAATTTAGCATTTTGAATTATTATTCTACGTAAATCCGTTGCTTAAATATTGGATGATAATTGGATGTGCTAAACACAGTACATTGTCCAATATTATTTTTAATTTTTCCCTCCAAAAAGTATAGTTACCCTGATTTAAGACATTAAAAAAAATACAATTCTGAACATATGATTATATTTTCAGGTGACGGAACACTTTACTTGTGTTTTTTTTTTTTTTTGAATAGTTAGAGTTCATTGATCAAGATTTTGCAGAAAATTTATACTAGATCAAAAAATACAAATTATTTTTAAATTTAATAAAGAAAGTATGAGTATTTGGAAAGGGGGTATGTTTTGTCTAAACTGCCTGAAAATGTAGCATAATATATGGTATGTTTACAATGATGAGGATTGATAATATGTTCTATTGAAATTGGCTAGAGATGTTGGTCTGCTGCAACAGGGATGTTTTAGTTATAGAACTGACCATATGATTGAATTTATTTTTTTCATGAGATTGAAGTAACTGGTGGACCGAGCCTTGCTCGGTGTTATTTCATGTTTACCAGTTCATCCAGTTACTATAAAATATTTCAATGTCATAAAATTGATAAATAGAAACCTTTTTTATTGCTCCATGGACTCTTCATCCCACTTGCTGTATTTTCCCTTAATGGCTGTAGATTCCAAACAGCTGTTATGATTACTTCATTTGTTTACACTTTCCTTGTTTATTTTCGTTGCTATCACGGCAACCCATAAGGCCAATGTTAAAATTTTACAACTTTAAAATTCGATTTATTACGCGATTAGATTTTCTCTGGCCAAGTAATCTGCATAAAAGACGTTTTTGAGTCATAAATTACTTATTTCCAGACTTTGAAGAAAATCCTCGGAGCCGTTTTTGAGATCGTTGTGCAAGCAAGCAAGCAAGCAAGCAAGCATACATACATACAAGATAACACTGCTCGTATAAGAGTATAGGATTATTTGTTTGAGTGTTTTTAATTAATTGATTTTATGTTTGTTGACATTTATGTACTATATCATGATTACAGTTAAATTAAAAGACTCAGAACTATATAAAATACAAAAGTGTATGTATTACTAATGAAAACCAATGTGGTCTCCTTATTAATTTTCCTCATACCTAAGGCTCATGAATGATTAAATATACGTTTCTAGTATATTATTTACTTAACGTATTCAAACGATACTTTCCTTCAAATAAATTGAACGCTCATATATACAAAATAAATCCCATGGAAATTCGCTGAGTACGCAGGTCTGCTGCGACGTGGTATTAATAATTAACAGGTCGTAGGAAAGCTCCATCCATGTAGATTTTCAAATAATCATGAAAGTTAGATATTTTTAAAGATTTATCGTGGAAACGTAACAACAAACATTTTCTATAAGAAATAGACTTAAAAAACAGCTTTTTAAAGTTCTTTTTTAAGGTTTTGGCAGTCCATTATCAGTATTTTCAAGAAATGCATAGTACTAAGATGTAGGAAATTTAATTCTCTTTCAGAATATTTCATTCCATTTTAGCCGATTTCTGCACCATTCAAAAGTTATTTGCAAAAAACCTAAGCAATCTCCGAATTTATAGTGGTGAGAAAATACTGAAAGAGAGATATTTTTGCTAAACTTTGTACCATTAAATCTAGAGTTCTACCGAACAGATTTTAATCATTAACAGGTCTTTGGAAAGCTACACGGCTTGCCATGTAGATTTACAAATAATTATGAAAGTTAGATATTTTTTAAAGATTTATCGTGGAAACGTAACAACAAAAATTTTCTATAAGAAATAGAATTCAAAAAACAGTTTTTTAAAACACCTTAGCCGATTTCTGCACCATTACAAGTTATTTGCTAAAAAGCTTAGCAACCTAAGAATTATTAAGTGTTGAGAAAATATTGAGTTAGAGATATTTTTAACTTTGAACAACTAAGTCTATAGTTCTATACAAAACTTTCTCCTTCTAGATTTGCAAATGATAAAAAACTTGATTTTTTCAAGATTTATGATGAAAAATTGTAAACACCCACATGCTTCCTTTAAAAAAAAATTCCTAAAGACAGGGCTTGTAAGTTCCTTTGTAGCCCAAGTTTTGGCTGTCAGTTATCATAGTATTTTCAAGAGATGAATTTCAATGTATTTTGGGAAATTTTATTCTTTTTCAGACTATTGCCTACCACTATGGTCGGATTTCTTCAGCATTTTAAAGTTATTTGCAAAAAAGCTAACAACCTCCGAATTTATAGTGGTGAAAAAATACTGAGTTAGAGATTTTTTGCAAAACTTTGTACAACTAAATCTACAGTTCTACCAGAGATTTTAATTAAGCAGTCGTTGGAAAGCTTTCTACCTGTAGATTTGCAAATAATTGTGATAATTTAACTTTTATAAGATTTATGGTGGAAAAGTTTAAAAACATGTTTTCATTACTCTACACACGAAAGTACACTTTCTAAATGTAAAATGAGCTAAGAAAATAGGTTATTCCCGCTGCTGCACGGCAAAATTACATAACGTTAACTTTCCACGCGTATGTGGTGGACGGAAAGTAACCGTTATGGGATTTTACGGTGCAGACCGATCAGCTATTGCATTAGGCCAAGGCCGACTCTACTACAGGCCGGAGCCCCGAAATCGTGACGTCACAGAATGAGGCTTGCTCGGCCGGCAGCTTCCACAAGAAATACATTGCGCGCCTCGACATTCAACGCTTTTAACTGCTCTACAACCGAAACCGTTTTCCCAACTGGAACGAAATTTTTACCACATATTATATGTGAACGACTTAATTAGTATACGGAATTTGAGAATTTTAGGCCCACAAATTCGGGTGTATTTCACCAATGAAAGTTAAAAACATTACAAAACTTGCTCTTTGTGATAGTGATTTTAAAATTAAGACCGTTAGTTATGTTTCGGTTGGTTTCAAACACTCTTCACACTTTTGGTTTAGTTTTTTTAGTTTTAAACATAGGTATATCGAACTCTGATTTGATAACCAACCCTTAAAAAACAGCTCGCGCCCTGATGGGACGAGGGTAGGATAATATAGAAAGTTTGACCCTTCTAGAAAGACATTTCGCGGAAGCCCTGACAACCAATAAAGTTTTGCCTTATTTATGATTTATCGAGCCTAGTGAGGATAGCTTGAGTTGTCTGATGTTTAAATCTAATGTTTAAAGCGACCAAAAATATTAATAGTGGTAATCTAAATATTCATTCACTCGATAGTGTCCATTTGTTAAAGGTGGTATTAAATGTTCTACCTAAGCTGGATATTTTATAAATAAATGTAAAAATATTATATTTGTGATAAAATAAAAATGTTTCTTTAAATAATTAAAATGCAATGTTTATTTTACAGTAATGAAAAAAATATTAATATTGGTAATCTAAATATTCATTCACTTGATGATGACCATTTGTTAAAGGTGGTATTTAATGTTTTACCTAAGCTGGAAATGTTATAAATAAATTTAAAAATATTATATTTGTGATTAAATAAAAAATGTTGCTTTAAATAATTTAAATGCAATACTTAGTTTACTGTGATTAAAAGATCTTAATGAATAGATTTTTAGATAGTTTTTAAATATAACTCAATTAAGATTTATTTTAAATGCTTTACTACATTTTACATTGATTTAAGCTTTATTAATCAATTTCTGAAAGTGCCATTACAATCTAAACTTATAAGAACTGCTATGAAACAACACAAGTGAAGATTTTTCCTCTTTTACTAGCTTAATTTGATGAAAATAATATAATTACCGGGTCTACGTTTTTTAAAGTTTACATACAAAGTATGCGACCCTTAAACAACATATGATTAAAGTTTCATTCTAATAGATTGGACGGCTTTGGCTATATAGAATAGTTTAAAGTGGTGAATGTCGGGGCGCGCGATGCATTTCTTATGGAGGCGGCCGGCCGTGCAAGCCCCGTTCTGTGACGTATCGGCTGGTGGAAGGAGGCAGCGCTCCAGCCTGTAGTAGAGTCGGCCTTGATTAGGCCGATCAGCTGTTGCATTGTTGTTCAAACCAAACCGTTTCATCGCTTAGTAAATACTGACATTGTCAGTTGGGTTATATTCGTTGTGACGGATTGTTTGTTAAAAATATTCATGTTGTTTACAAGTTTTTCGATATCGTAATAAAAAATAATGTTTATTACTCGTCTCAAAAGTGCTATTGCGGGGCTCGATAGCTTTTTCCACGCTCGGCTGCGCCTCGCGCGTAAATGCAATCTCGCCCCGCAATAGGTCACTTTCGAGACTAGTAATGAAAACTACTATTTCTGTAGGAAATATATTAACAGCTGATTATCTGATCATGTTTTTAGCAAATTTCCCCTATAGGGAAGAAGCTATTACCGTAGGTCTCATGGTAAGACCTAAGCCCAAGACCATGATAACTTTTCGTTTTGAAAAGAACGAAAAGACACCAGAAGCAAAAAACACCATTCGTTCAAATTTGTATGTATATACATACAGGGTGAGTTTTAATTGTCCCCCCCCTTACTTTTTTTTACATTTCTAAAAATAACTATCCCAGACCCCGCCCAAACATTATTGGGTAGTAAGTACCTCGTTTTGAGGGGGTAAAAAGTGGTGTTGTGACCCATCATTTCAAGCTAGATTTTTTCACTGATTACAATGCCGCAATCAGTTTTTTAATATCTCGATTCGTTCTCAAGATATGAGTACTTTTAATTGATTTATTTTCAACCAATTTTAACATTACAAATTGATAAAAATAGGCCCATAACCACAAAATAAAGCTAGATAGTGACGAATAACCACGATCAGTCATTGTTGAGCGATTTACACTTAACTTTCACCAATGTAAATTTTTTGGCCACCATCTTAAATCCGCCATTTTGAAATGAGGAAATTTATTTCAAATATGAAGTTGGGGTTGTGACCCATCATTTCAAACTAGTTTTTTGCGCCGAATTCAATGCCGCAACCCGTTTTTAGCTATAAAAATAAGTTTTTGAAAAATTAATACTTTTTGAGATTTTTATTAGAAATTTGTCAATATCTTGAAAAGTAAACATGATAATTAAAAAGTGTTGCGGCATTGATTTCGGCGCAAAAAACTAGTTTGAAATGATGGGTCACAACCAACTTCATATTTGAAATAACTTACCTCATTTCAAAATGGCGGATCCAAGATGGCGGCCAAAAAATTTACATTGGTGAAAGTTAAGTGTAAATCGCTCAACAATGACTGATCGTAATTATTCGTCACTATCTAGCATTATTTTGTGGTTATGGGCCTATTTTATCAATTTGTAATGTTAAATTGGTTGAAAATAAATAAATTAAGAGTACTCATATCTTGAGAACGAATCGAGATATTAAAAAACGGATTGCGGCATTGTAATCAGTGAAAAAATCTAGCTTGAAATGATGGGTCACAACACCACTTTTACATTTGAAAAAATTATTTTGGATCCAATATGGCGGATCCAAGATGGCGGCCGAAAATGAGTACCCCCTCAAAACGAGGTACTTACTACCCAAAAATGTTTGGGCGGGGTCTGGGATAGTTATTTTTAGAACTGTAAAAAAAGTAGGGGGGGGGACAATTAAAACTTACCCTGTATATCTATAGGTACTATTATAAAGAAGAGGTGGTTTCTGTATACATGTAAAATGTGTGTACGTATGGGACAAGTAAACTCAAAAAATACTGAACCGACTGGGTTGAAATTTCACAAAGAAGTAGATCTTGAACCTGGGAAACATAAAGAAAGGCCTATTCACTTCCTTAAAATCTCCTCTGGCTACGCCCCGTGAACGTCCTTAGCTTCAATGTTTACATTTTATAAGGATGTAAACATTCAAATACCGAAATGTAAACAGCTGTGAGTACTTCAATTTGACAGTTCAAAGAACAGAAGTAAGATCAGCTGTAATTTTTATCGTGAGCGAAGCCACGGGCAACTGCTAGTATATATATATATATGTGTGTGTGTGTGTGTGTGTGTCTGTAAGCACGTTAGCGCTCGCAAAAATGGTCCGATCGGAATGAAATTTGGCACAGGGGTGTAAAGTAGTAATTATTCGGATGAGTTCGAAAACCAGCCCGATCGGACCACTGCAAGGGGGGGTAAAGGGGGATAAACCCCCCAAAAATGGGTTTTTTTGGGTTTTTCACATAGAAAAATAAATACCACCCTTGCAGCAGACCTGCATACTCAGCGAATTTCAAATGCACACGTTTTTATAATCTCCATAAGAACAACATGGGGAATGAGAATGCAGGTTTCCTGCAGAAGGTATGTTAAAACTGGGTGGTTTTAATTCAATATTTAGTAGATCTTAAGTAGAAGAAACAATGTACTAAGTTTTACCAAGATATGTTAAGAAATTATGAAGATATTGTACTTTTATCTACGACCATTGCAATAAGCACCAATTATGGTATTACAATAAACATTATAATGATATACATTAAAACACCAAAAACCAAGCAGTACTCTAATGACGACTTTAGAGTACTGGAGTCACTTTAGAGTACTGCTTCTAGACCAATGAGAGCTCGGCATTTGACGGGAGTAGTGTCATAATAACAATTACGCAATTCGCACATCAGCTGATTGTTGCATTACGATTCATGTTTGAGTTTTCTTATCCCATCAGCTGATTGTTCCACAACGATTCATGGTTCAGTCTGCTTATTTGCCTAACCTCAAATTTTAGTTGACCTATTCCATCATTAGTAAAAGTCATGAGTTTTGTTTAACTTCGGGGGAAATTTTGTCGTATATTGTTGGTCGTAGATAAAATAGTGTATGCAACGATTGTATTATGCCTTTAAGCCACTCGTGAGATATTTAGAACACTCGCTTCGCTCGTGTTCTAACTTACATCTCACTCGTGGCTTAAAGGCATTCATTATACAATCGTTGCATAAACTACTATTTTATTACCCATAACAATAACATGGGGAATGAGTATGCAGGTTTGCTGCCACAAAAATGGAAATTCCGGGGATTTTAGACTAAAATACATTACACCTCATCTAGATGAAGCCACAAACCAAGTTTTTTCAAGATATGTTCATAAATAAGCGAGATAAAGAATTTTACTTATACCCCATAAGGTTAACATTGGGACAACATACTGTGTTTACCACTTTCAATATTTCGGTAACCAATGGACATAAAGCAATGATTTAAAACACTAAATTGTTTATTTTTTCGAGCTGAATTCAATGATGCACACCAAAATTTGCTTATTTTTATATCTCTATGTGAACAACCCAAAAACCCATTTTTGGGCAGGTTTATACCCCTTTACTCCCCCTTTCCAGTGGTCCGATCGAACTGGTTTTCGAACTCATCCGAATAATTATTATGCCAAATTTCATTCTGATTGGACCATTTTTGCGAGCACTATCGTGCTTACCAAACACACACACACACACACACACACACACACACACACACACACATATATATATATATATATATATAAATTCGAACGAATGGTGTTTTTTGCTTCTGGGGGCCCCAAAACAAAAAGTTATCATGGTCTTGGGCTTAGGTCTTACCATGAGACCTATGATAATAGCTTCTTCCTTATAGGGGAAATTCACTAAAATACCCCCCTTGCAGCAGACCTGCAATACTCAGTGAATTTCAAATGCAAAACACAATACTTTTTGTAAGCTCCATAAGAATGACATGGGGAATGAGTATGCAGGTTTGGTACATTAAAACTGGTTTTTTTTAATTCAGCACTTACTAGATCTGAACTAGAAGCCATTTACCAAGTTTTATCAAGATATGTTCAGAAATAAGCAAAATATAGAATTTTACTTATTTTCCATAAGGTTAACATTGGGACAACGTACTGTGTTTACCTTTTAATATCTCGGAAACCAATGGACATAGAGCAGTGATTAAAAGTATTAAATTGTTTGTTTTTTTTAGCTGAATTTAATGGTGCAAACAAAAATTTGATAACTTTTATTTTTATATGTAATAAATCAAAAAACCCATTTTTGGGGGGCTTACCCCCCTTTACCCCCCTTCCGGTAGTCCGATCGGGCTGGTTTACGAACTCTTCCGAATAATTACTACTTTACACATCTATGCTAAATTTCATTAAGATCGGACCATTTTTGCGCAAGTTATTGTGCTTAAAGACATATATATGAAAATGAACAAATAGTGTTTTTTGCTTCTGGGGACCCCAAAACGAAAAGTTATCATGTTCTCGGGCTTAGGTCTTACCGTGAGAACTACAATAACAGCTTCTTCCCTAAAGGGTAAATTCGCTAGAAATCCAATTTTGGTTAGCACCATTGAATTCAGCTCGAAAAAACGAACCATTTAGTAATTTGAATCATTGCTCTATGTCCATTGGTTACAGAGATATTGAAAGTGGTAAACACAGTACAGTACTACGTTGTCCCAATGCTAACCTTATGGGGAATAAGTAAAATTCTATATCTCATTTATTTCTCAACATATCTTAATAAAACTTGGTTTGTGGCTTCATCTAGATGAGATTTAATGTATTTTAGTCTAAAATCACCGAAATTTCCAATTTTGTGGCAGCAAACCTGCATACTCATTCCCCATGTTATCCTTATGGGCAATAAAAAAATTCCCTATCTTCATTATTTCTAGACATATCGTGATAAAACTTGGTATATGGCTTCTTCTAGATAAGATATACTAAATATTGAAATAAAACCACCCAGTTTTAATATGCCTGTTGCAGCAAACCTGCATACTCATTCCCCATGTTATTCTTATGGAGATTACGAAAACATGTCTTATCTTTCTTCATCGGATAGGAGTATTTTTTTTAATCAGAGTTAATCCGAGCCGACTGTCAACCGTGATTGACTGCATATCACTTCCGGGGGTAGGGGGAGGGGGATCAGCTGACCTGTCTTGCCGCGTTACCAATAACAGCTGTTTTTTGGCATTGTCTGTACGGAGCTGCATTTCTTTCCTCACCAAACCCAAATATGTCGAACTGACTTCCACTGATGGTAGTTGAGTTTTCTTTCTCCTACGCTTGCCGTAACTGGAACTCTTCTAACTGAGTTCGCTGTAGTACAGTGACAGCTGCAATCTGCTGTCTGTCTGTACCTGATGAGACGAAACAACGTCGAAACAGCAAGTCATCCACATTGTCGAAGCATCTGCTCCTTTTCCAGCTGTGCTTTCGCACGCGGAAGTAGCATAGCAGTGCAGGTGGTGCCCGCACTACCTTAGCGTGGGGTCGGGGTATCACTTTTTGATAAAGCAGAGTGAGCCACCAGGAGAAAACATCGACTGGAGGAAACTGCTCGTGGAGACTGAAGAAGAATGATGTGGGGGCGAACCACATGTCATGGTCGTGCGAGCATTTCTTCAGTCTCCACGAGCAGTTTCCTCCAGTCGATGTTTTCTCCTGGTGGCTCACTCTGCTTTATCAAAAAGTGATACCCCGACCCCACGCTAAGGTAGTGCGGGCACCACCTGCACTGCTATGCTACTTCCGCGTGCGAAAGCACAGCTGGAAAAGGAGCAGATGCTTCGACAATGTGGATGACTTGCTGTTTCGACGTTGTTTCGTCTCATCAGGTACAGACAGACAGCAGATTGCAGCTGTCACTGTACTACAGCGAACTCAGTTAGAAGAGTTCCAGTTACGGCAAGCGTAGGAGAAAGAAAACTCAACTACGAATACTTCCTTGCCAATAACATCGATGTGACTAACACCTAGTCCATCTCTTTCTTCCACTGATGGTCGGGAAATAGGGTTTTGTTATCGGTAAACAGCTGTTATCGGTAACGCGGCAAGACAGGTCAGCTGATCCCCCTCCCCCTACCCCCGGAAGTGATACGCAGTCAGTCACGGTTAGACGGTCGGCTTGGATTAACTCAAAAATCAAATGTAAATAATTTTAGTTTTCTCAAGGACCCTCGATAACGGAAAACGTTTTTTCCGGTTTTCCGAAACGTCGGGTATTCATGTGTGGCGTATTTTGTGTTTGTGTATGTGTTGTTTTCGTCCAAGTGGACTGGATACAGACATCTTCACTCTTCGCAAAAATTGAATAACGCCATTTGCCTGAAGGTGGGTAGTGCCCAATAGATACAAAGATAAGAAAAATACCCCACCTAAAAAATGTCTTTTAAAGAACGTATACTCGTCAGTATAGTACGTTAACAGACAGAGCTACGGCACCACTGTCGGCCAGGAGAACGATTGGCGCATAAAGCCTACAGTCAACCCTAGCAGCAAAACACTACTATACTCAATTGTATATTCACCTTTCAGTATGGAATTTCCATAAGCTGTGTATTGCATGTGGCATTTTAAATTGTACTAGCCAAATTATGTTACAATCAGCTGATTATTTCAAAACATATTGTTATGGATATTTGATATTTGTAAACAAATGTACCCCGCAAAGATAATAGAATAGCTATCTCCCATATGGCCTGTACTGAAAGGTGAATGTGGAATCGAGTATAGGCCAAGTCCTCACTAACAGCACCTCTGCAACGCAAGACCACAGGCACTGTGATCTCGCATCCGCCGCCTGCGATCAGGCACATCGAGTCAGACTTGTGTGACTACCCCAATGGGTTAAAGTGGCGTATTTTGAGAAATTTAAAATTTAATTTTTTATTTTGAAATCCTTAGAAATCTTTTCATTATGACCCTTGTAGTGTTATACATTTTTAGAAAGGGCTTTAAAAATGCTGCAAAATGACATCTCTCTCACCTCTCTAGCTTGATAGCAACTTGAAGTTTCACAAACGGGTCGATTTTGAGCATTTTTTTAGAACTTAAAGGAGGTGTAATTTTGAAACTAGTTGAGATATCAAGCTCAAATTTTGCATTTTTCTTTGTCTTTTTGGTTCTAGTATACCAAATTTCATTGAAATCTGAGATGGTCAGGAAAATACTGTGTTGAATTGACATGGAGTGACCCGATCACATACATACTCGAGGCCCTTAAAAAGCACACCTGGGCATTAAGTGCATTCAAACAAAATAAAAATCATCATTACTGATTAACAGTTTGAAATCGAATCTCCTGAACGAAAATTTCTACATTATTTTCTTAAACAGAAGCAATTTAAATGACCTTATACATTTCATCGTCCATCAGTATTGGTTGGGCGATATCTACAAAAAAGGTTGTAAGATAAAAGTATATTTGCATGAAATGGAAAATATAGAGATTTTCAATTAATAAAACACAAATCAATTAATTTATATTTATTTCACAATAAGAGAAACAAATTAGTGTAAGAAACAGCTAAAATATTTGGTAAAAAATAATATTTAAAGTAATTTTAAATAAAGCAGAGGACATTGAAGTTAGTGATTTTGAAAAAAGGTACTTGTGTTGAGTCAATAAAATATATTTGGCACAATTACCTTTGGTAAAAATATTGCACAATAAGAGGTAACTTTAAATATTTCAACTAAAATGTGGCAAGAAAATATCAATGTCCTCACTTTATTATTGACAATAAATCAAGTGAACACAATACAGGTTTAAAACCTAAATTAACATAGTATAAAATACTTATAATATTTCACATACAATAAAAGCATTTATCATAGCAGCAGGCAGTTTGGTACACAATTTTACAGCAATTTTTATATAATTTATCAAAAATCATTTGTTGTTAAACATTTAAAACAAACCTGTGTATCGTGAATGCAGAGTAAAGTCTTATACATATTATTTAAAAATAATCACTCAAATAATACAAATGGCACCCTTGCAATAGAACATCAAAGGGTTTTGTTGTTGAAATAATAATACTCAAGCTGAACATTTTAAACATATTATAACATTTAATACGATCAGGATAGTTATTTAAACTTTCAGCTGTTATTTTGGGTAAATAACTGTACCTAAAACTTAAAGCATATTAACTACAAATTTACCTAAAAAAATGGATGGTCTCAAAAAAGTGTTAATATAAGCCCTATAAAATTCAATGGCCATTTTGAAAAATGTCCGCATAAATAGGTGTAAAATTAATTAAACAGCACCTCTCAATTACAGAAGTTTAATTTTCTTTTATTTGGTAGATCAAAACTAAATTGAAAGAGCAAACATGATAGTTAATAATAGTGAACTTTTAAGACAAACTTAAGGTAAAAACCGTTCAGTTAAGGTAAACGGGAGCAAAGAAGGGATGGGGGTGCTGGCTCAGGGAGCTGAGTCCCTCTCCCTTCTTTGCAAAATGGGGCAAAACAGAGTGTGAAATCCAAATGCAACGAGTGGCACTTTACTGTGGGGTAGTAAAATGGGAACGTTACTTTGATGATAAAAAAAACAAATTTCCATCAGTCTCAACCCCTCTACCTCTAAAAACATTCATGCAAGGCCCTTTCCCCTACCAAGGACTCAGAGTATACCAATGACAGTACACACATCAGAAGAGAGAGCAACAGACCTAGCCCTACAGGATATGTTATGAGTGTGAGAACAACCAGGTCGCAATATGTGTGCTTAAGAGGTCATGAGTGTCTTAAGTAGAAGATTGCTTCATGAAGCAGATGTGTTTTCTTTATCTTACTGAGTAATAATATAAACTCTTTAAAGTTCTTTGAGACCACCTTAAAGTAATTGGAAAATTTAAACAAATCTTTTGAGAGAAAACCCAGGAATTTCTATTGATAAAGGCAGAATGTTTCAGCCTGTCAAAGTTATAATTTTCAATGAATTTTTTTGATAAAAATATTTCACTTCACTATGGCAGCAGTTGATTTTTTTAGCCTTGACACCTGTCATAAATAATATTATTGTAGGATTACTTTTTCTTACTTAGGTGTCACAATATCCGGTTTAAAGCAGGACGTGTTTCACACTAATACAATGCATCATCAGCTGCCCTAAAACTATATATATTTCCACTCATAAGTGTTAGTCATGTCTTGCTGCATTCAAAGCACAATAAATGATTACTCGAAATTTAAAACACTGAAAAATTTACACAGTTTTTACATAGAAAATACAAATAAAAGACTTACTATCCCGGCACAGTCAGATGTTAACATCATGATAGTTGCAGGCTTACTGAATTTGAAAACAAATCGTCCAAAAGAAGTCCAAAAGCAAAGAAAAACCAAAAGGAGTATATGTTATTAAATGTAACGCAGGTAACAAATGTGAAAAAAGGTATACAGGCCACACTAACCGATCATTTAAAGAAAGGTTTAAAGAACATTGTGCTCAAAACCAAAGAAATCCCACATCCAAGGTGGCGAAACACATAAATGCATTAAAAGTATGTAATGATGTTACAAGACCTAAGGTATGGGAAGAATATTTTATTTTCAAAAATGCCCCACACTGCAATAGAAACAATATGTTAAATATTAAAGAAGATTTCACTGACAAAATTACTTTCCGTATAATAGCCTGAAGGAAGAGGGGCAACACTGATAAAACACCTGACTGGTGATGTGGCTTGTATGATAAGCAAGACAGATGAACAGGAATTTTCAAATTCAGTAGGCCTACACCTATCATGATGTTAACATCTGACTGTGCTGGGATAATAATTCTTTTATTTATGAATTTAAGGAGTGAAGCATAGGGCTTGGATATTAATTGAGAGGAGAAGATAGGATATACAGCTAACTCACCTTGCACTTAAGCTGCAGAAAGACACATGGATATTCCACATTATATGATTAATATTCCAGCTTTCTTTGAAGCCTTTGTCAAACAAAATGTTTCAATGTTGTAAATTTCAAGTATTTATTTATTGTGCTTTGAATGCGTTAAGACATGACTACCAGTTATGAGTAGAAATATAAACAGTTTTAGGGCAGCTGATGATGCACTGCAGTGTGAAACGTCCTGCATTGAACTGGATATTGTGACACCTAAGGCAAAAAAAAGGTAATCCTACAATAATATAACTATTTACTAGTGGATCGTGCGCTACTCTAGCAAAGCGATAATTCAAATGGCGACAAATTTAAAACACAATCATGCTAACACGATCGAGGGTTGTTTACACAAATTAAAAAATAACAGCAATTAAATTATCCAGCTGATCAAAATGTAAACAATTATGTTCTTCATAAGGATAACATGGGAACTTTAAAAGCCAATGGGGCAGAGCCCAAGGGACTTTTTCAAAAATGTAAGGCCAGTTTGCAAATCTACGCGACACGCTCTTTCCAATGATCCGTCAATGATCAAAATCGGTTAAGAAATGACGGAGGAGTTCATAAGACAAATTTCGTGTTGGCGTATTAATTATATAGATAGCAGTAGTGTTTTATTTTACATGTCGCAAAATCAAGCAAAGCTTGTTACAAACTATTTTTATCCGTGATAAAATGGAAATTTAATCAGATTAAAAGCCCCTCAGAAATTTGGTCAGGTTTAGTAAATAAAAAATCCAAAATATCCGTTTTTTATATTTCAATGAAACCTGGTGGTTTTAAAAGAGTAAAAATAGGGTTAATAAATTTGTTAGGAATATAACACTTATTCTATACCAGGAATTGTTCAAATATATATTACAGGACTTATTTCAAGGAATTTTATAGGATTTCTTTTGGGCAATTGTTCAAAATAATTTTCAAACAGCAGAAAACATCTTAGTCCTTTTATGTGACACATAATGCAATTAATATAATTTATTTCATTTATATTATATAGTTCTTGGCTGACTGAACCTGCTTAAGGAGGAAATAAAGTTACTTTTTGATATTCTAGTTTTAAATTATACATTTTTTGTGTTGAAAAATAGAAATTTCTGGGGATCAGGAAAACTTAGCAAACCCTTCAAACATGGTTTAGTAATGTATTGACAAAAATAATACAGCTAATTGATTATGCAATGCACAGAATAAAGGATTACAACAAATATCACAAACAAACTAAAAGCAATAATGTAACTTAACTTATTTTCCCGAGGTTTTGCAGCTGAACTACAATGTGACAAAAATTAGTTTGATTTGTAAAAAACCAAGATCAAATCTTGCACCAAACTTATAAACCACAATTGATAAATATTTTTTGTTATTTCTCAACAATCATGAAATAATGCTCTTAGCGGTTCTAAATTATCTCCTCTTAATAACTAAATACAAATAATTCTCTTTTCATTGCATGAAAAGATAACAACCAACCACACCTAGAAAAACAAAATCACAGTATAGCAATAAATGTTATAGAAAAATATGTGAGCACATATCTCTCAAAATTACATACTTCAAAGATAATTCAAACAACTGATAAATCTATGGTGAAAATTTAAACTTAATATAATAAACAACACTATTCATTGACACTTTTATACACACAAATAAATCATGATAAGTGTATAAATAGTTAAATCTTTTTTTTGCAAAACACTAGATGAACACTTTGTATTCATCTTCATTTTTGTTAATCCATTCCATTAAGCTTAACGCCCTTTCAATATTTTATCATAAATGACTGAATGAAATCTATTATGTTGAGTAATTTTGAGGACTGTGTAAATTTGATTGTAATATCAACATGTGTATTAAGACCAGGCCAAATTAGTCATAATAGTTGTGCTGTAACCCTCACTCACAGCAATAACATTTACTTTAAATGTTCTAACTAGTTATTTTATTGTTGTTTGATTCCATATATAGTTACTGTGAGACATAACGTCACAAATCCAGCAGTACTGCCTATCGACTCAATATGCCTCTGATTAATCATGTTGGTCAAGGTATGAAAAAAGAGGTTACAGATACGTATATGGCAACAACACTTTTCCTTCGAATGCATGCAAAATTTTCCTTCCAGACCATTTTTTAAACCTTATTTTAGTTCCTGTATATTATTTAGTTGAAGTTAGTTAGGTATATGTTTGATTTCGGTTCTAATAAAACCATTTTTTTTGTTAAGTGTTTATGTTAGAATGTAAAGCAAGTTGTAATGAAACATTTTTGTATTATGTTTATGTTTGAATGTAAAGAAACTAATTTAATAACCATGAAAAGATTTTTTCAGCAGGGTGGGTTGTAAATTCCCACACACCGATGCACAAAGCAACTTAATGTGGAAGTCTACTTTTGAGAAATGACTGTAGCTGTATTAATGGTATTAACTGATAGAAGTTAAAAGATCCACTCGATTTTAAGTTACAATGATATCTATTATGTTGAGTATAGTTGGTTGAGTTTATTTATCTGTAATTAGAAGTGGTCACCTAAAACCATGTTTTAAAGAAAACAGTGAATCAAAACTTCTATATTTATAACAAAATGTTTATAGGAAATGTACTGCCATCCATGCTAATGGTAAAACAGCATCAGTGGTTGTGGTATACAGCAAGCTTGAATCTGCATCAATATTAGCACAGATTTATAAGCAAAAAATTACACTGTAACTGGATAAGATTTCATCCTTGTGAAACACTGGGTTTGGCAGTGTTGGAAGGTAGCCAGCATATAGTCATTGTGGACTATAATAATATTGTTATGTTTTACTGAAATTTACTACTGTAATTTCAATTAGGTAATCATGTAATAATAAGAGATATCTTAGAATGAAAATTTTGCAAATGGTATTTGACCACAAAAACAGTGAAAATGAGGTTTGCATAATTGTTCAGTTGATTACATCATTTCAGATAGAGCAATGAAAATCAACAAAAATCATGTGATTAAATTAAACTGTTGTACTTACTGCCTTAGCAATCCAATATACTAAATGTTGTGACGTGTTCCGCTAATTATAGCATCTTCAGACAGTCACACAAGATCTTTTTGTCTGAAGATGCTATAATTAGCGGAACACATCACAACATTTAGTATATTGGATTGCTAAGGCAGTAAGTACAACAATTTAATTTAATTGTATAAGCAATCCTGTAACCAGATCATCCAAAAATGGAAAATCATGTGACCCGGAAGTTATATGGATTTTTAACAGGCCCTTCATGGTTGATGATTTTTCACCTAAACAAGAAAAAAAATAAAAATCATGATCTACGAAAAAACAATGCCTTGCCTCCTAAAAAAAATCAAATGAGAGAGATAAGCACTCATTGACATCTGCTAAATTTGTACTAGCCAAATAACTAGTTAACACTAGAAATTAACTGAGTACCAAAACTATAAATTGTTTTTGAAACTGTTCTTAAAGACTTTCAATTTATTAAAATTCTTATCCTTGGCAATTGATTTAGTGATTTACATATATATATATATGTACTTCTTTATCAACAAAGTTGTCATCTATATCATGTAACATCGAAATTCTAGATTTTAAAAAGTTGACAATAACGGTTCTTTTTGTTTAAACTCTTAAAATAAAAATAACATTAACATTTTGGCTATATCAGTTAATTTCCAATGCTATCTAGAACATGCACTACACAACACTTCTTCTTGCAGAGAAATACCATATGTATTTGTACTTCAATAGAGTAAAAATATTTTAACAGATCTAGGAAAAATACATAATAATTTTTTACAAGTATCTAATAAAAGCTTTTAACAGTTAATAATTGTATAGCTGCTGTGAACAGTTTCCTTAACAAAATTGTGATGTTTGGTAGGGATGTAGTTTCCCTAACAAAATTGTGACGTTTGGTAGTGATGTAAAAGTAGTAACAATTAATTAACTGTGTTAAACATATTTGCACATTTCCTTGATAAAATAAATTAAATAAATATTTAAACAACACAAATAAAAACCAGTAAATAAGCATCTTATGGACTATCTAAATGCAATTGTAGAATTCCCTTGTCTAAGTTTATATAAATTAAAAAGTGTAAACTTTGTACAGAACTAAAGATATTAAATTTGTAGATGATGAATTGCATGGCCAGTTCTAGACTCAGCCAATAAAGTCTATGAACAGTTAGTTAGAATACAACACAGACACACCTAGTACCGTATATATTGACAAAAAGCGAGGGATGCTACCTACAGAGTAAAAATCCATATTTAAAACACATAAACAAAAACCAAACTATCTAACATCACAGCTAACGAGTGAGATTTATGAGATTTATTGGTTTGTAATATTAGATATGAAGGCGAATTCTAATACAATTCAACATAATTAAAAAAAAGGACTATACACTAAAACCGATAATTAATTCTGTAAGCTATTCAGAATGCACAACAAATATGCAGTAAAATGGAAAACATTTAGAGTCGTTTATCATCTCTAACTTACAACAATGATGAACAACATTACAATTAGGTTACACTCGAGATTATAAATTTAAAGTGGAGCTGTGATGCTTTCTACGTCTAGGCCAACTGATAACAAATGATTAAAGGACAGACAATCGGATCCGATCAATTGCACTTGTCCACCATCCAACTTAAAGCTACTCGAATAGGCCAAGTCGAATTGTAGAAAATAACTAGATTCAGTATGACTAGATAAACGGACTCTCGAAACATAGCACCACACACGCACTGTCCTTAGAAACCACTTAATTTGATGAAATAAAAAACTCGTATAACACTATACACTATTTATAAGAGTGTTTCAAATCTAAACAAAAACAAACACAGTCACAGAGGTTTGCGTGCCAATTTTGCACACGTAGGCCTCTTGTACACTATGATAATGATTGAAACTAACATGTGCGTTCGATAGTGCACCACAGTGCACTCGTCATAATACCTACAGAGACGACTGACTAGAAGCTATCTGTATACGATACATATCAACAGAACATGTCATCTTTATTTCATAATTTAATCTATCCATATCTTAAAACTATGTATACAATTTGTTCACTCTTTACCTAAACTAACAAATTTATGCGAAGCATATTTTAATTTATTTAACAATATATGCAGAAAATAAGCACTATGCATAAACATGCTCATCGATTTAACCTCTTCTCTTTTGATTATCATATGAAACTGACAGGTGACAATAATATGGTTATCACATGATATCATAAAGAAAGTCTTAGGAAACTTCAATTTTTTATGATTTTGCCCTAATTTTATCTGGCTTGATAACAGTTAACTTGATGAACGTAACTTACCTTTAGAGATTTGTCTTTTCCTAGTAATGTTTATGTATAGAATATAACTTAGTAAATTTGTTCCATTAGTTTGAAGGAGAAAGAAAGATACAGAGCTTCTCCTATATGTCAGTGACACAATTTAGTTGTTCTTATCTCCCTGGCCAGAGTGATGGAAGCGACCAGGGTTGAAGTCCGGATTGACAAATGAGAAGCCTCGAAACTCTTCTTGGTTAATTGAACGAACAACATCTGCATTAACTGGTGTAAGAACTGGCTCTTCCTTTGTGAACTCAGCATCAAAATTTAAAGCATCCTTTTTGCTCTTCTGAAATAAAAAATAAAATGATAAATGACAACATTTTAGGATTATTAATGAAAAAATACCCTTCATGAAAGGCCAAATGGAATTACATAACAAGCTGATAATTGAAATTGTATAAATGGAATATTCTAAGCCCTACGGTACCTATTTTCAAATTTTAAAACATTATAATGTAGATGCTTTTTTCTTTCTATTTTTGATATTCAATTTTGACATTTGACATCTCATCCGATTTTTTCCACTTGACCACTCTAAGGTCAACCTAATCAAGTCTCAACACAGATGTAATAAGACTAAGAAACTAATAAAGGCAATCTCATCAACAAAACACTTAAAATTGTATAAAAAATAAATCATAATGCAAAGGGGGAGTGTTAAATCTTTTAACACTTGAGGATTAAAATTAAAGGTATTTCTATATAGATTTCCGCAGTCCCCAAAATGTGATCTTGGGGATGGGGGGCTTTGCAACAAATATTCAAATGTAAACTCCCGTTTAGTGACCAATTATTTTGAAAGGCTTCAAATAAGTCAAATGTGACTAACCTGAAGCCAATGACAGGGCCAAACCAAAGTAGACATTTGGAAATTAAAATTCCCCTTCAAAACTTTATACTTTCCCAATAACACGCACTTGAATTTTGATAACACGCTTGTAATCTGCATATATATGTATCACTGTGACGTACCTAATGGGTTCTTTACTTGTAAATAGACTCTTGATTGGGGGTTTGAATTTTTGAAAATGGGACAACTACCATCCCAAATTTTAATATTTTTGTGATATCAATCTAATCAAATTTTACACAAAAGTATTATTTGTTCCACATGTTCTGTGAAATTTGCTTTAAACAATTTTGTTTTGTATAGTTTTCAAGCTATTTATTTAGAATTGACTTGCCCTATGAGTGTTTTTCATTAAAAAGCTTGAACATTTTTAATTTTAAACGGTCTATGACATTAGATATGGGTGTGGTTCAACCTTGTGTTTCCTATACTTTGTTTCTCCTTTATAAAGCCCTTCAAAATAAATCATCACTACATGGGGGGATAGGCCTATGTATTTTGAAAATTTGGGGCAACTTCCCGAATCCTATTTTGGGTTCAGAGTGATAGATATGAAATGTTCAGGATACAACAGCATTATTTGGCTGTATTTTTTGGAGGCTCTCCTGCAAAATACCTGGTTTTTACTACCTTGTTAGTCTCTTGACTTGAGACATTTTTGTACCCATACATAGTATATAGAGAAATTGTGTCAAAGGCTATCAACTTGAAGCAAACCAACTTCCCATTTCATTAAAAATAAATTAAAACAAGAATATTAAACTTAAAAATCTTACAATTTTTGGTTTGAATGGTGGTTTGACTTTGCGAGCTTCAAGAGCGTCCCAATCAATCTCTTTGAAGAACGCATGCGCCCTGATGGCAGCTTCTGGGTTGCTGGATCCTACACACCCAAGTCGCTTCACTGGGTTCTTTGTCATGAACTGAAACAAGTCCATCAAAGTCATGCAATAATGAAATCCCCTTTCAGTACTCCAGTTAATTGTAACAGAACTTTTTAACTATTGGTTGTACAGTCATCAATGAATGTAAGGAAACTAAGGAAACTTAATTGAGTCCTTATTTGTACATCAAAATTTCAAAATATAAAATTTTTATGAAAAACCCATAATTTTTACTTTTGAAAATACCCATTTTGTACTTATTGATTATGGAGAGACGACTCACGGCAATGCAAAATCGTTAGATTCATAAATTTTATATTTATTGATATTGATAATATTTTCACTAAAAATATTACCAATATCAAAGAAAATTAAATGAGTTCCATTTGAATTCAGTTTATTTGTGACTAGAGGTCTGCGGGTACCCGAAAATTCGGGTAGCTTCGGGTAATTATGTGAACCCGAGTGGTCGGGCGGGTTCGAAACGTCTCGGGTTTTATTCTGGCGGGTTTTCATTACACGTCGGGTCGGGCGGGTACCTACTACCCGAAAGAAATCGGACCCGACGTACTACCCGAAAGAAACCCGAAACTTTAAAAATGTTCAACAATAATTAATTCGCACAAAGCTTTTGACTTACAGCGTCCACCCAATATTATAATGTGACGAACAAAGATGGTCGCGATCGTGATGTCAAACTTAGAAGCAATCTTCACTATACGTCTCAACTCAGACAACCAGTCGTCTCCTTGCCGGCTCAAAATTATCGTACGCTTACTGCTTAATATCATATCCTCGTTTAGCAACCTAAAGGACCAGGGAACCAACGCAATGAAATAGTCGTAGGTACCAACACTAAATAAGCTTTTTCTAGCAGAGCTTATGATACGAGAGGTCTTATCGAGAAGATAATTGTTGCGATCTATTTTTGGTCACGTTAAACCGGAAGAGCGTGTCCTTCCCACGAAAAACATACACAAAAAATTATCCCTGAAGTGATAAGGAAAGGACATTGACAGATGAAAAGAAATAATATCTCCAATCAGATGGAATTCGGAAAGTTTCTGCTATATTTAGTTGACCTTGGAGAACCACAAAGTATACATCAGTCTTTTGTTTGACCATGGATTTTCTCTTGAACGGCAAGAGGTAAAAGTTTCTTTTTGTCACAATATATTTAAAAAAAATTAGACAAAAAGTATGAGCCATCATTTGTGGTTGTAGGACAAATGGTTGGATTTTCGCATTTCGTAGTAGGGAAAAGACGAACGCACGCACGCACGCAGATAACACCGGACTGGCGGACAGGCTAATTGATGAGTAAACAAACCCCCCCCCCCACTTCCTCCCTTCCCACTGATAAGGAGACTGAGAAACAGGGCCGGATTTAAGCAAAGGCGCCATAGGCGCGCGCCTAGGGGCCCCCGCCACAAGAGGGCCCGTGCCACACAAAAAAATATAAACATTATTTTTTTAATCCAGGAATTATCGTCGTTTGGTACTCAATAAACCTTGACCAAGAATAAATACCCCCGTTGCAGCAGACCTGCATACTCAGCGAATTTCAAATGCAAAACAACATATTTCAATCCAACATAGCGAGATTTGACATGTTTTTGTAAGCTCCATAAGAATAACATGGGGAATGAGTATGCAGGTGTGCTGCTACAGGTATTTTAAAACTGGGTGGTTTTAATTCAATATTTAGTAGATCTGAACTAGAATAAGCCATTTACCAAGTTTTATTGAGATATGTTGAGAAATAAGCGAGATATAGAATTTTACTTATTTCCCATAAGGTTAACATTGGGACAACGTACTGTGTTTACCACTTTCAATATCTCGGTAACCAATGGACATAGAGCAGTGTTTCAAAATACTAAATTGTTTTTTGAGCTGAATTCAATGGTGCCCATAAAAATTCGATAAATTTTATTTTTCTATGTAAAAAACTCAAAAAACCCATTTTTGGGGGGGTTTATCCCCCTTTACCCCCCCTTCCGGTGGTCCGATCGGGCTGGTTCACGAACTCGTCCAATTGATTACGACTTTACATGTCCGTACCAAATTTCATAAAGATCGGATCATTTTTGCGGCCGCTATCGTGCTTACAGACACATATATATATATAGATATATATATATAGATATATATATATATATATACAAATTCGAACGAATAGTGTTTTTTGCTTCTGGGGGCCCCAAAACGAAAAGTTATAGTGGTCCCGAGCTTAGGTCTTACCATGAGACCTACGGTAATAGCTTCTTCCCTATAGGGGAAATTCGCTAAAAAGGAATAATTAATTACTATTAACCTAATTGAACGTGAAACATAAACAACGTAATTTAAGTACTTAAATACGAGTAGCTGACAGCTTAAAAGATATAACATCAAGTCCACTATAGGTCAGCTGTTGCGGACGGCGCCGGCGCCGTGTAGGCCGAAAAATTCTCGAAGTGGGGGTTGGGTGCAAGGTCTGTAGCTTAGACTAGGGATAGAGAATTGTCCCTATACTTCATTCAGTGAGTGTGTAAAGT
This sequence comes from Flexamia atlantica, assembly GCA_035578135.1. NCBI lineage: Eukaryota > Metazoa > Arthropoda > Insecta > Hemiptera > Cicadellidae > Flexamia > Flexamia atlantica. The sequence goes on along the minus strand of JAQJVK010000001.1, from coordinate 42,941,065 downwards.
AAAGCCCCTCCCCTTAAATAACATTTGTATAGAAAAGAACCAATCAGAGAAGAGGCAGTGCATATGTTCCAAGGGATGGTTCACAGCCGTTCCCCTTTTCGATTTCAATTGAATGAATACTATATGATATGAATAATAATGAAAGCATGTGTGGATGCATTAATTTGTCTTATATGAACAATTTATTTACTTATTGTAAAGCTCACGTGCATTTTACGTTCACTGCAATCAAACATAACCATAATTGACTTTGTCAACAGACATCCAGTTCCAGCTCCAGGTTTTACTAAAGCTCTTTGGAGATTTGTAGCTATAACATCAGGTACTCATGTGACACAGCCTGCCAACATTACAGCTGATGCAAGAGGTGTGGCTTTACTTTACACTCTCACTGAATGAACTATAGTCTAAGTCTGTAGTGGTGAAGAGAAAAGAATAATAATAGTTTTTAGGTTATCTCAGTCGAAAATGTAAACAATCGTGACTTCTTTTTAGGACCGAAAACATAACCTGCAGCTAGGACAAAAATTAATGTTAGCCAATCAGAGGAAGAATATTCCTGACACCTCGTTTAAGCTATATTTTACCCAATAGACCTGCAGAACCGGATATGAGTCTACGATTGAAGTCACAAGTTTTGGTGCCATACGGGAGTTAGACAACATGATAGGATAATAATATTCATGGGAGTAAATTCAGCAATTTTACTGGGGGGGGGGCAAGATTTTTAGACCTCTGCTCTACAGCTTAATTTTAACCCCCTCCCCTTTTAAATGTGTTAGACGCTGTTTTGTTGAAAAATCTTTGCCAAATATATGACGGCCATGAAAGGTCTGAGAGATTTACCGACAGCGTTACGACCGATTCCGCGATGTTCGCAGGTTCCGATATAGCCTAGCATAGCCAAGAGCTGTTTGTTGTTACCATAATGTGACCGATAAATCTGTTAGCCGCTGTAAACTTAAAGCTGGGTGTCCACCAGATTTCACATATTAAATTTCCAACTTTTTTCTTACTTTTCCAGACTATTCCCATGTAACACTCACCGTTGGGCCAACGTAAGGAAATGGTCGGACGATTGGGAATCGGTTGGTGGCTTTGCTGAAGATCTGCCAAGTGGGCCCGACATATTGAGTGGTTAGTTGGCCCAACCGATTATGATGAGTCTGTTGGCCCAACAGTGGAAAATGGTGGGTTGGCCCTACCGATTGTGAATCTGTTTGGCCAACGTTGGGAAATGGTGGGTTTTCCAACAAAGAGCCTACAGACTCAAATCTCCTTAAAAATTCAAACAAACCTTTTTGATACATTTTTTTGTGTTAATATCCTCTTTACAATAACTGTAAAATTACCTACTACAAAAAATAAACATTGAAACTCCAAGTCCATGAGGAAAATGCTCTCCCGATCACTTTTAAATCCTAAGGTGATACCACTTCATACATGGATCAAATTGGCTGAGTGGGTTAAAGCGTGAGTGAGGTAATGTGGAGGTATTGTGTTCAAATCTCTGTGGGTGCATTGCCTTTTTTCATGAAAACCTAATGTAAAGCCAATATTATTTGTTTATGTATTGGTTTACTCAACATATTTTAGCATTATGACAGTTAAATGAATACAATTTTTTTGGTTGGCAAATGGTTAGTGAATTATTGTGGGTTGGGCCAATGAGAAAAAATATGGGGTGGACATAACGATGGCCCATCCGATCACGGGTTGAAAAAAATCAGTAATGTAGCTTTTAAATCGAACACTTGAGCACTATCTTTTAATGTGGGAAGCAGAGGAAATTAGAAAGTTTAAAAAGCAAAAGAACATATATTTTAGAAAATACAAAAGGTAAATTACTAAAGAACAACAGAAAGATGATCAACAAGCTATGTCACCATAGTGACTTATTGACAGTCTAAGATCAGGTGTTTTGGTTGTAAGTTAATGGCTAAGTTGTTTTAACACTCCCCCTCAAACACAACACCCCAGTAGAGTGGCGATTCTTCTTAAAAGCTGTAATTGGCAGGCTTTTCGTCATTATATCAGCTAGCTGCTCTTTGCTTGGAACGTGTTCTAATAAAAAATCCCCATTCATCAGCTTCTCTCGCACAAAGTGAAAACGGACTTCTATATGTTTTGTGCGCCGATGAAACTCAGGATTCTGAATCAGACAGATAGTGCTTCTGTTATCCACATACAAGGTCGGTATGGTAGACACTGTTGACAGCTCATTGACCAAACGGTTTAACCACACCATTTCTTTTGTGCCCTCACTTGCAGCAATGTATTCAGCTTCAGTAGTACTTAAAGCAATGACAGATTGTTTCCGACTCAACCATGTAATAGCGGCGGATCCGCAGGTAGTTACTACGCCTGTTCGAGAACAACGAGTCTTCGTGTCATTTGCAAAATCAGAATCAGTAAAACAGTTGATCTTCATCTGCTTATTAGCAGAATATAACAGCCCGTAGTTTTGAGTTTCGTTTAAGTACTTAAAGATCCTCTTGACAGCCTTCCAATCACAGGATTTTGGAGAATCAAGTACTTCAGACACTTTACTGACTGAATAAGCTAGATCTGGTCTTGTTGTCATGGCCAAATACAACAAACTTCCAACTGCTTGTCTGTAAGGCACATTGTGAACTAAAACAATGTCAGTGTCATTAATTGAATGATTTTCACATGGAGTGGATACTGGGTTAGAATCAAGCATATTAAACTTCGACAGAATGTTCTTTGTATATGATTCCTGATGAATGAAGATTGAGCCATCTTCTTTCATTTCAATCTGCATTCCCAAAAAACTTTCCAAGAATCCAATCCTAATTTTGAATTCTTCGCTTAATCTAGATAGAAACAAATCGATTCTTTCCTTGTCTCCAACAATGATACCATCATCAATATATATAGCGACCATGAGATTCCGGCCATCATTGCCCTTTTGAATAAATAAACAGGGATCAGCATGGCTTTGTTCCAGTTTCTGTGAACACATAAAACGAACAGATCGCTGGTTCCATCAACGAGGAGATTGTTTTAAGCCATAGAGACTACGTTTCAACTTACAAACTCTCCCGCTCCTATCATCAAATCCTTTAGGTTAACGCATGTAAACGTCTTCAGATAAAGATCCATATAAAAATGCTGTTTGTACATAGAATTGTCCTAACTGATAGTTCTCAGAAGCAGCCACATTCAAAAGAGTCCTCACTGTTTCAAATCTAGCGACCGGACTAAAGTTCACTGTTCAAAATCAACGCCCTCTTTCTGGCTGTAGCCCTTTGCCACTAGACGAGCCTTGTAGCGTTAAATTTCACCATTTGGTTTCCGTTTCACTTTTAAAACCCAACGATTATCAATCACTTTCTTATCTTTTGGCAATTCAACAAGATCCCACGTTTTGTTCTCAGCCAAAGATTTAAGTTCATCTAATATCACCATTTTCCATTGCTCTTTTTCTTCTGAGTTTATAGCTTCATTATACATCAAATCCTTCTCAGCAATTAACACATAGGTGTTAGCAAGAAATGATGGTAAACACCTTTCCCGAATACTTCTTTGTGTTTCAGCACTAGAGCCAGTATCATTTAGGATATTTCCTTGACGACTTTCATTACTAGGAATGTCAATGACAGGCCCTGGAACCTTTTCATCATTTAAATGTGTTGATTCATCATTGAACCCTTTCCTATCGTCAACTGTTGTCAAAGATTCAGTAAATGATAACATCGGATTGTCTCTTTCAAATATTACACCATGAGACAATTCAACAGAGTTCTTACTGAAATCCCACAATCGGTATCCATTATGGTCACCATCGTAACCAACAAAGAGACATGGAATGCTCTTTTTATCTAATTTTCGCCTTTTGTTTTGAGGCACGTGTGCATAACACTTGGTTCCAAAGATTTTGAAATAATCATTCCACAATTCGATCGGAGACTTGTTTTCAATGCCTGTAGGTCCAGTGCGATTGAGTACAAACGCAGCAGTATTCACAGCTTCTGCCCAAAGTTTTAGTGGTAGGTTCTTAGCATGAATCATCGACCTGGCTGCTTCCACAAGAGTACGGTTTTCACTTTCCGCTACACCGTTTTGTTGCGGTGTGTAGGGAATTGTCATCCGAATGGTTATACCGTTTTCCTCAAGCAGCTTACGAACTTCCGTATTGATGAATTCACCTCCACCATCACAAACCAACTCCTTGACAGTATGTCCTGCTGTTTTCACTTCATTCAAGAACACTGACAGACATTTGACGACATCAGATTTTTGTTTTAAGAAGAAAACTCTCCGAAATTTAGAATAGTCATCCTTTAAACACAGGAAATAACGAGAACCACCAATGGAGACCTCTTGAAACGGTCCACATACATCAGCGTATATAGATTCTCCACACGTTGTTGCACGATCACTACGATCATGGAATGGATCGCGATGTTGCTTTCCATAAACACAGCCTTCACATAGGTCCTCGGCTTCAGAAGTATTGATCCCAATCCTTTTCAGAATCGCCTTCACATGACGTTTGTTTTGATGACAAAGGCGCTCATGCCACAGTTGAAGTGAGTCACCAGACGAGGTTAGTAAAACCTCAGCAGCTATTTCAGGTGCACGGATTTTCATGTTCAAGGCGTATAATCCATTACTCAATTTTCTTCCGGTGAGAGTCTTTAAACTTCCTTTTGTAAATTTACAATCGTGTTGATGTACATAAAGTTTATGTCCCCTTTTTAAAGCACAACTGACAGAGAACAAATTATGGCTTACATCAGGCACATACCAAACATCTTTTAAGATATTATTATGTATTTTACCATCAACTTTCATGTTGACAAGAATGTCACCTTGTCCAAAAGCTCTGATCACTTCATTATTACCCACATGAATATACGTAGGAACGTCAAACGCTTTATAAGACCCAAAGAAATCTTTGGAGTATGTCATGTGCTGTGTAGCTCTTGAGTCCGAAATCCATAACAAACTGTCCATGTTAGATTTTGTCGTATTACACATAAAAGCACGACTATCTGATTTATGAGGAGGCCACTCTGATTAACGGTTACCAGCTTCACTTTGCTTTGTCACATTTTTCTTCGGACAATTACGTGAATGACCTTCTCCTTTACATTTGTAACACCTAAATGTACGCCCATCTTTTGACTGAACAGAATAAGGACTTTTATTCATAACGCAAACATTTTTCTTTTTAGCAAAGTTCTTTGTTACAAAAGCAGTATCTTCCTTAGATTCATTCGATGGAAGTCTCATTTCAATTAATCTTAATCTTTCTGTAAGATTATTAATTGTTCGATTCTCGATTGGTACGCTCTCCCATACACTTTTAAATTCAAAGTAAGGAGGAGGCAAAGTCGACATAATACGTCCCATCAAAATCAATTCAGAAAGTTCAGATTTTGAAATATTTCGTAATTCAACGATAAGTTCATTGAAGTTACTCTGTAGACGAGCAATGTGAGTCACAACATTTTCGGATCCCATCATTTCACTCAAAAAGAAGGCTTCGAGAAGTCTATCAAGTCTTTGACTGGAACTCTGCTCATTCGTACACACTAATTTATCCCAGATAGCTTTAACACTGTCACATGAAGATGTGAGCTCTTCATTCGTGCTATTTAACGAGCTTATCAAAATTAGTTGAGCATGCGAGTCCTTTGTGTCAAAAGTTTCTTTCTTGGATCCATCTTCATTAAGTTTGAGTTCCCCTGAAACTACATCCAATACCTTTTGATGTTTCAATAACAGATTCATTTGTCTTTTCCATCTGGACCAGTTCTTTTGACCTTCTAATCTCTCAATTTGCATCTTGAAGTTGTCAGTTGCATTCATTTTTCTCAAGTACAAAGAAAAATACAAAAGTAAACAAACTTTCAGCAACACTTCAATTATAACTTTCAAACATGTTTAAAATGTTGAAACTCTTCCCATAACAGCTAAAGTAGAGCAATTACATTTTAACTGGGCCTTATAACCTAATGTGGGAAGCAGAGAAAATTAGAAAGTTTAAAAAGCAAAAGAACATATATTTTAGAAAATACAAAAGGTAAATTACTAAAGAACAACAGAAAGATGATCAAAAAGCTATGTCACATAGTGACTTATTGACAGTCTAAGATCAGGTGTTTTGGTTGTAAGTTAATGGCTAAGTTGTTTTAACATCTTTGATGTAAAATACAGACGGCCGCAACGCGACCGACAGATTTACCGGCTGCGATATGTCAAAAGGTTTACCTACCGCAATGCGACTGAGAAATTTGCTGACCACAAAAAGACTGAATGATTTTCCGACCGCAATATGACCGAAAGATTTGCCAGCCGCGGTAATATGACCGAGGACCGCGATTTGACAGCCACGATTCGACCAACAGATTTTCCATGTTCGGTATAAACGACCGCAGGTGTAGATTTCCCGGCCGCAGTATGGTCAGTAGATATGACAAAAGAGCGAGAGACTTGTGGGTCGCGAAACGACCGAGAAATATTCATGGGCGGATTTAGGTAATAATATTTGGGGGTGCCAGCTCACCTAACGTTTGAAGCATTGTATGCTCCAATTTTAACATCAAACTCCTACTCAAATTGTCCGTTTTAAGGCCCATACCAAGTACTTACCTATTTTATTTAACAACAACCATTTGTATTGTAAATACCTCAATCAAAGTTATGTTGAACATATTTTCCCCCGACACTGCCAACAAATCCACCAAATATTAGGGGGTGCCAGGCACCCCCAGAAATCCGCCCATGGAAATATCCCCGTTAGCTGCTGAATGAACGACAGATTTTCTGGCCACGATGAGGCCAAAAGATGTAACGACTACGAAAAGAACGAGAGGCTTGATTTTGTCGGCCGCAATGCGACCGAAAAGTCGGGAAGGACTGAGGAAATGGTTAAAAAGGAGGACATGTCCTCCTAAAAACGGACGGTTGGGCACTATGGCCCTGGGGGCCCGCACCACTGAGTGAGCCTAGGGGCCCAAAAGATCTAAATCCGGCCCTGCTGAGGAAGCTGTTTTTTCTAGCTCTCTCTCTCTCTCTCTCTCTCTCTCTCTCTCTCTCTCTCTCTCCCCTTCTCTTTCCTTCCTTCCTCTACTCTATTTCTTAAACCAACTATTATTTTCTTCATAGAAGTTTTATAATAAAACTAATTTTATGATGAAAATAAATTATTGTTGATTATTGTTGATATAAAATATAAATACAATTTCATTGATAAATTATGAAATAATAAGTTTAGTCATGAATATGAATATCTATTGACTGTATCGGTTATTGTATATTGTATATTGTATATGGCACCATTTGGTGCATTAAAATGTTTTACAACATTTTCATTATATATATTATAACATTATTAAAATGTTAGCTTAAAAAAATCATTTGTATCATAAATACAATAATTTGTAAAGAATGTCTTCATGTACTTTTTAAATTGGCCTTTTAATTGATCTTTAATTTTAATTTTTTTTCTTTTAATTAATAAAAATCTTTTAATTTTTTTTATATTTGATGGTAACTTATTGTAAAGTTTCATATTTGTGTACGTAATTGTTCTTTGTGCTTTAGAGTATCTTGTTCGTTGTCTAGCTTCAATTCATCAATATTTCTTGTCCCATGCATGACCATGGTCATGTGTAGTGTTATTTTCTTCATGCAAACTGTAATTTTTTCTTGTATGTATATATGTAAGTAATGTGAATGTTAAGTTAGATTTTTACTTATTTTACATTATATTTTTTTCGTAACTGCTTGGTAGTCCCATCAAAATTTAATGAAATTAATGTTTTGCTGACAAATGATACCCGAACCCGACCCGAATTTTAACTAAAATACCCGAACCCGACCCGAATTTTTTTCAACTTACATACCCGAACCCGACTCGACCCGAATTTTTATTCCACTTATAATATCCGAACCTGACCCGACCCGAAAATTGATGGTAATCTACTACCCGACCCGAACCCGACCCGGCTTGGAAAATCACTACCCGCAGACCTCTATTTGTGACATGATTCAATCTGAGGCCATTTTCAAGCAAATTCACCTGATCGTTTAAAGTAGGGATGGTCGGGTCCCGAAATTTTGGGAAATTTTCAGGAAAATTAAATTTTCGGGCGGGATTTTATTTACTTTGGGAAATTTTTTGACGGGATCGTTTTAGCGATCGCAAATAAACAGCGGGTGTAGCTTCACAAAACTCGCGATCGGCCCCAGAAAATGATCTTGTGTATTTTCCGATCACAAATAGACAGCAAATCCAGCTTTGCAAAACTCGCGATCGTCCGTTAAAAACTATTGTAGCTATTTGCCGATCGTAAATAAGCGGCAAATGCGGCTTTGCAAATCTCTTATGCCGCGAAAACCATCGCTCGTATTTTCCAGACGCAGATGAACGGCAAAAGTAGATTAGTGCTGTTCGCGAACGGCCACTAAATACGCTTGCGCGTATCTGTCGATCGCGGCCGACGTAGCTTTACGGAACTCATGATCGGCCGTGAAAAACGATCGCGCGTATTTACGCGTGATCACGAATAGATGACAGATCTAGCTTTGAGGAATTTACGAACGGCCGCGACTCTGCCAATCACGGATTAACGGGTGATGTTGCTTTACGAAACTTGCGATAGGCTGTGAAAAACGATCGCACGTATTTGCCGATCGTTGATAAACGGCAAATTAAGGATTGCTAACTCGCAATTGGGTGTGAAAAACAATCTTAGTTATTCACTGACAGCAGTTAATCAACGGAAATAACTTGCTATAAGGCGTGACATTGATGATTGTTCATATTGTCGGCCACACAGGTGTGCTAAAAAATTGTGGTTTTGCCCATTGATTCAATTTTCTAAACAATTTCAGATGTCTTTGAATCCCAGCCAATAGTATGATTATTTTTCATAAATAAGTAAAAAAAAAATTGACAACAGTAAAGACTTTGAGAATCTAAAGAAATTTCGGATACATAAGTAATTAATATTTTATGTAACTTAAGAAATATTAAGTTTGGGAGTTGGGAACTTCAAATTTATCATTTTAAGCTTGGAAAAACTAGTATTAAAGGTTGTCATCTTGAAACTAAATTTATTTTTAATTTTTTAAATTAAAACTAGGTTACAATACCTTTCTGTTGACAGTTCCAAACAGGTCAAATAAGTTGACTTCAAGTTTCGGAATTTAAAATTCCATCTTCAGGTCGTGGGTTGGCGTCAAATTAATCATCAAAAACTGTTGATCTTGTCAAAATATTAAAACAGACAGTTTACACATACGGTAGGCCTACACACTGCACACACGATGACACTTAACATAAAACATTTAATTTATTGGTACAAGCCGGCCGGCGAATAGACTCCGACTGACACAGTACACAGGTGTCTGTCTGTCTACCCTACCCGCACCTGTTGTCCTTGAACTCTTATCTGCTGTTGTCGAGATTATTAATTTTTGCTATGCGGTTGAATAAGGCGTTCGAATTGTATTTTAACTTGTCATTGAGTACATTGTTGGGTTCAGTTTTAAATGCGTTGTAAATATGGAGTTCTTCTAGGGTTGTCATCATACATGATTTTTTGCATTTTGAAAGAACTTTTAAATTATTTTCCAAACTATTTACACTATGATTTTTGTTGACAATATGTTCTGCAAATTTTGACTTTTGTTCTTTTATTGATTTTCTTGGGAGATGTTCTGAGAATCTTTTTTTGAAAGACCGACTTGTTTGACCTATGTAAAATTTTGGGCAATCGGAACAATTTATTTTATAAATGCCGGTATTCATATTATTTGGATTTTTATGTCGGGAAACATTCAGTTGTTTTGAAAGTTTATTTGAGGTTTTATATGAAACTGTAATACGAGGTACAGTCAAAAAGTTCCCGGAATGAATTTTTGTAGACATTTAGCGCGATCGCCAGAAGGAAATTCGACTTGCATTAGTTGGTACGACTCCTGGGGAGGGCATATCGGTAGTGGGGGTATAGCTAACTTTCCGTAGTGCAGCACTGGAAAGCCCTTTTCGTGTTCCTGCAAGTCTACATTGTCGAATTTTGAAAAATGGTATTTCATGACCAGCGCACGAACATTAAGTTCTGTATTTAACTTAAAAATCACATAGTGAGACTCTTGAGTTGTTAATTCAAGCTAATGTAGAAGAGGCGATGAAGAAAAGTCAAGTTTATGAGTGTCACAAACGGTTCCGTGAAGGCCGTGAAAGCATTGAGGATGACCCTCGTAGTGGACGACCTTCAAACATCAGTTAATGACGAAAACATTGAGTGAGTACGACAAGTTGTGCATTAAACTCGGAAATTAACGATCGATGAAATTGCATTTCAAGTAAATTTATCACATGGAATTGTCCTTCATGATCATTTGAACACGCATCGAATTTGTTCACTTAACAAAGAAATCCGACATTTTTGACATGCAGGTACACAAAAAGCGCTTTCCAATGCTGCACTACGGCAAATCAGCTATACCCACATTATCGATATGCCCTCCCCAGGAGTCGTACCAACTACTGCAAGGCGAATTTCCCGCTGGCGATCGCGCTAAAAGTCTACAAAAATTCATTCCGGGAACTTTTTGACTGTACCTCGTATTTTGTTTTTTAAGTTCTTTTTTCAGAGTATGGTGTAGAGCATGACCATATTCAACAGACACAAAAGTTGTCTCGGATGGTGTGGATGTGGGCGATTTATTTGTTTTGTTACTCAATGACAAGTTAAAATACAATTCGAACGCCTTATTCAACCGCATAGCAAAAATTAATAATCTCGACAAACAGCAGATAAGAGTTCAAGGACAACAGGTGGGGGTAGGGTAGACAGACATTAAATATTAAATACAATAAAAAAATAAATATTAATAAATAAATATAAAATAAATATTAATAATAAATTTAATATTTAATAAATATTAAATATTAAATACAATGACAGACAATGATATTAAATATTTATAGAGGAAAAAGAGCATGCTAAATAGTTAATTGTACAAGAAACATCTAGAACTGGCAAACATATTACATCCAACTCAGTTCGAACATGTGTTTTCAATAATCAATAACCTAGTCAATATTGATGTATCGAAAAAGGTTAGAATCCAGAACAGGAAAATCGATAATTTATTGAAATTACAATGTAAACAAGAGAATATTTCAATAAACCACATATTTTATCCCAGAGATGTAAATCAAACTAATATCCAATTTTCTGACCCCGAAATGGAAATTTTGAATAAAGATTTGAAACATAATTTTTCTTTGAACTCTCGGAAAAAACAAATGATATCAGAAATTTTAAACGCAGAAACAGCAATAAATACAATAAAAGATGATCAAATGAAAACAGTAGTCAGACACAATAAAGTATGACAATAAAGTATGTTCGTTGCAAAACTCAAACAAACATCACAAATTAGATAAGAATGTAAAAAAAAACTTAGATAACATATGACAAAAACTTATCGAAAATGATTGTATTGTCACTAAGGCTGACAAAGGTCAATCTATTGTCATTATGAAAACTCAAGAATATATTACTAAAGTAGAAGATTTCATTAGCAATAATAATATTGATCTCATTGACAATGACCCCACAGATAGATTTAACAAAGTTTTACTAAATAACTTGAACAAAATTCACCATTTGTTCACCAAGAATGAAATAAAAGGTTTGAAAATGATAGACCCGATAGCTCCGACAATGAGAGGGCTTCCTAAAGTACACAAGGAAGGAACCCCAATAAGACCATTGGTAAATTTTACGACAGCGCCGTCCTACAATGTAGCAAAAAAGCTCGATAGAATTTTAAGAAATAATTTAACATTCAATATAACCATAGCATTAAAAATAGTTTGAGCCTAACTGATATCATCAATGACACAGTAATAAACAAACAATACACTATGGCTTCATTCGACATCGTAAATTTATTTACAAATGTACCTGTGGAGGAAACCATTGATATTGTAAAACGGAATCTAACAAGTAGTTCTAGATTGAACTACAACTCATCCTTTTTGGTTTGTAAATATAAATAAATAAATAAATATCTTTAATTATAAGTACAGGTAGGTGACTCTTATATTTTCTTCTTAATTCTAATTAATTATTATTGTTCAAGATGGCGTCATTATAATTAGTGTGATACTAGCCTATTTAATATTTAAATTTGAAATAAAAGAATGGTAATCTGTTACAAAACTATTATTTATTCAACAATAACAATAAATATGAATATCAAAATTGAACTCTAGGGGGACGTACAAGGATTATTACAGTGGATGGGGTTAGATAAAATTACTTATGCTAATTGGATTAATATGGTACAATTTAAGGGCATTAGCTCAGTTCTTGAGAAGCATGATCTCTTCACATAGGGTTCTGGGAATCGTGCGGGCATGACATTGAAAAATTAATTTGTTTGAATATCACAATCATAAATACTTTTAAATAGAATAAATAATTTTGATAATAATATAAATTGCCAATTCTGATCTCTTTTTATATTTAATTAAATCAAGTCTTTGTTTGAAAGTCTGTTCCTCTTCAACAATGGTTGGTGAAGTAAATTTTGGATTGGTCTTACCAAGAGTTTATCTCTTCACCCTGATCTTTTCTTCAGATAGATAAATTTGGCCACTTAAAGGGGAATCAACTAAGATCAGGTTTACCGCTGGCTAACCAAAAAAAAAATCTACTAATTAAGGGGGATGAAATTTAAAATTGGAACGAGGTCCAGGTACAATGAAGTTAACACTTGGCCATCTCTCTCTGGAATAGAAGCTGGAGTCCTTTACAATGGTTCCACTTTTCACTTTAACAATGTAACACATGGTTCACTAACTTGGTCTTTGGTAAACACTTCACTGAATTATTAGAGATCAAATTTTGAAAAACATGCTATATAAAATAGATAATTTGAGATAGCGTTCCCTGACCCATAAATATAAATTATATTAAATTATGAATACAGCTGATCTAACTTAACTTATCTAAAATTTTTATGGTAGATGGTAATAAATTAATGAATGATTTTAGGAAAATAACATTATCAAATAATTTATATTAACTGAGTGATATACTAGGTTGACATATTATATACAAATAATTATTAAGCTGTGTGTTTGTTTATTTATATGGGTGTTCATTTATGAAATTTAAATGTAAATGTTTGTGAACTATTACAATATCCCCTCAGAGTTGAATTAATTTAAAGAATTGAAATTAATGAAAACTCGATAATAATAGGAACAAATATTTACAAAACTATACTAAATGATAAAATATTTATTTATAATTTAAAATGATGATTTCTTAAAACTAAATGGATTATATGACCTAATATTTACAATCATAACTTCAGGTCCTAATACTGTCCACGCGCACTTCACTTATTTCAAATTTTGTTTCACTGTTCAACATTTATTACACTATTGTTTATATTTACTGGAGTCTTTTATCCCCTCAATCCATAAATAAACAAATTAATCTACAACTTTTAATTAGTTGTCCGTGTATTGTCCAAATGTTTATATAACTGTTAATAACACTATTTACACTGTATTTATTGTTGATCTCGGTTTGGCGTTATATATTTTCTAAGAGCAGTTACATGGTAGGGTCCAAACTCTTGTTCTTCATTTAACTTTTGTACAAAATAAGTCGAATGTCCCAGGATACTTGAGATGCGGTACGGTCCTTCGTATATGGCGAATAGTTTGGCTGTTTCTCCAAATGCTGCATTTGATAGTTGATGATTTTTGACCAATACCAAATCGTTTAAATTGAATAATGTTGGTAATACACCGCGGTTAGCTCTTCTTGCTCGTGTTCCCTAGGCGTTCCATTTCCCTTATTTCTCGCATGACTGCGTCTTGGTGTGCTAATGGTACTGGGTAAGTATGACATTTAAAATTTTGAGGATTTTCGACTCTTAATACATGCTGGTATTTGTTACATAACCCAGGTTGGTCGGAGAATACATCTTGAAAGTCCAATAACAAATCAGTTAATTGTTGTTTTTGAATACTATTTAGATTTAAATTATTTTTGAGGGATTCTGTAATTATTTCAGGGGATAATTCACATGATGTTCTGGGGTTTGTTTCTTCAATATAATAACACTCTTCGTATGGATCTTCATTGCAGCAGTAATCTTCTAAATTATCCACATTTTTATCATTAGTGATTATATGGCATAAAATTCCAGCTCGATTTGTGTTATTGAATTGAATTACTAAATCTGTATCATTAATATTCATATGCATTTCACCCTTTTCAAAATTTATCTTCATCTTCCAGGCACTAAGTGTATCTATCCCGATAATTACTGATTGTATTAGTTTTGGTACTACGAGCATTTGTGTTAATATAGTTTGTTGACCAATGGTAATAGGAATCATTACGATTTTTGAAATTTTCCGGGATTTTTCATTGGTTGCTGTTCTAATGTGCATATTATTTACTGGTAATTCTTCTATTTTTCCTAATTCACTCCGATTTGATATGTACCAATCTTCTGCTAGACATGTAATGTTAGAACCTGTATCAATAAGAGCTGTAACTTCTTTGCTTTTGATCTTTATTCTTATTTCGGGGCATTTTTGCGATATAGTCGTATGAGTATTTTGTTCTGTTTCTTCTTCAAATAAAAACTCCCGATCACAATAAATATTGCTCAAAGTTAAACTATTGGTATCTGATTCATTATGCATGTTATTTACATTATTTACAATTTCAATTGACCTCTTATGTCCGACTTCTTTCTTATTTTGCACTGAAGATGTGTTCTTCTGATTTGAGCTATTTACATGGAGAATGAGGTCACCACCATCATCAGTGCCTCTCAGTTTAAATCCTGATTATTTTCCTCTGGCACTAGGTTTGCGTTCTCCTCAATAATGGCAGCGCACACCTGGTTTTGTTCTTGTGTCGGGTGGTATCTAGGCAGTGGTCTTCTCTCTTCAGACGGCGGTTGGTTTGATGGTAGATTGGGAAACTGTCTTAGGTCACGGTAATCGTTTCCAAATCGATGGCGTCGGTCGTCTCTTTGGTACCGATTATCGTGGTGGAGGTGATTCTCATGTCTCCGATTGTACGGGTGGTACTTAGGTGTGTACGCTCGATTGTCCGTGTTTCTTTCATTGTAGTGTTGGTTATGACCTTTTCTACCGTGTTGGTGGTGGTTTCTATTTACATGATTTTCCTCAGGTGTATTTTCCTTTTTATATTTATGGTTTTCGTTCCTTTGATGGTTAGGTGACCTTGCTTGTTCTCGCAGATCTTCTCTCTGGAGTAGAGCTTCAAAATCGCAGACCGTCTGAATATTTTGAACTCTATAGGCATCTTGGATTATGTCTCCAAAGTGGTTTGATAGGCAATCGAGGATTTCTTTTTCGTCCAGGGGAGGGTTTAGCGATTTAAGGGTCAACACCCGCTCTATAAAATACTCTGATCGGTTCAGATAACCATTTGGCCGATATCGTTCATTTTCGATCCGTTGTTTGACGCCTCTTTGGATATCTCGGTTCCAATATTTCGATTCAAACATATGTTGAAAATCATCCCATGTGTGAATATCAGTTTTGATTAAATTGAACCACTTTGAGGCATGTCCTTCTAGGCACATTTCAATGAGATCAACTAGGCTTTCCGCACTATTATTTTCTGGATTTAACTGTAGGTTTTTCTCATAATATTTCTTAAGTTTGTTTAGAAATTCCTGGGAATTATGTGTCTTTCCATTAAATTTTGGGTGGGTCATTTCCGGTGTTAATGTCGATCTGCCGTTACACACAATATTAATAGGGACGGGCGCTTGTGTTGTTTGAATGTTGGGTGTAGTAGGTATTTCTAATATTTTCTTATGACACGCCTCCACGGACTCAGCCAATTTCGCAATTTGGTATTCATTGGATTTAATGTTTGGGTTCAGTTCTAATTTGACTTGGTTGATTTCAGCTGTTACTTGTTCTTTGATTTGTGTATAATTTTCCTTACAAATGTTTTCTACCTCCCTGTGTGTCTCTAATTGAATCTGTTTAATTTGTTCAGTGATTTTTAATTGGGTTTTACAATTTTCTGATACGATGATTTGACTAACCTCCTGTTTATGTTGAATGAGGTCTTGTATTAAATTTTCTCTGATTTTGTATTCCCCTTGTTCTAATTTAGTATCAATTTGATCGACTTCCTTAGCCAAATTTTCCTGAAGAATTTTAAGTTGATTTATGTCAGTTTTAAGATTTGACTGTTCATTGTGAATTTGCTGAATTTGATTTTCGACCCGGGCAGAGTGATTTTGAAATTCAGATCTTAAGTTTGCATGTTGTATTTTAATATCAGATTTGATTGCGTTCATATCGGCTTTAATTTCATTTCTTAACTCGGTTTTAAGCGCATTCATGTCAGTTTTAATCGCAGCATTGCTCGATTTAATTTCATTCATGTCGGTTCTAAGTGCATTGATCGCCGCTGCTATTTGTACGAGTGGGTCGACACTGTCGACAGCTGATTCAGTACGAGTATGGTCTGGAATCAGCACAGGAGGGACGGTACTTGTGTCGCTCGTCAAAGAAACTAGCGTTCTGATTGGTTGTTCCGTTCGGTATATTTCGCTCAATGACGATGTAGCGGGGGAAATCGCCGCGGAAGTAGTGGTAGCACTGATTGAGGTTGGCGTTGGTGTTGAAGTGGGAGACGCCGGCTGGGACAAAATGGCGGAACGTTCTGACATTTCACTCACGGCCGAAATTGTTGTCTCATTATTAGAATCACTCGCGTTGTCGGAATTATTTGAGTCGCCTACCGAAACAATGTTTTCTTTGTTCACTGACGGGTCACTGTCCGATTCGCGGTGTACATTTATTGGTTCCGTGTTATTGCCGAATAAAACAAAACTTGTCTGCTCGGACTGCGTCGTTGAAACTTTAGGTTTGTCGGTTGATCTTAAATGGTATTTATGTTCGTCGCCCATATTGAGGTAGTAAGCACGCAATTAGGATTATTATACAATAAATTGGATATTATACTTATATCTAAATGAGGTGAGATGAGTCTTAATCTAGGCTATCTCCTACAAAATTATCTTCTTGCTATCTCAAATAATGTCTGCGATCATTAACTTTTCATTGTCAATGCCCTTACGTTGCGGCGCCAATTACAACTCATCCTTTTTGGTTTGTAAATATAAATAAATAAATAAATATCTTTAATTATAAGTACAGGTAGGTGACTCTTATATTTTCTTCTTAATTCTAATTAATTATTATTGTTCAAGATGGCGTCATTATAATTAGTGTGATACTAGCCTATTTAATATTTAAATTTGAAATAAAAGAATGGTAATCTGTTACAAAACTATTATTTATTCAACAATAACAATAAATATGAATATCAAAATTGAACTCTAGGGGGACGTACAAGGATTATTACAGTGGATGGGGTTAGATAAAATTACTTATGCTAATTGGATTAATATGGTACAATTTAAGGGCATTAGCTCAGTTCTTGAGAAGCATGATCTCTTCACATAGGGTTCTGGGAATCGTGCGGGCATGACATTGAAAAATTAATTTGTTTGAATATCACAATCATAAATACTTTTAAATAGAATAAATAATTTTGATAATAATATAAATTGCCAATTCTGATCTCTTTTTATATTTAATTAAATCAAGTCTTTGTTTGAAAGTCTGTTCCTCTTCAACAATGGTTGGTGAAGTAAATTTTGGATTGGTCTTACCAAGAGTTTATCTCTTCACCCTGATCTTTTCTTCAGATAGATAAATTTGGCCACTTAAAGGGGAATCAACTAAGATCAGGTTTACCGCTGGCTAACCAAAAAAAAAATCTACTAATTAAGGGGGATGAAATTTAAAATTGGAACGAGGTCCAGGTACAATGAAGTTAACACTTGGCCATCTCTCTCTGGAATAGAAGCTGGAGTCCTTTACAATGGTTCCACTTTTCACTTTAACAATGTAACACATGGTTCACTAACTTGGTCTTTGGTAAACACTTCACTGAATTATTAGAGATCAAATTTTGAAAAACATGCTATATAAAATAGATAATTTGAGATAGCGTTCCCTGACCCATAAATATAAATTATATTAAATTATGAATACAGCTGATCTAACTTAACTTATCTAAAATTTTTATGGTAGATGGTAATAAATTAATGAATGATTTTAGGAAAATAACATTATCAAATAATTTATATTAACTGAGTGATATACTAGGTTGACATATTATATACAAATAATTATTAAGCTGTGTGTTTGTTTATTTATATGGGTGTTCATTTATGAAATTTAAATGTAAATGTTTGTGAACTATTACAGAACAAAGAAACGATAAACGAGATAGTCACCCTTTTAGACACTGTTTTAAAACAGAACTATTTTTATTTCAATAACAAATATTTTGTTCAACAACATGGCTTAACTATGGGTTCACCATTGTCAAGCATTTTATCTGAAGTCTACTTGAATCATATTCAGAATACCCACATACTTTCTCATGATAAGAACCACACCAAGAATATATTGCTGAACAAACGCTATGTGGACGATACTATTGTGTTCTATAAAGGTAACGTGAGGCAGCTGGAAATGTTTAACAATTACCTATATAAAATCACACCTAACTTAAAATTTACATTAGAAACCGAGAATAATGGATGTATAAACTATCTTGATTTAACATTAATAAAAGAAAATGGAAAAATAAAGTTTTCAGTTTTTAGGAAACCAACTACATCTGACCATGTCATACATGCTACATCATACCACCCGATGACTTACAAAATGGCAGCTTTTAACAGCATGGTCCATAGGCTCATCTCTTTACCCATGGACGAAAATGATTATAAAAATGAACTTTCAATCATTAAACATGTCGCCGTAGCCAATGGTTATGCAAGCAAAATCGTTGATAATATTGTAAACAAGAAAAAACATAACAAAACAAATAAATCGCCCACATCCACACCATCCGAGACAACTTTTGTGTCTGTTGAATATGGTCATGCTCTACACCATACTCTGAAAAAAGAACCTAAAAAACAAAATATTACAGTTTCATGTAAAACTTCAAATAAACTTTCAAAACAACTGAATGTTTCCAGACATAAAAATCCAAATAATATGAATACCGGCATTTATAAAATAAATTGTTCTGACTGTCCTAAATTTTACATAGGTCAAACAGGTTGGTCTTTCAAAAACAGATTCTCAGAACATCTCCCAAGAAAATCAACAAAAGAACAAAAGTCAAAATTTGCAGAACATATTGTCAACTAAAATCATAGTGTAAATAGTTTGGAAAATAATTTAAAAGTTCTTTCAAAATGCAAAAAATCATGTATGATGACAACCCTAGAAGAACTCCATATTTACAACGCATTTAAAACTGAACCCAACAATGTACTCAATGACAAGTTAAAATACAATTCGAACGCCTTATTCAACCGCATAGCAAAAATTAATAATCTCGACAACAGCAGATAAGAGTTCAAGGACAACAGGTGCGGGTAGGGTAGACAGACAGACACCTGTGTACTGTCTCAGTCGGAAAACATTGTCTATTCGCCGGCCGGCTTGTACCAATAAATTAAATGTTTTATGTTAAGTGTCGTCGTGTGTGCAGTGTGTAGGCCTACCATATGTGTAAACTGTCTGTTTTAATATTTTGACAAGATCAACAGTATTTAATGATTAATTTGACCCCAACCCATGACCTGAAGATGGAATTTTAAATTCCGAAACATGTAGTCAACTTATTTGACCTGTTTGGAACTGTCGACGGAAAGGTATTGTAACAGGGTTCCCACTTAAACTGAATTTTAAAATTCACGGCTTTTTCACGGTTTTTAAGGTCCGAAAATTACGAAATTTACGGTCTAAATATAGGAAAACATTTTGCCGCCCGCACAGTTTCACAGAGAATAACAGGTTGGGGGGGGATAGCGAAGGAAAACTCGGCAGACGCATAGCGCCGGCGGCGAAGGCGCCTGCACAACGGAGAAGTAATTTTGAACTGCACACCAATATAATTAAACTGTGTAATATTTTAGGAAAAAAGAAACTATACTTGACGGAAAAATAATTTTAAATACAATACAATTAAATAAATTACAACTATTTCACAAAATACTATGTGATTTTAACATTATTGATTACTTAAGAAAACAGAAAACATTGTACTGGCGATTGCAGAACACGCACGCAACTTAAATATTTTTTAATTTTTAACGCCATCCTCCCTTCCTTCCTTCCTTCCTTTCTTCCTGTCTTTCTGCTTTCTATCCGCCCCTACAATGCGCAGAGTCCAGTGCGCACTGTCGCACTGTATGTTGCCATGACAACCGTGTGTCGTCATAGCAACGAGCCAATCACGCACTGCGTTTTAAGACAACAAACAGCCGTGCAAAGAAAGACAATATGATAGTCTGCGCTTGCGTATGTTGCCAACCTTTCGATGAATATTCGATACTTCATTTATTGCGTCTTGACCGAGTTGAAGTTCGTGATTATCAACTCTCTAATCATCGAAAACTCGAAATATGATCTATATAACACGTATTAAAATAATGTCGTGTTTGTTTAAAAATTAATTGCAAGTTATTAAATACACTTCAATTACATTTTTTTTGTAAAATAGTTTTTTTCCGAATGTTGAAAGTAAAAACGTGATTAAAAATAATTCTTGTTGCCAGTTTTGGACACCGGTTAGGCACGCCGCCTGGTTAACACGCCTCCGGATAAATCGTTGTTCTACTGTCCGTAAATGTTAGTTAATGGCACAACGTTGGTCGCCTGCAGGCATGTTTTCCGGCGGCCGAAGTTAGGGCCTTGTTGTCATTCAAACAGTGCAATGGGTAGTGAGTGATAAGTAGAGGTCTGCGGGTACCCGAAAATTCGGGTAGCTTTGGGTAATTACGTGAACCCGAGTGGTCGGGCGGGTTCGACACGTCTCAGGCTTAATTCGGCGGGTTTTTATTACACGTCGGGTCGGGCGGGTACCTACTACCGAAAGAAATCGGGTTGACGATACCCGACACACTACCCGAAAGAAACCCGAAACTTTAAAAATGTTCAACAATAAATGATTCGCGCCAAGCTTCTGACTTACGGCGTCCACGCAATATTTAACGAAACGAACAAGGATGGTCGCGACCGCGATGTAAAACTTCGAAGCGATCTTCACTATACGTCTCAGTCAGACAATCAGCCGTCCCCTTGCCGACTCAAAATTATCGTACGCTTACTGCTTAATATCGTATCCTCGTATAACAACTTAAAAGGACCGTTGCTCCTTTTGACGCAATGAAATAGTCGTACAAACACTAAACAGCTTTGAATAAGGTTGAATTTCTATCCGAGCTTATGATACGAGAAGTCTTATCGAGAAGACAATTTTTGTGATCTGGTTTGGTCACGTTAAACCGGAAGAGCGTGTCCTTCCCACGAAAAACGTACACAAACAATAATCCTGAGTGATAAGGAAAGGGCGTTGACAGGTGAAAAAATATTATCTCCAATTACATGGAATTCAGAGTTTCTGCTATATTTAGTTGACCTTGGAGAAGGACAAAATATACATCAGTCAATAGTTTTATAATAGAATTTATCTTGACGACAAGAGATAAAAATTTCTTTTTTGTCTCCATCGATTTATACTAAAAATTAGACAAAAAAATATTAGCCGTCATATGTTGTTGTAGGACAAGTCGTTTGAATTTTCGCATACAGAAAACAAAATACGCAACAAAGACGTTCGTTCTGGCGTCATTTTTAAAGAGTTTATTTACTGTCACAAACATCTTGAACGATGATACAAAAAACAGAAAATGATTAGAAACAAGCAGCGGGGACATCGATGCATTAATCGGTAGTTGAAAACCGATGAATCGTACAATAGAAGGAATGTAAAGAATAAGAAAACAAATTGATTAAGGAAGAAAGAAATTCACCTATTTATTTGCCGCGCAAACGTAAACCAATGAGCGTGCGTCTTCAGCTATCTAGTCTTCTCTCTCTTCACCTTTCCATCCTTCCCTCCCCCCTCCAAGGCAACCGATCGTGTTCCGCCATTACCTCCCCAGGCACCACCCCTCCTTCCCCAGCCACAGTGGAATCTCAATCTCAGTTTAGCAGGCCCTACCGTCTAGCCCTGTACGTACAATCTACGTCTTAAAGTACACAATTGCTGTCTTCGTCTTGGGACTGTGAATCATTTTTAATGTCTCTAATAAATTGATACAAATATTTCTCTATAATTTAATAAAAATATTGGCTATTTTAAAACTGGCTGATTTTAAAGGTCTAATGACGAAATTCACGGCTCTTTCCAGGTTTTTTCATGGTTTGCCAACGGCTTATTTACGGTTTTTAAGGTTTCAAGGTTGAGTGGGAACCCTGTGTAACCTAGTTTCGAATACAGTTCTGGAGGCATTTGCACTATGAATAAATTTAATTTTTTACCATAGTTTCAAGTGCTGGAAAAATTATGAGTCATAGTCATTTCCTAAAACAAGAACTTTAAAGCCCAAAGTTTATAAAAATACAATAACACGTTTACTGTTTATACATGACGGTACATTGTTAACATGCAATCTAGTATTATACTTTTGGCTTTTTGGAAACCAAACAATAAAACAAAATGCAGAAACTTAAAAACTTTTGTGTTTCTATCAAACGTAAAACAATGCATGTTATATTTCTTTCTTTCTTATTTTTTATATTATTTCTATTTTTCAATGCATTCAAATTAGAAAGAATAAAAATTCAAATTTAGTGAAAAATAATAATAAATAAACAATACATTCTATTTACCATTTTTATATGAGTTTGTATTTTATTTATAATTAACAATTTCATTGTGTTACTATTTTTTATGCGTTTCTAATGTTTGCTATTTTGTCAATTGCATATAAGTTAGTATTTTTTCACTTAAATTTATTTCTTGAAAATTTTTGAGTTGGGAAGGTACAAACATTTATATGACATTGTTTTTAACCTAATGCTGTTATTGTAGTAAAGAAAATAAATTCGTGAACGAGCATTTCCCAAAGATTTAGGGAAGACAAAAATCCCGTTCCTTCCCGTCCCAAATTTAAGAGGGAAGAAAAAATTCCTGTCCCGTCCCGTCCCAAACTGAAAATCCAATCCCGTCCATCTCTAGTTTAAAGGGTAGTCAATTAATTTTTACACTGATTATTATACTAGCTCTTACTTATGAGCTAATTCAGAAAATATATCAATATATATTCTTCACCATTAGATCACCTAATCTTTAATTACATACCCCTTTCAGTATAGAAACAGCATCTTTGGACAGCCAAACAGGATAAAGAACATCATCGTGGAGAATTGACTCAAAGAGGTCATCTTCGTTGTCGGCTTCAAACGGAGGTTGTCCAGCCATCATCTCATACATAAGCACCCCCAGGGCCCACCAGTCAACACTCGGCCCATAATCTAGTTCTTGCAGAATCTGCAAAGCAGAAAAGAAAATAAGTACCATTTTTAAAATCCACTTTTTTGCTATAAAAAACTAATTAAAATTAGTTGCTTGTTCACTTTACAAATTTCACTAAACTCTTTCATTTATTCCTTCATTTGACAACAAAAATTTTATCTTGCTCATTTTTAGCAATACTAGTGAAATTTGGCTACATAATCTTAATACAATCTGATATTTATTTAACAGGATTTCTTTAGTTAATATTCAAGACCACCCTTCCCTAAATTTTGTACTGAAAGAATTCTTTGTCTATAATTGGAATTTAAGGGTTGTAAGACTTAAACAAATTTTTTCTTGAACATCTCTAAATGACAGTAGGTTAGATGAAAATGAGGGATCGATCTAGCAGAAAAAAATGTCTAGTTGATCAAAATTTATAAAAAGATTAATTGACCACAATCTTAAGGACAATTAACATTACAAACATCTTAGGACCTTCCTGATAACTAGGTCTTATTTTTGGGAAATTATAAAACAAATGGGCCAATAACTGATGATTTAAAAACCTCTACCTCCTAATGTTAAAAGAACCAATCGGTTAAGAGTAGTTAACTGAAAATAAGAATAATTTTTGGGTAATGACATAAAGTGATGTTTCTGATCTTTACCTCAGGTGCAATGTAGTCTGGGGTGCCACAGAAGGTGGTAGTTGTGACACCATCGAAGATGTTCTCTTTACACATCCCAAAGTCAGCTAGCTTACAATGACCTTCATTGTCTAGCAGGATATTATCCAGTTTTAGATCTCTGTAAGTTAAATAATAATTTAATTAAATTTAAACAATATTTTTTCAATAACATTTACATGTACTAATAAAAAAAACCATGCACCAATAAGAGCACATGCGGGGATTTAATTACTTCATAAATGATGATATCTGACAATTCAAAAAAGTATTAACACATAAGGCTGATAAATACTAACAATCCGATAAACATAGAAAGTTGCTTTGTCCGCTGAAAAGATAACCAATGATTATTTCAATTATGCATTGATTGCATTGGCAATTTTTACAAATCACCACATTTGTAAGTAAAATTTTACATAGATTTTAATCGTATATCCAAACTATAACTATTAAGCGTTTAGTTACACCCTTAACCTCTTTAATCTCACGGGCGCACCGGTGTGTTAGCAGCCTCTGGTGGTGCTTAATGGAGTTATTATCGACACTTGAATAATATTGCCACCAGACCGGTTGCTCAAGCAGTTCAATGAATCGCCGTCAGGGTTGCCGTAAACTTTAGGAGTCAAACGAGCATTTGTCTGACAATGCTAATGCGGCCGTGAGGTCTAAGGCGTTGACTGACTAGTCAATGTTGAAGACATATAGCATGGCACTGGTTCAATTCCTGCCCGTGAATGAGTGAGTGTGTGAGTGGGTGGGTGGGTGAGTGGGTGGGTGAGTGAGTGAGTGAGAGTGTGTGTGTGTGTGCGGAGTGAGTGAGTGAGAGTGTGTGTGTGTACGTGTGTGCGTGCGTGCGTGGCGTGCATGAGAGAGAGGAGGGGAGAGAGAGGGGGGAGAGGGAGGGGGAGGGAGGGGGAGAGGGGGGAGGGAGGGAGGGGGAGAGGGGGGAGGGAGGGAGGGGGAGAGGGGGGAGGGAGGGAGGGGGAGAGGGGGGAGGGAGGGAGGGAGGGAGAGGGAGGGAGGGAGGGAGGGAGGGAGGGGGAGAGAGAGAGAGAGAGAGAGAGATATGTCGTTTACAATCTTAGTTAGTTTGACTCGACGCGCAAACGTACTATTTCTAGAGTTGTTTTAATGGTCATATTTAGCACTTTTATTTGCATAATACGCTGTTATAAATTGTTGTAATTAGAATGTCTTAGAATTTGGTACTAGTAATGAATTGTAGTTTTTTGGTTGCTGAAAGTAATGTTAGGGTGAAAGTGTGTACGTTTTTGTTTAGGATAATGAGGTTAGGCTGATACACAAAGTGAATGTGACAGTGTTTTATTAGTTTATTTATAATGCCAATAATAGCATAGTGGCTAGATCAAGTGAAATCGACCGTTAGTTAGATGACAACTAAGTGTTATTGTCAGAGAAAAGTGATGAGGAAGAAGTTGATAATGCCAAACAGGAGAGAGGCCTCGAGGGCAACCAGAACAACGATGATGATAGTGAAAATGATGGTCCAACTGTAGTACAAAATAGACACATTGATGATATTATAGAGAGTGCAGTAGGGGGCAGGAGATTGTCCATTATCTAGGCCAAAAGAAAACCCTGAAATGGTGTGGAATAAAATGGAAGGGTATGTACCAAAACAAGAAACATTTTCAAGTTATTGTGGTCCTAAAATCCCTGTAGGAAACCCAGCAGATATTTTCAAATACTTTTTTGATAATAATATTATGGACAGGCCCGGTGACAGGATTCTAGGGCCCCTGCGCAATTGGAAAACCTGGGCCCCTATCCTGACGACCTTTTTTTATTAATCACATGTGTGCTTCCGGGCCCACATTGCATTATCTCGTGTGGCTCTGGGCCCCCATTTTCACTCATTTCGTGTGGATCCGGGCACCCTGTGAGCCCGGGCCCCTGTGCATTTGCCCCCCCTACCCCCCCTCCCCCTGTCGCCGGCCCTGATTATGGCTATAATAGAGTCGAGCACTAACAAGTATGCTGAACAAGAAAGGGCCAAACGCGGGATAATTTCACCCAGAAGATCCAGGGATTGGAATTGGAAACCTGTTTTGGCTGATGATCTTGACATACTTCTCAATTGTTATGCTGATGGGAATTGACCGCTCTATGTCCATTGGTTACCGAGATAACCAATTGTTTATTGTTATTTTACAATGACAGCTTCAAATAATTTTTTTTCCTTTTTACTTTCTCCTTCCTATACATAGTATATGGAGAAAGTATTTTTTTTGTCAAAATTTTCGAATTTGAGTTGTTAGTGGATATATTTGTTTTAGTGCTCCCTGAATCCAAAAAAGGGGTTTTCGGCGTGGTGTCTGTCTGTATGTGCGTGCGTGCGTGCGTACGCACGCGCACGTGCGTGTGTGTGTGTGTGTTTGTATTTGGTCGATAGTGACCTCAGTCACCGACCTAGAGACCGTGCTGTGGCATCTTCAAAAATAGTGACATCTTACAAACGATGTCACTATTTTTTCGGTTCATTTTGCATCATTTATGACCTCCTGAGACTTTTTAGCGATGGTTGTCACTATTGAGTATTCTTAGGTTGTGTATAATTTTACTGAGATTGCTCGTCTACGGCATCGCCAAAAGCGCTCGTGCGGTAGCGCCCCTAGTGGCATGTGGGCAAACCTCGGGCAGCGTACGCGCCGTTGTCAGCGGCTCCGTCGCTCGGTGATCGCGCGCTTGCTTGTGTTATGATATCACTATTTTGAGGGTACCTCGACACAATCCGAACTTTGGTAGATGTTTAAGTCTTACCCGTGAGGAAATATTTAGAGCTCTTAGCTTTTTTGAAATATATAAAAGAGCTACCCAGCACCTATAAAATATGTACAGTACTGTGCAAATGCACTAAGTACTTTGCGTGCAGCTTAATCAACAAAATTAAAAAGGTTATTGGCAACAGTGGTTTATTTTAACCATAAAAATTTATATCAAATGATCAAACTTTTTTTTGAATATCTGTTCTCACAATGGATGATCGGAAGAAAGAAAAATACAAATACATATATTTTTTTAATTGTTGAATGCATGCGATGATGAAACTACTTCTAATAGGAAATCACTCAATCTTCAGCAAAGCAACAAAATTATAATTCAATCACTAGTAAGAAATAATGCTTTTTTAAGAGGCTGGTAGTCTCAATTTACCTTGAATTTTCCCAAGGTAATAATTGTTTAGATATGGAACAAAAATACTATAGTATTAGAATTTATTCTTTTAGATACGGACAAAAATATATTATAATTTACAGATAAAATATAAAAAATTCACCTAGACTTGCTTATTCAAGGAACTAGATTAAATGATCATAGTATGGTCATGATAATACATAATATAATCATACATTTTCAATAAATAACCCTTTAATTACAATATTTAAAGCCATTATATTATACATTTACTTAATTAGTTATTTTCCCCGTGATGGATTCTAAGCAACTGAGAGTTTTTATTACTTATTGGAGTCCTTTAGGCTCACTTTTTTTTACTGTGGAGACTTATGACATGATTATTAAAATTCAGTACTCGAATGTTAATTCTTAAATGTTACTAAAAATACCAATATACGATTAAAGTTTAGTAAAGCTATCTATTATTTAATTTGCAATGTCCTACATACCTAAAACCTTGTATACTAACATCAATATTTAACATTCTTTACATCATCGTTAAGTCTATGAATAATAGGCCATTTTTGTATTTGCTTGAAATCTAATTTTTAAAGTTGAAAATTTGTGCAGTGATTATGTATGATCTTTAAGATCTATATTAAGATATGTTAGAGTGTATATAGTCCAGTTAAAACATAGTTTAATTATAATGGAAAAGTCCGTTGGTTTGAAAACTTTGCAAACTATTTAAAAGTAGGTCTATCTAGAGATGAATATACCAAATGTCCTAGTAAATAGGAGACAAGCTCTATTGGTAATAGGCGAAAAAGGGGCACTTCTTTTGGTTTTTCATAAACACTTCGAGAAAAGTTGGCCGTAGGTAAAAAGCTCCACTGTGAAAAATAAAGCTAATTAAACTGTCTAAAAAATGGTAATTTATACAGGGTGTTCATTTAAGGTGGGGCAATAATTTACGTAGTGATTCCTTGGGTCAAAATAAGCAAAAAAGTTTATATAAACATAGGTCCTAAAGTGCTCCGTTTTCCGTCTGTGTGTCTGTTTATGATTTTTACATATTTAATCATATCTCACGAACCACTTAACATATAAATTTCAAATTTGGTATATGGATAACCATATTAAGAACTATTTTTGTATGAAGTATCAAATTTCTTCTTTGTACCATTTCAAAATGGCGACTGTTTTTTGTTTTCAAAGCTAAATATCTTAAAAACCGTAAATTTTAGAAAACTTGTACAAGAGACAAAAAAGTTGTGAAATTTAATCTAATTAATGGTATTATTAAGATTATAATGATCAGACTACTAACAACGGAGAAATTATAATTTCACTGAATAAAAACATAGTTCTTTAGAGCATACGGTCTGAAATTTGCATGTTTTTATTCGGAAAATTAGAAATTTCTCCATTACTAGTTTTCCAATTATTATAACCTTAATATCAGTGTAAATTGCATTACATTTTGCATCTTTTTTGTCACTTCTAATTTTTTTCTAAAATTTATGGTTTTAAAGATATTTAGCTTAGAAAACAAATAACAGTCGCCATTTTGAAATGGTACAAAGTAGAAATTTGATACTTCATACAAAATTAGTTCTTAATAGTGGTTATCCATATACCAAGTTTGAAATTTATACGTTAAGTGGTTCGTGAGATATGATTAAATATGTAAAAATCATAAACAGACACACAGACGGAAAACGGAGCACTTTAGAACCTATGTTTATATAAACTTTTTTGCTTATTTTGACCCAAGGAATCACTACGTAAATTATTGCCCCACATTTAATGAACACCCTGTATACTTCTTGTACTTTTAACGGTTACCGTTACAGCTTAATGTGCCTTGCTCCATTGGACTTCAAACTTTCCTTATTTTTTTACCAGACACATGGTCAATCCCAATTATTTTTAATCAAGTAAACAGCTGTTTTAAGAAAACCATGTTTTCGGCCCTCTGTCACTTAGATATTTATCAGATTTTTTTTGTTTTTAACAACGTATGTAATATCTTTGTGGACTTGTAATACTCAGACATTAAAAAAATATAACTATAGTAGAAATTAAACCTGATAAGCAAAACCATTCTATTAATTGGGTATTAAAATCCTAACAAAACCAATACATTTCACCAACGCCATACACATATTCACTTAAAACTGCCTTTCTAATTAACTCCTAAGACGTTTTTTAAAGACGAAGACAAACTCCAACAAGTGTTTCGCACTCCGACAAGAAATATAAAAGATTAGGAAGAAGGAGGATTTTATGGGAGATATGATTTCATTGAAGCCTGATGAAGAGGTTTTTACTGTCTCGAAACCGGTAGCACAATATAGGCCCAGGCTTCATTTACTGTAATGCAAGTATAGCTATGCTCCGTCCATTTGTACTATGTTGTGTAGTAAGTGATCACTGCTCGGTCCTTATCACTAAGGACAGCGTTTCAGACACGTTCTTGACTCCCAGCGTCGTGTTGTGTCGGGGTCGGGACCGTGTGTCGTCCGATTGTACTTATTACTATTTGATACTGCTTACTGCTCACAGTGGATTATATGGTTTTTTGCACGATTTAAGAATTATGTTTGATATATAGTAAAACTATAGTGGACAGTGAATCTATCTTCGCAGCAGAAGATTTGCAAAATCCTATTCTGAAGGATAGAATCCTTCAGAACCAGGCTGAATCAAGCCAAGAAAATGCACATGCGCATTAAGAAAATACCAGGAAACAGTTAATGGTGGTGTAATAAAAACTAGATAGAAGTGTGAACTCAGCCTTAAAAATCATTGATAAAATACTTCAACCTGGGTTTTCCCAAATTCTTCTTGCCTTAAGACTCATGATAGTTTTACTAATGTCTGTTTCCTCTGGAGAAACGCCTTCAGTAAGATGGCCTTCATCAAAAATAACTTACGTTCCGCAATGGACGGAAATAATTCAAATCACTTAATAACATTAAGTATTGTACATGATTATGTTAAATCAACCATCTTTGATGTCTTAATCAATAATTTTGTAATGGAAAAGTCTGGAAAAGGAATTATTTAGAGATTTAGACCGTAACTTTCTTTATATTATAAAGTTAGGTCAGATCTATTGTATTTTACATGTTCTTTTTCTGGAGTACAAGATTAGCCTACACGTTAATATGAGATAAATCTTTAGCAAAATGCAATGAATAACATAGTATATTATGTTTTCATGTTAAGGTCGATGTAAAATAAAACTTTCTGTACACAAATAGTATTCTGGTTTATACTAACTTTCATAGAATTATTTATCTTAAGATTTACATTTTAACATAAAATGAGTTTACTTACAGTGAGTACGATAGTTTTTTAAGTATTACCGGAGCATAGCACAGAAAAATGTTTCATTGGTGAAAATTTTAGCATTTGTAAAAGTGATTAGTTTTCGATCGACATGACAGCAAGGGCCCCCATCAGAAATTTCACCCCAGGCCCCCAGTCTCCTCATGGCGGCCCTGGCGACTGAGCATACGTACGAATCTGCCCAAGAAGGCTAGGCTTTATTTCCATGATTTTTTTATACAGTACGCTCCCGATTATCCGAGGTTGTCGGGACCGAGGCTGCCTCGGATACCGAGAATCTCTGATAATACTGAGGCTGCTTATATTTTGAGGTGTATAGATCACTATAGGAAGTTTATTGCTGGTAAAATACTTGTTTTAGAGTATCTAGGCCGATAAAACAGAATTTCTAGCCAAAAAATTATTTGAATACAATACCAATATTTCAAAACAACAATGAGTAACAAAGTAAACATCATCAAGGAAAATCGTCATCCGTCATATTAACGTCTGTATTCGTACGTACGTTAGTTTATGGTGGGAGTTCTCACTACTGGAAAGATCAGTATCGAAGGGTCAATTTAGTCCAAAACGAATGTGGTGATTGAACCTATTCGATGTACTCGTTTCTTGTCTTTCTCATAAGGTCTCATGCGGCAAATAGTTCGCCGAATATTTGGGCAAGTCAAACTCACCATTGTTCGACGATAGTGAATTCCCGCCTTGCGTCCACCAGAAGACGACTCGGTCAGTTCCTCCACTAATGATTTTCATTCAAAACACAAATTTAGGTTATTGGAGTATTCGTATCATAAAATAATTTGAAATGTTTATTTAAACTATAAATTTTAATAAACGAATAAACTAACAAATTACAGATATTTATATTTACTTTACCAAAACCAATGACAATCACGTTATTGTTATGATTCGACCTAGCGTAAAAATAATATTTTCTTCAGCTTAGAACGACCTCGGCCAATCCGGAGTCTCGGATAACCGGGGCTCGGATAATCGGGAGTGTACTGTAGTATTGTTTGTAAGAAATATGTGTTTACGCCTTTTACATTTTTCAATAAGAAGTGTAAAAGAGGTTTTAGTGTAAAACTAGTGTAGAAGGGTAGTGTTTTATTTTTGGAAATAAATACAATTTAAATTTGAATAGTTGACAGACAAGTTTAATCAAAGACCTTGACTAGGTATACTGTTTGATAGCACATTTTTGGGGCCTGGCGACCATTAAACACATTGTGTTTTTGGGGAGTGGCTGTGGCTATCTAATTTCATTACCATTAAAATCAATCCTGATTATAATTTATATGCATGCCTGTTATCCACAGGCCATCATAAAAGCTGTGCTATTAAATAATAACGTTCACTAGACCCGTACATTCTCAGATGTTAGGGTCTGTGAATTGTCAGTGCTAAGTTTATAAAATTAAAAGTATTATACATATTTATATTTTTGACCAAAAAAAAACTGAAAATAAAATAATTAAATTGAAATAACCAATTCAAAGGATTTCTTGGAACAAATGTAGACATTGCGGTTGGTAACTTTTTGTTTTTAAGACCTACAGTTTAATCAGGTCTGAGACAAGGGAAGATATCCTACAAACATAAACATAAATGATTCTAAACAAAAATTATCCTCTATAAGAGAAATTATTCATGAATATCGTCGCCTTTTCAATAAATATAAAATTTAAATTTAAATAAAACACTCTCTTGCATTTATTGTCTTATAATATTTCACTGGACGAGAACGCAATACTCTTTCCCCATTTTATTCTTATGGAGATTACAAAAACATGTCATACCTCGATATGTTGTATTGAAACATGTTTCTACATATTCGAAATTCGCTGAGTATGCAATATTCAGGTCTGATGCATTAGAGATGTTTCAAAGTAGTTCAGCATTTACATATGTTTGAATAAAAAAACTAAAAGAGTGAAATAATTCATTTAAAGAAATATTCCGAAGAATTTTTCTGAAAGAGTGCAACTGGTAGCCTTTTATTTCCTACAGTTCAATGAAGATTGATATAAAGTAAAATATCCCACACGCATAACCTTAACTATTTTTTCAATGGTAATTTACAAAATTTCATGAAACCATGAATATTTTGGTTTAAGGATTAGTTATCAATCAAAGATAATTCTTAACCACTAGTATGCTCCGTTAGAGAAATTATTAATAACCATCCTCGCTCTTTTTGAAGCTCAAAATTACAATTAAAATCAAATATCCGTTTGCAATGGTCTTATAAGTGGTCCAATGGTCTTCCAGTGGACGAGAACCCAAATTCCCAGCTATGCTCTGTGAATAGTCCCCACTCGGGACAGGTCTAGCTAGCCGCGGTCAATACAATTTTTTGACTAATTAATATTTTAAAATAACATTTGATCAAGAAAATGTTTATGTTTGGTCAAACTTACACAATTTATTGTTAGCATAGACCCAATAAGATAGTCTGCCTAATGGTTTTGCTGAAAGGTTTTTGTAGTTAATATTAAACTTTCAGATCAATCGTGTTAAAAAATAAAATTTAAAAACTAATGTTTCATCATTCGTTAAAATTTCCCTGTCAAGGAACAAATTCAATTAACGCGCGCACTAATCTTAGGGAGAAATAAGAGAAGTAAAACGTCAGCTGTAATATTAAAAGAGTAATTTTTGAACACATATACTGTGTTAACTCCACATTAATATTTTACCGTAGTGTTTTCTGTAGAGTCTTTGAATCAAAAAAGTTAAATATTTTATAAGCTGTTTTAATATTGAAACATTTTTTATCAGAATCTGTCAAAATATTTAAAATGATAATATAATATCAGGTAAATAGTTCCAAATGGAAATTATAATGCAATTATTTAAAATGAAATATAACATTCCCGATTAGAAAAATTATCTACAATCCTCGTTCCGTTGTTTGCTAGTATAAAAGCTAGTATAAAATGAAAAAATCTCAAATAGCGTCTTGTAGTCGTCTCAAGATTCCAGTGCCAGTAAAATAAACCGAGAGCTGCCCAGTTGAAGCTGGGCAAAACAGCTAAGCACAACGTGACAACACTGTAGAGGCGCTCAGTTCACACAACCAGCACTACCACCGGAAAGTGACATCGCGTACACACCGGCACAAATTAGCTCAATTGTGACATGCTGTCACTATCTTTTATTGCAATTTACAGCATTAAAAAGGTGTGTATCGATAAACTGACTAAAGATATGTTGTAAACTAGCTTCCCCTTATTTCATGGCACATCCAACTTCGAAGATGTCACTATCGATCCTGTGTCAGAATCAGGTGGAAACGTGTGCGCGTGTGCGTGTGCGTGCGCGTGCGTGCGTGCGTGCGTGTGCGCGTGCGTGAGTGAGTGCGTGTGTGTGTGTGTGTGTGTGTGTGTGTGTGTGTGTGTGTGTGTGTGTGTGTATGTAAACAAAAGCTAGAGACGACACAAGTGGTCCAATTTTCATGAAATTTGGCATGTAGGTATAAAGCCGTGGTATCTCCAGGCGTATTTTTCATTTTTTTGAATTTTTTATTTTTAAGGGTGTTTACCCCATAAAAACCCATAAAAAAGGACAAAAATTCAAATTTCTCAAAAATGAAAAAGTGTTAAACACAGTACGTTGTCCCAATGTTAACCTTATAGGAAATAAGTAAAACTCTATATCTTGCTCAATTCCCAACATATCTTGATAAAACTTGGTTTACGGCTTCTTCTAGATCAGATCTGATGTATATTAGTCTAAAATTCCATATTTCCCATTTTTATGGCAACAAACCTGCATGGGCAAATGGTTTATGGTTAATCCCCATCAGCATAATAATTGAGAAGTACATAAAGTTCATCAGCCAAAAAAGGTTTCCACTTCCAATCCCTGGATCGACTGGGGAAAATCATCCCACGTTTAGGCCTTTCTTGTTCAGCCCTTTGTCCAAAAAAAAATCAGTTTAATTGGCATGAATAAATAAAAAATCTCAAATTCTAGAAAGTAATGGTGACAAAAAATGATGATATAATAATAATGCAAAACACCTCTTTACTTCAAGTAAAACTTCCAAGTCTTATGGTTGTGGGTAACGAGAGGATCAACTCAGTGAAAAACAGTGTTCAAATTCAATCGAACGTACCGATTTTGAGTTAATAGTGGGAGTAAACTTATCACCTGAAATTTTAGAGTATTTTGCAAAACTTTGAGTCGAGTCGAGTAGAGTAAACCCTACTCGAAAAAATCTCAACACTAGAGTAGTACTTGCATACCCCTAGTCATTAGAAATAAAACAACCAATAAATAATTAAGAAAGGTATTTGATTAACTAACCTGTAAACAACTCCATGTTTATGAAGAAACTGGAGAGCTAGGGTTACTTCAGCAGCATAGAACCTTGCTCTTGGTTCATCAAACTTGCGAGCTCTTTGAATTTGAAACATTAAATCACCTCCGTTTACATACTCCATGACAAAGAACAACCTATCATTTGTTTGAAAACAGGAATGGAGGGCAGTCAAAAATGGATGTTTTGCCGCCAGGGCTAAAATTCGTTTCTCAGTCATTGTGCAGTCAACATCATCATCTTGAATGATTACATCCTTTTTCAAAACCTAAAAACAATGATTACAAAATTCAATAAAAGAGAAAATTATATTTTTTTACTGACATAGTCAAACACGCAGGAAAGTTCACTAAAGCAGCATTTTTTCAACAAATTACATTTTTAAACAATCAGCACAACACTAATAGAAATTTCACACTGATATAACGTTATGAACAATATATGACTTAAGCTCACCGTCTTACAACAGTTTTCCTTCACTGTTCTTCCTAGTTAGAATAGTCTGGCACAGCAGGGGGTGTAATCTGACTCATTTGAAATTTTAGGGATTGATCTTTGAACTTACTTCCAATGCCTCTTATGACTGATAATATGGTGAGTTTATTCACCAGCGCTCTGGTCAAAACCTACGTCTATATTCTAAGATCTGGATTCAACACTGGGTTGAGTGTGCACTGACTTCTAAATCCAAGTTAAAACCAAGTTGTACACATCGGCTAAGATTTAAACTGTGGATGGACCATTGGTCTTAACTGTCACAACCTGACAATTAACACTGTAGAAGAATAAAATGGCCTTTATTTTATTGGGAATTCTTCAAAGGTTCACACTCCTCAATTTCAAGAAATATGTAGTTTCATTTAACCTGTTCCAAGAGTAGAGTAATCTTCTGGTTTTAGATTGAATATTGAAAAAAAATATCAAAATATGATTAAGATCTTGATCCACTGACTCCGGAAAAATATTGGAATTTCTTTAATTGTCCACTAAGGACAAATTAGATGATGTAAAATAACTAACATTTAAAAAACATTGGAATCTAAAAACATTTGCTTTGTTTACATTAAAAGATATGGTGTTATTGCTTGATTCAAAACCATGGGCTGGATTTTAACCGATCTCAAAGCCTGTGAGAATATGAAGGTATTTTGTACTATGATAAAAAGGATTGCTTTAATTTAATTTTCTTTAATTATGATTAGGGGCTTTTAGCCTCTTGAAGCCACTAGTATAAATCTGGAAGAGAGAGTATGAGACAATAAGTTTTTTGGAGGAGGCAAACCAACCAAAGGAATTCAATTTCTTGCAGTACTTACTTTTACTGCATACACTTCATCGCTTCCTTTCTTTTCAGCCAACATTACTTTTCCAAAGCTTCCTTTTCCCAAAACTTTAATGAAATGAAAGTCATCAACACCCAGTCTACGAGCACCTTCCATTCTCCCTAAAAACAATTTTTTAATATATTTATTGCACAAAAAGTCATACTGTAACAGGGCTGAAAATAAGCAATCACAATTGAAGACAGTTCCGTACATACAGGAGCTTTAGTTTTGCTATGACACTAGTGGCGAATTTTAGAATTGCAGCTTATTAAGAGCCAATATTAAATTAGGGACAAACATCGTTGGTTTATATGACCTTATGATGCTCAATGTACTAATCACGATCCTTCTACTAGCTTGAGGTTGACCTAAATATGTAAAGATAACTAAAAGTGAAAAGATTGGCTTTTGGAAGAGAAATTAACATTCAATATCTATTTTCTTTGCAAATTAAAATAATTTTATTTTGAGGATTTCAGGGAATCCTCTTGCATTGACCAACCAAGTATAAATTAACTTATTGTAGTAAAGCAGTGCTAAACGGAAATGTTGAAAAAGTTAAATGGACAGCTCTTAAGGAGTTACTCAGTAAATAATCTTAAGTATAAGCATTATAAGCATATGTTGATATGAACAACTTATGACATTAAAAATAATGATTACAAACACATGGTCAAATAAGTGTTACAAACCAGAGCTCTAAACTAAAGCTTAAAGTAATTATTTTACAATGACAGCTTCAATTTTTTTTTCCTTTTTACTTTCTCCTTCCTATACATAGTATATGGAGAAAGTATTTTTTTGTCAAAATTTTCGAATTTGAGTTGTTAGTGGATATATTTGTTTTAGTGCTCCCTGAATCCAAAAAAGGGGTTTTCGGCGTGGTGTCTGTCTGTATGTGCGTGCGTGCGTGCGTGCGTGCGTGTGTGTGTGTGTGTGTGTATGTGTGTGTGTGTGTGTGTGTGTGTGGATGTAAACAAAAGCTAGAGACGACACAAGTGGTCCGAATTTCATGAAATTTGGCATGTATGTATAAAGCCGTGGTATCTCTAGGCGTATTTTTCATTTTTTTGAATTTTTGATTTTTAAGGGTGTTTACCCCATAAAAACCCATAAAAAAGGACAAAAATTCAAATTTCTCAAAAATGACTCTAACAATTTTGATAAAAAATTCATAGTTTTTAGTGCTTAAGATGACAAACAAAATGACACCACCCGCATGTCTGTAAAAATTCAGGTTCAGAAGTTATGGTGGTTTAAGTGTTAAAAATTCATATTCTTCAAATTTCACAAAATCTGTAACCTCTAAAGAAAATATACTTGCAACCATTAAATTTGACTTGAAAAACTAAATGATCCAGTATTTTGAATCATTAGTTTACGTCAACTGGTTGCGGAGATAATTGATATTTTAGTTCGGCTGTAAACGCAGTACGTTGTCCAATGTTATTCTTATGGCAAATATTTAAAACCCGATCTCTCCATTATTTATCAACCAGTTTTGATAACATTTGGTATACTGTATATTTCAGTGATAATTAATTGTTAATTTGTTTTATTTCACTATATATGTTTTCTGGTTTTAAATTACTTGAAGGGAGAAAGTATGTGTCTGTTTCCTGATACCGTTTATTTAACTGGGCCTCATTGTGTGATAGGACAAATCTACTTTTCAGCTTCACTCCACACTCATTTTGCTCATACATTTTGCTGAAATAGACAGTTCAAGTCCCCAAAATTATTGACTAGACTGATTAGAGCACACTGGTTGACCCACTGGCCAGGACCAGTATTGCAGTCCCTAGGTTGACCCCTAGGGAATCCTACTTTTTGGGCACTGACAGACTTTTATGATATTTGTTGTTATTCAGTTTATGATTTTATGCTGCATCTTACAGAGAATGTATATCTTACAATGAGTATTTACAACATTATGTATTACAAAATAATAATAATTGTGCTGATATTAGTAGAATCATGCTGTATTGCTGTATCATGCTGTATTTAATGTATTGTGCTGATAGTAGTAGTGAGCATTTTATCTTAACTCCTGTCCCAGTGACCAGACACACTCTCTCCTGCAACAGGACTAACCCCTTTGTGCAGTCTTGGCCCATTAATACCTCTCACCACCTGAATTGTCATAATTTTGTTTTCATTGTCATATATACATGACGAAAGTTCACAATTCTCAATATAGCAATAAACTCCACTCACACATACACTTTCGATTAATGTTCATGCAAACACAGCCTCAAAACGACGTGTCATTTGTTTACTGAGTAATTTTTCCTGCTATAAAATTTAACAATACAATACCCACAAAAACATCAGTATGTAAGTGAAAGATATCATACAACAAAGCCTGTTCTATCAGGAGCTATAATTTAGTGGAAAAAGATCAAACTATTAGCACTTATGCACAATGCAACTACTCTTGTCGAAGTATTCTGTGGGGTCATAAGTGCTTGACGTATATCCAAGTATGCCAATGGGTTAACATAAAATATTAAATTGTCAAGTTGAATTCATTCTCATGTAATCATCTAACTATAAAGAATTAACAACGGAAGAGGTCTCAGTGTGAAAACGTACTATCAGAATCAGATTGCTGTTTCTTGTCATCGTCTGATTTCTTGCCCAGGTCATCATCCGGAGGTACAGGTGAACTTCCCCCCAATTTGTCTCTGTCCACAGGGTTCATACTGCTGCCACTGGAGGAGCTCCCAGTCTGTGTGGTCAGCTGGAATGCAATAAATAATATTTATTACCAAACTTATTGAGTATAAAATATATTATGACTTAACTGGGTTACCAAATCAAGTAATATGTTACCAAAAATTTAATAACGTTAGTTTAAAAACTAAGTTTTTTATGAATGTTAGTCGAGCAAAATTTAATAAATAATCGGGCAAGATTTAAGAACATGTTGCAAGACCCAACTCAATGACTAAATCCATAACTAATTAAAGATTAAATGGCAAAGAACAGCAAAACTCTTAACACATTAATTTTAGAACAAAAATCAAAACAGTCAAAACCGACCGTACAGAAAAGCAGTGGTCAGCAGAGGTTACAGTTTGTTTGTTGTGGAATGAGGGCCACTTATCTCATTGTGCGGGAGTCAATGTATTTTTGTTTTGGTTGATTACTTTGTTAATTTTACCACAGATTATTTTTTCAAATCAATTTTTAATAGAAAACACAAATATGCATAACTTTACAAAGTTGGATTTAATGACAATGAAATAAATAATAATCTACAGCTGTTAATGTAAAATTCCACATTTTTGTGTTTGAATGATAAAACTAATCTAATAGGAAATAACTTTAAGAGATCAATTTTTCTATATTACCTAGCTTATTAACCTCCCTCATTATCGTGTTCATTGGCCTTACGTTAACAAATAATCATAAATCTATTTTGCACATATCACTTATTTATTTGTACCTTCAAATCAAATCAAATCAAAAATGTCTTTATTTCCTTACATTACATAAAATATATACATTAAAGGGTTTATTTGAAGTAATAAGTCCCACATAGGTCAATGACCTGTGCGTAGAACGGAGTCTTCTCAAGAAAAAAAAAATATTTACACTTCCACTTACATTAAAGTTAGAAACTAAAGACTAATTACATATTTGCAAAAACATATTATTAGGTGACAGCACAGACAGAGCGATAAAATATAAAAACAAGATATTTCTGACTGCAGTAACAATTTTAAGACCGGAAAAAAATGATTAAGAAATGAGTTATAATTTACGAAGTTAATGTTTTAACTATAAAAGAATATTTTTCAGGGATTTTTTTAAAATTTGTATTAATTATAACTATGGTTTGTCGTAATCGGATCAACTTAGACGGGCACGCTAGTCAAATGTCAAGTCAGTCAAGCAGTGTCATAAATAGGAAGTCAGTAGTTGTTCCGAGTATTTAGTTTGTAAATGGCAAATTTAGTGAAATGGGAGAAATTTTTAATGGCGTTCCTCAGGGTTCTGTTTTAGGGGCAGTCCTTTTTCTTGTTTACATAAATGACCTTTGTAATGCATCTTTCCTTGGTAATCTCACTTCATTTGCTGATGACACGGCTTTGTGTTATGCTGAAACTTCATGCGAACAAGTAAAAATGGCAATGAATATTGATTTAATGTCTCTTAAATGGTGGTTCACTCAAAATCACATGGTCTTGAGTACAGAAAAAACCAAGTACGTTAACTTTTCATTAAATATTCTTTTAACAACAATGAACCAGCTGTTTATAAATGTATTAAATGCCTCTGCCAACAAACTAGATGCGGGGAGTTTTGTGCTGTAGTAGGAGAGGCTGATGAAATTAAATATCTTGGACTGATTTTAGATAGTGAATTAAACTGGAAAACACACATTTTTGGTCTCAAGAAAAAGCTAAATAGCGTGTTAAGAATCTTTTATTTTTTAAGGGATATATGTAATGAGGACATTTTGAAAAGGCTTTATTTTTCTTTAGTTCAGAGTCGGTTGGAATACGGTTTGACTTGCTGGGGCGGAACGTACAATACAAATACAAATTCAATTTTTTTGCAACAAAAGAACTTTGTTAGATTAATACTAAAAAAAGTAAAGACTGAACCTTCAAAACCTTTGTTTTTCAATTTAAAAACTTTCCCTCTCAAGTATTTGTATGTCTACAAAGTTTTGAAATATTTTTACTGTCAAAGGGGCAGATTGGAATTTAATTAAACCTCTTACCGATCAAAATTAAGAACAGCTAAAGATTTTGTTGAACCAAAACCAGAATGCACTTTCTTTACTAAAAGTTTCATTTTTATGGCACCAAGAATGTTCAATTTGTTACCAAATTATATAAAAAATGCTTTCAATTTGAAGATTTTTTCAAAAAAGTTGCAGAAATGGCTATTTTTACAAACATCACTTTTCTTACTGATATACAGGCTTAATATTTTTTAATATAAATTAACTGACACAACTACATCTTTTTCTTCAGTGTACAGCAAAAATTATTCATTTATTCTTTTATTCTTGTGTCTATTTTTCCCATAGAGCAGGAATAGGAATTGTTATTTATTTATTTTAATTTTAGTTATCGTCTAAGAGCTGTTTTAGTTTTAAATTAGTTCATGTAAAATGGAGCCTCCAATCAGGCTAGGCCTTGGAGGTCCTAAATTTTCCCAAAAAAATTATTAATTTTTGTTTTTATTTGATTATGTTTCAAGGTATGCAAGCCCTTTGTTATTTAATAAACATATATATTACATTTTATTTTTACTTTTAATGTTGAAGTTTCTTATCAAGAATGTTTTTTAGTTTGAATTAATGTTAAATGTTGTAAATAATTGTAAATGTAGTGTATAAGAAGGTCATGCCTTAACAAATCAATTTTTCTTCCTTTATTTCCTAAGCATATATTATGTAAAACATGGATTTGTAAAAGTGGGAAAATAAACTTCTTATTCTTATTCTATATTCTTATTCTGTATTGTGCGCCTATCTCTAAAAGCCATGCAGTGACCCGCCTCTTGTACACATTCCGTGAAGCCCCTAGGTTTCTTATCTCCGGCGGGACATTCCGGTACAAAATATTAGCAAGAAAAAATGTGTTGGTTTTATTTACTGACTTGATCGTTTTGGGGATTTGTATGCCGACGTTTTGCGAATTTCTTGTGGTGTAGGGATGGTTTATTAGAGTGATAATTAATTCGGAGTTTAGATGCAGATACAGAAGAACTGATTTAATAAAAAGCTGTCTAATGCTTAACAGACCAGATTCTCCTAAGAGCAGTTCAGAGGGATATTGTCTAGGTTTTCTGAGACCGGCTTTAATTATGCATTTTTGTATTACTGTCAAAGGTTCGATAACGGATTGGAAAGCTCCGCCCCAGGATATTAGTCCATAACTGAGTAAGGATTGAACATATGCATGGTAAACAGATTTAATTTCTTTTTAATTTAGAATATCGCTAAGTTCACGAAAAATAAAAATCATTCTTCTAAGTTTAGATTGAAGTAACTCCACATGTTTTCCCCATCTCAGCTGTTTATCTATTATCACGCCCAGATACTTATAATGATCAACGCGCTCTATAGTCTGGCAGGCACAGGTAGTACAAGACGGGTCACCGCAGGTGTGAACCCTCACAACCAGGTCCGCGGTCGGCTCAGCCCCTTGACGCAACGAGATGGGTAAGCTCTTAGTTTTCCCTATATTCATTGTTAAAATATTTTGGTCAAACCATTTCTTTAGTAACGACACATCACTTGTAGCTGTACAGAAAACTTCCTGCCAATTATTTCCCGTGAAGTGGATTGCCGTGTTGTCTGCAAATAAGTAGAGTTTACCCGTAATTCTGA
This sequence comes from Flexamia atlantica, assembly GCA_035578135.1. NCBI lineage: Eukaryota > Metazoa > Arthropoda > Insecta > Hemiptera > Cicadellidae > Flexamia > Flexamia atlantica. The sequence continues at coordinate 42,898,391 of JAQJVK010000001.1, read as the reverse complement.
TTTTATCTATGTTATTTATATAGATTAAGAATAACAAAGGAGCAAGAGTGCTGCCCTGAACTACCCCGTAACTGTAGTGCTTTACAGTAGAGTCCCACAAACCCGGACTAATGTGGACCGAACGGTGTCCGGGTTTGTGAAATTTCCGAGTTATCGAGAAATGAGTAAAAATAAGAATAGTTCTGTTATTTCTATAAGAAATCATATATTTATTGCATAGTAAAAAACACAAAAACTACATTATCAGTTACAAAAAACTTAAAGAAAAACCAAAAATGTTTTATAGGTGTCAAATTGTGCTCTGGCCTAGAATCTCAATGCACTTTATTGCTCTGGCAGGCTTTCCGAGTTATCAGAATTCCGGGTTATCGAAGTCCGGGTTTGCGGGACTCTACTGTACTTCACTTTTTTTATTCAGAATATTATCAGTTTGGCAGCGTCTACATAAATAGCTTTTAAACCATTCTAGCGCATTTCCATGTACTCCTATTGAGTCTTGTTGATAAGAAGATTCCTGTCAATAGAATCAAATGCTTTAGCTAAGTCGATGAAAATGATTAAATTCTTTTGATTTTTATTGATACTCTCCATAATATCTATTTAAATTAAAGAGAGCATCGTTAGAATTTTTGTTATTCCTAAACCCAAATTGTTTGTCAGAAAGAATCAGATTTGTTTCTAAGTAAAATTGCAATTGTATTTTGACACATTTCTCCAGTATCTTAGAAAGCACATTTAACAAAGAGATTGGTCTGAAGTTGTTGTAGTCCGATCTGCTACCCGCTTTAAATAAAGGAGTGACTTTAGCCAATTTTAAATTTTCTGGAAAAATTCCGGAAGAAATACTTAAATTAATAATATGGGTGATAGGTTGAATTAAAAAGGCTATATTTCTCTTGACAATTTTAGCTTGAATCTCGTCAGGTCCCTGAGCCGAGCCACCCCGCATCTCCCGGACGCACTGATCCACTAGGCCCTCAGAGACCGGCAGTAACTGGAACACATGCCTCACCCTGTGATCGTTGTCGTCAACTACCAGTGGGCCAGTGTTGGAAGGTAGCGCACTCGCTAATCTTTGTCCAACATTTACAAAAAATTCATTGAAAGCATTCGCCACCTCCTCCACCAAACCACCGGCAGTGGCGCTTCCTTGCAAAAAATGTTTAATTGGAAAATTAGCTCGTGGCTTTCCTGTTCCACTAAAATTCATTTATTATGCTCCAAAAAAGTTTTGGATTCCCTGCTGTCTCAGATATTTTATTTTTGTAGTAGTTATTCTTAGTTCTCTTTAAATTGCTGTTCAAGTGGTTCCTTATATTTCTAAAATATCTTTTGAAGTCTGTATCGAATGGACGTTTTTTCAGTAGTCTGCTTAATTTGTCACTTTTTCTGATGTCTTTTATTAAATCAGTCGTAATCCATGGTTTTAGTTTTTTAAATCTAGTACTAGTTTTTTTTTGTTTAGTAGCCTTATTTTTCAAAGATGGTAAAGTTTAGGCAAAAGCAGTACAACTCTCATTTACATCTTGGAGGGTGAGGACATGATTCCACGTCTGTGACTGTATAAGTGAATCAAGTAAGTCGTTATCAATGTAAGTCGAACTATTCCTATCACTGGTCTTCCTGTCGGTTGAAAAGTCTATTTTTACTATGGTAGCGTAATGGTCAGTAACTGAGGTCTTAAGTACCGCTGCTGTTACAGTATTAGCGTCTACATAGTTGGTAAAAATATGGTCGATAAGTGTCTGTGAATGGTCGGTTACGCGCGTCGGTTTATCGATGCACGTGACAAACCCAGCGCCGTACAAGGTGTTATGATATGCGTGTTTGTTAGTGTCGGTACTGTCATCAAGTATGTCTACGTTAATGTCTCCGATGAGAAAATATCTAACTTTGTTTCGTATTTTATTACTTAAGAAATTACTTAAATCAGTAAGAAAAAGTTCAAAATTCATGGTAGGACTTCTGTATAAAGCAATCAAGGAAAATTGTTCACTGAAATAACCAAAGTTTATGTGTAGACCATTACTTTCTCCTATTATAATTTCGTTCATAGTGGCCCCTATCTCCTGTCTTACATATACCACATCTCCATCATTTCTATTCCACGTATTTGTTGTATAAAATATATCATAACCATCTAAACTATACAAAGGTTTATCCTTCTCTAGCCAAGCTTCGCTCAAAGCTATCACTTGAAACTTGACTCGTAAGCTTTCTAAAACTACCAGAAAATTATCAAAATTTTTATAGTAACTTCTAATATTGATGTGAATAAGTTTAATGTCTTCTTGTAATTTGTCCGTAAAGACTTCTGTAAGAGTAGAGTCAGAGTCTAATTCGTAGCAAGTAATCTGTCTGTCGCTGTTATCAAGTAAGTCGTCTTTGTGTGCCAGTCAAAGTCCTGCCGATGCCGCTGCTGCGCGGTCCGTCCGTCCGTCCTTGCAGGTAAACTGTCCTTTTGAGGAGGAAGTGCTTTAATTGTTTTAGCTGTCTGTGACGTCTACAGAAGATTAACAATCATAAAACCAAAATTATTATCCTTACTATTGTTCCATTCAATACATTGACTTTTTATATAGAATACAAAAAATTAGTAACAATTTGTTTAAAATGAAATATATAGTTTTAATTTTTTACAATCAAAATCATATTAAATCCTCTCCTAATTTTATAAGATTATAAATTGCCGTAGGTAGAACATAAAAATGTCTTGGCCCATAATTAATGAAAATCTAAGTTGGGAAAAAACATGTTGATCATGTTATCAGTAGAATGTCTTCTGGATATTTAGCTTTAGGACAAATTTAAACAAAAAATTGCGGTTTAAAAACATTGGTAACAATCTATTATTCCTTAGTTCCTTCCCATTTAACTTGTGGTACCTTGCTATTGCACCTATTATTCTCATAGTATGTTCAAATGTTGAAATTGCACTTTATTTGCTGAGTCATTTTTTTCTTAGTAGGTAGTCTATTTTGCACATATCATTTATTTGTACCCTGCAAATGATCTTGTTATGCCGCACTGTTAGTGCACTCAACTTGTTATATGTTTTTCATAGTTTAATTTGTTTTTCTCTTGTTGTTTTCCGATTAAGTGTTGTTGTTTGCCAGATGGAAGAATTTTTGTAATGGTTTCATCGTTGATAAATGAATAAATAAAAAGATAAAAAACAGTTGGTCATAAACAAGGTGCTGCAAATAATTGAGAGTGGGAAAGAACGCTGAGATAGGCTGTACCCATCTCCTCCTATATTTCTGGACTGATCAATAATTAAGGTTTTGTTAGAGAGAGATCTGCATGAAGATTTACAAAAAACAAAATACACCTATGAGGCTCAGGCCTTAGGGAAAAACTTAAGACTTTCTTAAAATTCAGTATTTCTCCAAAGTAGAAATTTCAAGTAAATAGCTGATTGGAGTATACACAGCTCTATCAGCTAAGTAGTGATGTGTCGAAAAGAAAACTCGAATCCCAAAACCACAGAATCTTTGCAATAGTTTTGGTTTGGAGATTTGATGGCGAGATTTGAAAATCAAATATCAAAACTGCAAGGTCAACGCCAAGTGAGCAAAGAAGATTGTCGACAAAGACGATATTCATCAGCTGCGGAACACGGCCAATATTCATCGGCTACAAAACAGAATGAAGATGATATGCGTCAGTCACAAAAAGAGATATTCGTCAGCCCCGAATTAACGATGACATTCGTCAGCCATCAGATGACAATTTCTGGAGGCCACGGAATGAAGATGACATTAGTCAGCTGCAAATAATACGATGATATTCATATGCCAACATACAGTTAACAACAAAAACAACATACGGTATTTTTCAGAGATGATATATATTTTTTATCAGAAAGATGATATTCATTGGCCAATGAACGAAGACGTTATATATCAGCCGTGGAATGAAAATTATTTTTATTTGTTTGACACAGAACAAATACAAGATTTGTTTACTATGAGGTGATAATGAGGTTATTAACTGCGAGATTTTTTCTCAGAACTTGGGATGGTTTTGTTAAGCCTGGGACTAAATGAAGGGATCCCCCGAAAAACGTTCCAAGCGACAAAAACCTAGTTTAGAGTAATCAAGCGTTGAAAGTTGAATTCTTAAATTTACGTTTTTTTCAAGGTTAGAACTTAATATCATTTATATTTTTATACCCTATTTATAACATCATAGTGTAGCCTTATATTGCATTTTTACTTGCCATTAAGCATTTTAAAAGATTTTACGTGTTTTTTTTGGGGGTTATAACGTACTAAATGACTGGCGCTTGAAACATCCTCTGACGGACTGCTCTTCTGCTTTGGAAGTTAATACCAGGGAGTGTAGGAATACCAACATAAACGAAAATAAAACTGAATATAAAACAATTTGATTGATATAAAAGTACAAAAACATAATGTTGTTACATAACATGGTAGGTCATTTTGCTAAAAGCTATCCAAACGTGGTGGTTTAAAAGTTATTCTACTCACCTCTTTTTGCGGCATTTCCCAGGCCTTGGCTTCTTAGTTTTTGTAATATAGGGTAATCCACCTTTTATGTATTCCTTCCTAGTCTTATCCTTCCACTTTTCAATATTTACTTCACGTGTTTTATTTTTATTTACGCGATTTTGGTCGCTGGGCGGCAATGCAACGGCCGGCTGGGAGTGTATCTTTCGGCGAATAGAACGTTATTCCCCAAAAAGTCCGTGCAGTCCCGCTGAGCACGCCAACTTTGATAGAAAGAATCAGGGCTGCCAATTCAAATATCTTCAAAAACAACATATACCACGGTGTAGCTCGCCCTAGAGAACCTTTTTCACTTAATATCTCCGATTTTGAAATTTTGTCGCTTAGAACGTTTTATGGGGGAGCCCTTCAAATGATGAAAATGAAATAATTTAAACAAAATCAGCTGTATCACTTAAAGAGTATCAGACTTTTCAACTTATCCTGTTAACTTACAACTAAGGATTCGATATTCGAGATTTGAGACTCGATTATTCAAGTTTTGGCTTTGAGGTTATTCTAAATTTCTGGTTTGGACAATCACTGCGGGAAAGCCATGTGTTATTAGGTGAATTGTGAATGTTAAAGAGAGTAAAGCTGCTAAAGGTAATCTAGATAATAAATTAAGTGTAAAAGGCCTATAAAAACCAAGAGTCAATTACTAACCTTAGGCCTACTGGGTGAAATACCCATGGTTGAAAGGATCTCGGCCATCTGCTTTGTGTTGATGCCACAATTGTTGGCAACATTTTTTTGGCACCTTTTGTGAACATTCATACTACACACTGAAAAAATTAAAATATCATCAATAATTAGACCAGTAACCTTTTAAACTGCTTATGTATCAAATTAAATTTAAAATATTTCACTTTATGTGTTTAATCCCTGAATATTTATTAATACAATGACCCTTGAACCACTTCTCACCTTTTGATGACTATACTTGACCGACAGGGCTCAAAATGTTAAGCTCAACATTATTCTGACTCTTTGTCCATTTCTACAGCAGACTCCCTTTTAACCGGATCCCTCGGGACCGAAGCCTGCCCGGATTATAAGTTTTCCATGTAAACAGATTTTTCCAAAAATTAATTATTAAATCCAAAAACTACAAATTATATATTTTACGATAGTTTGTCTGTTACATATTTCCCGTGTCCCCTCAATCAATATCGTTCCTCACTCATTTAAAAACTAACTCATTTTACTTAATTTGAAGAGAGTAATTTTTTATTAGGGGTGTGCGAGTAAGTGTATATTGAGTTTTTTCAAAGCCGAGTTTATGCTACTCGACTCGGAAGTTTACAAAAGTACTCGAAGTTCAAGCTGAATAGTTACTCCTGACATTTACTTGAAATTGTTAAGCGTGGTTCAGTTTTACGGTCGTTTTTCACACTCATCTTTACCCGCTATCAATAAAAAATCCTTTATTTTACGATTTATTAAGGTTATTCATATCAATAAATTTATTCCACTTAACTCCTTTCTAGAGCTAAAAGTTATTTTCTTATACCTCCTCTTCCTCAAACTAAGGAAAAGAGGTAGGCTGCTATTTTAACCAAACATTGATTTAGGCTTTACGAAGGAATATATTTAAGATGACCTGTTTTATTTGAGAAGCCAAGAGAGGGGGCCAGAGTTGTAATAAAGTTCAAGAGATTTCAATTAAAAAGTTGTAACGCCTACAATCTCGTCTGCGCGGCAAACATTCTTGCTCGCAGCTGCACCCGACACGGACTCTCCCCTCCCCGTGAGGGGGGAGTAGATGAAGGGGTCAGCCCGCCACAGCCGAGGGCTCAGCCGCTCCGTCATTCGATACGCGACACCGGTGAAAGTAACCGGACAGATCTTGAACAACTAATGAGACAAGATGGTACCGACGATTTCCGAGGGTGACAATTAAAAACTCTGTTACGATCCGTGGCGCTTGAACCACAGTAAAGGTAAGGTCCTGCTTTAGTATCAATAGTAGTATTTTATTAGGGTGTGAGGAAATTAGTTCCAAATTTAGTAATTGACCGTAATAATCTGTTTATTATTTTGAGTGTTAAACTCTCATAGCCGCCCTACGTGGCTAGGCGATGACTGGTATTTTGCAGGAATACCTTCGAAATAAGCTTATTTTCCCAAAGGTTTATTATCTCTCTTTCAATTGATTTTTACAACCAAGAAAATTACGGTTTTGCCCCACCAAATACACAAACGCTTTTATATCCCTGTGGTTATTCAGTTACTCTCAAATCTTCGTATTATTTTTCAGAAATCGTATTAGAGAGTGAGGTGTCAAACAAACAAGTGAATTAAGTTTATCCAATGAAAACTGCTCGGGGCGATAAGCCGAGCCAGTGAAATTACTGAAACCTCACTAAGGACAAAATAATTCATTTTCTTTTCAGTAGACTACAGTGGGTATAGAACCAGAGGGTGAAATAAGCCCCAAGACAATTGACGTATCTATTTATTTTTTTCAAGGCGAATTAAAAACCAATACTAAATTAATTGTTAAATTCGGAAATAGACAATGTTCGACCCCTGGAAATAAACCCCGCTCTCGTACTGAGATAAATCCAGGCAAACATATTTTTTTACTGTGGCGTACTTAGTAAATTCTAGTTTTGATACTTAATTATATAAAATTTACAATCACCCGAAAGTACGTCATAAAGTTGCCTTAATTTCGTTGATATAATTTATTTGATATACTCAAGAACACCTCTAAAAAAAACATTACAGTATTAAATTAATTGTATCTGAATAGTTATTATTACTTTGACATTTTAATTACGCAGGGTTAGGAAAACTATTATCTTTGTTACTAAAAAAACTCAACTAAAAAAAGATCAAAAGCGAGTATTTAAAAACTCGACTCAACTTAAAAATCACTACTTGCACACCTATAGTATGTAGACACGTCATTACTGGTTTCAAATATTTCAAAAATCGTCGATACAGAGCCATCACGTGCGGTTAAACCGTTGTTTTGATGAAAAAATTGTACAGTTTGAAAGATGTGATTTCCGCCAAGAGTAGTATGGTTAAATGGTGTCCAGATAAGAGGGAGTCTACTATATCAAGTAATTTTTCTCATTTTTCATACCTATTATTTTCCTCCTCCCAATAATGCTGGCTCCCAATTGCTCTTCAGCAAATGGTAAGAAAATTAATAACATGACTTTAGTGATCAAGCAATTTTTTAAGCAATCTTTTCAGTTTTTATTACTGATGGCACAACTTCTCCAAACATAAACATACCAACTAGGGATAGTCGGGATCCGAAAATTAAATTCCCGATTTTCGGGCGGGATTTTATTTACTTCGGGAAATTTTTTGGGACGGGGTCGTTTTAGCGATCACAACTTAACAGCGGGTGTAGCTTCCGCAGAAAACAATCTCGTGTATTTTCCAATCGTGAATAAACGGCAAATACAGCTTTTTGAAACTCACTTTCGTCCGTTTTATTTTGCGTATTTGCCGATCGTAAATGAACGGCAAATGGGCTTTGCAAATCTCTTGTTTGGCCGCGAAAACCTCACGCGTATTTACTAGTCGCGGGTGAACGGCAAAAATGGATTAGCGCAGTTCGCGAATGGCCGCGAAATACGCTAGCCCGTATCTGTCGATGGCGGATTAACGGCCGATGTAGCTTAATGGAAATCACGATCAGCCCTGTAAAACAATCGCGTGTATTTACCGATCACAAATCAACGGCAAATCTAGCTTTGCGAAATTTACGAACGGCCACATCTTTGCCGATCCCGGATTAACGGCCGATGTTGCTTTACGAAACTCGTGATCGGCGTGATCTTGAGACTTTAAAAGAAATTTCTAACACATAAGCAATTAATATTTTATGTAACTAAGGAAAAATTAAGTTTGGGAGTTGTGAACTTCAAATTTATAATTTTAAGCTTGGAAAATCTAGTCTTAAGGTTGTCATCTTGAAGCAAAATTTATTTTTAATTTTTTACCGTAGTTTAGTGCTGGAAAAATTATGAGTCATAGTCATTTCCTAAAACAACAACTCCAAAGCCCAAAGTTTATAAAAATACAATAACACGTTTACTGATTATACATGACAGTATATTGTCAACATGCACTCTAGTATTATACTTTTGGCTTTTTGGAAACCAAACTATAAAACAAAATGCAGAAACTTATATAGGCCTAAGTTAGTATTTTTCCACTTGGATTTATTTCTTCAAATTTTTTGAGTTGGGACGGTACAAACATTTATATACAACATTGTTTTTAACCTACCTAATGCTATTATTGTAATAAAGAAAATAAATTCGTGAATATGCATTTCCCGAAGATTTAGGGAAGATAAAAATCCCATCCCGTCCCGTCCCGAACTGAAAATCCAATCCCGTCCATTCCTAATGCAAACTTAGACTTTAAATATTATCTAAACACCTTAAGAATACTTATTGGGAAACTTGAAGCATCGATACCTACCTTCACATTGCAGACCCTGCCTAATAAGGCCATATAGAAGGGAGCCACAATGATCACAGAATGTGAACCTCTTGTAGTTGTGGACGACAAACCGATGTGGCACATTTACGTTGAACCTCTGTGCTTGGCTGGTCTGACTCTGTATAAGTTCCACAAATAACAATTAGAAAATAAAAAAATTACCATGAGATATTTTAAAAACCTTTTCGAACACTACAAAACAGTTGACCTATTGTCAAATTGTTTCTTATCAAGATTTCTCAAATTGGGGCAATCACAGACTAAACCTCTTATTAACACACTGTCCTATTTATTTACATGTTACAGACATCAGGTAATAATATCACTGGAAATATGATTCTTTATCTTTCAATTTTATTTATTACGCCTAATAAATTAAAAAATTGTCAATAAAAAGTAACAATAAGGCCTATTTAATTGAAATTAGGTCAAAGATGACCAATAGAAAATTAAATTAAGTTAAATATAGCCTAAAAGGAAGAACTGTTATACACATAAAGACATATTAAGCCCCAAAAATGTTAATTTACATATTATATTGTTTTTTGGAACAAAACTAGTCGTGAAAAATATTTGCTTGAAAAAAAATTTACTTTGATCAACGGCATACTCAAGCTTAACCCCATTTGGGTACACAAAGCATAGAAAGTTGGCACTATTTTTTTATTTAATAAATAAGATAAATAAATACGGTAGACAACAACATTTTTTAAAGTGGCCTTTAAATATTACAAATTTCTAGCTTTTGTAAAAGGAAGAAAATACTCAAGTTCCACAGAGTTTTTTTAGGAGGACATTTATTAAGGAAAGTAATATTCAGTATATACTCACATCATCTTTCATACCAGGACATTTTGTAACCACTGACAAGTGGCATCTCTTGTGGACCACGCAAGTGCAAACTGTATGGAAAAATATCAATTATTATGGATTTAGGAATACATCATTAAATATTAAAGATAGCTAAAATATCAAAAGGAGCGCTTAACAACATGTGAATTCATTATCGTACTATTTATACTCAATCTAACAAAATTGATGATATTTGATTCACCTATTTCAAAAAGTATATTTTTTGTAACAAATATGTAAATATACACTTAGGCCTAGTATTTTTATGGTAAAAAATAAAATAGCTCATTGTAGTCAGTTATAAAAATAATAAAGGAATTTTTATAAAAAAATGATTTGGATAAATTTTAACAAAAAATACAAAAATACAAATACAAAAATGTTACTAAAACAATTTTTGGCATAATCAAAATATTAAAACAGACTAATAGAAAAAATGCATTTTTTACCTTGACATTGGTATCCTTGCTTTCCAAGACCCCTGTAACAAAATTATTTCTTGATTATTTAGATTGTAATTGGAAGGTCATTCAGCAAATTTGGGAAGGCTGAAACACTAAATGCAGTGCAATTTCACCAACAGGGCAGCTACCCTTCAAACATATAAAATTCCCTGATAACTCTCTGATTCACAGAATCATAGAAAAATCTTTTTTTGATGCCTAGAGTCTTATAGCTGATTTTAACGATATTTGGGGCACTGATTCCAGTAATGCAATCAGATTTGTCCTATTAGCTTAACTTTTTTAGCTTCAGCATATCTTACTAGTAGTTTTATTGGAATTTAAATGTCTAATATGATATAGATAACACAATCCAATATATTTGTGTACACAAATTCTTTTAGCACGTTTTTCCTTATTTTAGAATATTAAACTAGTTGTATTTAATAGTTTGTTGGAATTAAAAAATAATAACATCTAGTAATATGTAAAAACACGTTTCAGCAAGATTTACCTATTGGAAAATCATTTTTGACACGCTCAACTAATTTTCATCATCAGTGCTGCTATCGTCAATAATATATTCAAACTAATCATATTACTTCAAGTTAAATTCAATAGATAGCATTAATATTCTACTTATCTCAGTATTAGAGAGAAGGATAGCCAGACTCTCCTTATCAGCCTTATGTTATCCTTCAACTACCGAGTTTATTTGCCATTGTGCAAAGTGACTGCACGAGATTTCGAGGTGGCTCAGGAAACTGAGAGTTTAGATGTTGCATAGATTGTAGTTATTTATGCTTTAAATCTAACATAATAAAATAAGTTCAAGTCAGACGAGTTGAGTTAACCATCCTGATGTGTTTTGCTACATCTGTGGAGTATACATTGAGAGAAAATAGAAAAACTGTTGGTGATTCTTTTAAACGAGCGTATCATGGCTATTTTGGTGTTCACCCCTGGGTCCAAGACAAGACAAGGGCACTGCATATTGTATGCACAATGTGTACTGAACACTTAGAACACTGGACAACTGGGAAAGAAGAAGTCTCAAGTTTGGTGTTCAAACGGTTTGGAAGAAACTGACAAACCACATCCATGACTGTTATTTCTGCTCCGTAAATGTTACAGGAATAATAAATACCCCCGTTGCAGCAGTCCTGCATACTCAGCGAATTTCAAATGCATAAATAAATAATTTAAATGAAGTCTTGCATCAAGTAAAATCAATATACATTCAAAAGAAAGCGTGCAAAAATACTCTCCTAGTGCCTTTTAGGAGCAAAAGGCTATACAAAAATAATAGCCTATACTTGGTACGAAAATGCAATGTTCAAAATTTCAAAACAGCTGGCTTTTTCAATTTAATTATATGGAGAAATGACCAGCTGTTTAAGTTTGAGTAAAAAAGTTCATGAACATCATCAGTAAAAATCTGTATTCGATATAGTACATTTATTTGACATATTTAGTTATCTGGCCTTTAATAAATAAGCCATATGTCTGTATCCACCATATGGCTTTGAATCAATCATCAGCTCACATGTTTTAATGTAAACAAAGCAAACGTTTTAGATCCCAATGCTACTTAAATGGCAGTTATTTTATGTTATTTTTTGTTTTCTAGCAAACTTTAAGAAATTACAGTACTTTTCCTGAGTCCCTGACATTAAAACATTCAATTTGAGCCCTTTTCCCTCATCCTGTGACTTGCTAATGCCCACAATTGCTATTCAAAAATAAAATATTCTCCATAAGATTAGTATGGAAAAATGCAAGTTTGCTGCCACAGAAATTTGAAAATAAGGTATCATAGGCTACAATCCAATATATATAAACTATATGAAGCCATATAACATGTTTTATCAAGATATGTTGAGGAATAAGAAAGCTATCCAATTTTATTTACCTCCCATAAGGTTAACATTGGGAAAGAGAGTACAAAGGTTTGCTGCCTCAGGAATTTGATGATTTGGGTATTTTAAACCATAATCAAGTAGATATTAATTGTATGAAGCCCCGTGCCAGTTCTTATCAGGATATTTTGGGAAATGAGCAAACTACATAACTTTTTTTTATTACCCATAAGGTTAACATGGAGAATGAGTATGCAGGTTTGCTGCCATGAAAATGTAAACATAGGGTATTTTAGGCCATAATCCAGTATATTTCACTAAATGAAGCCACGAAGTTCCTGGCTTCTTTCACGAAGTTTCACGACTTTCACGAAGTTCCTGAAACCTTAAAAATAATCGAGTCTCGGCTCGAAAAAGATGAAAGTCTAACTGAACGTACTAAACTTCCTGTTAACGTCATTATGGAACTGCTTGAATTATGCACTCAATGTAACTATTTTGAACTAGAGGGTAAATTATACCGTCAAGATGAGGGGATGGCCATGGGGTCGCCATTGTCGCCTATCTTTGCCAATATCTTTATGGAGGAGTTTGAGCAAAAGGCTTTGTCTTTGGCTCAACTCAAACCGAAGATTTGGTGGAGGTACGTCGATGACACCTTCGTGGTATTTCCGCATGGAGACGATGAACTAAAAGACTTTTTAGGGCATCTTAACAGTATTTCTTCTTCCATCCGCCTAACAATGGAAGAGGAAGTCCAAAACAAACTAGCTTTTTTGGATGTGTGCGTAGAAAAGGATAGGGACACGCTTAGGACAACTGTTTTCAGAAAAAAGACACACACAGGGCAGTACTTAAATTTTCAATCAAACCATCAAAAATCTGTCAAAGAAGGGGTAGCTTACTCACTATTTGACAGAGCAAAGAGCATTTGCTCAAATCAAGATGGATTAAATCAGGAAATCAAAAAAGTAGAGCAAGATTTGGCTAAGAATGGATACCCTCAATCCGTAATAAGAAAGTGCAAAACCCGTAGGGTTAAACAGAATGAGTCAGAAAACACTGAAAAATTCGTTCCTATGTCAATCCCTTATGTGCCGGGATTATCGGAAAAAATTAGAAGAGTTGCTAGGAAGTTCAAAGTTAGAACCGCGTTTAGGACACAAAACACTCTTAGGCAATGTCTCGTAAAAACCAAACCAAAAAATGGCACTCAGGGATCAAAAAACTGTGTTTACAGAATAAACTGCAATAGTTGCTCTAGGCCGTATTATGGCGAGACAAAAAGACCTTTAAATGTTAGAATCAAAGAACACAAAGATAACACGAGGAAGGGCTTAGTGGATAAATCAAAAATTGCTCAACACTGCTGGTCTGAAAATCACCAGATGAATTTTGACGAAGCAAAAATAGTACACCGCGAACCTCATTTTTTCAAAAGAAAACTAATTGAAGCTTCATACATAAAACTAGCAGACCAACCAATCAGTCAATCTTCACTTGAAATAAGGCCAGTATGGCTACCAATATTAAACAAAGAATTGAAAGACAGGGAAAATAAAGTGTCAGAAAATAGGGTAATTACTAACAATTCTGTTCAAAATTCTCATAACATGTTAACCCGTAGCAAGGCCAAGGGGCAAAATCAGGTTAAAAATTAACTAACAAAACACAAACAGACACACGGAATTTGCATATCACATGTCTCTGTTTCAGGTTTTCGCCACCGGGAGCGCGCCGTGATTTGGTTGGCTGTGGGCGCCGCCATTTCCGTTGCCGCCGCCATTTGCTTTCCTCCCACCAGTCTCAGCTCAGCTCTGATTGGGTGTGGACGTGCTCTCTCCTGCCTGGTGATTCTTGATACTTGTGATTCCTGTGTTATTTTGTGTATTGTTTTTCTTTTCAGCTTATTGTTTTCGTGACTGCTTTTACAGTTCTCTGTTTTAGCTGTGTTTTTCTCCAGGTTTTCCTGGCTATGTGTTACTAATCTTGTTATGTTCTAGGTTTCTTCCACCTGAAGACGGGATCAGATTCCAGATCCCGAAACGTCGTGAAACTTGTTTTTTACTAATCAGTGATGGCAAATGTCCGCAAAAATCCTAATCAAAATATAAAATCACCATCACCAACAATGAATTTCAAACAAAGAAATGAAGCCACATATAAAGTTTTATCAAGATACGTTAAAAAATAAGGAAGATGTAGAAATTTTTATTTCCCATAAGGATAACATGGGAAATGAGTATGCAGGTTTGCTGCCATAAAAATGGAAATATCGGCGATTTTAGATTACAATGCATTAGATCTCATCTAAATGAAGCCACAAACCAAGTTTTATTAAGATATGTTGTGAAATAAGCGAGATATAGAATTTTACTTATTTCCCATAAGGTTAACATAGGGACAACGTACTGTGTTTACCACTTTAAGTATCTCGGTAACCAATGGACATAGAGCAATGATTCAAAATACTAAATTGTTTGTTTTTTCGAGCTGAATTCAATGGTGCCAAACAAAATGGGATTATTTTTATTTTTCTATGTGAAAAACCCAAAAAAAACCCATTTTTGGGGGGGTTTACCCTCCCCCTTCCAGTGGTCTGATCGGGCTGGTTTTCGAACTCATCCGAATAATTACTACTTTACACACCTGTGCGAAATTTCATTCCAATCGGACCATTTTTGCGAGCGCTATCGTGCTTACAGGCGCACACACACACACACACACACACACACACACACACACACACACACACACACACACACACACACACACACACACACACACACACACACATGTATATATATATATATATATATAAATTTGAACGAATTGTGTTTTTTGCTTCTGGGGGCCCAAAACGAAATGTTATCATAGTCTCAGGCTTAGGTCTTACCATGAGACCTACGGTATTAGCTTCTTCCCTATAGGGGAAATTCGCTAAAATTCCCTATAGGGGAAATTCGCTAAAACAGTCGGAGCAAGTGGACATATCCTCATTTGCCCTCAGCAAAACGGCCAGGCTCATTCCAAGGACGTACCTGTCGCAATTTTTCACCAGCTGCCAGAGCTTTGTGAGATTGAGAAAAAACCTAATCTGTGGGATAACCAAGACAAGCCAAACCACTGGACAAAGAAAAAGTGGCCAAAGAGAGAATATATGGTTGTTGGTAAAAGAAAAACTATTAAAAGCGTATTGTTGGGCGCGAGAAAATTATCCTCCTGCCACTGCATGTCAAGCCCGGCTTGATGATGCAGTTTGTGAAGGCTCTGTATAAGGATGGGAGCTTTGCGCATATTGCGTAAGGTCAAAATTACCTCTTATAAGCATAGAAAAACTAAAATCTGAAATATTTGATGGCCCACAAATAAGGCAACGTATAAAAGATCATGCTTTCATGAAGTCCAAGAATAAGGCAGAGCGGCAATGAGCGGAATGAAGCATGTTCCTCATTTGTAGAACTTCCTAGAAACAACAAAGCTGAAAAGTATGGTGAACAACATGCTCACTAACGTCAAGACACTTGGATGTAATATAAGCATTATAGTCTACTATTTTAGATAGTCATTTGGGACTATTCGCACACAACTTAGGTAGTATATGAGCGAAGAGCAAGGTGGACGATATCGAGACAAGGACGATAATTGAGACATAAACATTATGGAGGACCACTACCAAAGAAGATGTGATTCCCACATGATGGCAGATTACTGCTCGAACCTAAAATGTGACTGTTCAAAGAAGCATTCAAAAAAGTAATGCAAAAGAACTTCCGAAGTATGAAATAGAGCCTAATTGAAGTGTAATTGGTTTCTCTTAGAAACAACCAACATTAAAGTTAGTTACAAAGTGATTATTTAAATAATGTGTGTGTTTATATGGTTTTAATCTATATATATAAAAGCCGAAACGGTTGACTGACTGACTGACTCACTGATCACAGTTTCTCAAAAACTGTAAGGCTTTGGGCCATGAAACTTGGCACAAATAATCTTTATAGCCTCTAGATGCGTACTAAGAAAGGATTTTAAAATATATTCTCCCAAAAAGCTAAAAATAAGGTATATGATAAAATTCAAGATGGCGGCCATTTTTAGTTTTCAAAGCTTATTTTCTAAAACAATGAGGGCTTTGAGCCGTGAAACTTGGCTCAATTATTTTTCATAGGCTCTAGATGTGTACTGATTAAGGTTTTTGAAATGCTTTCTCTGAAAAAGCTACAATAAGGTAAATTGAAAAATTCAAAATGGCGGCCTTTCCAGTTTTTAAAGCTGTGATTAAAAATTATGGATTGATTGAAGGTCTCTAGAATATTTTCAAGGGGCAAAAAATAGAAATTCCATCCACCAAAAGAATATACTATACAAAACTATTATTAGGCCATGTTCAAACAAATATACTACTTCTACCGTACATTTTTCTTTCTAGCTGCCAAACGAGTAGTCTAATCTTGAATGTGACTGAAAAACATTAAGGGAATTAGGTTTCCTCACTTTTTGGCCAACACATTTATTTTATATTTTTATGACAGTTTATGGTCTAACTTAATTCATATGTTACATAATATAGAGTCCGTCCATTGTTTTATTTACTATCGTATACATCAGTTTTACATCATATGTCTCTTATTCTTATGAGACAAATTGGCCAACAGATTTTAGGGGACAGCGTGGCGCAATGAAAGTTCTGATTTCAAACAATGGAATGGATTTTTATTCAAACAACAGTATTAGAAACACAACTTTATATGTAAAATAGTAGATTAACTAGGGCTTTTCAATATTCTTAAGGCTAAACTGAAAAATTAGAATGTGTTATTACATGGTAGCCAACTCATAAAATTTGAGAGAAAAAGGAAAATTCATCAATGAAACGTTTCATCTTCTCATTTCAATCTGGGGTGGATCACTATTTGAAGCCTTACGGCTTCTATTAAGTGCTTAAGACGTATAATTTAGACAAATCATTGAAATCATCAGTCAATTTTGAAAATTGCAAAAAAATACACATTACAAATGTGTATACCAAATATTTTTATGTATGTACCAAATAAGTTTTATCCTTTCAGCGTGCGAAGCCGCGGGTATAACTACTAGTTAATTATAATTTTATATGCAAAGAATTGTAATATACCTTTTTTCACCTGCTATTAATCTGTATATGTATTTGAGTAATTATATTTTAAGAGGTAAATCACACCATTTATATATCTAAACAACTAAAGCTGATAATGGAAAACGAATGCCAAATTTGGATTCAGCGCACCAATTTTACTAAGAATCAGCTATAAAACTCTCAGCACCAAGACCACTGTAGGACTGTGATTCATAGAAAAACTAGGATTTTTCCCTGAAAGATCTTCACAACTGAGATACTGAAAAGAAACACAATTATATGAAAACTGAGAAAAATTTAATCTTTGATTTGATTTAGCCTAAATATTGAACAATTAACAAAATAATTAAGTATTCCCAAACCAATTTATAATGAAAATAAAATTTCAAAGTTTAATCAAAATTTTTTTGTTAAATTACTTTGCTCAAACATGCTAAAGGCATGAAATTAGTTTATACAAATTTATTCTTCTTTTATCTGCAAAAAATTATTATTTTTTGGAAGGCAACAAATATACTGAATTATTTTCAAAACAGAATCAACGGCCAAAGTGCATTTGCAACCACAACCAAAAAACATCTCCAGTGTATTTTTTTAATTTAACATTTTTGGTACACACATTCTTGACTTTTTCGTCTTTAACGGCAGTTTATGTCTTTCACTAAGGTATTTCTGCGATTTAGGACTGCATGTGATCGTTAAATATTATAAAACAAAACTGAATAATGTTTTTTGTTTGCAATTCTTTATTGTTGATGGTAAGTAGATTTTTTTGCTGACTTTTGGCATCACTGAAAAAAAAACTTGGAATTTATGACATCTTGGGATTTGAAATAATGAAAATTTCTGAGTCTGAACTCTTGGAAACCTGAATCTTATATATTAAAAAACTTTTTTATTTTTATTTTTTTTATTTATATTTATTTATTACATGAACATTAAGAACAGTAATTTGTCAAATCACAATAATTAAACTCAAGGAGTGCTATTGTTCATAGCTTCCAGGAATTCTTCTATGGTGTATACAGGATTCTTCAGCAGGAATTCTTGAAGTGAGCTCTTCAGTTTGTTGCCAGTCAGGTTCCGTAGGTGGTCAGGAAGGAGGTTTTTCAGCTTTTGGCCTATGTATGATGGTTTTTTCTCGTAGAGGGCTGTTCTATGTTGAGGTAGGATGAATCTGGAGGCATGGCGTGTGGGGTAGTTATGAAGGTCCATGTGAGTTTGCAGGTTTAGTTTGTCAACATATAAAATTGCTTCGTAGATGTACAGTGCAGGTACTGTGAGTATGCCCAAGGTCTGATAGGCTTGTCGACAACTTTCCTGTGGCTTCAGGTTTGCAATGGTCCTTATAGCCTTCTTTTGCAGTACAAGTATTCTCTTGAGATTTCCCGCGGAGCTTCCCCAGATTGTAAGGCCGTATCTAATATGAGATTCTATTAGCGCATTGTAGGCCATTTTTGCTGCTTCCAGCGTGCCAACCCATGTGATGCGTCTAACAACATAGACACCAGAGCTAATTTTACTGCAGATGTTATTTACATGATCTGTCCATGTAAGATCTTTGTCTAGAGTTAATCCTAGAAATTTAATCTGGTTGGCTACTGTTATGTTGGGGATACTAGTGGGCAGATCTCTTTTCCTGCTAAAATGTACTTGTGTTGTCTTGTCAGGGTTTATTGCCAAGTCATTTTGTTTACTGTAGTCTATGGCTTTTTGTAGAGATGCAGCTGAGTTGTCATACAATTCTTGAGTTGAGTCATTTGTTAGGAGAGTTGTATCGTCTGCATACATTATGCAGCTGGTATTGTAATTTTGAATTAGAGCTGGGAAGTCGTTAGTAAACAAAATAAACAGAACAGGTCCCAGCACGGATCCCTGAGGGACTCCCCTTGTGATTGGTTTAGGATCTGATCTGAACGTAGTAGTGAGGCCTAACGTAGTATGTTGGATATCCACAACTTGGGATCTCCCTTTTAGGTAGCTGACAAACCATTTGTTTTCTAAGCCTCTTACTCCCAAGGTTGTTAGTTTTCTAGAGATCAGGTCATGTCCTAAACAATCGAAAGCCTTGCTGTAGTCTAAGAATAAGGCTGTCACAAATTGTCCTTTATCAATGCTGTCAATGACAGACTCAACAAGGCTTATGATTGCAGAAGTAGTTGATTTTCCCTTTTGGAATCCGTGTTGACAGTCAGTAATTAAAGCTTGTTGTTTGAGGTGGGTCATTAACCTTTTTAGGACTATTTTTTCTATAATTTTAGAAAATGTTGAGATCAATGATATGGGTCTGTAATTTTTTAGATCAGTTTTTGGCCCTTTCTTGTGTTTGGGATATACCTTGGAGACCTTCAGCTTGGTTGGGAACTGCCCTAAGGAGAAAGATTTATTTATGATAGATGCTAGAGGGTTAGATAGTTCTTCTGCACAATACTTTACGGTTTTTGATGAGAATTCGTCTATGCCACTGGATGATTTGTTCTTTAGGCTATGTATTATTTGATTTACTTCTTTCGATGTTGTGGGAGTCAGATGAAATGCTTGAGTTAAGGGTATGTTTAAAGGGCTTTGTTCTTCTTCCAGCCGGTAGCCTTCCAATTTTTTATTAACTTGTTGCACCGTCTCTTCTGCTATCTGAGGAAAATAGGTGTTGAATTGGTCAGCTACCTGAGGAGGATCATCAATAATTGTGTTGTTGATGTTGAGCTTATGGCAGTTTTGGCTAGGTTGTTTAGCTTGTCTTTCCGTGTTTATTAGATCCCATACAGCTTTTGATTTATTGTTTGATGTAATAATTTTCTGTGCATTAGCATTTTGTTGCAGTGTCCTTAGTTTGTTGTCATATGTCTTTTTTGTGTTTATCATTGTTGCTTTGTCTTCTGGCCTTCCATTCAATTCATAGGTTTTCAGGGCCCGTAAGTAGGCAGCTTTGAGCTCAGCTGATTCTTGGTCATAATAGTTAATAGGTTTACCCTTATTTTATTTTTGTTCTTTCAAAGTGGGCAAGTTATATCTAAGGCAGTTTGCAGCACTCCTTCAAATATATTAAAGGCTGATTCTGCATCTTCAGCATTGTAGACAGTATCCAAGTTTTTTATAGAAAGCAGGGCTTTCAGTTGGTCAAGGTTTTTCCTTCCCATTTGTCGTCTTAGAGTTTGTGTAGTGGTATTATTTTTACTAAACGTCAGGCTGCACATTTGAGCTGTATGATCTGATAGTCTGATAGTTTTAAAGCTTATGACAGCGAGCCTGGCCGTTCTACTGGACCAATTTACATGCGGGTTGCACCAAAACAAAGGTTATCGACCCTATATGTGCAGGTTTTATTTGAATTTTGAAAATATTTATGTTAACTGGTTCAAAAATGGAAAATAAACTTTTCTTATGGAGATTTAACATGGGGGAAGAAATTTGAAGCTTATGACAGCGAGCCTATCTCTGAGACCAATTCATAATTAATCAATAATATTGATCACAATAATAAAGTGGAAATATAAATTAAACTAGCAGTCAACCATGGCTTCAATTACCATAAAAATTACAAATTATATCTGTGATGTAACACTGATTGCAGAATACTAATAATGTTCTTTTACGTCTTTTGATTTTTCCTTTTAGCGAATTTCCTTAAAGGAATAAGCTATTACGGTAGTACTCATGGTAAGACGTAAGTCCGAGACCATGTTAACTTTTCATTTTGGGGTCCCCAGAAGCAATAAAACACCATTCGTTCGAATTTATATATATATATCTATATATATATCTATATATCTATATATATATATATCTATATATATCTATATATATATATATCTATATATATGTCTGTTAACACGATAGCGGCCGTAAATATGGTCCGATCTTAATGAAATTTGGTGCAGACGTGTAAAGTGGTAATCACTCGGACGAGTTCGTGAACCAGCCCAATCGGACCACCGGAAGGGGGGGTAAAGGGGGATAAACCCCTCCAAAAATGGGTTTTTTAAGTTTTTCACATAGAAAAATAAAATTTATCAAATTTTTGTTGGCACCATTGAATTCAGCTCAAAAAAACAAACAATTTAGTATTTTGAATTACTGCTCTATGTCCATTGGTTACCAAGATATTGAAAGTGGTAAACACAGTACGTTGTCTCAATGTTAACCTTATGGGAAATAAGTAAAATTCTATATTTCGCTTATTTCTCAACATATCTTGATAAAACTTGGTAAATGGCTTCTTCTAGTTCAGATCTACTAAATATTGAATTAAAACCAACCAGTTTAAACATACCTGTAGCAGCAAACCTGCATACTCATTCCCCATGTTATTCTTATGGAGCTTACAAAAACATGTCAAATCTCGCTATGTTGGATAGAAATATGTTGTTTTGCACTTGAAATTTGCTGAGTATGCAGGTCTGCTGCAACGGGGGTATTTGTGTACATATTTTGGCTCTAGGCCATCTCCCCAGCATCTCCTCTTCGTACACTTTAGATTTTGCCATCTTAAGAATGTTGGTTCCTTGGCTGTAGGGCCACATCAATTTCCACATGAACAATACAGTAAAAGTTTTGTATTGTTCGCGTGAAAATCAATGGAATCCTACAGCCAAGGAAACAACACTCTCAAATCATAACCTTAAGTATAGGAAAGTGAGGTGCTGAAAAGGCCTTGAGCATAAAAAGGTGGGGACTCACCAGATGAACTCGCGACAGTGTGAGCAGAAGGTGGGCTGGCGCAGGAAGGTGGCCATGAACTTGTGGCCGTTGACCTGGTGCACACGCCGCCGCATCGCCCCGCGCCGCCGGTTGAAGCCCTGCCGCTCCTTGAACTCTCGTGGCTTCTGGTTGTGGGCATCTGCGACCAAATTCCGTTAGCATATACACGTCAATGACTAAACTGAATTCCCCAGGCTGACACTGGCTAAAGAAATGCTTCGTACAATAAAAATATTTACCTGAAAATTTGTTTTTTTAATGTGATCCAACGACTTCAAACATTTCAAGATTGTTCCATCAGAAGGAAATCAATGAATAAGTCCATTAAAAAGGTCACATAATAAAACAAATAACCCAACAATTGAAGCGCACATCAAGCCCAATGAATTTGAGGAAAATAGACTTATTTAATAACTTTTACTCTAATTAATACAATGCTTTGACGAATTTCAACAACTAACAGTATTTTTTCACAGCACGACTCAAGATATAGTTGAAATGCTATGTTTAAAACTAGTTCTTAGATTTGTTTTCATTCTAACTCTTGTGGTAAAACACAGATTTTTGGTTCAAAAAATCATGTTAAAATCCTTTTAAATTTGAAAAATTTGAATTTGGTTTATTTTTAAGGTGATTTTTTCATTTGAAATAAACTCTGCATGAAGACACCTATAAAAGATAGTACAATTTTTTCCAATCAAATTTTAAAATATTCCTTAATTCCCTCTTCTTCCTATGGAGTGCGAAAGAGAGAGAAATTACATTTACTTTCGCCAGCAGGCATGTCCCTCGCATAAACAAGCGAAAACCAACTAGTATAGTTCGCAAGGTTCCGCCAAGTATGTTACTGGATGAAGCATTTTGGTTTTTTGTCACAACGTCGTTTCCCATTGGATGAATCAATTGGTTTGTTGTTGTTATTTTGATCTAAAAGTTTATTGATTGTCTGCTGTATAGTGACAGCTGTACAGTGATAGTGTACTGTATAGAGACTAATGAATTTTTTTAGATTTCGGAAGTCCTTGTGTGCTTCCGTCTGCTTTCGTGGGGTTGGGCTGTCGCTGGCAAATGATAAGTATATAAACTACACTCCCTCTCCCGTTTCATAGTTGTATTAATTCAAGTATGATAAACTATATGATCGTAATATATTAATGTAAACACAAATTTACACGTAAAAGGCCCTGAAAATAAACAAAGTTTTGACAGTTCAACAAATGCATTTCATTTATGTTATTTCAGCTGAGGTTTAGCAAACAATCTGGCGAGTTTACAGTCTTTGCCGCTTGCCCTGTTTCGTGCACTCCACTCTAGAATATATATTAATTTTTACTTTCTGAAGAGCACAAATCAATCAGAAAATACCCCCATCGCAGAAGACCTGCATACTCAGCGAATTTCAAATGCAAAACAACATATTTCAATCCAACATAGCGAGATTTTACATGTTTTGATAAGCTCCATAAGAATAATATGGGGAATGAGTATGCAGGTTTGCTGCTAGAGGTATATTAAAACTGGGTGGTTTTAATTCAATATTTAGTAGATCTGAACTAGAAGAAGCTATTTACCAAGTTTTATCAAGATATGTTGAGAAATAACCGAGATATAGAATTTTTCTTATTTCCCATAAGGTTAACATTGGGACAATGTACTGTGTTTACTACTTTCAATATCTCAGTAACCAATGGACATAATGCAGTGATTCAAAATACTAAATTGTTTGTTTTTTTGAGCTGAATTCATTAGTGCCAACAAAAATTCGGTAAATTTTATTTTTCTAAGTAAAAAGCTCAAAAAACCCATTTTTGGGGGGTTTATCCCCCTTAACCCCCCCCTTCCGGTGGTCCGATCGGGCTGGTTCACGAACTCGTCCGAGTGATTACCACTTTACACGTCCGTACCAACTTTCATTAAGATTGGACCATTTTTACGGCGCTATCGTGCTAACAGACACATATATAGATAGATATATATAAATTCGAACGAATGGTGTTTTTTGCTTCTGGTGGCCCCAAAACGAAAAGTTATCATGGTCTCTGGGCTTAGGTCTTACCACGAGAACTTTACCAGCCTGATCGGACTATGGGAAGTGGGGCAAAGGGGGGGTAAACTCCTCCAAAAATGGTTTTTTGGATTTTTTTACATAGAAAAATTAAAATAATGTAATTTTAGTTTACACTATTGAATTCAGTTTAAAAAAACAAATAATTTAGTATTTTGAATCATTGCTCAATGACCATTAGTTACCGAGATATTGCTAGTGGTAATCACAGTACATGTCCCAATGTTATACATATGGGAAATAAGTAAAATTCTATATCTCGCTTATTTCTCAACATATCTCAATATAACTTGGTATATGGCTTCTTCTAGATCAGATCTACTAAATATTGAATTAAAACCACCCAGTTTTAACGTACCTGTTGCAGCAAACCTACATACTCATTCCTCATGTTATTCTTATGGAGCTTACAAAAACATGTCAAATCTTGCTATATTGGATTGAAATATGCTCTTTTGCATTTGAAATTCGCTGAGTATGCAGGTCTGCTGCAACAGGGGTATTTAGAATGCATTATTTTCAACGATTGCCTTTTTTAATACAATACACCTTGGATTATCCAGACCTCACATTATCCGGATCCTAGATTATTCCGATCCAGGGTAATCCAGATCGGAATTACCCGAGAAATAAATACATTAAAATTACATCCATTACATTAAGAGTTCCTTCTAAAAGTAATATGTAACTGACATACATTAATGTATGCATTATATATCAGAAAAACTAAAGTGGCACATTACCTGTATAGTACATTACAGCATTTTTCGACAATGTTATCCGGATCCTAGATTATTCCGATCCAGGGTAATCCAGATCGGAATTACCCGAGAAATAAATACATTAAAATTACATCCATTACATTAAGAGTTCCTTCTAAAAGTAATATGTAACTGACATACATTAATGTATGCATTATATATCAGAAAAACTAAAGTGGCACATTACCTGTATAGTACATTACAGCATTTTTCGACAATGAGTGTTCTATTACTGTATGCCGCCGATCCAGGGTAATCCAGATCGGAATTACCCGAGAAATAAATACATTAAAATTACATACGTACATTAAGAGTTCCTTCTAAAAGTAATATGTAACTGATATAAATTAATGTATGCATTATATATCACAAAACTAAAGTGGCACATTACCTGTATAGTACATTACAGCATTTTTCGACAATGAGTGTTCTCCTGCTATAAGTGCTAGCAGTAATCAACATGCACAACCTTTGGCAACTTCGCAGGTTAGTTTGTTACGATCACTTGTTGGTTTATAGTTGTGGCATTAATATTCAAAATAAATTAATGTAAAACTAACATGTGTTAAGTCTTTATATGTTGTTTGCAGCATCATTAAAGCAGGGTCTAGGCTAGCAATCGCTATTAATGCTAGGCCTATATAAAAATTACCTCCTATCATCGGAATTTTTCGTTATCTGAATCTTTGTTCCGCCACATTGATCCAGATAATCTGAGGTGTAATGCAGTTCTATAAGGCTGTGTTATATTCATATACAGTAATACGACATTTTTTGTTTAGAAGATAAGGGTACAAAAAATGTGGGTAGGGATTCAGTTTTAGCGAATTTCCTTAAAGGAATAAGCTAAAACGGTAGTACTCATGGTAAGACCTAAGTCCGAAACCATGTGAACTTTTCATTTTGTGGTCCCCAGAAGCAAAAAACACCATTCGTTTGAATATATATATATATATATATATATATATATATATATATATATATATATATCTTTATATATGTCTGTTAACACGATAGCGGCCGTAAATATGGTCCGATCTTAATGAAATTTGGTACAGACAGGTAAAGTGGTAAACAGTCAGACGAGTTCGTAAACCAGCCCGATCGGACCACCGGAAGGGGGGGGTAAAGGGGGATAAATCCCGAAAAATGGGTTTTTTGAGTTTTTCATATAGAAAAATAAAATTTATCAAATTTTTATTGGCACCATTGAATTCAGCTCAAAAAAACAAACAATTCAGTATTTTGAATCTCTGCTCTGTGTCCATTGGTTACTGAGATATTGAAAGTGGTAAACACAGTACGTTGTCTCAATGTTAACCTTATAGGAAATAAGAAAAATTCTATATCTCGCTTATTTCTCAACATATCTTGCTAAAACTTAATAAATGGCTTCTTCTAGTTCAGATCTACTAAATATTGAATGAAAACCAACCAGTTTAAACATATCTGTAGCAGCAAACCTGCACACTCATTCCCCTTGTTATTCTTATGGAGCTTACAAAAACATGTCAAATCTTTCTATGATGGATTGAAATATGTTGTTTTGCACTTGAAATTCGCTGAGTATGCAGGCCTGCTGCAACGGGGGTATTTACATTTTATTTTGTATAAAATTCTTTAAGCTGTTATGTGCCCTTGAAAGTACTGAAGTTATATGTAACCAAACGTTTTTAGAAGCCCCTAAAGTACAGTTTTTCCTATTTAAATAACATTAAACTAGGGGTGTGCGAGTACTCGAGAATCGAGCTTTTTTCGAGCCGAGTATATACCACTCGACTCAACTCGACTAATTACAAAATACTCGAAAGTTTGAGTCGAATAGTTACTCCCCGTCATTCACCCAAAATAGGTAGCCTATGTGTGAAAGAATATTTCGGCCATTTTTCTCAATGCCAATCCATCTTTAACGAACATAACTAAAACCTCGTTTGTTATACTTGAAGAAAAAAGTTTTTTTGAGTTATTAAAGGCACATTAATTTTTATATCACTTTATCTTTTCTATAGTTTGAGGTTACCGGTATTTATTATTACATCTCTAAAAAAATAATTTTATTTATATTTTAGAAACCATTCCAAATAAAAAAAACCTTTTTTGTTGCCAGTTACATGAATAAAAATGTACCTGTGTGAATAACTCAAAGGATTTTTTTGTGTTTATGCCAATGGCATTTTTATAGACAAGATACTTAAATGCTTAAGGGAAAGCGGTCCAAACCCCTCAAACTTTTAAGGGCATGACAGTCAGTCCAAGATGCTGACTGTTAGGCTAGCAACACGCCCAATTTTAATCATGAATTGAGTCAGGTAATTGGTCATGGCTTATAGTCAGTGTTTTCATTTCATTTAAAACCCCCAGGTAAGCCTAAAACACAAGTTAGGCTGAAAAATATATCAAATCAAGAATTATTGTGAGTTTAAGCAAAAGATTTTCTTTCTTTTTTTGGTATCATTTATTTGTATAAAACTCTTTTTGCTCTTAGTTCAGTAACTCTTTTAAGTTTAATTACCTCAAAATTGCAATTTGTATTTGAGTAATGATAATAATTTTTACTATTATGTAGGAACATGATAACTATTATATTATGAACTTTAAAAAACTCGACTCAAAAAAGCTCGAAACTCGCGGGTATTTTTCAAAACTCGACTCGACTTCAAAAATCACTACTAGCACACCCCTATATTAAACACTTGGTTATAATAATTTCTTTGACTTTAAACACTCAATGTGAAGACATTTTTGTTTGAAACATTAAAAAATAGTAACTTAAATGAATAAAGCATGTTTATTTCTCATTATATACAGTGTATTGAATTACTTCTACTGCCCATGATCGCTTCTAGAGTAATAAACTTTGGAAGTGTGAGTGGAATAATAATTAACTGGGCATATTCTCTCTAATATCTCGTAATTGGTTTGGATAAACTCATAAACAATAACATTCCAATATTAAAATTGGAGAAACATTGCTTTCACTAAACCATGGAATAATAAGAAAGATCATTTCAAGTAAAAAAGAAACTATTAATTAAATATGCAAAACATATGTTCTGAAATAAAACAGCATGCTGTTTGGTTAACAATTAATTCTGCAATCAATGTTAAAAAGGTTTTATATTTATTAATAGTAGAGAAAAAAAACTTGAATAAAAACCCTTAGGCTACATCTCTCAATGTCCTTCCCTTAATAAAAAAAAATAATAATCCCGCCAAAGAGCAGCATCTGATCCCCTACAGTTAGCTACGCTAAAAAAAAACACTTTCCAAAAAAATTAAATTTAAAATACCCCGTGGCAGCAGACCTGCATACTCAGCAAATTTCAAATGCAAAAAAAAATTTACATCCAACAGTGAAATATGACACATTTTTGTAATCTCCAAAAGAATAACATTGGGAATGAGTATACCTACAGGATTGCTGCAACAGTTATGTTAAAACTGGGTGGTTTTAATTCAATATTTAGTAGATCTTAACTAGAAGAAGCCATATACCAAGTTTAATATTTTAAGAAATAATGAAGATATAGGATTTTTTATTTCCCATAACGATAACATGGAGAATGAGTATGCAGGTTTGCTGCCACAAAAATGGAAATTTTGGGGATTTTAGACTAAGATACAATAATTAGATCTCATCTAGATGAAGCCTCAAACCAAGTTTTATTAAGAATATCTGGGGACCGAGCTTTGCTCGGGTGAAATCAGTAATACTTTCAAACATACAAGTTCATATTGCTCTCCACAAAGACAATTAACTTTGTGGTTTGATCTACTGAGGTTTCCATTTTGTTCAATTACTCAATTTTTTACTTTCTCCCCCCTATATATATTATATGGAGAAAGTATTGTTTTCGTCAAAATTTTCGAATTTGAGTTGTTAGTGGATAGTGGATATATTCGTTTTAGTGCTCCCTGAATCCAAAAAAGTGGTTTTCGGCATGGTGTCTGTCTGTCTGTGTGTGCGTGGATGTAAACAAAGCTAGAGACAAAACCAGTGGTCCGATTTTCATGAAATTTGGCATGTAGGTATGAAGCCATGGTATCTCCAGGCGTATTTTTCACTTTTTTAATTTTTTGATTTTTAAGGGTATTTACCCAAAAAAAACCCAAAAAAAATTACAAAAATCCAAATTTCTCAAAAACGGCTCCAACGATTTTGATAAAAATTTCATGGTTTTTAGTGCTTAAGATGACAAACAAAATGTCACCACCTGCAAGTCTGTAAAAATTCAGGTTCAGAAGTTATGGGGGTTTAAGTGTTAAAAAAATCATATTTTTCAAATTTCACAATATTTGTAACCTCTAATGAAAATGTACTTTCAACCATTAAATTCATCTCCAGGCGTAATTTTTCACTATTTTAATTTTTTTATTTTTAAGGGTATTTACCCCATAAAAATCCAAAAAAAATTACAAAAATCCAAATTCCTCAAAAACGGCTCTAACGATTTTGATAAAAATTTCATGGTTTTTAGTGCTTAAGATGACACAAACAAAATGTCACCACCTGCAAGTCTGTAAAAATTCAGGTTCAGAAGTTATGGGGGTTTAAGTGTTAAAAAAAATCATATTTTTCAAATTTCACAATATTTGTAACCTCTAATGAAAATGTACTTTCAACCATTAAATTCGTCTTGAAAAACTAAATAATCCAGTTTTTTGATTCATTACTCTACGTCAACTGGTTGCGGGGATAACTGATCTTTTAGTTCGGCGGTAAACGCAGTACGTTGTACAATGTTATTCTTATGGCAAATATTTAAAAACCGATATCTCCATTATTTATTATTTACCAACCAATTTTGATAAAATTTGGTATGTGTTTGTGTGATGATTAATTGTTAATTTGTTTTATTTCGTTATATAAGATTTCTAATTTTAAATTACTTTAAGGGAGAAAGTACGTGTCAGTTTCTTGATACCGTTTATTTGGTATTTGTTTTATAATCGATGCTGTTTTCCTGTTTGTATTTTTTAAATGACATATCTGAATAAACCCCTTGAGCAATCTGTACTCAATTGTATTATATTAGGTCTACTTCCCTATAAATGCCACGTACTACAGTAAAAGTTTTAGATGACTTTTTTATGAACAGCTGGATTACTTTTGTTTGTTTTTGTTGTTATTCTGTAATCAGCAACTCATATGACCCAATATTAAAATTTTTCAACTTGAATTTACATTTTTCAAAAAGTTTTATGT
Organism: Flexamia atlantica; assembly: GCA_035578135.1. Classification (NCBI taxonomy): domain Eukaryota; kingdom Metazoa; phylum Arthropoda; class Insecta; order Hemiptera; family Cicadellidae; genus Flexamia; species Flexamia atlantica. The sequence goes on along the minus strand of JAQJVK010000001.1, from coordinate 42,868,404 downwards.
TTCTACAGCAAATTTGACTGAGTAGGTGAACTTAAAAATAAAAACTACACCTATATGCAAAATTTTATTAAAATCGTTACCCGTTTTCGAGATAGCATTTACAGGAATTGCTCATTTAACCCTTTCGGTGCTATGGAGCGATATATCATTCCTCGCCTTTTTCCCGCAGACTGCTATGGAACGATATATCGTTCCTCGCCTTTTACCCACAGACTGCTGTGGAACAATATATCGTTGTTGCGAATTTTTTTTTCTCGGCGTTATTTATTAATATTTTTTTACGATAGTTGCGGCAAATGAAAGCTAAATAAATGCTCTTTTAGAGAAATATTTTTATTTAGCATTTTATACTATATACATTTAACCTCTATGGCTTGGAAATACAAGAGGCACTGGCGTCTGCTGACAGCTGTGCAATTGGCGGTCTTCGTCTGTGAGTTGTTTATGTGACGGTCTTTCTGTGTTTTATGATGGTTAGTGATGCTGTTTAGTGTGATTAACTTTCATTATGAGTAATATTAGACGTACCGGTGATAATCACCTGTAAGTGAAAATACTTTGGCAGAATTTGCAAGGGAAGCTGGACTGAATATAAACTTAGACTTTGAAGTGACAATGAAAACCAGTATGATGTTAGTAGTCTTGACTCTAGCTCTAAAGAAGACAGTAATGATAGTACATCCATAGTGGACGATACGGATGCAGATCCCACTTTTAATCCTGATGTTCCAGGCACATCATCAGGATTTGTCCAAAGAGGTTTGTCTTTGCCTTTCATTTTATCGAGAACTGGGCCTAGGCCCTACGATGATACGTCTGAGGAGGAGGTTGATGATCCTGAAGAGCAACCTAGGCTGAACCCTAGGACAGTTCGGCCTAGGTGAAAAATGAAAGCGATTTTTCATTTCATTTCATTTCATTTCAGTTACAAGAGGTAGGGGTAGGGGTAGAGGTAGTATTCGTGGAAGAAGAGGTCAAGGAGAGGGGCAACCTAGCGTAAGAGGCAGAGGTAGGCGTAGGCAAGAGGGCCAGGAACCTGAACCTGACAGTAGCAGCTGGGATGAGGTAGAGGAGGAGAATGATGCCCCTTATCAACATACATTCCAGTTTTCTGAACTTAGTGGACCAAAACATTGCCCTCCCACCCATTCCAAGCCTATAAATTATTTTAATTTATTCTTCATGGTCAACTTGCTGCAAACCTTTGTAGAGGAGACAAATCGGTACGCTCGACAGTTTATTGTAAAACAGCAGGAGGGTTTATCACCATTTAGTCGTGTCGGAAGGTGGGTGAACATTACTTTGATAGAAATGAAGGCATTTTTAGCTATAATTTTAAACAAGGGGATGACTTGTAAACCCAGCCTTGAGAGCTATTGGGATACCCACTTTAGCCAAGCAACCCCCTACTTCTCGAAAATGATGTCAAGAGACAGATTTCAACTCATTTTGAAATTTTTTCATATCGTTGATGGGGAAAAGTTGCCCAAAAAAGGAGAGCCTGGTTATGACCCTTGTGGTCGGTTTCAACCAATTATAGATCATGCCAACAGGCTTTTCAAATTGTATTATTATCCAACTCAGGCCTTGTCAGTGGATGAATCCCTTGTCGGCACAAAAAAACGTGTAGCCCTAACACAGTACATGCCAAAAAAAGCACCACAAGTGGGGGATTAAATTGTGGGTGCTATGTGATTCTGTCACACGCTACTGTGTCCAGTTTTTTTGTTATAAGGGTGCCCATCGATCAGCGGATAGTGAAAGAGTCGTAGAAACTGGATTAGCTAGTAATGTCGTAATGACATTGTTGCATATGGCGGGGTGCTTGAATAAAGGTCACCATATGTATCTAGATAATTTCTTTACATGTATTCCTCTTGTTAGAAATTTGTACAACAACCAAACATTTGCCACTGGTAGTGCAAGAATTGACAGAGTTGGCCTTCCTAAACAACTGAAAGGAAAATATCGTGTTGGTCAAAAGACATATGTTAGGAAAGGCCCTATTTTAATGATGGCCTTTAGAGAAAAGCCAACCAACAAATCACAGTTTATCCTCATATCAAGTGATGGTCAAGCTAAAAGTGTTCGCTATTCAATTAGAAGAAGTGGCAAAGTTATAATCAGAAAAAAAACTCAAATTCAATTCCAATACAACCGAGGAATGGGGGGCATTGACTCGACCGATCAGATGTTCTATGTGTACATGGACGAGAGGAAAACTATGAAGCATGACAAAAAAGTAATTTTTAATGTTATTGGGCGTATGGTTCTCAATGCTTACATTTTATACAAGTTGAACACAACCCAAGGCAAACTTGAAAGAGCTGCCTTCATGCGAGATGTCATAGAGGATTTGTCAAATGAGTGGCTGGCTACCAAATGTGTTCCAGATGATGTTCGTGGTGTTGGAGATGGTCCCCAACTTGGATTTGGCCTTAGAAAGCTGCCAGAAAAAAAAGAGAAACTTTGCAAAGCCTGCTCTGGAGCTAATAATCCAGACAGTAAAAAAGGCGTTCGCGTATGGTATGTGTCCGATGTGACGCTGGGGTACACCCGGAGTGCTTGATAAAACATGTGTGCCACTAAAAAAGTGAAAACAATTGTAAATAGTGTAAATATGTTCTGAAATTGACATTTGTATTGTGCCAATTTATGTGAATTTTTATGTGAAAGCCAATTTTCATCTGTGCCAGAGAGTATTAGTGGTTCCTAAGCAACAGCACTGAAATGTAAGTAAATTTAATTTTTTTCATAACTTTTGTGAAAATGTACCAATTTACTTGAAATTTTCAGGATTTATTTCCAACAATATGTAGTTATAGGAAATAATGCATTTGGTATCCCCGTTTTTTATTTTAGGGATGTTCTTATGTATCAAAGTATTTTTTTTATAAAAAAAACAAAATTGTTTTTTACATACATATATATTTTTTTGCAATTTTATTCAAACATATCTATTTTTTAATAGCACATTATGTATTCAACTAGTTAAAACAAATTTCAGGCAAATATCTTGATTTATAAGGGAGTTATGATTTTTTTTATAAACATCTACAAAATTGCCATTTTCGCCTTAGCAGTCTAGGGGTACAATTATTAAAATATGCTAGCAGTTTCCGACAAACATCAAAAATAATTGTTAGCACCGAAAGGGTTAAAGTAATAGGATATGTTGAGATAAACAAGATATAGAATTTTACTTATTTCCTATAAGGTTAACATTGGGATAACGTACTGTGTTTACCATTCTCGATATCTCGCCAATGGATATAGAGCAATGATTCGAGATATTGAATTGTTTGTTTTTTCGAGCTGAATTAAATGGTGCGAACCAAAATTTGATAAATTTTATTTTTCTATGTAAAAAACTCAAAAAACACATTTTGGGGGGGGTTTATCCCCCTTTACCCCCCCCTTCCAGTGGTCCGATTGGGCTGGTTCACAAACTCATCCGAGTGATTGCCACTTTACAAGTCTGTACCAAATTTCATTTATATCATACCATGTTTACGGCCGCTATCGCGTTAACAGACATATATATATGCGATCAGGCTGGTTTTCGAACTCGTCCGAATAATTACTTTACCCGCCGGTGCCAAATTTCATTCCGATTGGACCATTTTTTTAGCGCTATCGTGCTTAATACGTATCTATATTTATATATATATATATCTAGAAATTTTAACGAATGGTGTTATTTGCTTCTTGGGGCCTCAAAATGAAAAGTTATCATGGGCTTAGTTCTTACCATAAGACCAACCGTAATAGCTTCTTCCCTGTAGGGAAAATTCACTAAAACTACAAATAATTTTCCATAACTTAAGAAAGAAGTTAATATTTTGGGAATCAGAATGTAAACATTTTGATGGAAAATGCCCAACTTTGCAAATTTAATCCTACTGTATACCACTTTACTTTTAACTGGAAGGATATTTTTTCCTGATTACAAAAATACCACATATGTGATATTTTCCTCTTAAAATACCTTTGTAATCAAAAATAGTATATTTCATTACTGAGGACAAAAGTGACGCTTTTCGTACGAGATCAAGATTTTTACAGTGGCTCTTCAGCTGAGGTAGAAAAATGACTGAGTAACGAAAAACAACTTTAGTCATGTGTGATGAACGAACTATCTGTTTTGTTATAAAACCAAAGTTTAACAGCTTGTTTTACCAAAAAAGACTTCTCCTAATAAGGCTTTCATCTTGTACTTGCTACTTAAAACAATCAGCTGTTTCGACAATCTGTTTCATTTGTGTTTAGGTTGGACTGACAGTAACCAACAATCAACAACACTGAAACAAAACATTGAAAAATTGATTGGTAAACTGAACAAGTTTTGCAATATCGGTTTCCATCTTGACCACTCAGAGTGAACATATTACTGACACCTCGATTGAGTCTATATTTTTTACCCAACAAGCATTGACGTCTTTTATGCCTTATGACGTCACAAGCTGGCTCCAGAGGCCTTATGGATGATATATTTATTAGGATATATATATTTATTATATATAAGGATATATAATAATAGATTTCCTTATATTATTTTTCTCTTATTCTCTACAGACCTTAGTTTTACTAAGCAAAAAACCAACAGCTGATGTCCTCGACTTCAGCTGATTCTTTTTCTCCCCAGGAAGAAAAAGTTTCTTTAGCCCCATAGCAAAATATGTGTTAAAATATGCCTTTTTTGTAGCGGTATGAAGAAATAGTTATTTGTGCATCTAGGGACTTAAGTGCAACTTTTTTCTCTCTGAAGAAACTGATGTCATCCGGTGGCGTAGCCAAGCGCGAAAATTTCCCCAAGGGAGAAAAAGTACTTTAGTCCCTTGGTGAACACAACCATTTTCCTCCACCTGCTACACGACTAACAAAAGCTATGACAATATAAATTTACCTTTGTTTGATCCTTTGCTCCATTAAACTAGATTAGAATCACAAATACGTAAATAGCATAAGGTAACCTATTTAGGCATTATGTACAATGATTTTATCCACACTTTAAACTAGGCTATTTTTAAAAACATTTTTATTGTAGTCTATTAATTAAAAAAATACAACCCAAAATCTGTAGCTTAGGAACAGTTACGTTTATAAAACATTCGGCATATTGGCAACAACAAAATCTAGATCAAGTGTTTATATTCAGTGTTGCCAACTTAATACATACAAAACCAATATTACCTAGCTATTATTGCAAACGATTTTGTGTCTTTCAGTTGAAACACTGAAGTTCGTTAAGTAAATTTAGAGTAGACAGATGAAAATCACTAGTGTTACTATTCCATCGTTGCATTGCCTGATTTCTTCCGAGGTATGTCTTATGATATTATGTACTTTTAGTCCCTTGGGAGAAAAAGTAGATACTTTTAGTCCCATAGGAGAAAAATAAAGTCCCATGGAGAATAAACTAGTACTTAGTATTCTTTCCAGGGACTAAAAGATGACTTTAGATAGTAGGTGGAGGAAAACAACTTTTTTATTTAAATCTTAAATAGGCTCAATGATTTATGGTAAACAGCTGATTGCCTGGGAACAGCTGATTAACACTGAAAAGCTATACTTGGTGACCAACATGGTGACGCTTGAGTTTGAGGTCTCGGCAGAGGAGGGGAGGAAATCATGATGATGACATGCAAGTAAACAAAGCCATGTGATTATGAATCTATAGTTCTGGATAGCCTTACTGGCGGGTGGCGAAAATTGTAATCTCCCAAATTTTTCTGCTAAATAAACAAATGTTTTAGTGGAACGGTCAAAACTTTGTTTACGTTTCACCTCATTTACAATGCCCTGCAATATTTCACCAAGAGATTTCTTACGCAATTGAAATTTCTGGAAAATATTTGCGCAATGCATCAGCTGTTCTATTTGTTTTGGCAACCTTTCATCTTAAATGATTTGTTTACATTTAAGAATGTGTTTCCACACTTTTGTCGTCGTACTTCATGAATTGTTTTGAGCTTGCAAGCATTTCACATTAGTTGCACTTGCGGTTGCAGCAAAATATTTTCTTGTGTAAAGTACCTTTACATAAACAAATGACCATGTGATTTATTACCAAAACATTGCAGATGTTAACGGCAACAGCGCACTCACTCACCCGCCAGTAAGGCTGTCCAGAGCTATAGTCTGGTAGAATAAGTGAATTTACATTGTATTTTAGACACTAAACCAAAAGTGTGGTTTAGTATTGAAAACAATGTTTTGCTCTTTGAATTACCATTCATCAAAAAGGTGAAATTTTTTTGGTTCAGCATGTAACAGGCTGACACAACAAATTAAGAGTTGAAGCAATTGATCATCTGTTACTATTTCTTTCCCCTCCTCTAAAAATCTAAATTCATTTGGTTTTGCTTGTAAACGCCCAAGCTTCTTCATGTTCTTCACTAACTACAACATTAGAACAATCAAATCAGTTGTAAAATTGACAATACCAAGTGAAAGGTCAGTGTGTTGACGAACAGCTTTTCACTCTTAATCACTTACTTTCAGTCAATAAGCTGTTTAGTAATCAGATATTTCCCATTTTTAATCTTTTCATGATGAATCCAGTAATTCCAAATATCCAAGTAGTCCTATAACCAATTAGGCCTATCATACAATAAAACTATTTTTTACTAAGCATTAAATGAGGAAAATATCACAAATTATATGGTATTTCAGCAAAGGGAAGAAAATTATATTTCCAAAATAGTGGTTTATGCAACGATTGTTTTATGAATGTCTTAAAGCCATGAGTGAGATGTAAGTTACAACACGAACGAAGCGAGTGTTCTAAATATCTCACGAGTGGCTTAAAGGCATAGGCCTCCTAATACAATTGTTGCATACACTACTTTATCTACGACCAACAATATATGACAAAATTTCCCGAAGTTAAACAAATCTAATGACTTTTGCTAATGATGGAATAGGTCAACTCAAATTTGAGGTTAGAAGGCACATAAGCAGACTTAACCATGAATCGTAATGCAACAATCAGCTGATATGCGAATTGCGTAATTGTCATTATGACACTACTTTTGTCAAATGCTGCGTTCCCATTGGTCTAGAACCTGTATCATAAAGTGACACCAGTTGCATAATGTTAACTTTATGCAACGGATTTGTATTTTGGTTAAATAATGAACCTCATTATGACATTAGTTGTAACATCGTTATTGGTGATTATTGCAATGGTCGTAGAAAAAATTTAATTCCCTATGTTAATTGACCTATTTAACCCCTTAAGCGCCAAGTAATTTGTCCCCCCCGTGATCAGTAGCGGACAGTTTAATTACACACAGACAGCTTGTAGCGCGGACAGTTTGTTTTTGTTCGATCAACACCCGCGGGGATTATGTCTCAACGCGACGTGCGTGATACTGCAGAACTCGTGGCAAGGACATAGTTCCAGAAAAATCCACTTGAGTGCAGCACCAAAATGTCTGCCACTCGTCAGGGTCAACTGTACAGTCATAGAATCAGAATGAAAAAAAACCTAGCAGAACAGTTGTACCAACATAAATCAGCTGAGGACGTCAAATCCGAGTAAACTCGGGCATGGCGGTTACCGAAACAAGCACGTACAGAATACTACCGCGAGTTAACTGTACGGTTAAGGGGTTAAAATTGTGTGTGAGCATTTTTTTAATAAAATAACAAATCTTATTACATTTTAATATATCATGATGTTTTAGCGAATTTCCCCTATAGGGAAGAAGCTTGTACAGTAGGTCTCATGGTAAGACCTAATCCCAAGACCATCGTAACTTTACTTTTTGAAGTCCCCAGATGCCAAAAACACCATTAGTTCATTTTCATGTATGTGTGTCTTTAAGCACGATAACTCGCATAAAAATGGTCCGATTTTAATCAAATTTGGCGTGGACGTGTAAAGTAGTAACTATTCGGACGAGATCGTAAACCAGCCCGATCGGACTACCGGAAGGGGGGGTAGAGGGGGGTAAACCCCCCAAAAATGGTTTTTTTTTACATATGAAAAATAAAAATAATCAAACTTTTGTTAACACCATGGAATTCAGCTCAAAAAAACAAACAATTTTGTATTTTGAATCACTGCTCTATGTCCCTTGGTTACCGAGATATTGAACGTGGTGAACACAGTACATTGTCCCAATGTTAACCTCATGGGAAAATAAGTAAAATTCTATATCTCGCTTATTTCTCAACATATCTTGGTAAAACTTGGTAAATGGCTTCTTCTAGGTCAGATCTACTAAGTATTGAATTAAAACCACCCAGTTTTAATATACCCGTAGCAGCAAACCTGCATACTCATTCCCCATGTTATTCTTATGGAGCTTACAAAAATATGTCAAATCTCACTATGTTGGATCGAAATATGCTGTTTTGCATATGAAATTCGCTGAGTATGCAGGTCTGTTGCAACGGGGGTACTTAATTTTTTTTAATCGATCATATTTTTTGCCTATTAACCTTTTTTTAACACTCAGGACACTACAGATAGGGGACGCTATCTGCAATGTTGACCCTCCAAGATGAACTGCTGAATCTTTTTGTACTCTTAGTTTTCAATGCAATAAATACCTCTTAACACGTTAACTGCGTTCCCCGCGGAACCGCGGGGTAGCGGACTCCCGGATGTAGCGGGCCCCGCGGAACCGCGGGGTGTTGCCAGGCAACCTTCCATTGCTCACTACGAGCCCAGCTTTTAGTCAGGGTAGATCGCTCGCGTGCAGCTGCTTACTAAGGTCAGGTCCTATCTCAAACGGGCGTTCGTTTGAATTTCCTGCGTTTCGTTGTTTGTGAACCCGTGCAATCTTTTGGCGCCATTTTGACCACGTTCGTACGGTATCACAGGACAGTGTTTGGCGTTGTTTTTTTTGTGTTTTTGTGTACTACTTCATTTCAAATGGCATCGCAAAGCAAAGTATAAGTATTCCCAAATAACTTTGCGTCTGAAAAATATATTTGGCCTTGACGAACTGAGTCAAAGGCACCGCGGCTGCGGGTCCCGCGGATCGGCGGGGTAGATGGCCCCGACTGGAGCGTTTTGGTTTATTTGGTTCGTTTTGGTTAATTTTAGTTTATTTCAATAATTTTTTTCACAAACCATCATAATTATTGCAATTCGTGTGTAACAGCAAGTTTTTAGAACTTTTTGTGTGATAAAACTTGCCCACGGGACTGGCCACGCGGATCCGTGGGGCATAAAAAATTGTTTTCTTTTGGCCAACCACTGCTGGAAACATGAAAATAACGATGAAAGTCAACAAACAACATCTAAAGGAAAGACTTTTCACCAATACTTTATTTCAGCTTTTAGGTCAATACCATAAGATTTTTACAGCAGTCAACGTGTTAATCACAACTATCATGCGAAAAAAAACTCTCACAGATTATGTTGGTCACAGTAAAACCAACAAATTTTGAACAGACAACGGGTCCATTCATTATTTCTTGATGATAGATAGCTGAACTTTTCTTAAAACATGCTTTTTACCTAAAAAAAAAAAATTACTTGAAACTCACTAACATGCAATATTGATATTTATATTCATAAACAGAAACAATTACTGTAACAGTTATATACACAATAAAAATCTTAATAGTCATTAACTAAAATTAATATTAATTCAAACTTAAGCTTAAAAATATTAAGAACAAAATGCAAAAGTGAATAAAGAATGCAAATACACCAAGTGAAAACAGCAGACGGAAGTTTTATTACAACATCTGTTTGAGCAGTATTCCATAAATATATTAAGACGGTTAAAAAGCAAGTTTGTCATGCTTGGCAGGATATTACGGTATTCCCTAACAATGAGAACGATTTTTAGAGATTAGAGATTTTTAGAGTAAGTTGGCGGACCATAATCACACGTCTTTCTTTCCAGTTCCATGCATCAAATCCCACTCCCCATATTTACTACTCTCGTAACAAATACTGAACAGATAAAATGCCTTCTTAGAAAATCATGTATGACACCAAAGCAAGCGTAGTAGTACAGTGAAATAGTCTTCATGAAGGTTACTTCACTTTTATTGCACACCTCATCATATTTTAATTGTTTCCCCTTACATGAGTAAAGTTATGATCGGACCGAGGTAATGAGAAAAAAACACAACAAAAGAACAGTCATGCAACACAGATGAGATAACTTGCCTTGGGTAGCCCATTTTAGTTCAATGCGAACATGCAGTTTACCCTGCGGCTCGAGGTCGACCTGCAATACAAGTGACTGTCAACTCAGTGAGATGCAGGCCCGCCACACATCCCCCACCCGTGTTAACACAACACATCAACATATAATTTGATTATTAGGTATTTTCTAAGATGATGATGAAAATTTGAGATTGGATAGGATTAAAGACATTCCTCACACTCAATAAAAACCTTCGTCAAAATATCATGAAGAATGAGATAGATCACTCTTAAACTTTCTAAGCTAATCACAATAAAAGCATCTTGGGATGAAACTAAGGCCAGCTAGTTTTAAAATTTATCTTCACAAATTTAAATAAATAAGAATAGCCCTAGCCACTGTAAAAAAGTCACTTAAAGCCAAAGATAATTAGAGAAATGGGTCGCATTTCATCATGAGTTCAGCAGTCACTTCCCCGCCCAACAGGAAGGGCACCGCTGACTGTCACTGCATCGTAATCCCTCTCCTTCCGCAAACTCACATCCACTGTATAACTTAATATCCAGATGGAAGTGAGTCAATCATATTTTAGCAACCTAAACAAACTCCTCATACCCGGTGTCAGTTTTACTGTTTCCTATTTTAATTGTTGCTTATAAAGATAGATATCAAAATGCACAGTTTAAAATTTAAGTTTTTAATTTTCTAATCTAATATCATAAGTCAAAACCTTCTTTAGACACTCTGAGCAGGCCATAGTCATGTTTTAATATTAGTAATTTCAAAAATAAATATTTCTTTATGAATGTTTAAAAATTTAGTTTTTCCTAAAAAAATGAATTCATAAATAACATATGTACAGGATCTATTACCCAGCTTTAAAATATATTTTTGTTTATTCTGTGTTAAATTGTGTGCATGTCAATCATAGAAGACAGTTATTACTAACCATTGTTTTGCGAAGGTTTTCCTTTATGTTTATGAGAACATGTAATTTGTAAGGAAAATGAAACACCTAGCCTATTCCTAACAGAATATGAAACATATTTTTTTATTTGTCTTTCTTCTTTTAACATTGTCTGAAAATTAGCCTCTAATGAACATGTAAATCTTAGTAGGTACTTGAGTCAATTTGCTACAGTAAATTAAGCCATTTGACATCTAACAGGAAAAACAAGAAAACACTACCTCCCACAAACCCATTAACAATGAAAAAACATAAACCAATCAATAATTTAATATATAGCCTAACTTCCCATTCAAAAATAACTTAAAAGCTCGAAAAGACGTTCATAACTCTTAGGTAAAAGATTAAAAATAATCCCATATGTTATATATTTACAAGTACACACAAGTAAGCCTAGTAACACAAATAAAGATGTCTTACTTTAAGTTAAAGACAACCTGATACACCACAAATAAAATTCTGATATTCATATAAGCAAGCATAATAAGAGGAATAAATATGACATAGACCTACAAGGTGTGGGCACACTCCATACAACTCAGAACAGTTTTTTTAACACCAAGATATGTTAAAGCCCATTCTACACGAGTGTGAATCACGAAACAGGATTCACGCGTAACCACGTAAAAATTGTATGCAAACTACATGTGGCAGGATCCCCGTAGTGTGAAACCCGTCGGGTCATTCCACACGGGCGGCTCAGACGCGAGATGGGCACGGTGAAGCTCAGTTGTCTCGCTACAGTTTTCCAACTCCAACTATTTGAATTGCTGAAGGAATAAAAAAAAGAAGAGGCGTGGGTGGACACAGCCGATTGTTTCGAACAGACTGACTACAGTTAAGCCATTTGACATCTAACAGGAACATTACGAAAATACTACCTCCCACAAACCCAATAACAATGAAAGAACATAAAACAATCAATAATTAAATATGTAGAGCCTAACTTCCCTTTCCAAAATAAATTAAAAGTTCAAAAAGACATTCATAACCCTTTGGTAAAAGATTAAAAATAATCCCATATGTTACATATATTTACAAGTACACACAAGTAAGCCTGGTTGGCTTAACACAAATAATGATGTCTTTCTTTAAGTTAAAGACAACCTGATACAATATAAACAAAATACTGATATTCATCATTGCAGGCCCCCCTTGCCAGGAAGTGTTTTTTTGGGGGGGTTTGAGGTACTCGATCAGTGTTGGATTTACGCTCGCCAAAAGTGGTGACTTTTTTATAGCTTAAATAACGTGTGTGACCCAGATTTGATTTGCCTTCACCTCTACACGGCCCTTATCGGAAAGCAGCCCAAAATCCGGTGCAGTCTGCGGTTACACAACCATGCAACATTACTTCCTGACCTTCCACTTTAATGCTATTCCAAGATTTCGAGGGCGAGGAGTTTTAACCCCCTAATCCTCCCCCCCACTGGATGCGGCCTTGAAGGGCACGATAGTTTTAAGAGTGGGACAATGAATCACCATAAGAGTAGTATAGACTATTACAAAAGCGAATGCAGTCCCATCTGATAATGTGATATCACCACAGAAGGACTCCTCTGGCCTATAATACAGTGAGGCCTATAGTTGGCTCTCGAGCTTTCACCTGCACTGTTACATGTAGGCAAGGGTAAAAGCACCCAGAACTTAATATGGCCTACCTATTTAAGTCCACCTGAAATATCAATTAAGTTAGTATCAAGAGGCAAAATTAAATTCTGTATATACATATTGTTTGAAGCTGGGCAAGTTAGGCAGAGCCTACAGGCCTAATTAAAATTACATAAAAAAGATACAGGAACCTAAACCTCAGTTTATCCGTAGCATCTTTTTATCCAGATTCCGAATTATCCGGATCAGCCGTAATTATCGGATTGCGTAATAATTTCCTACAGTAGGCCTACCAAATAAAACTTTTGAGTAAGGGCTTGAAAAATACCAGAGTACAATTATAAAGACCTCCACGCCTATAATAACTTACATAATCAGCAAAAGATTGAAAAATAACATCAATTATGCCATTTGTAGTAAAGAAATCAATGCTATACATAAGAAGAAACAACTTACGGTATCAAAAGACGTAAGCCCCATTTAATAATGACTCAAGTACATGCTCACCGGGTCAAGACGAATACTTAGGCCTATATGAACACCGTGATAAAAAATTGTATTCATAAACCTCGTAAAATGTGATAAAATACTATTAGTAAATACAAGAGCCCACAAATTTTAAGAGTGTTGTGGAAGTTAAAACATTAAATTTGATGCTATGCGGAGCAGGGAAAAGTCGGAATACCTCGTTCGACGTAATACAAACTGTACACTGCAGACGACAAAAAGTCCGAACACCTTGGAAATAAATCATATTCTTCAAAAACCATTAACTTAATATTTTAATCTTAAAACAAACTTTATCAAATATATTTTCTAATGAAATCATTCATTACAATGAAATAGTTCTCAAACTAATAATATAACTTATTGAGGTAAATGTTCACTTTCCAATGGTTGTCTAGAAATTGAACAATTTTTTTTTCAAAATGTAGGAAATTTTGCGCTGATTCCGGAAATGATAGTTTTTTCCCGCGGAAAACATCGGAAAATACCGGAAAATCGGAAAAACGATAAAATAATTTTTGGCTCCGAAGTAGGTCATGTGGGTACTCAAATTAATCGGGAGATTGAGATAAAGAAGAATATGCAAGAATTTCCAAGATTAGACGCGGATTAACGGAGTTATGGCCGGAAACGTGCTGGAAAAGTCATGGATTTGCACAAAATGGGTTAGTTTTAGGTGAGTTACGCTAAACTGTGGGATCTAAGGTTAGGTTTGGTTAGACTATGCTAGGTTATGTTAGACTATGTTAAGTTTGGTTTGACTAGGTTAAATTAAGTTTGGTTAGGTTATATTGAATTTGGATAGGTTATATATTGAATTTGGTTCGGCCCTCCCTAGATTATCTACCTATTAGGTTTGGTTATGTTAAATTAGGTTTGGTATTGTTAGATTAGGATTATAATATCACATTCTTTTTACCAACCTTATCCTTGCCTAACATAACGTTTTAAACCAATCCTAATATAACCTAAAATAATGCAACTTTTATCACAATCTAACATAACCTAACCTAACCTAACCTAACCAAACCAAATACAACCTAAACTAACATAATCAATCCCTATCTAATTTATTCCAGCCAAATCCATCTTCACATAACTTAAACAAAAGTTGATTTAAAATTTTTTATGTTTTTTGGCTTTATCTGGACTTTAGTACGTCAGATCGTGAAAATTACTGCAGATTGTTGTTCAGCGTGCAATTTCCTTTAATTTGAGTACCCACATGATATGTTTTCGACAAAGTTTGTTTTTGGTTTTTCCGACGCTTTTCCGGCCGTATCTCCGTTAATATCCATCGGATCTTGAAAATTCTTACATATTCTTGTTCAGCTCATTCTCCCGATTAATTTGAGTACCCACATGACATATTTCCACAAAAAAATGTTTTTTCCGGTTTTTCCGATTTTCCGGCATTTTCCGACGTTTTCCGCGGAAAACGACTATCATTTCCGGAATCAGCGCAAAATTTCCAATATTATGGAAAAACAATTTTTCAATTTCTAGACAACCATTGGAAAGTGAACAATTACCCTTATGGTACTTGACCAGTTCCTTAGCGAAAACGCTAACGAAATAATCGGCAACTCCCGCCGAACTGCCAACTTGCCGATCATTCATGGCCACCTAGGTTACGATGATTTTCAATGACATCTGACACTGAGAACGTTTTCAAAAACCAAAGACCACGGAAAACGTGAGTGTATTCTCTTTGACGATCCCTTGAAGCAGACACTTATAATTTCTGTTCAAAGTCACCACGTTCAATATATAGATGTGTTCGACAATTGGTAGGTTTACCTTAGTTTGACACTGTCATTTGTGTTTATAGGCCTACGTGTGAACGGACATTAAGATTCAAAATGAATGTGTGTAAATTAACATGTTGTCAAGATTCGATTTGCTGTTATCAGCATAAATAGATTCGTGATTGCTATTTAGGCGATAGTATAATGACCTTGGATTATCAGGATATGTGGATATCCAGATCAGTAGGCCTAGCCTATTCTGACACTTTAACCCTTTTAGTGCCGGAACAAAAAGTAAAAATTGTTGCATAAAGTGCCGCGCCATTTTTCACTGTTACCTGCATAAAGTGCCGTGGCTTTTTTGGCAAATTTGTAAGCGTTCAGAAAAAAATTCACCAAAAATATATTTATTAATATATTTTAATGATTTTTTTTTTACTTTTCAGCTGAATATCTGTGCTTTTTGAAAGTGACAACATAAACAGAAAATAAAAATTTTTTGATAGACATATATAAAAATAAATATAAAAAAAAATTTACCCAAACCTATAAAATCTAGGTTATATTTTATAGTTGGGTAATTTCCAATATTTTTATGTAAAAGTACATTTAAAAACAAATAAAAACCAAATATAAAACATCAATTTACTCCCATGGGTTATGAATAAAAAAACAAAAACCAAAACCTTACATTTCGGCCTTACTAACCTAACCTAACTTTCGGATTGCATAAGTTGGTGGTAGAGTTATCGGCACTTTTACCGTAGCCTAAATGGCCGAAACTAGTCTCCACTTCATTAATGTCTATTCCTTGATAGGCAATTCCTTCATTTATTGCTACATTACCAAGATTAATTTGGGATCCATTGACCGATGCACTGAGGAATGAGTTGTCGATGGACGAACAACTAGGCCTAGCTTCCAACAATTTTCGTATTCCAGATTCATTCATATTACTGTCACAAAACGCACAAAACACATCTTTAAAGTAGCTATAACAATTAAGTTTTAATAAAATTTCACTAACTGTAACCATAACAACGCGAATACAATTACAATACCGGCACAATAATTGCTAGGTAAATGTTCACTTTCCAATGGTTGTCTAGAAATTGAACAATTTTTTTTTCAAAATGTAGGAAATTTTGCGCTGATTCCGGAAATGATAGTTTTTTCCCGCGGAAAACATCGGAAAATACCGGAAAATCGGAAAAACGATAAAATAATTTTTGGCTCCGAAGTAGGTCATGTGGGTACTCAAATTAATCGGGAGATTGAGATAAAGAAGAATATGCAAGAATTTCCAAGATTAGACGCGGATTAACGGAGTTATGGCCGGAAACGTGCTGGAAAAGTCATGGATTTGCACAAAATGGGTTAGTTTTAGGTGAGTTACGCTAAACTGTGGGATCTAAGGTTAGGTTTGGTTAGACTATGCTAGGTTATGTTAGACTATGTTAAGTTTGGTTTGACTAGGTTAAATTAAGTTTGGTTAGGTTATATTGAATTTGGATAGGTTATATATTGAATTTGGTTCGGCCCTCCCTAGATTATCTACCTATTAGGTTTGGTTATGTTAAATTAGGTTTGGTATTGTTAGATTAGGATTATAATATCACATTCTTTTTACCAACCTTATCCTTGCCTAACATAACGTTTTAAACCAATCCTAATATAACCTAAAATAATGCAACTTTTATCACAATCTAACATAACCTAACCTAACCTAACCTAACCAAACCAAATACAACCTAAACTAACATAATCAATCCCTATCTAATTTATTCCAGCCAAATCCATCTTCACATAACTTAAACAAAAGTTGATTTAAAATTTTTTATGTTTTTTGGCTTTATCTGGACTTTAGTACGTCAGATCGTGAAAATTACTGCAGATTGTTGTTCAGCGTGCAATTTCCTTTAATTTGAGTACCCACATGATATGTTTTCGACAAAGTTTGTTTTTGGTTTTTCCGACGCTTTTCCGGCCGTATCTCCGTTAATATCCATCGGATCTTGAAAATTCTTACATATTCTTGTTCAGCTCATTCTCCCGATTAATTTGAGTACCCACATGACATATTTCCACAAAAAAATGTTTTTTCCGGTTTTTCCGATTTTCCGGCATTTTCCGACGTTTTCCGCGGAAAACGACTATCATTTCCGGAATCAGCGCAAAATTTCCAATATTATGGAAAAACAATTTTTCAATTTCTAGACAACCATTGGAAAGTGAACAATTACCCTTATGGTACTTGACCAGTTCCTTAGCGAAAACGCTAACGAAATAATCGGCAACTCCCGCCGAACTGCCAACTTGCCGATCATTCATGGCCACCTAGGTTACGATGATTTTCAATGACATCTGACACTGAGAACGTTTTCAAAAACCAAAGACCACGGAAAACGTGAGTGTATTCTCTTTGACGATCCCTTGAAGCAGACACTTATAATTTCTGTTCAAAGTCACCACGTTCAATATATAGATGTGTTCGACAATTGGTAGGTTTACCTTAGTTTGACACTGTCATTTGTGTTTATAGGCCTACGTGTGAACGGACATTAAGATTCAAAATGAATGTGTGTAAATTAACATGTTGTCAAGATTCGATTTGCTGTTATCAGCATAAATAGATTCGTGATTGCTATTTAGGCGATAGTATAATGACCTTGGATTATCAGGATATGTGGATATCCAGATCAGTAGGCCTAGCCTATTCTGACACTTTAACCCTTTTAGTGCCGGAACAAAAAGTAAAAATTGTTGCATAAAGTGCCGCGCCATTTTTCACTGTTACCTGCATAAAGTGCCGTGGCTTTTTTGGCAAATTTGTAAGCGTTCAGAAAAAAATTCACCAAAAATATATTTATTAATATATTTTAATGATTTTTTTTTTTACTTTTCAGCTGAATATCTGTGCTTTTTGAAAGTGACAACATAAACAGAAAATAAAAATTTTTTGATAGACATATATAAAAATAAATATAAAAAAAAATTTACCCAAACCTATAAAATCTAGGTTATATTTTATAGTTGGGTAATTTCCAATATTTTTATGTAAAAGTACATTTAAAAACAAATAAAAACCAAATATAAAACATCAATTTACTCCCATGGGTTATGAATAAAAAAACAAAAACCAAAACCTTACATTTCGGCCTTACTAACCTAACCTAACTTTCGGATTGCATAAGTTGGTGGTAGAGTTATCGGCACTTTTACCGTAGCCTAAATGGCCGAAACTAGTCTCCACTTCATTAATGTCTATTCCTTGATAGGCAATTCCTTCATTTATTGCTACATTACCAAGATTAATTTGGGATCCATTGACCGATGCACTGAGGAATGAGTTGTCGATGGACGAACAACTAGGCCTAGCTTCCAACAATTTTCGTATTCCAGATTCATTCATATTACTGTCACAAAACGCACAAAACACATCTTTAAAGTAGCTATAACAATTAAGTTTTAATAAAATTTCACTAACTGTAACCATAACAACGCGAATACAATTACAATACCGGCACAATAATTGCTAGGTTACCTATATGAAACTGACGACAGCTGACTGCAATTTCAGAATAATGTTTTAGCTGGTGCTAAAGACAGGACAGGAGAAAAGTCATATGAAACGAGAGACTGGTTAGTAGAGAGGCGTTCGGCACGATTTGCAGCCATCAAAGTAAGAAATAAATATTATATGTATAAAAATGTAGAGTGGTCCGCTTCGGTCCCGCGGTAAATTAGTGACCGAAATGTGGTGGCCCGCTCCGGTCCCACCGGCACATTAATAACATAAAACGAATGGCCCGCTCCGGGCCCTACGGCACTAAAAGGGTTAACCCGGATAATCCGAGGTGCACTGAACTAGCATGTAGGCCTATTAAATAATTGTGCAGAAGTGTCAAAGAATCATAGCATTGGCCTAGATCTAGGCCTGCACAACTCGAGAGTCTAGCCTAGGCTGATGGTAGATTACAAAATACCCTATCAGTTGACAGATCTAACACAAGTTTTAAAAATGGGTTAAAATTTAGTTCTAAAATTGACTTACCCAAAAATCATTTGAATCCTTGTCTTTCTGAAGCAACTCTTCAAAAGGAATACTGCAATTGGCTACAAAATCGTCTGGTGGGATGGCGGCATCATGAAATACTGTCAGCTGCAAGCTTTCGGCATTCTGAACTTCGTGGCAGAAATTCTCATTCCAAACAGGGTCAAACGTCTTTGGTTTTGTCGATGATCGATCTAAATGGTTTTCATCAACGTCTATTGACACATAAGGATCTATGGGTTGGTCTTCTGGCTTTCCAAACGTCATCATGTTGTGTCGTTTTTGAAAATCTGTAGGTCTCAACCCGCAAGCCTCGCATATTTTCACCCGCACGGTTCCGCTAAACATTGGCTTGGCCGTTGACACAAATCAAAACAAACTAATCTGCAGAAGACACAGGCACTATAGACCCGCACAACTGAACAATGAACAATCACATAGGAAACATAGAACAGATTTTGTAAAAAATACAGATTTTTTGACGGCCATGAACGAAGGCAGAGATAAAACTTCACTGCACTGTAATTAGCGTTCCCACAATGCTGTTCGAAACATCAGGAGCAAAGAGGTATCAATGATATATAAATTTGAATACATGTAAAGTTATTAGGAAATTCTATAATCCCTTTGTATGCTAAACACAACAAAAAATAAATATCCAGACTAAGTAGTATGGGATAAAAAACTGTTTTTAATAAACTGCTTAAGTAGACTATATATGACTAATATTACCAATGCATAACGCAGTATCTGTCACTCACCCTCGAGAACGTCTGACCGTTTGTGGCGACAGAGCACAAGACTTTATAGGTGAGGGAAAGGTGAGTGGGTGGACGTAATTCCATATCAACAGAGTTCAGCTAACACCTAGCGAAGCAGCCATGACGTCATAATTGATGTTATAGTATAGAGAAGTGGACATTGTCCTCCCACGGTAACTAGAAATACCCCGTTGCAGTAGTCCTGCATACTCAGCGAATTTCAAGTGCATGAATAAATAATTTAAATGAAGTCTCGCATCAATTAAAATCAATATACATTCAAAAGGAAGCGTGCAAAAATAATCTCCTAGTGGCTTTTAGAAGCAAAAGGCTAAAAAAAATAATAGCCTGTACTTGGCACGAAAATGCAATGTTTAAAACGGTCATATACCAGTTGACCTACTTTCTAGTTGATCACACTGACAGTTGACCTACCTTTGAAAAATAGTTAAATAAATTATATAAACCAATAGACCTACTTTCTAGTTGATCATTTTGCCATTTGACCTACTTTTTAAAAATAATTAAATAAATTGTAGAAACCAGTTGACCTACAAGACAGTTGTTCTCATAACCAGTTGACCTACTGGATGGAGAAAAATAATAAATATTGGATAAAATATAAATTTGGTTTAAACAAACTCACCTACATGCCAGTTGATCACAGTGCCAGTTGACCTACACATTCAAAAACATTTCATAAATATAATGAAATAATCAAAAACTAGTTCACCTAATAGACACTTGGTCTCAGTACCAGTTGACCTACACAAAGCTGTCTGCAAATTCCCCCCACCAAAGCTCGAATAAAGGGGAGTAAAGACTAATTTGGTACTCTATGCTATATCCGGAGGCCCGCATTGTTCCGAAAGTCATAACTCCGAAAGAGCACTGTTCCGAAGTTTTTTCGGAACAGTGCTCTTTCGGAGATATGCTTTCGTAGCAGTGCTATTTCGGAGATACGCGATTTTAACCGTTCTTTTGGCGACTGATTTGAGTCAATCTTTTAGTCTGAAAGATTCGTTCGGTTTTGTATGGTTCTTCGTTCTTATTTGATGCAATTGATCCGATTTGGGAATGCATACTACTTTAGTTCTCTGAACTCAGGCTTTTAATATAACCTTCTTAATATTTTATACGTAATTTTTGAACATAAAATTAAAGATGTGAATGATGTGATGCTCTACTTAAGGTAGGTGAGTAAAAATGAACTAATTTAAGGCTTTTAATATTAGTTATTTATGTCTAGGCCAAGAAATAGGTTGAAATTAATCTATTCCTATCCCCTTAGTTCTATTTAACATTTATAAATTAATTTTCAACTAGGATTAATAGAGACATATAGGCCTAACAAAATGTTGGTGATTTCTGAGCAGTATTTAAAGATAATAGGTAATCTTAACTTTTACCAGTCAAATTAGTGTAATGGAAATATACAAAATTCTATGGGTTTTATGGGATTTAATTGTGGAGAACTTGTCACACAATATCAAATTAGGCCTGGTTTCTAGTTGGTTGTTCTTTTGGGTTTTGCTTGCTTAACCAGAATAGGCTTAGTTGATTTATTCACTAGTGATTATGAATGAATAAAGTAGGCTAACTTAGTTGGTTGTCGAAATTGATTTACCCTATGTTCCCCAGTTTTATTCTGGTTACGTTTTAACAAACATTTAATTAATCAGAAACAGGACTAGGCCTAGTATAACCTAAGTTAACATCCTCACCTGAACATCATAAAAAAGTTGGCCTAGGCGTGGTAGAAAATCGAAGAGGAGGACAGTGTGCTTTAGTTTTAGGCCTACTAATCAGGGGCAAAACACAGTTTTTACGACTACATAAGGCCTAAACACTTAGGTTTAAACTGTAATTTGCAGTCAAATGTCCCTTAAAACAATTTTGGTTGGAAAGATAATTAGCCTAAGTTTAACTTATTCACTTAAACTTATTATCTTGATGCTTATTGGAAATTTGTTTCAAAATGTAGGAAATGTAGTGTGTAGGCTTATTATGTAAACGGTAGGATTTTTAATCAGAAATAGCCAGTTAACACCAGAAAATCTAAAAAGATCTTTTGTAGTAGGCTACATACGTGGTTGCTCAAATTAATCATGAGAACTGAACACGAATATTGAAGAGAAAATATGTATATATTTTAGGTCAAATTGTAACGGAAATCGCAAGCTGAATAAGAATGTTAAGAAAGTACGTTTTTATGATTAAAAAAACAGCAGGCCCCAGCTGAGATGACTTAAATCATGAGCTCATGATGACTCATGGTGGCTCAGGAGGCCACTATTGAAAGTCAGTCAATTGTTAAACTACTACTACAAGTAAAAACGGCTACTTTTACTTGGGCTAGTTTATGCTACCATATATTTAGATAGAATTGATTAGCTTAGGTGAGATTGAGAATCAGTTAAGGTAAGGTTAGTAACAGTACGTTACGATAGGATTGGTTCATAAGCTTTAATCGTTAACATTAATGTCGTTGAGGTTCATGGGAACTTGAATCTTAGAACCTAACCAAACATTACCCAACTTATTTCAAACTCGAAAAGTGACTCGCCAAGGGAAAAGGGACACTAACTTCCATTTTTCAAAATTGAGTTACTGTATGGTCCCTAGTTAATAATTTATTAGTATTAAAAATTATTTCTAACTTCTATTTTACGTAAACTGCTTGTGTTAAGTTATTGGCCATGTTTTACACATAATTTTGCTGGAAACTTAAAGGTAGTAAATATTAACCTACCATTGAATTCGTGTCAGTTTTTTGCAATTTTTGTCGAACCTTGGTAGATGGGGTGCCGTGGGTAGGGTTTAACGGGGGATTTATAGGTGATAAATTTCCTACATTTCAGAAAAATTCAAGAGGAGTGCAAATTCAAGAGGAGTGAATAATTACCTTAAGACATGTTAAAAAACATATTCAAAGAAGTTATTCAAGTAGGCCTGTTTACTCAATCAACCATTCTATTATGTATGTGTGCATTCATGAGCAACAAATGTTGGTGTGTTCAAATTTGAGAGTGATTGCAAAAATAGTTCTTGTAACTTTTTTTTATTTACAAATTTGACGCATTATAGCCTATACAATATGAAATTATAGTCAAAACAATAAAGATAATATTATTAGGCTTACCGGATGGTGGAACTTATGTTTTTTTTAATGCTGTCACTATTGTTCAGTTCTTCCTGCATCAACGATTAAAAGGGGTCGTTAAATAGTTAGCTTAATTTAGGGACTGGTATATAGTGTAAACTTACTGTATGTCTTCCAAGATTTTTTATAGACCTAACAGTACTTAGTTATTATATGGAGGCCACTATTTTCTGAGAGATTTTGTTTCCTGTATACCAAAGATAACCATATAATTTGAAAGAACATACATACGTTGATTGACTTAATGTCCAATTTTGACATAATCATGATGAGCGGTCTTTATGTTCTGCCTCTCATAAGACAGTGATGTTGGGGAGGATTGAGCTGAACGCGTCGCCTTCGCTAACGGCTAAAACACGTCGCCACATGTACGGCAAGCCTTATACAGCATGCTACAGCGGTTATGTTAGGTTGGGTTAATGTAAATGTGTTAGTAGGACTTTCCTTGTTTCGTTACGAATCGAACCAGATGAGTCATACCTTTGACGGTGACATGGGATGCGCGCACTCCGCTCAATGACCTTACCTACTTGGAAGGGATTTGGCGGGTAAAAGTATGACTCATCTGGTATCGTTAGATTCGTGGCAAAACAAGGAAATTCCTATATTTATGATAACCCAATCTAACATAACCGCTGCAGCACGCTGTATAAGGGTGGCCTCCGTATAATACCAAAGTACCGACCCAACTATTACAATTGCTACACCAACTAAAACAAGCAGAGACAATCAGGAGACTGACACATTCTTTCTCCCGTAAAGCAAGGAAATCTACAATAAAATAAAACAAATTTACAATTAACAATATTAAGTACTTAACAATATTGTTTTTAATAATATTATTATTAAAAATAATATTATATTTTAAAATAATATAGTAATTAACGGATCTTTTCCGTTATACGTATACCACTATTCCAAATTTCTCCTTCAACCTTGATTTTTGACCGAGCACCATAAACTTGGTCAAATAATTTTTATTAATCGTTTTAAAATTGAAATACCTTGTAAGAATATTTTACCTGGGGTTTCGTTATCTTAATTACTGTTATGTTTGTCTAGACGCGATAAGCCAGCATCTGGCCGTCTAGCGGCCCCACTTGCAGTTAGTTAGGTTAGGTTAGTTTAGGTAAGGTTAGTTTAGGTTAGATTACTTAACCTTACCTATCCTAACCGAACTTACCAAAATCAAGCCTGGAAAACAAACCCGAAACAGTGGTATACGTATAATGGAAAATATCCTAACTAACAATATTATTTTTGAGTTTTATTAAAATTGGTTAGTAAGTGAGAGAGATGTCAGTTTTTAAATATATTCAACTATCAGTTGCCCGTGGCTTCGCTCACGACACATAGCGTGAAACAGCTGATCTTGCCACCGCTCTTAGAACTGTCAAATTAGTACCCACAGCTGTTTACATTTTTGTGTTTAAATGTTTACATCCTGATAAAATATAAACATTGAAACTTAAGACGATCATGGGGCGTAGCCCGAGGGGATTTCAAGGAAGTGAATAGGCCTATGTGTTTCCCAGGTTCAAGATCTACCTCTGTGTGAAATTTCAACCCAGTCGGTTCAGCATTTTTTTTGCGTTCACTTGTTGCCACATCTAAACATACATACAGAAACCACCTCTTCTTTATAATAGTATAGATAAGAATAACGTTTGGCAATGTATGGTACTGAGTTTACCACAAAACCTAAGTATCAATTTTCTCCGCAACCAGTTAATGTAAACTAATAATTCAAAATACAGGAACATTTATTTTTTCAAGCCAAATTTAATGGTTCAATTAGTATATTTTTTAAAGTTAGTTTTTTATAAAATTTGAAAAAAAATAATTTTTTAACTCTTCTAGTTTCAGCTGAATACCGTCGGTCTCATAGTAAGACCTAAGCGCAGGACCATCATAACTTTTCGTTTCGGGGCCCGAAGACACAAAAAAATTGTTCAAATTTCTAACTATATAGGCCTATATCTACATGTGTATGTAAGTACACAAAATAGAACTGGTAACAATGGTCCGATCGGAATGAAATTTGACAAAGACATGTAAAAGAGCAATGTTTCAGAAAAAAAACCTGCCAAAATCGGTTTTTTGCTTCTTACAGAGAAAAATTATAGCAATCTAATTTTGGTTTTAACCATTGAATTCAGTTTGAAAAAACAAATAATTTGTTATGTTTAGGTCGGCAGGGATCAGGACAGCTGCAGAAAGACACAAGTAGGCCTAACTTAAGATGCTATCACGGGCCGCAGCAGTGCCGGGGGCCAGGTCTTATTTTACCAGGCTTAAGGCAGAAGATGAGATGCAGCATGCTCAAACACCTGGTAAGTTGTGCATACCTATTACTTGAGGAATTTATTTGGCATATTACCATAGTGTAATCAAACTCTGACCATTGGCGGCTCATGAATTTATATACTGAGTGTTCACAGTTAAAAAATATTTACAATATATAAATGGTTTACGTTATAGAGGGTGTCCACAGAGCGGGAATTTCGGGAAAACCGGGAATTCTACGGGAATTATTTTTCACCAGGAAATATGTGTGAAATATAATGAATTTCGTCTAGAATATGCAGGGGTGCTGATCCCCCCCAAGAGCTATGACGCCAATCCCCCCCAAATTTTCAGAATCTATCAAATATCCCCCTTCCGCACAACATATATTAATGACATCCTATTTAAGCACAGGACATTAAAAATAATCTGGGTTAATTTAAGTTACATCACTTTCAAATTATAAACACTTTTCCGCCTAAAAGTTAATAATATTAATTATTAAAAAATTTATTATTCTTATTGAACTTCGATTTTATTAGTCGTCAGTTATTTCCGGAACATTGTCTGGGGGAAGAAGACAAACCATTAACCGAATCCCAACAAAAAAAGAGTGTTTGGTTCTGGGGGGGGGGGCTTTAACCATTCTTGAGCATTGGCCCGAAAATCAGCTGAAATTTACTTACATTTAAACAACACAGTAACATGACTGTATGAAATTAAAAAAAAGGTTTTAACCAAGAAAGAGAGGCGACCAAATGATTTTGGTTACCTATTGACGTTTCTTTGTTACCATGACAAAAAATTGCATTAGCCTATCGTCATTGACCTCAAAGTTATTATTAAACTCACGGGGTACATTAAAATATTTGTGAAAGAATGAGTTAATAAACCTTGTTCTCCATTTGACTTGTTTTTCTTGAGTTACGTTTCTTTTAAATTGTGTTTACGTTTAAAGCTAATCAAGAGGAGTTAAATGACAACTATGACAATAGTTTTTCTTAAATACAGACTGTATTCCACATGTTACATCTATTCAGTTATAAATCTAATGAATATTACAATGAGTAAAATAATATATTTTCTATATAAACTGGGTGTCTAAGGCCCGCGTTACACTATCAAATATTTTATAATACCCCCGTTGCAGGAGACCTGCATACTCAGCAAATTTTCAAATGCAAAACAACATATTTCAATCCAACATAGCGAGATTTGACATGTTTTGGTAAGCTCCATAAGTATAACATGGGGAATGAGTATGCAGGTTTGCTGCTACAGGTATATTAAAACTGAGTGGTTTTAATTTAATAATTAGTAGATCTGAACTAGAAGAAGCTATTTACCAAGTTTTATTAAGATTTGTTGGGAAATAACCGAGATATGGAAATTTACTTATTTCCCATAAGGTTAACATTGGGACAACGTACTGTGTTTACCACTTTCAATATCTTGGTAACCAATGGACATAGAGGGGTGATTCAAAATACCAAATTGTTTGATTTTTTGAGCTGAATTCAATGGTACCAATAAAAATTCGATAAATTTTATTTTTCTATGTAAAAAACTCATAAAACCCATTTTTGGGGGGGTTTATCCCCCTTAACCCCCCCTCCCAGTGATCCGATCGGGCTGTTTTACGAACTCGTCCGAGGGATTACCACTTTACATGTCTGTACCAAATTTCATTAAGATCGGACCATATTTACGGCCGCTATCGTGCCGACAGACACATATATATATATATATATATATATATATATACATACATATATATATATAGATAGATAGATATATAGATATATATAAAAATTCAAATGAATGGTGTTTTTTGCTTCTGGTGGCCCCAAAACGAAAAGTTTTCATGGTCTTGGGCTTAGGTCTTACCATGAGACCTACGGTAATAGCTTCTTCCCTATAGGGGAAATTCGCTAAAACCCATTCAAGTTGGGGAAGCCTGAAAGTTGTTGCAAAAGCCTATATGGCTTAATGAAACCCCTTTTTATCTATTTATCAACGGTTGATTTATTATTCTCTTTTGCGTCCTCATCATCTTCAGATTCTTTTTTGTCATCTTCATTCTTGCTAATGGACGACCGATTAAAATTTTGCCTTATCACCATTTTTACTTTTCCCCCCTAAAATGTGATGGTTCTTTTTAAAGTCCCCCTCTAGAAATAACCTGTGAACTTCAAGGCTATGTAGAAGGGGGGATAATTAGTTTTTATATTAGTTGACTGATTGAAGTTTTAGTTGTATAACCATTTTTTCATTTCCTTCCTAAAAAGGCCCTGTTCATTTAAACACACCCATCCCCCAAAACAACTATCTTTATAACGTCAAAGCTATATTGAGGGGGAATCATTAATGTTGCTATTAGGTGACCGATTGAAGGCTTTGTTGTAATACCAGTTTTAAATTTCCCCGCTAAAAAGTAACAGCAATGTATACAGAACAGTCCATTTCAACGCAACCTCCCCCCCTAAAAATAATCCTTAAAACGTCAATGCTGTAATGGGGGGGAATAATTCATTTTGCTATTAGATGACTGAATGAAGATTTTGTTGTGTTGCCAGTTTTATATTTCCCCGGTAAAAAGTATGAATGAAAGAATGAATGAAAGAAAAGTTTATTCCCATACAAACTTAAGCTACTGACATGAAAAATAACAAAATGATTGTAAACATAAATCGTTTATAAATAATAAACTAAACTAAAATATACATAATTGTTGTAGCCTTTAGTGAAAATGAAAGATAAGGAAATCAGCAGACATAGGCAGGTACTGCCTGTGCGTCCGCTGGGTTGCTTTACAAATTATAACTAAGACCACAAAATTGGGAATAATTAAAAAAATGTTAATAAGAATAGTTGAGGTTGAAGTACGGTAGGGAATTTAAAAGTTGCTATATCTGTTTTATGAAAAAATTCTTGACTAAACTCAGAACTTAAAAAAAAAAAAAAACTTGAGTAAAGGTTGGTGGGAAATAACTATCCTGAATCCTGCCGGCAAGCAGGAGAGAGAGGTGCGGTCGGGGGGGGGGGGGGGGGGGGGGAGAGAAACAGTAGGTGCAAAGGTCGGGTCAGACACGTCTGCAATCGGCCGTGATGATAGCATCGGCGTTGTCCGTACCTAAGCTGAAGATAAATTCATTTACTCGGATTTTAAACAAACTTAGGGAGGGACATTCAAAAATCTTAAGGTTACTAAAAAAGTTACAAATATTGCGGTAAACTATGTGTGAGATGTAAAATGAGTTAGTCGTGGAAAAGGTGTAATTAATTGGCAAAACCGTGATTCCAATTTTTGAAGAATATCTAGTGTTGTGACTGTGGGAGATTTCTTGAAAAATGACGCCATGGTTTTTGAAAATATTAATTAAAATACTCTTTAGGTATAATTGACGAACTGTAAAGACAGATATTTCTGCAAACAGAGCGTCAGTCGGGTATCGTCTACATTTCCCAAACCCCATTTTTAAGACAGATTTTTGAGCTACATTTAAAGGTTCTAGTATACTTTTATAACACCCGCCCCATGCCATTATACCAAATGACAACAAAGATTGAACGTAGGCATAGTAAGCCATCTTTAATTCCTTAAATGTTAAAACTTCATTCATTTGTTTGAAAGCAAAAATAAATTTTCGGATTTTATTTCTCAAATAAAAAATGTGATCGTTCCAATTTAATCGCTCATCAAAAAATACACCCAAATATTTATATGAGTTTACCTTTTCTATAAAATCACATTTACAAACAGTACTACGGTAATCGTCACAGTCGTGAATGATGAGGTTATCTAAATCGTAATCTGTATTCTTGTTTATAGATATTGGCATGAACTTTGTTTTGGAAACATTTAAGGAGAGAACATTTTGACTTAACCATTTTTTTACTATCATAAGATCATGCATAGCCTTTTCTTTTACCTCGGGCCAGGTCTTTCCCTGGAGGAAAATGAGGCTGTCGTCTGCAAATAAAAATAATTTTCCAAATAAATTTAATTTTGAGATGTTATTGATATATATTAAAAAAAGTACTGGCCCAAGATTGCTGCCTTGGACCACCCCGTAGTCTACTGGCATTCTATCACTACTTATATCAAAGATAGAAACATACTGTGATCTATGTGAAAGGTAACTTGCGAACCAAGCGTGGGCGTTGCCCCGTATACCTATTTCTTCCATTTTACCAAGTAGTTTTGAACGATCTACAGAATCAAATGCCTTTTTCAAATCTAAAAAAATTAACAGTGGGTGATTTTTATCTGAAATCGCGTGATTCAATTCTTTATTAATATCAAACAAAGCATCTGAAATATTTTTGTCCCGACGAAACCCGTACTGGCGCTTGCTGAGAATATTATTTGTTTGTAGATAAAAAATTAATTGATCTTTCACTGCCTTCTCAATTATTTTAGTAAAAACGCTGAGCAAAGAGATTGGCCGGAAATTATTCTTGTTCGTGATGTCGTTCGATTTATATAATGGAAAAACTTTAGCTAACTTAAAACAATCTGGGAAAACACCTGAAATGAAACTATGGTTTACTATATGGAGCAGCGGATAACAAAGTGTGTCAAAGTTATTTTTTAGGACGTCGGCCGAGATACCATCATAATTACTGTACATTTCAATGCACCCTCCCTCCTCAAAATAAGTTTTAAATCGTCAAAGCTATATTGGGGCTAATTATTAATTTTACTTTTTGAAGTATACCAAAGCAAATTTGCATTTCCGCCTAGAAGTAGTTTGAGTAATTCATCGATAGGAAACAGGACAGGTTGAAAGAATGAATTTGTGTCCGGTTGAAGAGAGTCTCGTGGACTGAGCCAGTGTGGCTGCTTGCGTGCCGCGGCCACCACGGAAGAAACAAGTGTACAGGAACGCTGACAGTATTCACTGGACAGTCGTGCCGTGCGGGCATGTCAATGCTGTGTATCGCTATATCGTGATCCGGAATAATAATTCTGCTAAAAGACTGTTTGGGACATGGCGAGAAATAAACTCAAGGAGAGACTTATAATCTGCCATATGTACCTACATTAAAATCTGTAATACTACAATAAATAAACAAAACAAGAAAGGAATGCTCTCAAGAGACAAGATTAAGGGGAAAAAAGAAAGGAAAAGGAAAGGGAAACCAAGTGATGTCGCAAAGATAGGGACTTGGGAGAGGAAAATACAAAATGAAAAAAATCCCTATATCGTACATTGAAAATAAAAATGTTATTTATTATTTTATTTTTGTATTATATATATATAAATTCAAATAGTGAAGCAATTAATTTATGTTTGACAATTTATTGGTAAAATTAGTAGTAGTACATTTTACCTCTACAGTAAACCAAAAAATCCCCCCCCAAAAAATTCTATGACGCCATTGGCGTCATAATCCCCCCCTGTAGGCACCCCTGAGAATATGGGAACTCTGGTTTTGACACAAATGCGTAAAGTAATGGAGGGACGATTTTCATGTTAGAGATTTTTATGTCTCTGAAAGGAAAAACAGCAAAATTATTTGCGTATAAAATATAAAAGAATTTTTTTCAGTTTCTATTAATTCTACCACCAACCTATTTCACAAAATCATTTTTGCGCCAGACAGCTTGGGACAGAAGATTAGAAAGCAACAAAAAGTGGTTACGTGTGCATGCGTATTTGGCCAAGCACAATAAAACCGGAAACGATGAGACCATCGTGTAGTTTCCTTAAGACTTCCCTGTTCCTTAAGGCGAATATCAATAAAAGCGTGGGACTGAGCTAAACCGAAGAACATAATTTTAGATACATTTAGATACATTACTTTGAAATGGCGACCTACCGAGGTAGGTATTTTAAGCCAAGTATGAATGACAGATGAGTGAAGGATGATTGTGGCGCGATCTTGTAGTCTTGTTACTGACTAAGGCCGACATGTTCTTTAGACAGGACTGTTAATTAATAGCCCAACAGCCAATGGCAACTATGGGACCTACATTTCAACATGGGATCTGAACCAAAATTTTGCCTGGTTTACATGTTACAAACTGTAACATGTAAATATTACGAATTGTGAAATGATTTATTTATTGATAACACAGAAAGATTATTATTGTATAACTCATAACAATGATAGGTACTTTGGTATTATACGGAGGCCACTATTTTTAGAGTTTTTTTTTTACTGGATACAAAAAAATAACTATATAATTGGAGAGAACACACTTTAATTGACTTACTGTGCCAATTTGACATAATTATGATGAGCGGTCTTTGTGTTCTGCCTCCCAGAAGGCAGCGATGTCGGCGAGGTAAAGCGTCACCGCCGCTAGCGGCAACCCCGATCGCTACCCTTAAACAGCGCGCTGCGGCGGTTATGTTAGGTTAGGTTATCATAAATATGTTAGAAAGACTTTCCTGGTTTCGTTACAAATCAAACGACACCGGATGAGTCATACTTTCGCCCGCCAAATCCTGTAGCAGGCAAGTGATGCACACACTCCGGTCAGCAACCTGACCTAGGCCTACTTGGATGGGATTTGGCTGGCGAAGGTATGACTCATCTGGTATCATTCGATTCGTAACGAAACGAAAGTCCTAGTAACATATTTATGATAACCTAACCTAACATAACCGCCGCAGCGCGCTGTATAAGGGTGGCCTCCGTATAATACCAAAGTACCCAATAATATTCTACTTTCTACAGACATTTTTTAATTCTGTTTGAAATTAATTGGAGTAATCATATACCGTACCTTAAAATCCTTACTGTTTGTTTTCCTGTAATAAGTGGGTGAGAGTTAAATTTCCTATTAACCCTCTTTTTGTAGAGATAAAAATGTTGTACAAGTAAAAAATTTGTCAAAGATTGTAATTTGTCAGAACAATATTTTCGCTATCTTTGATAAAGCAATTAAGTTTTTTAAGCAAATAATCAAAGGTAGATCACAGTATTCACAATCGTTTGAAATAGCGGATAAGGAAAAATAATTTATAGTGAAGGGTGAGTATTTGACTTTCTAGTAATTACTTGACTTTTTACAATCACGAGACGAGTAGTTAAACTATTTGGAAAAATAAGTCAAGTAGTTAGTGAGTATTTTCATGAAATTTCGTCGGTAAGATAAATTGTGATCTATTTTTTAACACGACGTAGGCCTAATACGCGATAAACAAAAGGAAGAGTTCTGCTTGACCAAAATATTCTGTAAACTGATAAGAGAAAGGACGTAGTCAAGTTTCAGCAAACACGATCCCTTAGATGGAATTCGGAAAACGGAAATTAAACTATGTTAGCTTGGACCATGAAGAACCCTGCACACATACGAGTTATCAAATTTAATTCAAAATTTAGCTCTTGAATTGATTTCCGCACTGATTCTCTTTGTCTTTTTTTATTATAAAAATCAGAGGAAAATATGAAACATCATTGATTATTATAATGACAACTAGGTCTAGTTGAGGTTTTTCCATATTTGCAATACCTCTTATCTGATCACAATGGCGACCTCTGCCAAACAATGTAATGTAGCATGGAAGGGTGGGGGTGTCAAAAGACGACAAACAATACCCCCCCCCCCCACCGACTGCTCTGAACCTATGCCCCAAAGTAGACCGATTTTTTTTAAATATGCCGATTTTTTTGGTTTTTTATAAAATAATATTAAGATTATCCAGAATGAAGTATTAACCGTTTCGATAAGAGAAATTGATGCAAGAATATAATTTATTTTATTTCAAAAACAAAAACTACATGACAATTTTATTGTTACTATGCACAACTACACTAGAACCTTGATAAGAAGACTCTCAAGGGTATTCTGGAAAGAGTCTCGTTATCAAGGGAGTCTTCTTATCGAGGTTCGAGTTAACAAGACATTAAGAGTCATTACAGTATCAAGGAGACTTGAAAATTGCACTTGTAATTAAGGATTTTGTGTTATCGAGTGTCTTCTTATCGAGGTTCTATTGTACCATTGATTATCCACATCAATAATCAGTGCAGTAACCATTAACCATAAATCAATAATCAATAACCATTGCAAATGTGGATAATCAATGCAACTACTCGACTCTACTTGACACTCGTGTAGTTGGTCCACCCCTTTTAAGAAGTATTAATTTTAAAACTAATTTAAAGGCTTCCGATTTGTACGGTAATTTTTGAATTTTTGATTTATTTCGACTTTTATAACTTCGATTTGATATTTTAACCGATAGAGGCCTGTTCTATGATAAATGAGGTATAAAAATCGATAGAGACCGGAATTTCGATATTTTTTACCCTTATCGGTTATTTTGGAAGTAGTGAAAATTTTTCTCTGCCGACAAGAGGTCCCCTTTCGCTTTCCACCTCACATGTTATCAATGAGAACCCTTGTTGATTTTCTTCATGTTTTAAGCTCATGAATGATTAAATATACATTTTAATGTATTTTTTACAAAACTTATTCACACAATACTATTCCCTAGTTGTGTTGATTGCTCACTGTAGAAAATAAATCCTATGGAAATTCTCTGAGTACACATGTCTGCTGCAATGGGGGTATTTTTATAGACAAATGTCAATTGGAAAAAGTTCACAGGTTCCACGACAGATTGTTGCACTTTAGCTGGAATTTCAAAAGCCTCCTGTGCATAGGCTTTTCATGGGGTATTTTCCTAACCCGCAAAAGGCTCTTCTAGAGAGTAATAGCTATAATTGTATACCAAATATATATATTTTTAAAAAATTCTGGAGTTCTGGATATGCTATGTAGAAAATCCTCAAAAAATCCTTTATCTACGACCATTGCAATAAGCACCAATTACGGTATTACAATAAACATTATAATGATATGCATTAAAACACCAAAAACCAAGCAGTACTCTAATGACGACTTTAGAGTACTGGAGTCACTTTAGAGTACTGGTTCTAGACCAATGAGAGCTCGGCATTTGACGGAAGTAGTGTCATAATAACAATTACGCAATTCGCACATCAGCTGATTGTCGCATTACGATTCATGTTTGAGTTTACTTATCCCATCAGCTGATTGCTCCACAACGATTCATGGTTCAGTCTGCTTATTTGCCTAACCTCAAATTTTAGTTGACCTATTCCATTATTATTAAAAGTCATGAGTTTTGTTTAACTTCGGGGAAATTTTGTTGTATTATGTTGGTCGTAGATAAAATAGTGTATGCAACGATTGTATTATGCCTTTAAGCCACTCGTGAGATATTTAGAACACTCGCTTCGCTCGTGTTCTAACTTACATCTCACTCGTGGCTTAAAGGCATTCATTATACAATCGTTGCATAAACTACTATTAATAATACAGATCAGTCAAATATGCATAAAAGTTTTTACAAAAAAAATTGTTATACATTGTACTGTACTTTCTTTGGGTTTAATCATATACCTATAGAGAAGTCTTTTTGTTTCAGGAACACCGCTATGTTGTCTCTGCAAATGAAGATGAACTTCAACTACTGTGCAATTTCACCTAATTTGTTCTGTTGATAATTTTATATTGCTAATGTTATTTTCAACAATATGAAAACCATTAATTTATTCAGTTTATGAAGGAACGGTTATTGTATAAAAAAAGTTATCATGAATAAACAGTTTATTAATTTCATTAATTACACTTCTTTATCCCTATTTCATTACAGTTTCTTAAAAACCCTATGTAATTTAAACCATGAGGGTTCCGAGTTTGTGAATCCCTCTGGGTTATCAAAAATAAGGACCAAAAGTAAGATGTCCATACTGTTTTGAAAATTTAAATTTATCTATTAATTTAAACTAGATTGCTCAGTTGCAGCTTTGCTTGCAAACACTGCAATCTGTGGTTTACTTTTAGAACTATTTCAAAGCTTGACCATACGAAGTTCAGTTGTAAAAACAAAATGAACTCAGCTTGTTCAAATGCCGATGGATAGCGCCACAGTTCTTAAAAACTGCTGCTGATCTTACTGTACTTTAGTGATGCTCTTTTAAAAATTCTGAGACGTATTGACAAATTTCCATAAAATTTGACACCTGAAACGTCAAAATCCGTTAAGCCATTATTGAGGTTTGACTGTAAAAGAAAACCGCTTGTGTATTAACATATAGATTACTTAATGTATTAACATATAGATTACTTAATGGAAATCTGCTGTTAAATCACACCTTACAACTCCAACTTCCACAAATACATAATGGAAATTTTAAGATAAAAAAATTGATAATAGAGAGCCATAGATGGCACCATGATTACTAATCAGACTAATGCATTAAGTCTATAACATAGTGTGTTAACGCTCGTAAAAATATGTTCAGGTATCAAGAACATTAAACTATACTGGACCAGAAATTTTTCTCATATATGTTGTGTCCTTCAGTCTGTTCCATTTAATATGACAGTTCTTATTATAATCAGATGTAATGATAACAAATTTTGTTATCATTGGGTGTGTTCAGCTGCAGTCACCGGTGGGTAATCTACAAACCTGTAAAGTGAACGGTAGTGGTGGATTTACAACCCACCGATCATTGTTGAGCATCCACCGATGTTGTATTTACGGTGGATTCGGTAAGTAACCGGACATTGTTGATTGGCAAGATGCGGTGGATTTGCCTATTATGGACTATGGTAACCGGTTAATCACTAGTGACCGCGGCTGAACCCACCCATTGTATATTTACTTTCAATTCCTTTACAAAATATCAATGTACCAATAAAATTATTTTAAATATTTCCATTATTTTTACATTATTCCTTGTTAAATAATATTAGAAATTCAAATTCAAGGACATTTTAATACAAGAAAGCTCTTATCCACTTAAAATAAGACAGTATAACAACATAATTGGCAGAACACGAATTATCAGTATCAAGCATAATTTATTTGTTGCAAGTGGAAATAACACTTCATTAGACCAGTTCTCTTAAAATACAAGTAATAGTACTCTAGTTTTTACAGATACATTATGAAATTGCAAAATTCAATTGATAATCAAGAGCTCTATGGCACGATGATAAGTAGATTTACTCAGATAACTAGATTTATCAGTAAGATAAATGTAAAAATAACTATTTGGAATATTGAAAGTTTTTTTAATTGTCATGTTACTTGCCGACGATCAAAGCTCAAAAATTGAATAAACACTTTTAAGAAATTGGAGAAGCAATTTATAGTATGCATTAAAATATTTACTTATTTATTTTATTACTATTGTAAAACATACAAGTATAATATACAGGGTGTCCCGAAATTATGGTAAAATATTTTAGTATATGATAGTACAGGTAAAAATAAGAAAAAATGTTCATATAAACATAGGTCCAAAAGTGCTTCGTTTTCCGTCTGTGTGTCTGTTTGTGATTTTTACATATTTAATCATATCTCATGAACCTCTTAACGTATAAACTTCAAACTTGGTACATGGATGACCACTATTAAGCCCTATTTTCGTATGTAGTATCAAATTTCTACTTTGTACCATTTCAAAATGGCGACTATTTTTTGTTTTCAAAGCTAAATACCTTAAAAACCGTAACTTTTAGAAAAATTATACAAGAGACAAAAAAGTTGTGAAATTTAATCCAATTAACGCTGATATTAAGATTATGATGATCGGACTCTAATAACGGAGAAATATTAACTTTTCTGAATAAAAACATGGTCTTTTAGAACAAACTGTCAGAAATGTCCATGTTTTTATTTGGAAAAATTAAAGTTTCTCCGTTATTAGTGGTCCGATCATCATATTCTTAATATCAACGTTAATTGGATTAAATTTCACAACTTTTTTGTCACTTGTATAATTTTTCTAAAATTTACGGTTTTTAAGATATGTAGCTTTGAAAACAAAAAACAGTCGCCATTTTGAAATGGTACAAAGTAGAAATTTGATACTTCATAAAAAAATAGGTCTTAATAGTGGTCATCCATGTACCAAGTTTGAAGTTTATACGTTAAGAGGTTCATGAGATATGATTAAATATGTAAAAATCACAAACAGACACACAGATGGAAAACGAAGCACTTTTGGACCTATGTTTATATGAACTTTTTTTCTTATTTTTACCTGTACTATCATATACTAAAATATTTTACCATAATTTCGGGACACCCTGTATGTATGTACTCCACAAAATTACATGTCATCATAGTTTTGATAAAATATTTTAATCTATTTGTAAAAGAAGTTTTTAAAATATACAGCGCATGAAAGACTTATGTCTTAACCACTTAACACTAATTTTTAATGTTTATCAATGGTGACTTCAGAATTATATTTTTAAGTTTTCTAGTTCTGTATGGGACATATAATTAAAGGTTCTGTACGGGACTCGTATGAATGGAGGTTCAAAATCAAGTAATTTTTATATTATGACTGACGGGTGTTGTTATTTCATTACTAATTAGTACCGAATTAAGAACTTATTTGTGAGTACGGTATTTTGTGTTTAAGTTGATGCAGTATGCTCACGTTATGTACAAAAATGTTATTCTTAAAAATTACTTGATTTAGGCTAAAAAAACTACTGACTTATCAAAGAAAACAAACAAAATGAATGTTAAATATGTAACATCTTCACTGAAATCTTCTGACTGCACGCTCTGATTTGTGCAGTCAGAAGATTTCAGTGAAGATATCATTTTATCCAGTGCCGCACACCACCAGAGACCATCTCTCCAAGTTTTAATGTTTAATGGTTGGGTTTAAGTTGGAGGACATTAAAAGTGAAATGTTAACAGTTTTTTAAGTGGGATTGAGATAGGGTTACTATTTTCGAAGGAGATTTCACTAAAATAAACAGGAAAAAATTATTTTTATCTGCCTGCTCTGGAGGCTCATCTATATTCTGGAATGAACGAGCAACGAAAGTATTCGCGACATACTTATTTTTACCATAATATTTCAGTTTTTGCACTGAATTCCAGATAACCCGTCATTTTACTTCACACCTCATCAAGTCGGATGTTCCACAACACGATTCGACCCTAGGGAATTTTGGTTTTGTTTCTGTTGTTGCATCACTGTATTGCTTAACAGTCTTACCACGTTCAGGGAAAACACAGAAAAACAGGGGCGAGTGATCGCCCCTACGAAAGTGCAAAATTAATAAAATCAAATTTAATCCTTTGATTTCAATAATAATAATATTTTTTATATAGATAACATTCTGGGCAGACTTATTGTGGTCGTAGAAGAGTACGTAATCCCTCTAAATAATCTATTATTGTAAGAAATATTTAATAAGTACATTTTATTTTAGCCTGGATGTTTTGAAACAGCTATACTTAAATTGTAAGGGAGATGGTGGCAGTTTTTTAATAACCTCCATAAATATAATATTATACAATGGTCCCGTTTACGGCCGAACGAAAATTAAATGTTTCCTCTGCCGCGGTTAACGTCTACCTATGACTTGTTTATTATTTTTGGGGCTACAATAAGTAAATTTTAATTAAAATTTGTGATTGTTAGGATACTAGAAAAATTTTTATGTTAAACACCCATCTTCCGCTTAACTACTAATAACAAGGATTACTATAATTTTTAATAAAATTGTTTCAGCAGTTTTTGAGAAATTGGAATTGTTAGTTTTTAGAATTCATTTAGGTAATAACTTCCCTTAAAAATTTAAAAAGTCAGTATTTTGTATTATAAATCCTAGGGATAGAGGTTTAGTACATATATGCCGAATTCAGTCAAAATGAGACAATGTATTTGGCGTATGTTTGCATCCACGCACACTGACATAGGCCCACAAGCACACTTTCACATTTTTCGGACGGAAGACAAGTTCCAAAAACAAATTCTGAGTTATTCAATTTAGGCAACACACTGAAACCAATATTTTGACTAATTATTACTCAAATTCCACATTTTTAACAAAAACATGCTCTAATTTAAAGGGAGTATGGTGAGTAACATGAATAAGGTACTTTTTTACACAAGACAATATAAAATATGTGTTTAAAAGAATTATTTTATACTAGTATTCAACCAGCTATGTTTTCTCAGAGGCAAACTTATTTGGTCTTTCGTAGTTCGTGATTTTTTAAAGCATAGTTTTCTGATCGGAATCATATGAGAGATCTTGCATAAAATTAGTATATGTTCTTATGGAGTTTGGAGTTATGGAGTGAATCCAACATAGCAACCGATTTCAACCTTCTCTTAAAATAGCTTATTGAAAATAATAATAATAATAATATCTTTATTGTTTCGACAAAAATTTTATATTGCATGAAAAATATTTTGTATACAGTACCCTAAAATGTAACACACTGAAAACCTGGACGTAACGGATGAATTTTGACGCTATGCACCCCCTATTTATTATTATTTTAATAATTTTCAATAAAGGTTCTTAAACCAACATGGTGTTATGTAGCGGCTATTTATTTTTAACGGACATTTTTCTTAATTTAAAAATAACAAATCTGAATGTTATGAAACATGCACATAAACATGTATTACAGCTACAGCGCTATTCATTGATATCAAATAAATATAGACGTTCTTCGTTCTACAAGGCATGGAAGTTTGAAAACGTCCCGAATCTTAAAAATAAGCTCCGCGTGTCAAAATGAAAAGGATGCATCAGAATTATTTTTAAATATAATCTAAGTTATCAAATTATTGCCAATTGAAGCATGAAAGAGGTAATTTGTAATAATTTTTTTGTTATTTAATCAAGCTGAACGCTAATATTTTTAAACTGTACTTTCACTTATACTGTACATAACATTTTATTAGAATATTACATGTTACAGATCAATAAACATCTATTGGGTTATATCAACCAATATTAGTTACTCTATGGTGAAACTAAGTCGATTGGGAACAAGTTCGAGTTAGAGATCGACTCTCATGGTTGATCTGTTAAAATGAGTCGTTCTTTTCGGAGCAGTGCCTTTCGGAGGTATGATCTTCGGAGATATGCCCTTTCGGAATTATGCCTTAAAAAACACATATTTTGTTTCGGAGATATGCTTATCGGAGTTATGACTTTCGGAACAATGCAGTGCACTCTGCTATATCGACATGGTAAACAGTACTGCCAACAGTGTCACAACTAGGGAATCAAAATACCCTCTGTACTCAGCTGTAAGCGGTTTGCTAAATATTTTTAATTTAATTAAATTCAATGGAATCCGACATCATTACTATAATATGTAGGTTGCCTGTCATTTGACCGAATTGATAGTTGTTCGCCGCGACACTTGCCCACTTTTTAAAAATAAAATAAAATAAATAAATAAAAGCCTGAATCCACTTGATCGAACTGATAATTGGTCGTTGTGACATTTCCCAAACTTTTTAAATATTAATATTAATAATTAAATAAAATACTGAAACCACTTGTTCGAATTGATACTTGTTCGCTGTGACAGTTGTCCGACTTTATAAAAATATTATGTATTAAATAATTGAAAGTTGACCGAATTGATAGTTGCACTCCGTGACACTTGCCCACTTTTAAAAATGAAATTAATATAAATTAATAAAAGCCTGAATCCATGTGGTCGAATTGATAGTTGGTCGAAATGACAGTTACCCGACTTTTTGAAATTAAATAATAATAATTTAGAATTTGTGTCATTTGACCGAATTGATACTTGCTCGCAGTGACAGTTGTTAGAAGAGAGGAGGGGGCAGGGCGGAAAGGGAGAGGACGGGGCGTAATGCCCCTATTCTCTGCTATTGGACGGCCCATGTGGGCATGTTCCCACTGTGCGAATAGGAGCTGGGCGCCCGGCCCGCTCCCTCTCCTTGCTGTCCCTCCACTCTTCTGCCAACTGTCACTGCGAGCAAGTATCAATTCGGTCAACTGTCACCATTTTAAATTATTATTATTTAATTTAATAAAGTCGAGCAACTGTCACATCGACCAACTATCAATTCGACCAAGTGGATTCAGGCCTTTATTTATTTATTTTAATTTAATTTTAAAAAGTGTGCAAGAGACACGGCGAGCAGCTATCAATTCGGTCAATCGTCAATTATTTAATACTTAATATTTTATAAAGTCGGACAACTGTCACAGCGAACAAGTATCAATTCGGACAAGTGGTTTCAGTATTTTATTTAATTATTAATATTGATATTTAAAAAGTTGGGGAAATGTCACAACGACCAATTATCGATTCGACCAAGTGGATTCAAGCTTTTATTTATTTATTTAATTTTATTTTTAAAAAGTGGGCAAGTGTCACGGCGAGCAAATATCAATTCGGTCAATTGGTGGGCTCCCTAATAGGTTCTGTTAATGAGTAATTTGACCGTTTCTGGTGTATTTCTTGTGTGGAGTGCCATGGATTGTTCCGAAAGTCATAACTCCGAAACAAAATAAGGCATAATTCCGAAATGAAAAACTCCGAATGTCATAGCTCCAAAAGGCACTACTCCGAAAGGGGTCGTCCAGAAATTACGTAACGCCCCTAGGGGGGGAAGGGGGTGTCTGGCATCGTTACGAGGGAGGGAGGGGGAGTTCAACTCAACGTTATGTTATTACGATTAATTCCTTATTTTTTCAAATATGTTAAATTATCTTCAAAGTACAAAGTTTTTGACTTTTTTAGGGGTTATGGGGTGATAGCACAGAGTTACGTAATTTTTGAGGGGGTTAGTGCCAACGTTACAAGTCCGTTACGAGGGGGGAGGGGGGTTTGAAAAGGCCGATTTTAGCGTTACGTAATTTATGGATGGCCCCAAACTCAAGAGTTAACCAAAAATGTTGCTTATAAGTTAATTAATTGGGTTTTAACCATACCATGTCTTTGGTAGATTTCAAATGCGGCCCGTTTAAAAAGTTTTATAATTCATGGTAAAGAGTAAAACAAGGTCATTGATTAGTGTTGATTAAAATAATTTTTATCAAATTAAGCTTGTTCAGTAAGCACATCATTCTGTAAAACAGGGGCAGAAATTGTTTGACATAACAAAATGCCATAAATATTATTACTCAGAAATATATTAAGAAAATCTTTTATCTAACTTGGTCTTGGTAAACCGGATTACTGACGGATCTAAAACTAGGCCTATACTACTCATTGTACGAAATCGATTAAAAATCTGCCACTTCAAACAAGATCATGAGGACATTCACCACAATTAAGGTGTAAATATCATGTAAACGTATCCAGCTGTTCTGTTTCAAATAAATGCCCCTTAAGTATCGGAGGAGCGGGATTTTCATAAAACAGCCAATAGAATTTGGGGGCGTGGGTAATATGGTGAAGAGTACAGTCTATGACATAAATCGGGGGGTGGCCAAAAGTGCTTTGTTCCGTTTGTAAAATTTCTGAAAAAAACTGCTGTAACAATTATATTAAAAAATATAGTCATTCTTGTTATTAGTAGTTAAGCGGGAGATGGGTGTTTAAGATAACAATTTTCCAGTTTCCTAACAATCACAAATTTTAATGAAAATTTAATTGTAGCCCCAAAAAATGATAAACAAGTTATTGTGTAGATATGTTAACCGCGGCGCAGGAAACATAATTTTCGTCCGGCGGTATCAAATGGAACCATTGTATAATTCTATATTTATGGAAGGTTATTAGAATATTTCCATCTTCCTTACAATTTAAGTAAAGCTGTTTCAAAACATCCCGGCTAAAATTAAATCTACTTATTAAATATTTATTACAATAATAGATTATTTTGAGAGATTATGTACTCTTCTACGACCACAATAAGTCTGCCCAGAATTTTATCTATATCAAAAATATGATTGAAATCAAAGGATTAAATTCGATTTTATTTATTTTGCAATCCAGTAGGGGCGACCGCTCGCCCCTGTTTTTCCGTGTTTTCCCTAAATGTGGTAAGACTGTTTATGCAATACAGTGATGCGGTAACAGAAACAACACCAAAATTCCCTAGGGTCGAATCGTGTTGTGGAACGTCCGACTTGATGAGGGTGTGAAGTAAAATGACGGGTTATCTGGAATTCAGTGCAAAAACTGAAATATTATGGTAAAAATAAGTATGTCGCTAATATTTTCGTTGCTCAGCTATTCCAGAATAGATGAGCCTCAGAGCTCATCTATTCTGAAAGAATAGTGATCTATTCTGAGGAAGATTTAAAATCAATTTTTTCCTGTTTATTTTAGTGAAAACTCCTTTGAAAATAGTAACCATATCTCAATCCACTTAAGAAAATGGTTAACATTTCACTTTTAATGATTTTCTAGTCCTCTAACTTAAACCCAAACATTAAACATTAAAACTCGGAAAGATGGTCTATGGCGGTGTGTGGCACTGGATAAAATGACATTTTCACTGAAATCTTCCGACTGCACAAATTTCTACATAGTCTTAAATCAGCGCCTGCAGTCAGAAGATTTCAGTGAAGATGTTAAATTTAACATTCATGTTGTTTGTTTTCTTTTATTGTTCCATCGTTAGTTTTTGAGCCTAAATCAAGTAATTTTTAAGAATAAAATTGTTTGTACATAACATGAGCATACTGCATTAAATTAAACACGAAATAGGCCCCTAATCACATATAAGTTCTTAATTCGGTATTTAGTTATGAAAACAACAACATCCTTAGTCATAACATAAAAATTATTTGATTTGAATCCTCCATTCTACCAAGTCCCATACGGAACTTTTAGGCCTATATGTCCCAAACGGAACCAGAAAACTTAAAAATATGATTCTGATGTAACCATTGATGAACATTAAAAATTAGCGTTAAGTGGTTAAGAAATACTACATATTTCATTGCTCTGTATATTTTAAAAACCTCTTTTACAAATAGAATAAAAGATTTTATCAAAACTATGATGACACGTAATGTTGTGGTGTCCCATACAGAACTAGCCTCTACTGTTAATTTTTCCAAGAAAAATAAAGTGTTTGCAAAATTTTCAAAACATATAGGGATATAGGTAACATGTAAATCAACAAATCGAAACATGAGTAGAAGTATATTTTATCCTGACTGAATCAATTGAAATAGATTATTTTAGAAAGAAATCTCAAAAGACAATTTTTTTGCCAGACTTGGGACTTGAACCTGTGACCTCTTAGGTAATGCCCTAGTGCTTTGGATTACTCAGCCATTCTGATGCTTCATAGATGGTGGTAATGCAAAGAAGCCTTTGCTTGTAAAAATCAACTTGTGATTGTGATAAAATCATGATGAGTGTCAGTCGTACATATATATATATGTATATACACATATTATAATATGTGTACTCTTTACAAATAGTAATCAAATATGCAAATACTTTAATGCATACTATAATTTGCTTCTACAATTTCTTAAAAGTGTTTATTCAATTTTTAAGTTTTGATTTTTGACAAGTAACATAAGAATGATCAAAACTTTTAATATTCCAAATAATTATCTTCACACTTATCTTAATGCATAAATCAATGTTTTCATGGTGCCGTAGAGCTTTCGACTATCAATTGAATCTTGCAATTTCATAACGTGTCAGTAAAAACTGGAGTACTAGTACTTTTATTTTTATGAGCACTATTATACTGAAATGTTATTCCCAATTGCAACAAATAAATTATGCTTGTTACTGATAATTCGTGTTCTTCCAATTATGTTGTTTACTGTCTTTTTTTAAGTAGATGAAAGCTTTTCTATAT
Organism: Flexamia atlantica; assembly: GCA_035578135.1. Taxonomy (NCBI): domain Eukaryota; kingdom Metazoa; phylum Arthropoda; class Insecta; order Hemiptera; family Cicadellidae; genus Flexamia; species Flexamia atlantica. The sequence continues at coordinate 42,823,596 of JAQJVK010000001.1, read as the reverse complement.
GAAAAAAATTCTGGCTCAGTATACTTTAATGTTCTTGATACCTGAACATATTTTTACAAGCGTTAATGCACAATGTTATAGACTTACTGCATTAGTTTGATGAGTAATCATGGTGCCATCTATCATCAAAGCCGTAGCCAGGAAATTTTTTTGGGGGGGGGGTTTGGGCTCCGCGGTTACAGGAAGAGAAAAAAAATTACTTTCTAACCTTTTATTTAAACACAATTTCCACATTTTCGGGGGGGGGGTTATGACCCCCTGACCCCCCCCCCCCATAGGCTAAGGCCTTCTCTATTATCTAATTTTTATATTTTACAATTTCCATTATGTATTTGTGAAAGTTGGACTTGTAAGCTGTGATTTAACAGGAGATTTCCATAAAGTAATCTACATGTTAATACACAAGAGGTATTCTTTTCACAGTCAAACCTCATAATGGCTCAATGGACAATGGATTTTGATGTTTGAGGTGTCAAATTAAAGGGGTTTTTACGTAAATTTGTCAATACCTCTTAGATTTTTTTTAAAGTTCAAAATTTTTTAACTTTTGAGATTTTTTATTATTAACAGTTATGTTTAATTTTGTAATAGCCTATTTTATTAATTTCATTTTCTACTCATGATTAATGTTTTCCAAAATTTTACATTTTTTCTGCCAAGTTTACAAAGTGATAAAGACTTTTTAATCGTAGCGGCTCGTGCCTACGCACAGGTTTGCCAACCTATGTAGGCACTATTACCAATGTACTTTATATTATTTTATTTAGTATAGTTAATTTATTTATTATATCTATACTGTCTTGTATATAAACTTGCTTTTCGAATAAACGTATTTGAATTTGAATTTGATATGGTCATGCTTTGTAATAGTTCTACAAGTAAACCACAGATTGCAGTGTTTGCAAGCAAAGCTGCAACTGAGTAGTTTAGTTTAAATTAATATATACGTTTAATTTTTCAAAAAAGCATGGACGTCTTACTTTTGGCCTTTATTTTTGATGACCCAGGGATTCACAAACTCGGAACCCTCGTGGTTTACATTATGTGGGGTTTTTAAGAAACTGTATTGAAATAGGGATAAAGAAGTGTAGGCCTAATTAATGAAATAATAATCTGTTTATTCATGATAACTTTTTTTATACAATCACTGTTCCTTCATAAACTAAATATATTAATGGTTTTCAAATTGTTGAAAATAAAATTAGCAATATAAAATTATCAACAGAACAAATTAAGTGAAATTGCACAATAACTGAAGTTCATCTTCATTTGCAGTGACAACATAGCGGTGTTCCTGAAACAAAAATACTTCTTTATAGGTATATGAATAAACCAACGACCAAAGAATAATATAGACTGGCCTTCCCTATACTCAATACACAGTGGCCCTTGCCACCACTTCTTCACTAAACATAGGTCCCACCGGCCAAACCGCCGTGCGCCACTAGCGCAAATTTTAATTCGCAGCGTTTCAATAACACCGCCGGAATAAATAGTTAGAGTTAAGATAAAATTATGAAACTTTGTAGCAATGAGGATAACAATATAAACTTGCCGACGATACTAAATTTGTGTGAGAAAGATAATTATAAGTAGATTTAAAAAATCAAAATTAAAGAATACAAAATTTTTGTTTTTTATTTGACATGACAAAGTTGACCTGTGAGGAAATTTTTTATTACTTGGTCAGGCAATTTTCGTCTGCGAGAAAATTGTCTAGAAGGACATAAATAAACTTTTTTACATTTAAAATCCTCTCGTAAAACGCTTCGTTTAGTCTACAGGCAGCCTCAAAGGTGAGCGGTTAGATTTTTCAATTCCCGCCCGCCCATGGGACGAGCTGGCGCGGATCTATTAACGCTCTTGCTCAATAGATTTGTTTTTAAAATTTGACTTCTTATTTCATTATTTCAATCCAACTAATGTTCATTAATTTAACTAGCTGTTTGTAGATTACTAACATTTATTATTGATTGCTTAGTTAATTATTACGAAGAGAGAAGTCAGTTAACAACTTAAAATGTAACAATTATAAAATATGAAATTTTGGTTTTTACTGTTACTACCCTAAAAAGTTATTTTTCAGTTATTAACAAGTAAACAGATCTAATATTCTTACAACTAACTTTAGATTATGCAAGTTGTTAAAATAATAAAACTAAAATAAGAAACAGTTGTACATTTAATTTACTTATAGTTGGGGACATGAACCTATGTTTACTTAAACAGTCGCATCATGTTGATAATTATTTGACTGTAATGGCAAGTAATGGCCTTGAGCAATTAATTAATTCGCCAACTAGGGGAATGAGTTGCCTCGACCATTTTTTTCTAAGAACAAGGGATAATTTTGAGTTTAGCGCTTATGTCCATGAATCTTGCAGAAGTGATCATGATGCCATAGTATGTAACCTAGTTATACCTGAAACCTCAAAAAATAATTTTAGTCTCGAAGAAAAATCCCTGCTTAGAATTGATTTTAGAACTTTGTTAGCTTTGTTAAGAAATACAGATTGGTCTTCTGTGTATAATGTAAAAAATGTTGATGATGGATTTGATTCTTTCATCAGCATTTTAAAGCATAATGTAGATAGTTCTAAGTTTGCAGCCAAGCGTATTGGTAAGGTAAAAATATTAAAACCGTGGATGACTCTTGAGTTATGTAAGCGACAGAAATTTCGAAATGCACTTTATTTAAAATCAAAAAAGAGGCCTAATGACATTAAACTGCAAAGGTTTTACCTCAGTTACTCTAGTAAATTAAAAAGGGAAATGCTTGAACAAAAGACTGCATATTATTACAATTTATTTGAATGGAATAAATCTGATATAAAAAAACAGTGGAAAACTATCAACGACGTTTTGGGTGTAAGTTTTAAGAAACATGAAATTAGTGGAGTCCACTCGAAGTCAAACAATGATGTTTTGGTTTCTGATGATTACGAAATTGCTCTTGAATTTAATAATTTTTTTGTTAATGTAGTGAACGATTTAACACTGAACTCAGACAATTTTAATGGTATTAATCTAAATGAATATGAACAGTACTTTCCTACTCCATTTGAAAATAAATCATTTTTTTGTTATCCTACTTCAACTGAAGAGGTACAATCAATTGTCAACAAACTGTCTAGTAGTAAATCTCCTGGAATAGATGGCATATCACCCTTTTTAATAAAGCAAATAGGGAACATTATCTCACCCGTATTATCACATTTGATAAATCTGAGTTTTGAAACAGATAAATTCCCATGTTCCCTAAAGATCGCGTTGGTAATTCCTCTACATAAGAAGGGCTGCAGTACTAACGTGAACAATTATCGCCCAATTTCTCTTTTGTCTGTCTTTTCGAAGATATTTGAAAAAATAATGAAAGTTAGACTTTTGAAGTTTCTGGATTCAAACAATTTCTTTAGTAAAAACCAGTTTGGCTTTACTGCTGCCAAGTCTACTGAGGATGCTCTGTTATTTTTTTGCTCCACTGTTTTTGAAGGGTTAAATAGGGATGAATCTGTGAGTGGAATTTTTGTAGACATTACTAAAGCATTTGATTCCGTCAATAATGGAATTTTACTTAACATTCTTTGGAGTGCTGGTATCAGAGGTGTCCCTTTAAAATGGTTTGAGAGTTACCTGAGCGAGCGCTCGCAATATGTAAAAATTCGAAATTCTATTAGTAGCACTCTGGCAATTACCCTAGGAGTTCCCCAAGGATCCGTCTTGGGACCGATCTTGTTCTTGATCTATATCAATAGCCTTTGTAACGGAGAATTTTCTGGGACTTTATCATGCTTTGCTGATGATACTGCATTATGCTATACAGCTAAAGATAAGTTTGAGTTAAATACAAAAATGCAAAGTGACCTTGATAAGCTCAATGTATGGTTTGCCAGAAATAAGATGGTTTTGAGTACAAAAACCAAAGCCGTTTATTTTTCCCTAAGAAACAAAAATATTGAATATGCTGAGATATTTTTTAAATGTAAATCTTGTCTTCCATCACTGGGTAGCTCGTGTGATGACTGTGTTAAAATTGAACAAGTGGAAACATAAAATATTTAGGTGTTTTCCTGGATGATAGGTTGAACTGAAAAAAACATGTTTCCAGTGTTAAAGGTTATCTTTATGCAGTTCTTAGGAGGTTTTATTTTTTGAAATATCTATGTCCGATACCTGTCTTAAAAACTGTTTATTTTTCTTTAGTGAATTCCAAATTGCAGTACAGTTTATGTGTCTGGGGTGGGACTTACTATTCCACACTTTATCCTTTAATTATTTGCCAAAATAAAATCATCAAAGTTGTAAGTGGGGCTCGCAGGCGTGATTCTGCATTTCCTTTATATGTATATCTAAATATCTTACCTCTCAGACATTTGTACGTTTATCGCGTTCTGAGAATTTTCTTCACAAGAGGAGGTCATTTGCTGGGTAACATAAGTGTACATTCAGAAAGGCTGAGAAATTTAAATAAAGTGTCAGTTCCGTTTCCTAGGACTGAAGCCTACAAACGTTTTTATACTTTTTCAGCTCCAAATTTATATAATTTTCTTCCTACGTCTGTGACTAGTTCAGGGGTATTTTCTTCATTCATCAGGAGTTTGAAGGCATGGTTAATGTCAACTAACAATTTGGAATCATATATAGGCTAGATATTGTAATTTTTACTGGGTTCTTAATATTGGCTTTTTTTCTGTTGTGCATTTTGACAATAAATGTTAGAATAGTGTAGGTAGGTATATGTTTGTTCATTCCTTTTTAAGTAGTCTTGTGTTTGTTTGTGTTTAAACACGTTGTGTAGTAAATGTTTTTAGTTAAGGCACTATTGTATTGCATATTGAATAATCTATTTGTCTTGAATACTTTTTTACTTTATGTTAGCGGGAGTTCTGGCACACAACACACTTTTAATTGTAACGTGATGCCACCTCAACACGGCAATATGCTACAGAGGTGGCTATCCATTTTGTACTTTTTTATTTAAGGTTCCCTTTTTTGTAATTATTATTTGTATATTTTATTGTAACCTTGTACCGATTTGGATTCAAAATCATGAAAATCGCAATTCCTGCAAACAAGAAATAATAATTTCAAACTAGCCAATCAGCTGTCTGACCGTTAAAAAGTCCGAGGGGAGGGGGCAGCGTCGATGATCACCTGATGTGCCGGCAAACTCGCAGTCGGTGGTCGAATGTAGAGTAATTAGGGTGTGTGGTAAATTCGTTCAAATTTATTTAAAGTTCTTTGCGTTCTTGGTCGCGGTGTAAATTAGAATATCATTGTATCAGGCCTGTGTTTGATTTAAATACAATTGCCGTAAAAATGATTTTCTAAAATCGATTTTTTGAGTAGTCAAAAGTTTTATAAGACCGCAGAACCCGACCAGGGGAAACGCGAGAATTAATAATTTGTTTCGTTTCGGTAGAAAAATTTAAATTCGCCAGCGTATAGCCACCTTGACCACCGACAGCAGTGTTTAATTATATTATTTTTAATTTATAATGATAGAGGGTCGACCCGCAAAAACGTAAGTCTTCTTTGCTTATATATTTAGTTCAGCCAGAGCCACCCATCAATCTTGCATTTAGAGTAAGCACATTATTTATTAAGAATATTATTTATTGAAATTATTTATATTTATTACAATCTTGTTATCACGTATTCAGAGATTTATTCAAAATGGTCAGGTAATCGCCAAGTTTTTTCTCTGTGATATTTCCTAAAAAGAGCCAAATTATTTAAAATACCGTAATTTATTATATTTTTGTAACATCACTAAATTATTGCAGTATTCTATCTATTAAGCCTTGTAACTTCAATCAAAGGATCCAACACTCAAACTGTGATTTGACATTTTATAATACATTTGCTGACAAGTCTATTATTCGTAAAAAATTAGTGTCTGAATATTTTTGGGGTAATATAATTTTTTGAGGGTGGCAATATTGGGTAACCTAGAGTAAAAGTATTAACAACAGTTTCAATCTCAAATTGTCTTATAGGCTGTAAGGATGAGTACCGTTTAACTTCATAAAAATAACAAAATAAATTAACAACTTTGTAGGCTTAGCTCAGAGCTAGCCTGAACCCCCTTGAAGCTGCAATACGACTGCTGGTGTGATTAATTCCACCTGATTATCCCTTTTGCCATATCGAACAACTGGCCAGTTGTCTCAAATAATGTTTTGGTACTCGACAGCCTCAAAATAGCCTAAATAAATAAATAGGGAGTCATTACATAGATCTCTAGGTCCCGAGCCAATCCCTCACTGCATAAATTTGTTTTTCAACTTAGTTTCAGTTTTAATCAAATAAATTCAGACACTGTGCAAAAGAAAAGTTCAGTGAATATAGACCAATAAATATTGTATGTCAGCTCTTCAACGTTTTCATAATACTGTCTGCAATATGTATGTTTTTGGTTCAATATACGTATGTTAAAGGATCCTGCATTTTAATTAACCTGTGTTATCAAGGTAAAGTGGCAAAGTACACATTATAATTAATCTTTTTGAAGCAGTGTTTTCGTAGTAACATATATTGAATACGCTCAGTTTAAATTTATAAAGTTCTATTAATTAATTAATATCATATTCATATTTACTTGCTGTAGTACAGTGTAACTCATTGTTTCAGTCTTACATTCAAATATTTCATTTGACAGATCATTGTGATTATTTTTAGTAATTTAGATTTCTGTTAAATTTTATAATTTACGCCAGTTCAGTAATATTCACATCCTTTTACAACATATCAGATAAACTGAGTACTGTAATTTTATTAAACAAGTAATATGATTCAAATATAATCTTCTCAACACAGCAAGCTTTGATCAAATACTGATCTCTTATTTCAAGAAGTGGTTGTAAAAATTAAATTCAGTGTAGTATTAAGAAAACCAAACATTCTCCCCAGATCCCCAAGGATCTCTGGGCATTTTTTCCTAATTCTGGTCCAGCACCGAAAACTCAACTAAATCGAATGCTTCCACTGCACGCTGCTGTCTGAAAAGGTAAAAAATTGAGGTGATTTATTGTGTGCTAGAGAGTGACCACTTTTGCAATTTTTCAGAGGGAGGAACACCTTTTTTATTCATTGCAACCTACAATGTATTACGATATTGTAATGTACATAATGGAAAATAAAGAATTTATTTATTTATTTATTTTCTATTACAAAAACAAACAACTTTTGTTGTGGGTTTGCCTACAAATGTCATTTTCTCTTTAAATCCTCAATTACTAATGCTTTTTTTCATTAAAAACTCTATATCAGTGGTTGTGATTTTGATTGACTGAGCTCGCCAAGTAAATTCCGCCTACAAGCTCGGAGCCGCGGCGGTGGCGTTGCAGTGGCCGTGCGGCGTGCCCAATGCAATCGAATACGGCAGTCGCGGCTCACCAGCCGCTCCTCCCACCACTCATAGGTCCCGTCAGCGCGGTCGGCCGGCTTCAACTGAGGCAGGGAATGGCCAGTCTATGTTATTCTTTGGTCACTGGAATAAACCCAAAGAAAGTACTGTACAATCTATAACAATTTTTTTGGCAAAACTTTTATGCATATTTGACTGATCTGTATTATTATAAGTTTTTTGGGGATTTTGTACAGAGCATATCCAGAGCTCCAGAAATTTATTTTGATATACTTATTTGATATTAAATTAAAACTATTACTCTCTACATATGCCATTTGCGGGTTTGGAAAATATCCCATGAAAAGCCTTTGCACAGGAGGCTTTTGAAATTCCAGAAAAAGTTTAACAATCTGTTGTGAAACCTGTGAAATTTTTCCTATTGACATTTGTCTATAAAATACCCTCGTCGCAGCAGATCTGTGTACTCCGTGAATTTCCATAGGATTTATTTTGTATATGTGAGCAATCAACATGTGTAAGAAAAAGTATTGCGTGAATATGTTTTGTAAATAATACATTAAAACTTATATTTAATCATTCATGAGCTTTAAACATGAAGAAAATCAATAAGGTTATTATAGTGGTTTTCATTGGTAATATAAACTTGAATGAGGATCATCGAGAAAATAAAGAACATCTTGTTACTATATCTAGCCCTGTTGCCTACCCCGCGACTGAATGTGCAGTCTAACGGTCCTTTCCTGGACTCAATTTGAGCCAAGTCTCGATGCCAACCGATCAGGCATTTCCTTCTTACAGCTTTTCAAAATGGCCGTGTCAACGTAAAATCTCGCCGAACGTGAGTGAAGTGATTTGAATAATGTTTTGCGCCTTAAAAGTTGATTCCAATTTAAATTTTATTGAATTTAAGCCTAAAGGAATAAAGTGATCATGAGTCTATTGCTTGATATGCTATACGAAACATGTGACATGGATATATCCAACCGCAAGCGAGGGTGTTGCTGATCCAAGCTAACGCAGCGCCCGCCCCACGCAGCAGCAAAAACTTCAAAGAACTTTCTCGCCTCAAGTGAGACATTTTCGGACAAACCCTGTTTAACCCATGCCAGGCCTTAAGTGATTGCCTTTTTTCAAGGTTAAGGAATTCTTAGGCAGGGAAGTGCTTGCAAATGGTAAGGAACTGAAAGAAGGAACAATATTAGGTTAAATCAATTGGCAGGATTTTCAAAGGACACTTTGAAATGCTGTACGAATGAAATGTGTGGTCGGTCAGCAACGAGACTTGGCTCAGATTGGGACCAGGAGTGGAGGTTAGGCCGCACTATCAGTCACGGAGATGAGACAACTGGGCTAGATGTAGGGACAAAATGTTCTTTACTTTCTGGGCGACCCTCATATTTTATATAATTCTTAGTCTTTTAATTTTTTATAAATTAATGTAATCTTGTAATAAAATATAAATATCAACAAACATATGATCAATTAATTCAAAAAACTCAAAACAAACAAATAATATAATCTCATGAACAAATTAAATCTTATGGATAGTTTTATAATTAAAACACCGCTTTTGCAGCAGACCTGCATCTCTGGCCTATTGCAAAAACACATATTATCATTCCTCAGCGTTGTAAACATACCATATATTATGCTACATTTTCAAGCAGTTTAGAACAAGAAACCTAACCCCCTGCCACCAAATGCACATACTTTATACTATATTTAAGTAATTTGTGTTACTAAAAAGTAATTAGTAGTTTGTGTGTTTAAAAAGTAAGTTCGAAACTCGGAATTTTTAAATGTAAACATATGTCATATCATACATCATTTTAAAGCTCATCAGCGCATCAAAAACTGGTGTAAACAAATGAAACTCTTTAAAAATAAAAATCTAACAAAAGTAAGATTTTGAATATATAAAGTTATCTTAGTTTGTTTCTTTTCAATTATTTATTTTATTTTAACTTCCATTACTTTTTTATCATAGTTTGTGACATCTTGCAAACAGTATTTGGCATGCAAGTATTTTCATGAACACAAAAATTTACACTAGGCCTACATAAAAAGTAAAACATTTGACTTACCCATCATCCTAGCAATGAGGCCCAAGAGGCAGACTCCACTATCTTTTTGGCTGCCTGCCGCGCCAGCTACCGCAGAGGTCGAGACATGACCCCTGGCGTCCGAAACACTCTTCGGGATTTCTTTGATATTTCTACAAATAAGAAAATGTTAAATAACAAAATGTAACAAAACTTTAAAATGAAAAATTATTGATATCCTTAAAGTTTACTTCCTTAATACTTCCTCCTGTTGCAGCAGTCGTATACATTAGGCTGTAGGCTAAATAATTTTTTAAAGACTTAAAACTTAAGGCCAGTTTGCATTGGTTGAGTTGACGCGCGAGTTAATCAACTATCAACTCGACCAATGTAAACCGATCTTTACAAATGGCCAAGTTGAGTGGCGGGCGAGTTGTCAGATGGTGATCTATAGGAATCAGGTGATCCTAGCAACTCGCTCAAGTTAACTTATAGTAACCAGACTTGTGATGGGAACATCTATTAATTTCGACAAGAGACTAGGCCTCTATAGTCGTTCATACTAGTCAAAATCTATTATCCTAGTCTTTCAAAATTGTTAAAAGGGCAATAAACCCCACAAAAAAGATTACTGATCCAGTAACTTATATTTGTGACTGGTAAAGTGGATGATTAACTAGGCTAGTTGTACCACAGTAACTTTAACATCTAATCTAGGTACTGTGAGTTATACAAACCATTATCAAGCCAAGCCTAAATAGTAACTTCCAAATTGGTTTACACATCCCATAACCCTGATTCCAATCCCAAGTTGTATTGTCCCAATTAATATCATTTTACGATGTAAAGACTGGGAGCCCACCAATTGACCGAATTGATATTTGTCCGCCGTGACACTTGCCCACTTTTTAAAAATTAAATTAAATTATTAAATAAAAGCTTGAATCCACTTGGTCGAATTGATAATTGGTCGTTGTGTCATTTCCCCAACTTTTTAAATATTAATATTAATAATTAAATAAAATACTGAAACCACTTGTTCGAATTGATACTTGTTCGCTGTGACAGTTGTCCGACTTTATAAAAATATTAGGTATTAAATAATTGACGATTGACCGAATTGATAGCTGCTCGCCGTGTCTCTTGTCCACTTTTTAAAATTAAATTAAAATAAATAAATAACCGTAGCCTATTTTATAATATGACTATTGATAGCTGAAAATTAATTTATACAAGCTAAATTAGGTGTTAAGCCTGTTCAAGGAGGTTATATTACTATACTGGAGGCAGCACTCCATAGTAAAACAGCGTGCCGGCTGTTTAGAACAAAATATCACAAAAATGGTACATCAGTTAGGACCAACCTTTGCAAAATACCTCAATTTCACCGACTTCCCAAAATGAACGAATCAATCGAGTGATTCAGTCGAGTCACCACTCAATTTTGAGCTTGGTTCATTCCGGAACCGGAAATCAATAATATTTTAAACAACGAATTAAACACTCATAATAAACTGCTAACGAGTACTTATTAGGTGATTTTTGTTTGAAAATAACTTCACCTAATTTATTTTTGGGTATATCTTTAATGGCAAAAATAAAGTAAAAATAGCAAAACAGATACATGGGCTAAAAGTAATTGATATAATCAGTCACTATGCAAATACGAGAATTATGGTAGAAACTTGGCAGGTAAGCAACATAAATAGTAGGACAATTTTCTTTTAGTGGTACAATATTGCTGAGCGACAGTAATGTTTGTATAATAACATGGCTGATGGCAAAATTGTACATAGGGAGTGAAGTTGTCATTTACTGGCCGGATACTAACACTTATATATTGAACTTTAAATTAATTATTCTTTATTCATAGGTTTTAAAAAATAACATTTTCTATTCTATTATTTATATAATATCGTATTTGGCCTTACCTGTTCCAAGGCAAAGAAACCGTTGAATCATAATGAGAATCAGATCAACATGATTCAACTCTCCGAAATGATTACATCAGTTTTTGAATCAGTTGAATCGACTCAAAGAACGGTACATCAGTTAGTACCAACTGCGGCACGCTTTCCAATGCTGTTTGTGAAGACAGTGCTACCTCCAGTATAGTAATATAACCTCCTTGAGCCTGTTGATGTAAGATTAGGTTTTCGTTGATCAATGCTTAACCTCCCTATTTCTAGGACTAAACTAGAAGATATAACTTTAGAAGTCTTATCTTAGTTAATTCTCACTCACCGGTTTTAAACAGAGTATTAAATTATAATTTATTTTCAATAAATAAAGTATACACAAATAATAATAAATAAATAAATAAATAAAAATTTTATTGTCGTTAAACCATTACAGTAATAGACAAAGTCAGAACTACAATCTAAACTTAACTTATATGATATGTACATTATGTAGACAATAGAAAATAATTCTATTATAATAAAAGCTTAACCTAGCCTATATGGTTTGTACATTATGTAGGCCGGGTACATCAAAATTAAATTAATGAAATAATGAAATATAAATTACAGAAATGTTGAACAGTTAAAAAATTCTGATACAGAGTAAAATGGATTGTTTACAAGACAAGAGTACAATTTGGATTTAAATAAATTAAAAGGCAATTCAATAAGTTCTGAAGGTAAGGTATTGAACATTTTTAAACCTAAAACTTCATAACTGTTTAATGACTTTGATAATCTATGAAATGGCACATTAATTTTGTTACATTGTCTTGTATTGTGTTTATGTACATCCTTTTTTAAAACATAACATGATAAATTCTTTTTTGTAAAAAGCAAAACATGATAAATATACAAATTAATTATTGTAAGGCAGCCTAACTTGACAAAAAGTGGTTTACAGTGGTCTAACTTATGAGAATTGGTTATTAATCTAACTACTTTCTTCTGTAATACAAGAATACGTTGAACATGAACACTATTTCCCCAAAGTAATATACCGTATGAAATTAAACTTTGGAAAAACGCAAAGTATGCCGATCTTACATAATTATCTGGCACACAGTCTTTCAGTTTCCTCAAAAGATAAATTACCCTAGACAGTTTTGTAGAAATATAATTCACATGTGCTTCCCAGGTTAACTTCATATCTAAATATAAACCCAAAAATTTTACACTATCTAAATTATTATTAATAGGCAAATCTCTCAGACTAAAGTACATTTGTTGAGTTTTACTGTCATTTAATAAAAATCCATTTGCTCTAAACCAAATTGAAGATTTTGACAGAGTATCTTGTGTTAGATTTTGCAATTCATTAAAATCAGAACTAAAATTTAGAAAAGTTGTGTCATCCGCATACAATATTGTTTGAACATTTAAAAATTGTGGTAAGTCATTAATCATTAAAATAAATAACAAGGGACCCAGCACTGAACCCTGTGGTACACCGTAATTAAGATTAATTATGTCAGACTTGTCATTACCTATACATACAATTTGCTTTCGGTTCACTAGGAATGATTTAAGTAGTGACATACCTTTGTCGGAGATTCCATAATACGCTAACTTATCCAACAGAACTTCATGGTTTACACAGTCAAAAGCTTTACTCAGATCACAGAATGTAGCCTGAGTAAAGCTTTTGTTTTCAAAATTGAGTATAACCTTTTTCACAAGTGAATCCATGGCATCAACAGTAGATTTACCCCTAATAAAACCGAATTGTTCCTTGCAAATTATATCATTCTGGTTTAAGTACATACAAAATTGTGAGTAAATAATAGACTCAATGATTTTAGAAAAAATAGGAGTGAGAGAAATTGGTCTGTAGCTCGATGGGCAGGATTTAACTCCTTTTTTATATATTGGAACTACTCGTGACAGTTTTAATGCACTTGGGAATATACCATCATTGATACATCTATTTATCATATAAACTAGTGGGTCTACCACACAATCAATTACTTTTTTAATAATATTACTGGATAAATCATAAATATCTACACTGTCTGAAGATTTCATTTTTTTAACAATATCTAAGACTACATCAGTGGTTACTACATTGAAACTAAAACTATTGGGATACAGTTTCTCATATTGAGTACTCAATAATTCAAGGGGGGTCTCTGAAGGCTTGATCATACTATCACAAATTTCTTGAACTGATTGAGTACAGAAATTATTAAAGTTATTGGGGGAGAGTACTACTTCCTCTTTCTTGCCATTTTTTGCCACAGAATTTATTATTTTCCAAGCTTTTTTACACTTATTCTTGGCTTGGTCAATACTTTTCACGTTACAACATTTTTTGGCTTCATTAATGGCAATTTTATAATCTTTTCTATATTTAGTATACATCGCCTTGAAGTAATCTGTTTTATATGTTCGATATAAATCTAAAAACATTAAAACTTTATTTTTCATTTTTGCCAGCTCCGGCGTATACCATTCTCCTTGTCTCAATCTCTTACTTCTAACTGTATTAATAAAAGGATTGACCTTACATGTTCTTTTTGGAACATTGGATTCAAACATACTAAGAAATACAAACAAAAACTTTTCAAACATCACATCAACAGAGCAGTATTTAACACTGTGCTGGAAATTTAACCAGTCAAAATGTGATAAAGCCAATCTAAAATTCATAATGTTATTTAATGTTTTTGGTCTTGTGGTAACTACTTTGTTATTATTAGGTAAACCGTTATTTGTGAACTGAAAGTCAGTGAGGTGTAAATTAAAAATCAAAGCATCATGATCAGAGAAGGCAAAAGGAACCACCTCAGATGAGAAATTATCTCTATCTAAATTTGTGAAAATATTATCAAGACATGCTAAATTTCTAGTAGGCTTATCATTGGCATAAATAAAATTGAACTGCCTGAGCAAATTCTTAAGTTCAGTCACACTTTGCTTATTTTGAGTCACATCAAAATCTGCATTAACATCCCCTCCGATAACTATTTTGTATTTTTCCCACTTAGGCTTACATAAGAAGGTAAATAAGTCATCTAACCTATCAATAAAAATACAAGCATCACCATTAGGAGATCTATACACTGCAACTACTATTAAGTGGATTTTTTCTAAAATTACAGCAGTTACCTCAAAATCAAGCTCAACACAAAGAAAATTAAGATCTAACTGTACACTACTTACTTCATAATCTTTACTAACATATATTGCTACCCCACCACGTATGTGTTGCTCCCTGCAGTAACTATTAACTAAGTGGTAATTACTCAATACTTCAAAACCTATTTCATTATTTTTACCCCAATGCTCATTCAAGCACAATACATCCAAAAGGCTTTCCAAAGCAAATTCATTAACAATTAAGTTTTTCTTATGCAACCCCTGAATATTAAGATATCCTATTTTGATATTGCTGTCACAAGACTTACGGATATTGTTTAAGGACACTGTGGGGGGAGAGATGTACCCATCAGTTCTGTTTACATATTTGACAGCTTCATCATCACAACAGCTTGAATTTGCACTTGGGTTTAATTTTGAGTTTTTTAGCCTAAAAAATCTTTTTGATCAACATGACTGAGAGGGATTGGGTTCTTAAACTTGTTTTGCCGTTCACTTACTTCTTCTACAAAACTTAAGATACTCTCAGCAATAAACCTTTTTCCTAAGGTGTTTAGATGAAGTCCATGCCTTGTGTGAAACCGTGCTCCTAAGTTGCTTATATCTACTAACTTAACATTACTATAGTGTTTACAAATGTTGGATACCTCCAAGTTGGCTCTCTTGACTTCTTCATTAACACAAGACCATGAGGGAAGATCATGCCTATGTGGTACTGAGAACACAAGCATGTTACTGTTGCGCAGTTCTCCCAGCCTTCGCTTTAGTGATCGAAGAAGTCCATCTGTTTCGTTCTGTGCAACATCGTTGGTCCCAGCGATAAATACAGCCACATCATCATTCCCGAGGTCACTACACATTGATCCTATTTCCTTGGTAACTTCTTCGAACTTAGCTCCAGGTTTGACAATACTGTTAACTGAATGATTACTAAGGCAAAGAATTTCTCTGGCCACATTTCTTCCTTGGCTGTCAGAAAAACACCTTATTTTAGACTGATATTTCCTTATGCTGGTCTTGTTGGGTTTAGGCCTAGTTACATGTCCTTTGTTTCTAGATTGAGCACAAATAGCAGTTTCAGTTGAAATGAGCTCCTTACTTTCGCTTTTATTCTCAAGCGTACTTGGGCTTATTTCTTCAAGTGGTTGAAACCTATTATATAAAGGAGGGAAATCTGATTCATTGAAGTGCCTTAGGTTTCTTCCACAATGTTTTTGCGTGGATTTTTTGCTTACTGACTCCCACCCCCTTCCATCAGTCTTGACTTCAGTAGGCCTATTGATGTCTTCTGGCCTAGGCCTATTCAGAGATTCATTAGTTAGGGATATGAGATAACTTACTTTGAGACTGTTATTTTCTTCTTTTAGCACATGGTTCTCTTCTTCAAGCAGCAAAATCCTGGCAAGTAGTTTGTCCATGATTGGTTCTTCTTCAGATGCCGACGTTATTGCATCATCACTTGAAGGCCTAGTCACACAGTCTGGACAGATCCACGTCGAATTTTCCGCTGGAATGTCATCTTCAGCGATGTTACCGCACTTAAAATGCCTCCATTTATCACAGCTATCGCATAAAATGCCATTACGAACATTTCTGTTGCATTTACCACACTTTGTATTAGTAATAACGGTAATTTTACCGGGAGCTACACAAGCCGCTGCTACCTCGTTCGGCGCCATCTTGAATCTCTCTCTAAGTCTAAATACTCAAGGATCAATTCATTGGATTATTCCACCTTAGAATTCAATCAAGAATACTGTATTCTTCAGTGAATACTCAGTAAAAAGATAAACATCGACTTTTGGTTTAGAAAGTAGGGCCTTGAAGTTCTAGGGTGAATATTCTTAAAGGAGGCTTGCATATGGTGGTAACAGCCAATCATAAGTCCAGAACCTTTCATAATAATCATATTTTCTAATATTCCTCAAAAGCATGGTCGAGTATTGTGGGGGGTCTCCAATTAATTTTCATTTGAAATACAGTCAACCTCCTTCAAAATCAACTTGGAATCACACTCGATTTGGTCAAATTCACTACTTGGAGAATGCAAAGTAAAGAGCAAAAGGAGATGTTTAACATTATGTATTTATTTAAAAAGAATATTAATAATATTATTCTGAACGTGCTTAGGGCCTAGACCTGGGGCATCTTTGATACCGATTATGACACTCCTTGTGAACAATAAAGGCTACATACATTGAATTAAAATAAGTAGAAACTTGTCACAATAGCTGGAATAAACATATAAAATATTCCTGAATATTTCAAATGTACATACTTACTGAGAGTACTACAAAAGTAAATAGAAATAGATGAAGTTATTAAAACAACCAGTCGGTGTGTAACCGGAGGGGAAATTTCATTTTGCAGAAATCTGAAATCTGTTTAAAAAAAATAAGCTGTCTGCACATACTCCCCCCTCTAGCTTACTTCCCCTCTTTTAGGGAGCACAGTGGGGATTAGGTCAAATTGCAATGTGATCAACTATATTGTAGGTCTACTGGAAAATGTGTATTTAATTATTTGATTTTCATGGTTAGGTCAACTTGCACTGAGATCAACTGGTATGTAGGTGAGTTGGTTTACACAATATTTGGTTATTATCAAATATTTATTATTTTTCCCCTACCAGTAGGTCAACTGGTTAAGAGATCAACTGTCTTGTAGGTCAACTGGTTTCTAAGATTTATTTAATTATTTTTAAACGTTTGAAAACGTCCCGAATCTTAAAAATAAGCCCCACTTGTCAAAATGAAAAGAATGCATCAGAATTATTTTTAAATATAACCTAAGTTATCAAAATATTGCCAATTGAAGCATGAAAGAGGTAATTTTTAATAATTTTATTTGTTATTTAAACAAGCTGAACGCTAATATTTTTAAACAGTATTTTCACTAATACTGTACAGAACATTTTATTAGAATATTACATGTTACAGATCAATAAACATCTATTGGATTATATAGGTTATATCAACCAATATTAATAAATACTCTATGGCGAAACTAAGTCGATTGGGAACAAGTTCGAGTTAGGGATCGGCTCTCATGGTTGATCTATTAAAATGAGTCGTTCTTTTCGGAGCAGTGCCTTTCGGAGGTATGATCTTCGGAGATATGCCCTTTCGGAATTATGCCTTTAAATTTGTTTCGGAGATATGCTTTATCGGAGTTATGACTTTCGGAACATTCGGAACAATGCATGGCACTCAGTTGAAAGTTAGTGCAAATCTCGTAATGTCAGTGTCATAATTTTGATAAATAAATAACATTGCTGGATTAGGATTTCAATTTCAATCGGGAATTCCTGATCATAGCCATCTCAGCTAGATGGCCATGTTTACAGACTAAATATTTATTTTCTGTGCTGGTATAGTCTAACCTGAAGTAAACTGATATTTTTCTAAATTTGTTGTGGACTTGAATTTTATCTTGCTCATTATTTTGTAATGGCATTGTTGCATAATGTGAGATTTATGAATGCATTAATAAATAATTCTAGGTAAGTTAATCTTAATGTTCAAATATATCTGCCACAGTGACGTGTGAAGGGCGGGCGTTTTGGGCTTAAGGAAGTCAAAAGAATGGGCTCTAGTCCTGCAGAAGGGTCACACTTCGCTTCACTATGTAGGGGGTGGGAACCGTTGGTAAAACAACCGGGTTGGTAAAACAAACTTTGCCATTAAAACCTAAACCTAACCTCTCCTAAGCTATCCTAACCTATCCAAACCAAACCTAACCTAATCTAATCAATCCTAACATAACCTAACCCTTACTTATCGAAACTAACTTAATATATCACAACCAGGGCTGGATTTACATATGGGCTTAAAGGGCTATAGCCCAGGGCGGCAGAATTTGGAGAGCGGCAAATTTTAGAGGAAAAAAAAAATTAAAAAAGTGCAAACAAAAAAAATTATTTTGCACTGACATTAGAAATTTTAAAATATTTTTTTGTCACAAGTACTCCCGAAAACAGATCGCGGGATTCCGAGACGCGATCGAGTTTGCCCGCTAATTGTCGCCTGTCAGCTCTGGGGTAGTGGCGTTCAAAGCGGATGGCGATATCGTTTGAAGTTGCTGCAACCGCCGGGGAGGGGGGCGGCGCCGTCAGGTGAGCTAGCTGGGTTGCTACCCCTTCCCGACCAACCACGCGCCGGTCCTGTTCAGTTGAGTTCAGTCTAGTTTTAGTGCAATTTGACAAGCTTGACGTGAACGCCTCGTGTACCTTGCGGCGCTGCTAGGTACGATACTAGAAAGATTAAAAGAGACAGTGCGGTAAAGGCCCGATTACAACAGGTGGGTTGCTCGCGCGGGTGATCACGTGTTTAGTAGCGGCTTGCAGTAGCGCTGCAGAAACAACAATGTGTTAGTGTCTGTATCAGCGACGAATTTAGTGTTCGCACTAAGCCATTGGTCGCGGCTTCCTCGCAACACCTGATCGCCCGAGCAAGCAACCCGCCTAACAGGCTAGGAGTGAATGAATGAGACAGACTTGCCGCGCGGCTTGCTAAAAGTCAAGGAAAGAAATCCCTCTTTTCAGCTAGCACTCTTTTGCTTTGCGGAGTCTGCCCAAAATTTCGTTTTGATGGGAATGAAATGGGCTGCAACATAAGGCGTGTGTTCGTCGGGGGGGGCGGCAAAATCTGGATAGCCCGGGGGCGGCAAATTTCCAAATCCGCCTCTGATCACAACCTAAGCTTAGCTATCACAAATTAAACAAAATCATAAAACATTAACCATAAATAACTTATTTTGTCCAAATCTATCGCTTTTCTGACACTTTTCTTGCTGTAATTCCTTTAATATACACCGGAGCTTTAAATTTCTTGCATATTATTGTTTAGCTTGTTCTCCCAGTTAATTTGAGTAGGTACCCACTTTATCCATTTCCAAGGTGAACATTTTTTTACAGTTTTTTTTATTTTCTGACGTTTTCCGCGGAAAAAATTATCATTTTCAGAATCAGGGCGTTATTTCCTACATTTTGGAAAAAAAAATTTCAATTTCGGGAGGAGTACCAAAAAGTCAACATTTAAGGTAAATCACCGATTTCCGACAGCAACTATAATATCGACACCTACAATGTTTATCGCGCGTAAAAAATTGCCGCGGATCTCATTTCGGTCGTCTTTGACTTTAAGACGTCGAGCGTTCTTTTTTTTTCGCTCTCCACCAATCAGCGATCTTCCCGCGATTTGCGTTGGAAAGTTTGGATCAGTTCCTTGGAGGCAGTGCACGGGCTACCAACTTCAGGTAAGAATCTTACTGTTTTCCGCTAGAAAGTAAGCAACTAATTATACAACAAACCTTATTAAAGCGCGTTTCTTTTACTTGGTGTTTATTTAACCTTAATATAGATTATTTGGGATTAAAAATAATTTGTCTGATTCCATATGTAAATAAGTTTTGTAATAAATAATAGTGGTGTCGATAATATGTTTCATTTCGGACATTTTCCTCAATATCGACATGAAGTGTCGAAAATTTATTCCGCGTCGTTTACGTGAAACATATTTTCGACATTTCAATAAAAGCTTATTAAAAAGTTGTCTATTTATAATTTAAAAAATTTTCTTTACGTAATTAAAAACAGAATCTTATCGCGATTTCTTTGGTTGGTTTGTATTTTTTGAAATGGTATCCATCCAATATAAATTAACTTCTCCTAATACTCTTGAAAAGTTGGCGTTGAAGTTAATGTCAGTGTTACATTAATTGTGTCGTATTAAAATACTAATGATTGTTTCCATTATCTATTTGTAAAACGTAATTCAGTATAATCTATTGAATTAATTTATCATCTTTGAATCAGTTGAAAATTCTTTGTTTACTAATTTAAGAGGGTGTCGAACATAAGTTTCATTTAGGACACTTTTCTCAATATCGACATGAAGTGTCGAAAATTGATTCTGCTTCGTTTGCGTGAAACATATTTTCGACATTCCAATAAAAGCCTATTAAACAGTTGCCTTTCTTTATTTTATCACGATTTTTTACGTTATTGTAACAGAAAATTATCACGATTTCTGTTATTGGTTTGTTATTTGCTTAAATGCTATTCGTCCGATATAAATAAACTTCTACTAATCCACTTAAATAATTGGCATTGAAGTTAATGTCAACCTTACAAAAATTTTGTTTTATTAAAATATTAATGAGTGTTTTCGATTTCCTATTTGTAAAACGTCATTCAAAAAAAGTTTTTGAATTAATTTATCACCCTTTAATCAATTGAAAATGCTTTGTATCCTAATTTAAGAGGGTGTCGAATATAAGTTTCTTTTCGCTTTACTTTTTTAGTATCGACAGGGGGTGTTGAAAATATACTGATTCATAATCATACCAAACATAATTTCGACATCTCATTAAAAGTTCATTTATTGTTAGTTTTGCTTACACTGGGTTATTTATTTCCTTTGATTTTGTTGGTAGAAATAACATATCAACCATATTTTATATATATGTATATTTATAAGTAAAATTCTTAGACAAAAAAATAAACTTTTCTCGATTTCTTAAGTCGGCGTTTCAGTTAACGTCGGCGTCATATAAAATTAGTAATAATATAATATTAACGCGTTTTTAGAGTTATCCATTTATGAAGCCTCATTAATTGCATATTAATAATGATAAATAACATAATCAAACCAACTTTTTATGATAAAATAACAAGGTGTCGAACATAAGTTTTATTTTGACTAATGCAACTTAACTTCGACATCTCAAAAGTATATTATTATTTTAATCATTTTCATTAAATTTTGACGGGTCATGTTTTATTAATTTGTTTAAGAGGCAAATTATAACTGAAACTGTTAGTATAAATTTACATACAAATATTTCATCAGTATGAATGTACATGTTTTAGACCCATCTCACTTTGGCATTTTTTAAATTTGATTTTTTAAAGTGAATTTAGATATAGAATTTTGTCAAATATAACTAATTATTTTCTAGAATGCCGCCGGCCAAACCAAAGGAACCCCCTGTGAAGAGGAAGAGGTACACTGATGAAGATATGCATAAAGCGATTTTAGCATTCAGAAGCGGGGCCTTAATAGCTGGAGCCGCCAGACAGTATGGAGTTCCGAGAGTAACGCTCATGGATAAGCTCTCAGGGAGGACCACAGAAATGTGTAAAATGGGAAGGAAGCCAGTCCTCGGGGAAGAGGAGGAGCAAATCCTGGTGAGATGGATATTGGAATGCAAATCTGCTGGATTCCCCATATCAACGGACCAGCTCATCCAGAGCACACAACAAATGTTGAAAAAGTTGGGGAAGGAGGACATCTTCCAAAAGGGTGCTCCAACAAAAAGATGGGTGGAGGGCTTCCTCAAAAGGCACCCCGAACTTTCATTGAGGGAGAGCCAAAACTTAACATCGGCCAGAGCAAATGTTACAGTCCAAAAAATTGAAGAATGGTTTGAGGAGGTCAAATCATACCTCAAAGATAACAATCTGCAGGAAATCCTGAATGACCCCTCAAGGGTCTTCAACTGTGACGAGACAGCCTTCTTCCTTTGCCCAGACAAAGGGAAGGTAATTGTTGGACGGGGGGACAAGGCTGTTTATCGGGTGTCGGGCAACAACGAAAAAGAGAATGTAACGGTCCTACTGAATTGCTCGGCCGATGGGAAAATGACCCCCTGCATGGTAGTTTTCCCCTACGATAGGTGGCCGCCTCGAGTCATTGCAAGCATTCCAGAACAGTGGGGCGCAGGAAAAACTGAGAACGGCTGGATGACCTGCGAAGCATTCTACGAATATATTGCAAATGTATTCGAGCCCTACCTTACACAAAATCAAATAAAACGTCCAGTGATTTTGTATATGGACGGGCACTCCTCGCACATGAGTGTAGAGGTGAGCGAGTTATGCTCCAAGAAGAAAATCATTCTTGTAGCCTTGTACCCTAATGCCACCCACATTCTCCAACCACTCGATGTGGCAGTATTCCACCCCTTAAAAGCTGCGTGGAGGCAGGCGGTAACAAAGTGGTGGTTTGAGAATGGTGGAAGGAAGCTCAAGAATGAGGACTTTGCTCCCTTGGTAAAAAAAGTCCTTGACAGCAATGCCGTGAAGCCCGAGACCATCAAAAACGGGTTCAAATCCTGCGGCCTTTTAACCCTCAATGTCAAAGATGCCAACCTGTCAAAAATCGTTGGTACATCATCATGTAAACCCAATTCCACAACGACAAACGCTAACATCCTGACTCTACAAAAACATCTTTATTTTTTGGAGAGTCGAATTAAACCAGAGGTCTTGACCTCTTTCTGGAATGAAGAAATTTCAGTGGAAGACAAGTCCCTTTTTTCGTTGTGGAAGGATTTGAAAAATGAAATCGACAACCTGAAGAAACCGAAGAACAATGAATTGACAAATCAGCCTGAATCTTCACCGTCACCTCTGTCTCCACAGCCGGTCTCTTCACCTCTGCCTCCACCTCAGACCTCTCCTTTGCATTCTACTATCGAACGAGAAGCCCAAGAAGAACGGGTCGTTTTGTTCGAAGATGGGACATTCCTCGAAAATGAAGGGGCCATTCTCATTACAGTACCCCCCGACAATGCCGACAATCCCGACGATCCCGACTCTCCCCCACTGTCTTTTGAATTTTCCGATGACAACATACAACAGTCAGCCTTAGAATTTCACCAACCCAGCTGCTCATGGGATACCCCTTTATTATTTGCCACGCAAAAAGACCTGCAACCTTCGTCCATCTTTTCTACGCCCTCATCGAAAATTGTCCTTGAATTAGAAACTCCCACCCGTGGAACAGATTATTCTCCAGACTGTATGCCATTAACATCTCTATCTGCTTTAACACCGGAAAGAACATCACCATTGTCAGGACCAAACCATCCTCCGAAAGATATACCATCTCCATTTAAAGATTGTCTTTTATGGCCGAAAAAAGAATCAAAACCCAACAATGGAAAAAGGAAAAAAATTCAAACCCCTTCAGTTGTGACATCTAAACTATGGAAAGAATATCACAAGAAAATTGAAGAAGAAAAAACAAAAAAGGAACAGGCGGCAGCTGAAAGGAAACTTCTAAGAGAAGAGAAGATTAAATTAAGAAAGAAAAGGCCGAAAATCAAGTCAAAAGAAAGCTTCAAGGAATTAACAAAAACGTAGTGAAAAAAACCAAAACTGAAGACGAAAGTGAAGAAGAGCATCCCGTTGAAGAAAGTGTGAACAACAATTTTAATTTAGAATTTTAAGCTGTGAAAATCCACAGCTTCCAGATAATTTCAAAATCGGGCTTTGGGTAGTGGTTCCATACCTAAAAAAAAATGGTGTAGAAAATTATATTGGCCAAATTGTGTCCTTAAATGAAGAGGAAAAAACAGCAGCAGTAAAGTATGTTTCCAAGAAAGGTGACAAATTTGTGTGGCCCACTCAAGACGACATGGACTTATTTGTTCCCCTTCAGGACATAGTTACCACGTTGGACGAACCTTTATTTGATAGAAGAGGTTACTTGACCTTTGCTAACACCAACTAAACCCCCAGGCCTAGACTCCTTTAAAGGAAATTCAATTTTGTGTTAGTAAAGAGTTGTATTGTAGTTACCATGTGATATTCCTCTTGATCTCAGTATTGTTGTTGACTCTTGCAATTTTAATACGTCTTGTTCTTTTATAACATTTTAAACTAACTTGTGTTACATATTTTTGTCTCGTCTATTTGATTTTTTAATATGTCTTATTCTTTTATAACTTGAAAATAACTTGTCTTACTTATTTTTGTCTCGTTTATTTAATTTTCTAATGTCTTATTCTTTTATAACATTTGAAACTAACTTGTCTTTCATATTTTTGTCTCGTCTATTTGATTTTTTAATATGTCTTATTCTTTTATAACTTGAAAATAACTTGTCTTACTTATTTTTGTCTCGTTTATTTAATTTTCTAATGTCTTATTCTTTTATAACATTTGAAACTAACTTGTCTTTCATATTTTTGTCTCGTCTATTTGTTTTTTTATTATGTCTTATTCTTTTATAACTTGAAAATAACTTGTCTTACTTATTTTTGTCTCGTTTATTCAATTTTCTAATGTCTTATTCTTTTATAACATTTGAAACTAACTTGTCTTTCATATTTTTGTCTCGTCTATTTGATTTTTTAATATGTCTTATTCTTTTATAACTTGAAAATAACTTGTTTTACTTATTTTTGTCTCGTTTATTTAATTTTCTAATGTCTTATTCTTTTATAACATTTGAAACTAACTTGTCTTTCATATTTATTGTCTCGTCTATTTAATTTCTTAATATGTCTTGTACTTCTATAACATTTGTAACTAGCTTGTCTTACATATTTTTTGTCTCGTTTATTGTCAAATTTTAATTTCCAATAGTTAGCAGTATGTATTACGATTTATCTCTAATGTCTAGGCCTAAGTGCCTTTTTATTCAATTACAGTACAAACATTTTAATGTTACAGGGTTTCTTCAACTCGAATATTTTATTTTGATAGTAGTTGTTTGTAGGTATTTTATGATACCACGTGATATTATTGATCTCAGTTTGGCTGTTGACTCTTGCAATTTGTTATTTTTTAGTATGTTTTTTCTTTTAGAAGATTTGAAACTAACCAAAGAATGTTTTGTTTAAATTGAACTGTAAGGAATAAGTAATCCCATAATTCTTTCTGGATTACGTAACATTTTTTAAGTAAATCCTAAACAAATTCTGAATGTCATGAATACAGTGATTTAGAACAAGAAATTATAAATATCACTGTACATTTTAAAATTAAATTTTATTATTGCTAAGTTATTTTCATAACTCATTTAAAGTTTTGGTTTGTATAATGTCAAAGTCATTATTTTTAAACAGTGGGTTGTGATTTATAGGAAACATAAATAATTATGAAACGTAGACTGTATTTAATTTATTCTTTGTTTATTTTATTCATATAATTTATTTGCAGGCTGTTTATTTTAACAAATAAATTATATGATGACTGAAAAATAAAGTCGCATCTCTTGTCCTCTGCTGGTGTTCTCTTTGGCATTCTTCAATGTTGATATATTTCTGCTCTCCTGTCCCTTGAACCTCTATGGGCGCTTAAACTAACCTTTATTAGTCTATGGATGGATGTGAAGGTAAGGATGGACAGCTGATTATTTTCCAGTAGTTTTCATGTTTTATTTTTGTTACTGGTTTAACTTTTACGTCAGCAATAAGATAATGAACTTGAAATGATGGCTGCAGTTATTTCGGCTCATTCGTCATCTGGAAAAGCAATTGTGATGCTAGAAAATTTTCAAAGGCATTTTGCAGTTAAAATTTATTAATTAAAACATAATACCAACCTTATATTATTTATTTTCATTTATTACATGCCCAAAATAAGTTAGGTGTCGATATTAAAGTCAATAGTGTTGATAATCGGTTTTGAGCTGTCGGAATTAAGGTTAGTGTTATTGCAAGACCTTCTCGTTCTGTTACGCTATAGAAAAGTTATTGTTCATTCTAAAAACACCTTTCCTGACAAAAATTAAAGCTAGTATATCACAGGGTTTGCTTAAATAAGGGTATCAGCTGTTTTTAAATATTTTCCATTTAAAATACTAACTTATATATGGGTTTATGTCTTAACCTGTCGATAATCGGTGATTTACCTTACCATTTTAAGACAAATTTTCATGCTTTCATATTTTGTTACGTTTGTTTTAAATTATTTGTTTATGACCTTGTTTTTTTGTTAATAAATTTTAACTAGACCATAAAATTTCCAGGAACAAGATTTCACTATTACTACGTATAATTTTTATATTCATTAAAGTGTTAAAAGGTTGATTTTTTCTTGTTAGCCATACATTTTACCAGTGACTTAGAAAAGGTTTTAGTTTCTTACTAGTCTTCTCATTGATTGTGGCTCTGTTATTTTCAAATCATGTAATGTTAGATCTTAAAATTTAATTTTTTTTTAATATTTTACTTTTAAATAATTACTTTTTGTAGTTACTTGTCAACAAGTCATTTTACATTTTGTTTTAATCAGTAATGCATTGGCAAATATATAAATAAGTAACTTTAAAATAAATTGGATAGGCCTAACCAATTTTTTAAACTCGATATGTATATATTTTTTTATTTTCAGTTGGAATGTAATAATAACGTGAATGATATGTATTTTGTATAAAGTAAATATAAAATATCAGTTGGTAAATTGTTAGTTTATTCATGTACCTATTCAAGTTGATAATTTAATGAAACATGAGTGTTATTTTGTGATTTGAATACTCCATGATAACAAAGATTTGCGTTTGGATCTAAATCACAAGTAGACAAACTGACCAAGTCGTCTGCTGGATTTCGTGCGGGTTTCGTTGGGACAAAAATATTTCAGACACGTTGTTTGATATTAATAAAGAATTGAATTAGGCCTACACAATTTCAGATAAAAATCACCCACTGTTAAATTTTTTAGATTTGAAGAAGGCGTTTGATTCTGTAGACCATTCAAAGCTACTTGATGAAATGGAAGAAATAGGAATATGGGGCATCGCCCTTGCTTGGTTCACAAGTTACCAATTGCATAGATCACAGTATGTTTCTATCTTTGATAAAAGTAGCGATAGAATGCCAGTAGACTACGGGGTGGTGGGGTGGTCCAAGGCAGCAATCTTGGGCCAGTACTTTTTTTTAATATACATCTCAAAATTATATAGGGTGATCCAGCTATAGGTTACAATTTCAGTTGGTAACACTGGTCTCATATCCAATATAAACAGCTGATGTTTTGTAATTGGGCATTGTTGTGTACTGACATTTGTTGATATGGAGCGTTATTCAAATGAAGAACGTGTTTTAATTGTTAAAACCTTTTTTAAAAATGGGGAGAATTTTGCTAACAAATATTTTACCAACACGTTTTGAGCACTCCGAAACGATTTTGGTAACCATAACTGGCGATTAGAAACTTAAATGATAAATTTAATGTAACAGGTTCAGTGTTAGATGTTAAAAACCAGTACACCCTCGGAGTGGCCAATGAATGTCAAATATCGCCGCAACAAGTGCCAGTATTGGAGGAAATCCAAAAACCTCAAATCGTCATCTTTCCCATCAATTAGGCCTTTCCTACGGTACAACACAGCGCATTTTGACTAAAGATCTGCAATATAAAACGAGTTGAATGACTTGTGGTTTTAACAAGGTGGGGCCACTTGTCATGCAGCACGAGAAACAGTGCAGTTGTTGCACACAAAGTTTCTCTGCTGTTTGATCTCTCGTTTCAGTGATCTTCATTGGCCAGCAAGACCATGTGACCTCACACCAATGGATTATTTCCTTTGGGGTTATTTGAAGTAGAAGGTTTACGCATACAAGCCCAACTTGATTCCTGAGCTGAAGGACAAGATTTGCAGAGTAATCCATCAAATTCCAGAACAATTGATCGAGAAAGTGATGGAAAATTTCATGAAAAGGGCTGAAGTCTCCAGGGTTGCACGTGGCGGTCATTTGACGGATATTATTTTCCATGTTTAATGTCAATCTTTAATAAATGTGTAAAAATAAAAATATAACTAGCAAGTACACTACAATGCCTATTATTTAATTTTTTAATTGTAATCTCTAACTGGATCCCCCTTTATTTGGAAAATTATTTTTGTTTGCAGACGATAGCCTCATTTTCCTACAGGGAAAGACCTGGCCCGAGGTAAAAGAAAAGGCTATGCATGATCTTATGATAGTAAAAAAATGGTTGAGTCAAAATGTTCTCTCCTTAAACGTTTCCAAAACAAATTAATGCCAATATCTATTAACAAGAACACAGATTACAATTTAGATAACCTCATCATTCACGACTGTGACGATTTCTGTAGTACTGTTTGTATATGTGATTTTGTAGAAAAGGTAAACTTATACAAATATTTGGGTGTATTTTTTATGAGCGTTTAAAATGGAACAATCACATTTTTATTTTGAAAAAATCCGAAAATTTATTTTTGCTTTCAAACAAAATAATGAAGTTTTAACATTTAAAGAATTAAAATGGCCGCTACAGCGGAAAGTCACCTGCTTCTGTGCACTGTACTAGCGGCTTGCGGCGGCCGAGTCACTTTTTACGCCACTGATACCTGGGACATTTGAAGGTGGAAAATTTGATTAGAATAACTTTTAATAATCTAAACCAACCTGGGACATTTGAAGGTGCATTTGAATTAATGATCTTATATTTTGCTTTAGGTTCTTCAGTACAGCTAAACCTGTTGTAAGAGAGTCATCAGGAGGGTTGTCAATAACAGAATCTTGTGCTAAAAGATTAAATAAAATAGTGAATGATGGAAGTGCATTACGAGTTATCGTAGAAGGAGGAGGTTGTTCTGGATTCCAATACAGATTTGAACTAGACCAAAATATTACTGAGGAAGATAAGTGAGTAGCTATTTAAAGGATGTCTGAACGATTCAACTTAAAGGTTTTTAGGAGTGAAGACAAAGATCACTTGTAAACTCTGTAATATATAACTTTTTTGTTCTGTTATCCTTTAATTTTTACAATCATCAATGTACAGTGAAATTTATCTCCATCATGCAATCATAAATAAATAAAGACCTAAAACAATAGCTTGCATAAGTTAAAAACAAATTATATTGTATTATAGGGCAAGAGCCTAAGACCACCAGACCATCGTTATTTATTAAATCATAAATTTTCTTTATTTCGTGATGGGTTGGCCTCAGGATCAAAAATAGTAACCATGAAAGGTTTAGATTGTTGTAATAAAACAACCACAGCCGTTTCATGCAACATAAGCACATCATCAGGTTGACTGAAGAACGTTGGTTAACACATCTCATCCATAACGAGTTCCTTAGTATTAAAATTCTTCTAAACACAAATGAGCAGTCTTGCAGCACGATGATGTCAATTTTAGGGCCTAAATTTCCATTTTAGACCCAAAATTTTAGGCTTTATCAACTCCAAAATGGAAAAAGGGAATTCCGAGTCATTCCCCCAACTAACTCCACGAAATGGCTGATTTGTTGTTTACTGCCAAAACACACTTTCCTCTTTCTGTAATATTTGTAAATAGTATATTACAAATACTCTTTGTTCTTTGTTTGTACTCTTTGTTTGTTTGTTGTTGATCTCTTTTTGTTGTAGAGATCTGACATTGGGTATAAAGCTCTTCTCAATTTCAGCGAGCAACTGGAGCTAATGTGCTTCAATTTTGGGGTGGTTTTTGTTGAGGCTAATGTTTGGATTAAGAGGTATAATTTATAGTCAAGGACTAAGAAATGTTCAACATTTTAGAATTCACCAAATTTAACATATTTCACTAAAACATTTGAATATATATGACCAACAATTTTTATTAGAGCCCCATGAAATAAAAAAATTTAAATAACTTGAAAATATTTCTCAAAAATATAAAGAATTGGCTTCTAAGCTTAAACAAGGAAGAAATTGAGAAACTTTTTGATATTCCTTAGTAAAGACATGCCAAATTAACATATTTTATCACTACAAATTTTGGTCATGTGCTTGTGGATGTTTTTGTTTTATTTTATGTGCAATCTGAATTTTTATTTGCCAAATTAAATTATTATCAATTGAAGGAACATCCAGTTTAGAAGTTAATTTGACAATCCGCAACTGTAATTGAGTTCTGATTTCCTTTAGCGAATTTTCCATAGGCTTTTAGCTTTTTTTCTATAGGGAAGAAGCTGTTACCGTAGTACTCATGGTAAGGCCTAAAACCCAGACCATGATAACTTTTCGTTTTGGGGTCCCCCCAGAAGCAAAAAACGTTCGTTCGAATTTTTATTCATACAAATATTTATATAGCCAATTGGACCACTGGAAGGGGGGGTAAAGGGGGATAAACCCCCCAAAAATGGGTTTTTTTTTAGTTCTTGGCATATAAAAAATAAAATTTATCGAATTTTTGTTGGCACCATTGAATTCAGCTCGAAAAAAACAAATAATTTAGTACCTTGAATCACTGCTCTATGTACTTTGTTACCGAGATATTGAAAGTGATAAACACAGTACGTTGTCCCAGTGTTAACCTTATGGGAAATAAGTAAAATTCTATATCTCGCTTATTTCTCAACATATCTAGATAAATCTTGGTTTGTGGCTTCATCTAGATGAGTTTTAATGTTTAATAGTCTAAAATCACCAATATTTCCATTTTCGTGGCAGCAAACCTGCATGCTCATTCCCCATGTTATTCTTATAGAGTTTACAAAAACATGTTAAATCTCGCTAAGTTGGCTTGAACTATGTTCTTTTGCATTTGAAATTCGCTGAGTATGCAAGGGGGTATTCGCTGAGTATGCAAGGGGGTCTGCTGCAAGGGGGTATTGGTAGGGGCGGATTTAATATTTGCCGCCTAGGAGCTGGTTGCGCACTGCCGCCCCTCCCTACCCCCCCCCCCCCCCCAACCAACCTCGCCAACAATATGAACGACCTAGGTCCTAGCAAGGCCCCGCATGCACGTGAGAACGGTCATTCGGTATGTCATCGACGTGCGACTCGTTTTGGCAAATTAATTAGCAGGATTTCGAAAACTACTAATTAATTAAATATCCACATGTTTTTTAATTGCTTGCAAGACCGGTACCATTTGAATCATTGCTTCTTCAAAGTGCGCAACTGCATTTCGTGTGACACAAATTACGTGCATCAACATGGCTTCATCTGTGCGCCCTTGCTTTAACTGACAAGCAGAACTAAAAAACTAACAGGTAAACGGTAAACACTATATTAAAGAAATCCATGATCACAAGTTTTATTAAAAAATATGGTTTATGTTTACGTTTCTTATTATAAATAAACCATTTTGCTTTTAAATAATAATGTGACCTTCAAGAAGCTTCTATTGATTGAATAAAAACTTAAGGATGGCAATGTAATTATTTTTTTTTGTATTACAACCACTTGAACTATATTATAAACAGATTATTGAAATTCATAAGAGATAAGAGAGAATAAAACCCGCGACATTTCAATATACAAAGAACAATTTGTATTCAAGATAGTGCCATTTAGATGAAAATTAATTAAAAATATTACCAATACATTAATGTAATTTAACTTGTACTTTTTCCAAACGACAACATCCTATTTAGAGAGAGACTGGTGGGAAATAATAATAGTTTAGAGAATATGCTACTACTGCAGACCACACTAATGGTAAATATTTTTTTACCAACATTTATTTACAATCTGTTCCATACATTAAGTTATGAACATTAAGAAAAAATTCTGAAAATTTTATTCTATAATAAGTCCTGTTACCCTGCGGCACAAACAGACTGCGATGATAAGGCACAATTATAAGCTAATCAAATCTTGAGGGTAAATCCAGGACGTTATTCCTTGAAAGTCTATAGACATTCTCGCTATTGTCCAACAAGTTCATCGCAAGGAAATTAATATGATCCTACTGGTAAATATGAGATTAAATTGCTGTTTAAGCGATCATCTGATATGAATGTCTACAGGCGTAAACAACTACAGCCGTTTCCTTCGGCATCTGGCGATTGCAAAAGACTCAATTATGTCTAGTTTTTTATCACTTGGTGTTCGATACTCAATACCGCCACATTTTGAAGTATTTTTTCGCCCATTGTGGAACGAGAATAATCCTTTAATGCGTTTGAGAACAGAAAATGATCGTTCAGCAGAACAGTTTGATGCAGGAAAGTTTTAATGCAATATCTATATAAGAGTACACTTCCTGAAGTTTGTTTTCGTGTAACACTTAATACAGTGAGAGAAGGTTTTTCGGTCGTTCTTTTTCGCTGATTTTGTTTAAAAATCCGAAAAAGTGAAATGCTTTATTGGCAAATTCTTCCGGCCTTGGCAGATCTTTACTTCAAAAATTGCACAGTGTGCTGCTGTAATCATTCAAGTCAAGGCGTAATGTATCAATTTTCACTAGAAAACCAAACAGTGAATTCAGCTCATCATACGATGTTTTTCCTGTTCTGTAACTCATTGTTCATAACGTCGAGGATTACGTAGTACGTATTTACTCTGAAGTTGTCCCGGCCTGACAGATGAATTCGGATGAATTTCATTTTCTCGGGTTTCACCAGGAATAAGTTTCTATTTTTCCCCCTTTTGGTTTCGTCTTCATACGCTTCGTTCTCTGATTTTACGAGAGCTCCATTTTCATAAATATCAGTCATATTCCTGTTTTGAACATACTTGAGCAATGAATCGTTCATGATTGACACTGTTGCCAAATCTGTTTCTATTTTACTGGATACGCTAAATAACATTTAAACATTACTGTCTGTAAAAAGGTAAAAAAACACTAGTCTTGAACAAGGGTCGCGGGTTTTGGCAGCGAGACGAGCTAGGGAGATGGTGGCAGTAGCCCAGGCGCGTGGTCGCAATGGTCGCCTTGCCCGCGTCGCGTCGGGCCAAAAGGACCTGAACCACCGGAAGGTGGCGCCGCGCCATAAGGCGAAGGTGGCCCGAGGAGCTTATCAGTGCTTGCCGCCGTGTGACTTTAGCCAATCTGCTCTTTCTCAAGCATAATAAAATGCAAATTATTTTTAATAGTGGGGTTTAGGTAATCCTCCAATCCTCCAATTTCGGAAGTTTGTTTTCCGTTAAAGTTATTTTTATTTTCTAACAAAAAAATTTTTAATCCCCCATAATTTGCCGCCCCTGAAAATTTGCCGCTCTGGGCTTAAGCCCCTTAAGGCCCCCCCCCCCCCCCCCTAAATCCACCACTGGGTATTGGGTATTATTTTTGCATGATATGGAATCCCTAAACAGGCAAAATGCCTCAGGGACCCTATTTTCCTTCTTAGATAAATATATATGCATAAGGATATTTTACGGTTTAATTATTAAGTTTGATAAATATTTGTATTAACATTATCATACAATGTTGTAAAATTGTGTTACTTGGAGGAAATAAATAATTTATTCATTTATTCTTGCCCGAGATGGTAGACACCTTAATAGGAATGGTAATCATCAGCTAGGAATGTTGTTTGCGAAATTGCTTGGGGAGATGTCTGGAATCTTACAATCTGGTAAAGAAAGGGTTGATCTATCGGAAGTGGCTTACGATGAAGAGGATCTTTCTCTGACCCTCAAGTTGATATGTCATGTCCTCAGGGATCGGGAAACTTGAACCCAGGTGAAGGGACTGCAATATCTTGAGACTTTGCTTGAAGGTTAGCCGGGAATCAGCAATGGTTTCAATGGCACTTAAGGTGCTACATTAGAACATTCAGGGATTGGCATGCAAATTGGGTACATTTTAGGTCTTCTTGCAGTGTGAAAATCCAGATGTCTTGTGTTTATCAGAGCTTCATTTGAAATATAACGAATATGATGCTGTGTCTTTGAATGTATACAGAAACGTTACCTCTTATTGTCGTCAAAATATGCAAAAAGGAGGAGTAGGTATCTTTGTCAAGACTCATTTGCAGTCTGAAGTGGTACAGGTTGGTAATTTCTGCTTTGAGGGAGTTTGTGAACTCGCAGCTGTCAAAGTTTGTTACAGCAAAAAGTTATGGCTTAGGTCTTACCATGACACCTACGGTAATAGCTTCTTCCTATAGGGAAAATTCGCTAAAACAAACTGAAAATTAATTTTTTTGAAGTTTTTTTAGTTAAAGACTTATAATGCAAGCTAATTTGATCCAATTTTAATGATCAATAGCTCAAATGAGAGTTGGTAGTTCACAAAAAAATGATTTAATGTTGGTTGGAGGTCTCTACCTTACCTCAAACTCAACCATTTGAATTGATCCAGAGCTTAATTATAAGCCAATAATGTACCAAGTTAATTGAGATCTAAAACAGTTCCAATTCTCTGTTTCATTTTGGTACTTTGGTATTACATGTAGGCCACCCTTATACAGCGAGCTGCGGCGGTTATTTTAGGTTGGGTTATCATAAATATGTTAGTAGAACTTTCCTCGACTTTTTCGGTATTTGGAGGGCGTCAGTATGACTCATCTGGTATCGTTTGATTCATAACGAAACGAGAAAAGTCCTACTAACATATTTATTATAACCTAACCTAACATAACCGCCGCAGAGCGCTGTATATGGGTGGCGATCGGATGAAATTGTTGGCGGCGGCGGTGATACGTTTAACTCAATCCTCGCCAACATCGCTGCCTTCTGGGAAGCAGAAAACAAAGTCCGTTAATCATAATTATGTCCAATTTGAACAGTAAATCAACATATGTACTTTCCAATTATGAAGTTGTTTTTGGTACCAAGTAAAAAAATCTCTCTAAAAATAGTGGCCTTCGTATAATACCGAAGTACCAGGATTTCTATATAGTGTCATTAGTTGTATAGTCTATACCTTACCTCAAACTCAATAGTGCATGGAACAAACAACATAATACTTAGAAATCTTTCACTTCCTGAAACCAGCAACATACTTTGGGGATTGACTAAATACATATAAAAGAGTGGAAATCAGCCGGGAGGCAATCTTAAAAATATTTACGCCACGGGTAGTGATGTATCAATATGGCCGCTCAGCCAACTATAATAATGTCTCATATCTCGGAAACCACACAACCGATTTTGATGTGAGACATCTTATTTGAAAGGTAATTACACTTTCAGCGTTAAAATCAGCGGTTTTTGAGTATTTTGTAGAATATTAATTTTTTATAAATATTTGTATTTTGATGCATTTAAATTAAAATTAATAATAAGATATCCCCGTTGCAGCAGACCTGCATACTCAGCGAATTTAAATTGCTTAAATGAATCATTGAGCTGGGGCCACGAATAAATAAAATCTACGTAAATCCCAAAATGAGCATACAACAATTTTCTCCATAAGAGTAACATGGGAAATGAGTATACAGGTTTGCTGCCAGGGAAATGTAAAATTGAGAGATTTTTTGCAATAATCCAGTAGATATCAACTAGATGAAGCCATTTACAAAGTTATTTTCAGATATGTTGAGAAATAAGCGAGATATAGAATTTTGATTATTTCCTATAAGGTCATCACAGTATGTTTGTTCCAATGTTAACCTTATAGAAAATATATAAAATTCTATAATCTCGCTTATTTCTCAACATGTCTGAATACAGTAGAGGGTCGATTATCCGAACGTCGGTTAACCGAATGCAGTAATAATTCATACGAGGTACAGTCAAAAAGTTCCCGGAATGAATTTTTGTAGACAATTAGCGCGATCGCCAGAAGGAAATTCAACTTGCATTAGTTGGTACGACTCCTGGGGAGGGCATATCGGTAGTGGGGGTATAGCTAACTTTCCGTAGTGCAGCACTGGAAAGCCCTTTTCGTGTTCCTGCAAGTCTACATTGTCGAATTTTGAAAAATGGTATTTCATGACCAGCGCGCGAACATTAAGTTCTGTATTTAACTTTCATATAGTGAGACTCTTGATAACAGCTTGTTAATTCAAGCTAATGTAGAAGAGGCGATGAAGAAAAGTCAAGTTTATGAGTGTCACAAGCGGTACCGTGAAGGCCGTGAAAGCATTGAGGATGACTCTCGTAGTGGACGACCTTCAAACATCAGTTAATGACGAAAACATTGAGCGAGTACGACAAGTTGTGCATGAAACTCGGAAATTAACAATCGATGAAATTGCATTTCAGGTAAATTTATGTAAGTGTTTCTTTATGATCATTTGAACATGCATCGAATTTGTTCACTTAACAAAGAAATCCGACATTTTGGACATGCAGGTACACAAAAAGCGCTTTCCAATGCTGCACTATGGCAAGTCAGCTATACCCTCATTACCGATATGCCCTCCCCAGGAGTCGTACCAACTACTGCAAGGCGAATTTCCCGCTGGGGATCGCGCTTAAAGTCTACAAAAATTCATTCCGGGAATTTTTTGACTGTACCTTGTATTTTGAACATGATTCTCAAACAATTCAATTTTGCGTGCCAAAAAAAGTGTCAGGGCTAAAGTAAAAACAAATTTTGGACTTTTTCTCTAAATAAAAAGTATACAGTGTACTGTATCTATGTATGATATATTGTTCTTTAAAAATTTATACCCATGTATTCTGATCGATTTCATAACAAAATTACATGAATAATTTTTGTTTGACCATTTTTTAGCCTTTTACTAGTAAGAATTACATACATATACAATTTTAAAATTTTGTCTTTTCATGTTCGATTATCCGAATATTCAGTTATCCGAACACCCCTTGTCCCCAATTAGTTCGGATAATCGACGCTCTACTGTAAAACTTTATAAACGGTTTCATCTAGTTGATATCTAGTGGATTATGGCAAAAAATCTCTCAATTTTACATTTTCCAGGCAGCAAACCTGCATACTCTTTTCCCATTTCATTCTTATGGAGAAAATTGTTGTATGCTCATTTTGGGATTTACGTAGATTTTATTTACTCGTGGCCTCGTCTCGAATGATTCATTTAAGCATTTGAAATTTGCTGAGTATGCAGGTCTGCTGCAACGGGGATATCTTATTATTAATTTTAATTTAAATACATCAAAAATACAAATATTTATAAAAAATTAATAATTTAATGAATAATTTGAGACAGAAGAAACTTTGTGACCCATTTACAACGTAGGTTTAAATCTTTAACATAAAACAAATTTCAAAAAAATTACTCTTCATGTTTGTTTTAGCTTTATAGCTCGTCCAACACTGGTTCGATTTTAATGATCAACAGCTCACGCAAAAGCCGTTAAATCACTGAGTATTTTAAGACCAAAACATGCAGTATATCTTATTTACCCTAGTACCGGAAATATAAGATTAATAATTCAAAAAAATATTCAAAGTACGGTATGTCGTTAAAAAATGTACAGGAATGAATTTTTATTTGAGCATTCATCTTTTTAATGAATTAAATCTTTTGTTAAACGGATGTCATCATTGTGTTCAGGTTAAAATTTTAGTCTGTAATGATCTGTCACAACACCAGCTTTACAATTGAAAAAAATTATTTATATCCAAATATGGCAGATCCAAGATGGTGGCTAAAAATGAGTATCTTGTCAAAATTGAGAACCAATCTCCCATCAATAATTGGCGACAGTCCAAAGTCAACATCTCGAACGTGATTTTAGTGGGGTTCCCGTAGTACGATTTTGGTAAACTTTGGATATGTTAAAATACACATTTTAAAGTAGAATTCCATCAAACGTCTTCCTGCAATTTTCACAAGGTCATCGAGTAGATTGACTGGATTATACCATAATTATGTTTAAGGAAGCCTATAAAGCTCAGTTTTAAAATATTTCTTTTGGTATTTATAATGTGTTGCAGAAATTGTTTTTATTTTCTTGAATAATTTGTTTTTGATTTACTTGAACCCCTCCAAAGATATATTACGAAAAAATTCCGGTAATTATATCTGATATTTCCTCCGATCGAACGTATTATAGATCTACCAGTTTAACTTGAAATGGGTATACATTAGATACATTACTTTGAAATGGCGACCTACCCAGGTAGGTATTTTAAGCCAAGTATGAATGACAGATGAGTGAAGGATGATTGTGGCGCGATCTTGTAGTCTTGTTACTGACTAAGGCCGACATGTTCCTTAGACAGGACTGTTAATTAATAGCCCAACAGCCAATGGCAACTATGGGACCTACATTTTAATGTGAGATCCGAACAACAATTTTGGCATGGTTTACATGTTACTTACTGGTCTAATTATGAGGACGGTCCTGTGAACGTAGTATTCAATAGTGCGGATGTTAATACCCGCTAAAGAACACCTCGTCCACAAGCCATCGCTCATAACTATCCACAATTCGTGACCTCCAAGTAGCTGGATTACAGGGCGCGCCACCGTCCTAGTAATTATATAAAATTGTAGGAAAACTTTTTTTCATAAATAAATAGCACTAATTAGGTAGGTTTGTTTAAAATCACAGTAACTATCAAGGGATCACTGCACACCCATGACAACACTGACGGTTCACTCGTTACTCAGGCGCACAGAGACTTGCAGACACATGAGAAACTGGCGGAGTACAAGATGCAACAGGAAGAGCAGTGAGATCGCTCAGCCACTTATTGCCCATTATCTCTTTCCTTACCTATAAACCTAGTCTAGCCTATTTACTACTTGAAAAAATTCCTACAATTATTTACCCATTTCAAGTTAAACTGTTCAATATAGGAAATGTTAGATCGTGGGGGAAATAAACAGTAATTACCAAATCGCCAACTTTAAAATAATGTAGATTCAATGCTATAGGCATATGCTTAAACAAATGTTTTTTATAGTTAATCATTGATTATTTTATTTTTACACAATTCCAGAGTCTTTGAAAGGGAAGGCGCTCGTGTGGTAGTAGACACGACATCTTTGGAGTATATCAAAGGTTCAACAATAGACTACCAAGAAGAACTGATCAAAGCCTCCTTTAGAGTGGTTAACAACCCCTTGGCAGAGCAAGGCTGCTCATGCGGCGCCTCATTTTCTGTCAAAGTCGAGTAATAAAGTCTATTTTGAATTTATTTGCCAATAATCTAGTAGAAAAATGTGATAAAATTTTATTGTTGTTACTGTCTGTAAAATAAAGAATTGTATTTATTTGTTTTCAAATGAGTTCATAAAGTATACCTTATTATAAATTCTAATTATTATTAGATACAGTAGAACCTTGATCAACCGTCACTCTTTCAACTGTCACTCTCTGTTATCCGTCACCACTTCTGTTCTTTTAATGTATCGTAATAGACATCGTAAAAACATTGAACAGGTTAACTTACAGTACAGCAGTTTTGTTTTTCGGTTGTAAGTTTATAATTTTATAAGACATATGTATTATCCACTTATACAAGGTATAATTGTGACGGTTAACAGGTTCCACACGGAATACTTTCTGTTGTGTTTCATGCACAGATACACTCAAAACATTGGATCGCTGACTCAGGTGGCAGTTTGGTGCAGGAAACGAGCCTTTGGCGACTCTGCTTCCCCCACCACAGCTGGGGCTACCTTGCCTCACACCTTGCCTTACTGCACCCACATTCCATGTATAACACACACGGGACATTCGCTGAGTATGCAGGTCTGCTGCAACAGGGGTATAATAATAAAATAGAAAAAAATTCAATATTCACCTCCAACCTTCAACCTTTACTACGATCGGTTAAAACATTTGTTGAGTTTTACTACTTTTTGTCTGCCTGAGAAAAACCTTGTAAAACCAGTAAAAGGTCGCATCAACAGCCCAACAACATAGAAATACAAATTAATAATTCTTTTTGGATGCAAATTTAGTTTTTTCTAAAATCCTAATTTTATATCATTTATTATAATGTTTTCAATAAAACATTTTACATTTTTATTCCCTAATTTTAAATAATTTATTGTAATGATTTAAATAAAACATTTTCCATTTTTATTCGGAATACTCTTATTACACAAGGTTTAATCTGAGTATTAATGTTTGTAGATTTTTGTAAATTACGAGAATAACTTCTATATTTGGAAGAAAAATTCTTAAATTATTAAAACTTTCATGCCAATTGCTTATTCATAATGTTGATTTCACATTTTTCTAACTTTGATCGCCCGTAGTAAATTATAACAAATTTATTTATATAAATAAATTACACCATTCGATAGAAAATTTAATTTACTAAAAATATAACATTTGTAACAACATAGCTGTCTAAGATTGGCCGCAATTTTAATTCAAAACAGCATGCGCCAAGTTTTAGTCGCATCCTCAATGCTCCTGCCGCACTGTGGAACCCAAGCTGTGGTTGGGCTAGCGGGAGGACACCGGCTCGTTTTCGAAGCACACAGTCGATGATCCAGTGTTTTATGTAATCTATGGTTTCATGACAGTGGGGAAGTGTTGTTTATAAATGCATTGCACTTCAACTCTTATTTGGCAGTTACATATCTGATATTGGGTTGTTATCCAGAAGCATGGTGGTATAAGCTTTAAATTTAAAGTTTAATGCATATTTATTAAAGAATGAATACAAATATCATTAATTTTTACAAACACAAGTAAATAACAAATTCATAATCAAACTAGGAAATCAGAGAATATACCTTCAGCATATGGCGTGGAGAGTAAGCCATGTCTGGTGAACATCCCTTGCAAAGTTAGGGAGAGAAATATTTGTAAGCGTACGTGCAAAATTGTTGTTTGGTGATTGAAAACTGGTGATTATCCAAACAACTTAGTTAAAAGTTGAAAATCTACCAGCCCCATCCCAAAATACGTTGTTTAAGTCATTTGTGCTTTTTCATCTGAGAGTTTGCTCCACAGAGACCCACACAAGGTCTGTTACAGCTGCCAAGGCCCACCCTGCATTTAATGCAGTTGACAGACAATATTTTCATCCTCGCCTCTAGCATGAGACAAAAACAAGGGTTCTGTCACCTGCCTAAAGCTTGAACATTTACACCGAAGAACATAAAGAGGGCATAGAATAAATAGACTTTTACAGAATAACCAATATTTATTCATTTTAAGACCTTGGAACAGTTACAAAAACAAGTTTAATCTAATCCAATGTTGCTGAACTGATAATTCACAATTTGGGAGGGTTACAGATTCCTCAGTTATGATTAATTTAAGGCATTTGATTTGAGGTTTACTTAATTTTAAAAGTTAACTAAAGGACTTAAATAATTGAATTAAAACCCAAAAACATTGTCGCATACCACATTGATGTACTCTTTTCAGCAAGTTATAAATAAAAATGAAATTGCTTGATGGCCGTAGCCAAACTGGGAGAGCTTAAAAATAAAATATTGTTTATTAAAACAAATTTGACACTTTAAAACCTGCATGGATGTATTAGAACTTATTATTTTTTCAACAACTACCCCCTAAAACACAGATTTTTCCCTTTAAAGTTAGGAGGGCCTTATTAACTATTTAAGCGTGATTAATGAGCAAGAATCTCACTGAGCCACCTAAAAATAAATGTGAACTGTTAAGAAAGGTAAACAACTAATTATGAACTTGTTTTTGGCTATTCACATGACTTATACAAAAAAAAGTTGATCCAACTAATAATATTGAACAAAGAAACACCAAACTCAAGGGAGAAAAAAGCAAACATTACTAAAATAGTTCCTCTAAATATTTTGTTTACTAACATTAATTAAAAACAATAGAACTACCATCCTCAAGTCTGTACCTTAAACTACAATACCTTTGCTTCTAAGTATCCCTAAAGGATTGTGTTGTGAGACACAACCACTATAGAAGTTAAGTCAAAGACTGACCTGTGAGGACCAAACTGCCATGTCACAAGGTTCAGACTGCGAGCAGTGAGCAGCACCATGCTGACATGCCACTTCTGTCCACACGAACACTGTTCACCTGTGGGTAGGTGCTCCAGTGTTTAGTTTCTTCTTCCTCTTTAATTCTTCTTCTTCCTCCTCAGTTTTAAAATTAAGGTTACTAGCTTTGTATCAGGACTACTCATCGAAATTTCAGTAAGAATTTAATATGAGTTTAACACAGTTTGTAATCATTATATAAATAAAATATTGGTTAAGTTATCTTTCAGTACACAGATTTTAAAGCAGATAATTAAGCTGAACAGTTAGTTATATTAAAGAAAATCCTGAACACAAAGGGTAACCCTCCACCATCAGAGGCAGCATTTACTGCCTTTTATTCTGATATAGTGGGGTAAAAGTCAGGAATGTCATCCCACACACAATTCCTGACAAATGTAATCCGACTACTGGCAGAGCCCAAACATTTGGCCAAGCGCTCCATCCCAGCAAATCTATTCCATATCGGTTGGACACCTCCCACCAAAATTAGCCAAATATTCGGCCTTATTTGTCTTTAGTGCAGGACTGCCTACAGAATCATCTTCCTCATAATTATAATCACCTTGATTTAAAGGTGACCAAAACTTATGTCACCCTCCAGTGTGAGTCAATTTCACTCAAATATGTTTACAAAATATCAAAAATGTTCAGTAGATCATTTAAATAATTCTTTTTTCTAAACGTACTTGGTAAATTTCCTAACAATTTTTAGTGAATTAAACTTTAAAAAGTACATTCGAAAGTGGATGGAGGAATTCAAGTGATAACTATATTTGGTTTTGTTCACCACATTTGCCGCCCACTGAGTGGGAAGTGTTTATCGAGTGACTTCTCCTGGAGGCTAGTTGCAGCATGTCACTGAGCGATGGGGTCGCCACATCCCTACGCTAATAAAGTTCTAATACACTACAATCTAATATTACCTACTACTGTACAAAATTTAGCCACACATTTAATCAAACTATTAATAGAAAACCTATTTTCAAATTTACACGTACCCTACTTTTTATTTTGGTATGATGTAATTCTCAAAATAGGATAGGACCTAAAACCATAAAAATATTTTCCAACACGCAATTACAGTATTAAAAAAAAACTCTGAATCCATAATAAATGAGATACATCCTAATTACAACAAAATTTTTATTAGCTTAACATTTAATCCGATTAACTTCAAGTAAACAGTGTGGCTAATTTTGAATTGTGAGATCTTAACAGCAAACTGCTGCTTTATCAATCTGGACACATGTGAGCCATGAACTTTGCAGGTGATTTAAAGTAGCTTGCAGCCGACACCCTCTGACCTGGCTGGATTGACCAGCCAAGGCAGCATAGGGAGCCTTCTGCGCACAGACATAAAAAACTTAATCGATCAGACCTGCATTGCTTTGACTCCATGATTTTTAAGTCAAATAAAATTTGACCTGTTTAAGTGTTAAGGCATAAAAAGCATTTAAAAATAATGTAATGGTTTAATAATTTATTAACTAACACATAACAATGAGGAGTATATTGATCTGTGAGTTTTTGCATGTTCTGAAATCAATTATTGCCATTGTTTTTATAAATTATTAAAATCAGTTTAGGGAAGAAAAATAAATTAAAAGAGATAAAAAATGTGTATGATAAAT
The DNA here is from genome assembly GCA_035578135.1 of Flexamia atlantica. Taxonomy (NCBI): domain Eukaryota; kingdom Metazoa; phylum Arthropoda; class Insecta; order Hemiptera; family Cicadellidae; genus Flexamia; species Flexamia atlantica. The sequence goes on along the minus strand of JAQJVK010000001.1, from coordinate 42,780,204 downwards.
TGTTAAATTTTTTCACATTTCAATTAGCCTTTAACAAGTAAACGGGGACAGTTGACTGCATATAACAACAAATAAGGCAGATGTGTATCTGCTTTGTTGTTGTACGAGGTGAACTGCCGAAGGTGCTGTTGCTGCTGGACTTGCTAACAAGCCCTGCTGCTGCTGCTGCTGCTGCTGACATGTTAGTTCTATTAAAGCAGATATTTACACGAAACCGGAACACAATCCCATTTTAAGTTCTCATCAAAATTAATTTCTCATAATCAGTTCCAAATTTGATGTTTGTGTAAATTAAAAATTTCTTGTGGGAAGATAACCGGCTTTGAGCACATCTGCCTTACACTACAACATCGTCAGTGCCGTCGTCGTCTTCATCATCATCGTCATCATCATGATCACCATGATTTAAGGTGGCAAAAAACATAATTGTAAAATATCACCCTCCAGTGTGATGAAACTTATTTTATCAAACTATATTCATAAGGAATTGTTTCAAAAGTGAAAAAGCACTGTGTGAAAACAGAATTAAAGATTACATGGATTAATTATGGATCATACGAATGCAGTTTTATCTAAAGGTCTTTATAATATTATATAATTAATGAGTTTTCGAGTGATTCATAAAACTTGTAGTGACTGTGGATTAATGCAGATGGAAAATAATTAGAATCTGTACTTAGAAGGGATTACTACGTTTGGTTTGGTTTTGTTCACCACACTGGGCACCCATTAAGTGGGAAGTGTTTATCGAGTGACTTCTCCTCGAGGCTAGTTGCAGCATATCACTGAGCGATGGGGTCGCCACATCCCTACGCTGATATAATCAGTTGTACATGAGCCAAAAACATGACAAGTGATATGAAGGAGCTTGTCAGCTAACTCCCTCTGACCTGCCTGGCTTGGCAACCAATGCAGCGTCAGGGGGAGCCTTGTGCTCACAGACATAAACTGGTCGTAAACTTCTTAATTCTAAAATAAAACCTGCACTGCTTTGACTCGATGTATTTTAAAAGCCAAATGAAATTTGACCTGTATAAGTGTTAAGGCATGAAATAAGATACCATTAAAATAAAAAATATACAAATTACAAAAGGAATTTTTATAAATACAAAAAAAAGTTTAATGCTCAACTTTTATAATTAGTGTTTAACACTTGTACGGGGACAGTTCACTGCATAGAATTACCAACACGTCAAACTAGTATATGCTTGGTTGCTATTTGAGTGAACCACCGAAGTTGCTGCTGCTGGTGCTGACATGTTGCTTTGTGTAATGGCGGATATTTACATAAGGCTTTAATACATTCCCATATTACTTTCTCTCATCCAAAAAATTCATTCCTTATAATCAGTTGCACATATGGTGTTTGTGCACCATCCACGTCACTTATTAGTAGATATTCAGCTTTGTGTACATCACATTTGCATTACAGTAAGTTGTCGTCATCATCATCATCATCGTCGTCGTCGTCATCATCATGATAATCATCATCATCACCACTACTCATCATGATTATAAGGTGACCGAAATTGCATGTAAAAATGTCACCCTCCAGTGTGAAAACGTACTTGATTAAACTATTTAACAAAATATTGTTTCATTTAATGTTCAAAACTAAACCAAAGATATATTATTATGTAAGTGCAATTTCATCTGATACCAATAATCATTTTCCATAAACAAACCAAAATAGATTTTAACGTAAATCATAAAACTAGTAGTAGTTCTAAATTGATGTGGATTATAAGTCTGATCTAAGAAGGGATTATTACTGTTGGTTTTATCCACCACACTGGGCACCCACTAAGTGGGAAGTGTTTATCGAGTGACTTCTCCTCGAGGCTAGTTGCAGCATAATGCTGAGCGATGGGGTCGCCACATCCCTACGCTGATACAATCAGTTGTACACGAGCCAAAAACTTGACAAGTGATTTGAAGTAGCTTGCAGCAAACACCCTCTGACCTGCCTGGCTTGGCGACCAAGGCAGCATCAGAGGGAGCCATCTGCACACAGACATAAATTAGTCGTAAACTTCTTTATTTATAAAATCGGACTTGCGTTTCTTTGACTCAATGTATTTTAAAAGTCAAATAAAACTTGACCTGTACAAGTGTTAAGATGTAAAATTAGTTGAGATTTGCTTGAAAAAGTGGTAAACCAAAGTTTATGAACATTTATCAGCCTTAAGACACTTATACGGTGGCCGTCCAGTGTGTAGAACAAACAGCAAGCAGACAATCATCTGAGCTGGGTTTTACACGAGTTGGACCACCAAGTTTGTTGTTGTTGTTTGTTGTTGCCGGTTGTTGCTGTTGAGAAGATACTCTCAAGTTAAGGAGACATTTATTTTTAATTTAAACAATTATTAGAAATATAAAAAAATTCATTCAAATGTTATGACTGAACAAATATTGATGTCGGAGGATATGAGTATATGGAATGCAATACAATCCATGATCACAATTAAATTCTTAAATGACAGTAATAGAAACGATTGTGGTAAAATATAATTCAAATGACAAAAAGGTAATATTCCGTTACTCATAATAATTTTAAACCTACCTAAGCCTTTTAAAAGGATTGATTCTAAAAGAAAAAGATTTCCAGTAATCTCTCAAAGTAAAGATAAATCCATCAAATTTCAATTTTAACAATAAATGGTAATTTGTTTGAATAGTAAAATTAATAAATGTCTCCCTCCAGTGTGACCAGTCATTGACATTTTAAATGTACATTTGCAATGTTAATTTTATACGTTGGAAGGTTAATTTATAAGATCGTTACTTGACTTTCAAATCACACTGGGGAGTGTTTATCGAGTGACTCTACCTCGAGGCTAGTTGCAGCACTGAGCTGAGCGATGGGGTCGCCACATCCCTACGCTGTTGATTTAACAATTGAAAATTACCAATATGACAGAACTTCATACAATTAAAAAGGCACATAAAACTAAGGATAAATTTTATACTCTGATAATTTATACTTAACCTACAGAAGCTTAAATTGATGGAATCAAAATTCTATTAATAACAAAACTATTCGTCTTAAATTCGAAATAATACAAATTAATATAAATGGAATACCACAAAAAATGAGGAATATGCTATAACAACTTCATAAATCTAATAAGTCTAAATTTTAATATAAAGTTTTGTTACAGAGTTATTTCAATTCTTAAAACATAATCAACAGTAAATTGCAATTCTACACAAGCTTATGTTTCTTACTAGCACTCAAAAATGTTCTCACTATTTATGAAAAGTAATAAAATAAAAAATACTTGATTTATCTTTTTTTAATTCTTGCATGCATTGCATCTGTTTAGTGTTGACAAGACCTCATTGGTAAAAAACTGCAACATTGATTTTGTTCCTCACTTTTAACATTCCTGACTTAATACTTAATTTTATTTTAATCATTGCATGTATTTCTAATCTCTAGGTTAGTGAGGCTCTTCAAAACTAATCAATTGAAATGTCTTCAATTTTTTTAATTTTATGGCCAGATACCAGTCTAATACATCCAAATCAGGTTTTTTTACAATAGCTGTGTTAGATCATGTCACACTAACATTTACATTTTTTATAACTCAACATAGCAAAATTTCAGTACAAATTTTACAGACTATAACATTTTAAATAGATGGTCCTGACTAACAAGTATGCATCAGTAAATTTATCAGTATCAAATTATTCACTATAAAAATATATTTATCTACATACATGTTATAAATAAATATCACAAATACAATGACATAATAATGGAAAAGAAACTCTAATATATGTATATAGTTGTCTGCAAAGGTTTAGCAAAGTAATTATTACTTAACAATTAATGTGTGCCTATCACTAAAGCGAGGGCTGCTGAATAAACTCGATCTTAGAATAACTAAATATAAACAAATAAAAATATTCTCTTGTACTGGAAAGATACCTTTCAGTGTGGTAACCATTTGTTTATCATCCAATAGTCTGTTTTGTTATCCCCATATTATCCAGATCTCTCTTCGCTCTGCCAAATCATTTCTTCCCTTTTTTCTGAAAGAAAAATATACTATCTTAAATTATTTTAGGAAAGAAAGACAATAATTGTCTTCTCATAATTATTGTGCAATTATGATTATGGCTTGGATATGTTTTCCAGAATAATTTTAATCACTATTAACAATTTGAAATAAAATAAAATTTTATTTCAAATTTAGTTTGCAGAAATTTAATTGTGTATTGTGTACCTCTTTGCCGCTCAAATCAAACAATACTTTTACTGTCAAGTGCCTCAATAGATGATTACCTTGTTGGCAAGCTGATAGTGGAGCTGGTCGATGGTGTCCTGCTGCTGGGCGAGGCGCTCGTTCATGTTGGCGAGGTGCTCGGACATGGTGCTGAGCTGCGCCTCGTAGTTGCTGGCCGTCGTGGTGGCCTCCTCCTGCAGCTGGGCCGAGCGTTCCCGCGCCTCGTGTAGGGCCTCCTCCAGCCGCAGCCCGCTCGCCACACTCACCTCCAGCCGCCGCACCAGCGCTGCCGTCTGTAACATCACTCAGTACATCGTGGTGCTGAGCTGCGCCTCGTAGTTGCTGGCCATCGTGGTGGCCTCCTTCTGCAGCTGGGCCGAGCGTTCCCGCGCCTCGTGTAGGGCCTCCTCCAGCCGCAGCCCGCTCGCCACTCACCTCCAGCCGCCGCACAAGCGCTGCCGTCTGTAACATCACTCAGTACATCGTGGTGCTGAGCTGCGCCTCGTAGTTGCTGGCCATCGTGGTGGCCTCCTTCTGCAGCTGGGCCGAGCATTCCCGCGCCTCGTGTAGGGCCTCCTCCAGCCGCAGCCCGCTCGCCACACTCACCTCCAGTCACCGCACCAGCGCTGCCATCTGTAACATCACTCAGTACATCGTGGTGCTGAGCTGCGCCTCGTAGTTGCTGGCCATCGTGGTGGCCTCCTTCTGCAGCTGGGCCGAGCATTCCCGCGCCTCGTGTAGGGCCTCCTCCACTCGCCACACTCGCCTCCAGTCACCGCACCAGCGCTGCCGTCTGTAACATCACTCAGTACATCGTGGTGCTGAGCTGCGCCTCGTAGTTGCTGGCCATCGTGGTGGCCTCCTTCTGCAGCTGGGCCGAGCGTTCCCGCGCCTCGTGTAGGGCCTCCTCCAGCCGCAGCCCGCTCGCCACTCACCTCCAGCCGCCGCACCAGCGCTGCCGTCTGTAACATCACTCAGTACATCGTGGTGCTGAGCTGCGCCTCGTAGTTGCTGGCCATCGTGGTGGCCTCCTTCTGCAGCTGGGCCGAGCATTCCCGCGCCTCGTGTAGGGCCTCCTCCAGCCGCAGCCCGCTCGCCACACTCACCTCCAGTCACCGCACCAGCGCTGCCATCTGTAACATCACTCAGTACATCGTGGTGCTGAGCTGCGCCTCGTAGTTGCTGGCCATCGTGGTGGCCTCCTTCTGCAGCTGGGCCGAGCGTTCCCGCGCCTCGTGTAGGGCCTCCTCCAGCCGCAGCCCGCTCGCCACTCACCTCCAGCCGCCGCACCAGCGCTGCCGTCTGTAACATCACTCAGTACATCGTGGTGCTGAGCTGCGCCTCGTAGTTGCTGGCCATCGTGGTGGCCTCCTTCTGCAGCTGGGCCGAGCGTTCCCGCGCCTCGTGTAGGGCCTCCTCCAGCCGCAGCCCGCTCGCCACACTCACCTCCAGCCGCCACACCAGCGCTGCCGTCTGCAACATCACTCAGTACATCGTGGTGCTGAGCTGCGCCTCGTAGTTGTTGGCCATCGTGGTGGCCTCTTCCAGCCGCACCCCGCTCGCCACACTCACCTCCAGCCGCCGCACCAGCGCTGCCGTCTGCAACATCACTCAGTACATCGTGGTGCTGAGCTGCGCCTCGTAGTTTCTGGCCATCGTGGTGGCCTCCTCCAGCCGCAGCCCGCTCGCCACACTCGCCTCCAGCCGCCGCACCAGCGCTGCCGTCTGTAACATCACTCAGTACATCACGATGCTGAGCTGCGCCTCGTAGTTGCTGGCCATCGTGGTGGCCTCCTTCTGCAGCTGGGCCGAGCGTTCCCGCGCCTCGTGTAGGGCCTCCTCCAGCCGCAGCCCGCTCGCCACACTCGCCTCCAGTCACCGCACCAGCGCTGCCGTCTGTAACATCACTCAGTACATCACGATGCTGAGCTGCGCCTCGTAGTTGCTGGCCTCGTGTAGGGCCTCCTCCAGCCGCAGCCCGCTCGCCACACTCGCCTCCAGTCACCGCACCAGCGCTGCCGTATGTAACATCACTCAGTACATTGTGGTGCTGAGCTGCGCCTCGTAGTTGCTGGCCATCGTGGTGGCCTCCTTCTGCAGCTGGGCCGAGCGTTCCCGCGCCTCGTGTAGGGCCTCCTCCAGCCGCAGCCCGCTCGCCACACTCGCCTCCAGTCACTGCACCAGCGCTGCCGTCTGCCACACCACCACCACTCAAAAAATTATGAGCAATAACAAGTCCATATTCGTGTCATGCACATCACTGCGAGACTGTGTTTTAACTATTAACAAAAATGTAGTTTCTCAAACTGAGTTATCAATTTTGTTTTTTTAATTTTTATAACAAAACCGGTTGTTTTACAGAATAAATTGTTTTACATATTATCAACATTCAGATATAAGTGCAGCAATAACAAATTAATATGGACGGGAAAGCTTACCATCTATTTTAAACATCATGATGCCTCCAGAATCGTTTTTTGACCAAATATAAACAGGTTACTCACCAAATGCTGTCAACGATTCTTGTAATCAAAATTTTGGTCACTCAAATTTTTGGCTCTTAAAAATTGTTTTTAAGCTTATCATCGTTAATTAAAATTGTTTAGTGAGATAATTAATATAAATGATTACATAGAGGCTTACCTCTAGCTGAGCAGAACCATGGCCATATCTAGTAATAAGGCCTTTGACCTGGCAATGCCGCTTTTTAAGGGTTTAAGAGCCAGCTGGTTTTAAGTAAACAAAAAATAGTACCATAAGAGAGTATGGATAAACAAATCAGCTGAATCCTTAGACGTGATGTTGCCATTTACTAGCGCCGCGGCCTTGATCTAGAGATGGCTATGGCTGTACACAAAAACTTAACAGGAGAAAGGCCTGTCTTGTTAGTGCTCTGATGGCCTATTCAACTACAGATACCAACATACATGCATTCTTTGAAGGTTTTCCAACCAAAAATATTAGAAACTATTTATATATTTTTATGAACATTATTATTAAAAAATTTAAAAAACTTACCTCAGCCAGCAAGGCCACAGATTTACTTTGTAATTCACTGTTATCTGCTATCAGCTGATTTATTCTATGCCTGAAGTACTGCTTTATAGCTTCCTCCCGTGCTTCCACTTCTTTTGGTAAATTTACAGGAATTTCCAGAGATCCAATCTGAAAAAGTTCATTTATTAGAATAGGGAAATGTTTTTTGCTACAGACGATGTTTGTTTCCCGCAACGCGAAGACGATTTTCGTCTACCGCAACGCGACGACGATTTTTGTCAACTTCGAAGTGACAACAATATTTATCTATTTCGACAATGATATTCGTATACTGCAGCGTCTACCACAATGACGATACTTGTCTAGCGCATCGACGAACTTTGCCTACTGCGACATCCATATTCGTATGACCCAACGACGATATTTTTTCACCCGCGGCGACGATACATGTCTACCGTGACAACGATATCCCTCTACCGTGACGACAATTTTTGTCTACTGAGACATGACAACAATATGTGTCTACCGCGATAATGATCTTTGTCTACCAGGACGACGATATTTGTTTACCGCGACGTCCATATTCGTCTATTGTGACGCGATACTTGCCTACCGCGATGTTATAGGATATCCCCCCCGAAATTAGATCTGGGTTCGCCCCTGACTGTATTAAAAAATTGATTTTTAATGTTGAAATTGTTCTTCTCTTTTATTCTCTCCCATTTTCAACACTTGCGGATTATCCACGATTTTCGTTATCAGCGGTAGTCGCGCCACCCAATTCCGCGGATAGTCCGGAGTTTACTGTATCTATACCAAATAACATACTCACGTCACTGGACACCACGGATCTCCCCTACACCACGGTTGTACCAACCACGGTTACTCGGGTACCAACGCCACAGGTCACCTGCACACGCAGGTCCTGTTCTGACACGCAGGTTCCCCACCCGCGTCTAAGTGGCAAAAGGAGTTGAATCACCCCGTGACAAACGCGACGGGGTTAATTAATTAGACGTGCGAAACGGTACAATTGATACATAGAAGCGCTACGTATCAAACTAAATACTCAAACAAGTAAGACGTAGACCATGGGTTCTGATCTGCAGGCTAACACGGACTAGGTTCGTCGCAATGGACTCGCACCAGACGAGCTCTAGTAGAAACGACCGCGCGGTTCAAGAACTCGAAACAGAATAATTATCTCTTCGATAGAACTCTTCGAAAGCTATTTGAACACAATCCACAGAAATATTTCATTCACGTCAGAAACTGAAACAAACAGAACCATAAATTATCTAGACTTAACAATATCAAATAAAGACAACATACATCATTTTAAAATTTACAGAAAGCCTATGCAGTCAGATCAGGTTATACACGCTACATCTTATCATCCCCAAACACAGAAACTCTCAGCCTTTAATTCAATGATACATAGATTAGTCAGCATACCGATGGACACTGATAACAGGACTGAGGAACTAAACACAATTAAATACATTGCCCAACAGAACGGTTATGACCCAGCAGTAATAGACAAACTTTACAAAAGGAAATTAAATAAAAATACAAATCAATCTACCTCACAAATGACAGTCAATGCCAAAAATTATGTTTCCGTTACGTACTCTAAAACAATAGAAAACGCTGCCAGGAAAACATTTATGAGAAATAACGTTGTTGAATCTTTCAAATCTGATAACAATCTAGAAAGAATTTTAGGATCATCTAAAAAATCAAACAACTGCTCTGATTATAATTGTTCCGGAGTTTACAAACTCACTTGTGATGATTGTGACGCATATTATATAGGACAAACAGGCAGGACTTTTATTATAAGATACAAAGAACATACAAGTGAGATGGATAATAACATGAAGGGAGGAGGGCAACAAATAAAATCCAAGTTTGCGGAACATTTAATAAAAGAAAGCCATAAACATACAAGCATAGATAACAATTTAAAGATAATGGCTAGGGAGAAAAAGGGGCAGAAACTCGACAGGCTGGAAGAGGTTTTTATTTACAAAGGTTTTAAAAAAAATGAGGGATTAATATTAAACGAAAAGATCCAAACTGACGCCAATCCAATTTATGACGAGATTATTAAAAGGAAAAGTAGAGTGATCAAGGTGGCACACTGTAATAACGTCAGAGGTCAGAGGCTAATCCCACAAGGAAGTCCTCAGTTCCGAGCCTGCTCCCAAATGCGTGCGCACGCCCAGTTTTTAATGTTTTTAATATTTTCGTATTACGTGTTTTTTGTATGTGTCATGTGCCGTAAATCAGATATTATATTTAAAAAACTGACGCAGCTTTGGAACAACACCAAAGAAGCCAAGATAATAGGAAACTAAGTGAACCGCAAGTGTTGAGATACTGAGGATGGCCTAGTGCCGAAACGCGTCTAACAACACACTGAAGGGATTGAAGACGTAAGTAAAGTTATAGATTTATACAACATCAATCCGTAGACTTGGCTGAAGCTAGCTCACGAATTCAACTGACGCGAAGAGGGCTATAAAAACAATGATTTACGACTATAATCCCAATTAGGGTCGTCGATACCTGTTTTTCAAATAGTAATAGACCTCTTATATTCTATTTCCCAATAATAATATTGAATAAGTTTTAGTCAGTCATAATAAGTGTTTATATTTTTTTAACGGTCTAGTAGTGGTAATGATAAAGGGGAATATCACAGACAATGAACTTCTTTTGTTTAAAGTAAAATAATGTATTACTGTTATACCGTACTGTTACCGTCATGCTATTGTTTATTATAAAAAAATAAAATAATTACAAAATGTCTTAGATTATTGTTTGTTTTGATTACACCAAGACCAAACCTCGGCAAGAAGAAACTAGAAACACGTGATTATACAACAAACAAAGAAGTTTATTGTCAAAGATATTATTTTTTTTACTATTCACCCACTCTTGTTTAACCCATTAACATACAACTACGAGATATCTCGTAGTAGACAAAAGGTGCCCATATTTGCAACTACGAGTTTATCCGTAGTTGTGCAACGTATATGATTTTTTGTATTATTTTATTTTAATACTTACATTTACATGTATTAGGGCTATTATATAAGATCTATATTACTTTTTGCACCAAATTTAATTATATTTGCCAGTAAAGACAACTAAATGTGATGGGAAAAAATAAAAACCAGATGACGCAATCAGCTGTCTGCCGTGATGAACTGCGCAGTAGACAGTTCCGTCGTCCGCCGCCGTGACTCGGGTTATGTTTTTGTTTACGCCGGTAATTTGTTTGTTTTCATCCGAAAATGAGTCGAAAAGTGGTGAAAAGTGATGAAGATATTTATAATTGTCTTTTAGAAAGTGAATCAGAAGATAGTGACTTTGAAGAGAACGAAGAAAGTGTGCTGTTTTCAGAACGATATCTTCGTGACATTGAATCAGATTCTGACTCAACAGATGAGGATACATCTCCTATTTTATTTTCGAATGAATCAGAATCTATTAATTTAGACATAAATAAAGATGTGGAGGTAGGTTTTGGACAAATTTCTTATGACATAGAAGGAATAAGTACAAAATCCAGTGATCGTTCTAAGCCTACTCCTAGGCCTACTTCGTGTGAAGTAAACCTTGCATTTTCAAGCACTAGTGGTCATGTAAATATTGTTTCTCATACTCTTAGTGATGTAAATATAATTCCTAGTACCAGTAACACTGATGTAAACATAGTCAAAGATTCTACAAGTGTTAGGGTCAAAAGTCCTAGTCCTGTTAGGAAGAAACATAAAGCACATAACCTAACTTGTGTTTCAACAGCTTTGACCGAAACTGTGAATAGGTCCAATCATATTCCTTCCTCAAGTACAGAAATAGGCGTAACCAAAAATACTAAGGCTGTCAAAGGAAGGAAACCTAAGCCTAGTAACGATAAATCTAGGGCTTCAACGACTGAAAAAAAACAAAAAGAAACTTGGCCTTGGTCTAAAGACAAAAATGTAGTAAAAGATATCCCGTATATTGATTTGTCCGGAGTAGATAACCACTACAGCCGTAAAATTGGACCCGATCCAACACCTTACGACAGTTTTACTCAGTTTGTTGGTGATGAGTTCTGGGAGATGGTTGTAGTAGAAACTAATGACTATGCGAGGCAGAAGTTAGCTGATCCTTTACGAAAAAACTTGAAAAGTGACGAGTCTTGGAGGCCAGTAACACTAAATGAAATCAAGGCTTATTTTGCCCTTTATATTTTGATGGGCCAGGTAAAAAAGCCTTCATTACAGATGTACTGGTCAACAAGAAAAATAGTCGAAACCAAGATTTACACTGAAACCATGCCTTTCAAAAGATTTTTGATGATCTCTCGTTACCTTCATTTTTCTGATAATGACTACACTGACTCGAGTGATAAATTGAGGAAGCTGCGACCCGTAATAAATTATCTTAGAACTAAGTTTTCCTCTATTTACAGTCCAGGTAAGGACATAGCCATTGATGAAAGTTTGGTAAAGTTGAGAGCCAGGTTAGGATACATTCAGTACAACCCATCGAAACGAGCCAGGTTTGGCATAAAAATTTACAAAATTTGTGACTCCAGGTGCGGTTACTGTATGGATTTCAAAATTTACACCGGGAAAGATAAACAAAGGCCTAATCCTAATGATGACACTCCTGCAAGTGAAAAAATAGTAATGGAACTGGCAGAACCTATATTGAACCGCGGTCATGTGATTTATATCGATAATTGGTATACCTCACCAAAACTTTTTGAAAAGCTGCTACAAAACCAAACCCATGCAATTGGTACAGTGCGTACCAATAGGAAATGTATGCCAGAAGAGTGGAATGTAACCAAACTAGAGAAAGGTGAAGCTATTGCTTGCAGTGCTAACAACATTCTGGCAGTAAAGTGGCGTGATAAAAAATACGTCCACATGCTCTCTACAAAACATACAGATGTTGATTTTACAAAGGTTTCTGTCAAAAGAAAGAGAGGCATAGAAGAAGATATATTGAAACCAAAATGTATCGTGGAATACAACCAAGGCATGAATGGAGTTGACCGTCAGGATCAGGTCTTAGCCTCACACCCAATCATGAGACGTTCCATGAAAGCATATAAGAAGATTTTTTTTTATCTGTTGGACCTCACCATCTTCAATTCCTTTGTTGTCTGGAAAACTATCAAAGGCAAATCATGTCTATTTAGTGAGTACAGACTCAATCTTGTTGAGCAGATACTGTTGTCACTGACAACAACGAAATATGCAACTCCTCCGAGGAAAGGTGGCCGCCTCGGTGAAGTACCTCTTCGCCTTCAATCCCGAAATGAGGGTCATTTCCCTAAAGCTCTACCTCCAACAGAAAAGAAACCTAAACCAACCAAACCGTGCAAAGTGTGTACTGCTAATAAGAAGAGGTCAGAGACCAGGTTTTTTTGCAAGGCGTGCAACGTGGCACTACACATCGATGATTGTTTTGAGCGGTATCACACCGTTCAGAACTATACAGACTAGGCCTAGAGACACTTGTGAAGAAAAGTGCTTGTAAATATGTTGTAAATATGAAAATATGTTTTTATAACAAGTTATTAAAATTTGTTCTGTGCCATTTGTGATATTACTTTGGATCATCGGAAGCCGCGCAGCAGATGTCATGCTTCTGTAAGTGAACTTTTACTTTTGTATATAGGATGGTTATTACTTAAACCTATCATTTATGCCTAAGTGGCAATTTCACAACTATTATATCTGATATAAGCACATATATTGACAAATATATTCGTTATCAAAACAAATAATTCATAAAAAGGTCAATTTTGAAAAAATGCATATATTTCGATTTTATGATTCAAAATCCACGGTAACGAAGGAAATAAATATTGGACAATATTTTTATGTAAAATTATAAATATTTTAAATGTTTAGGCTTATTTCATGGGAAAAATATGATTTTATATACAAAAAAATTGTCTTTGCTTTTGAAATTATATTTTAAAATTAATAAAAGTTAATAAATATATGATATAAAAATTTTTTTTTCTTTCATAAGGATTTTATATTATATATTTATTGAAAGGCTAGTTAATTCTGGATTTATTGGTGAAAAAATCATGCCAATAAGTTCATATTTAAATATTTTATGAGCGTTTTTTGATAGGCTTAAAAATTACCTAATTTTTACTGGCCACACTGGGCCTAGTCAGTGTTTAAATAGGTGGTATGGCAATGGGTTAAAATGCTTTACTTGATGCATAAACCAGGGCATGAATGAAGACACGTTACTCCATTGGGCGCAATCTTTCCAGGAAGCCCAACGTAAGAGAAACGTAATGATTGAACGGGAAATACCTGGCCATAGCCTCCCAAATGGAGCCAACCATCATAGGTTGGCTCTGAAAAGGTTAGCTCTGAAAATATATGTCAATTACTATGAGAGATAAACAATTAATTATTACTATAGTAAGGGGTTTCAAAAATCAAGTTTTTAGTTGGTTTGTATCAAAGTCTCAATAGCCTATCAAGGGCTTAAGATACTAATGATTTTTATCGACGACGTGTGAAAACCAAACCATTAAAATTTTGATCATTGATTATTAAAGACCACAATGTACTGGTAACTTTTTTTCAAATTTCCCGACACATTAATAGAACTGGTTGGTAAAATCCAGTTTTTAGTTGGTTTGTGTTAAAGTCCCGGTAGCTAGCGGCATATTAATGATCTTTATCGACATATAAAAACCAAACCATTGATGGTATATTGATTTCGATTACTGATTATTAAAGACTGCAATTTACTCTAAAACAAGTTGTTTTCCAATTTCCCGACGCTAGGGAGAGGCGGTAATAAACTCAAGGTAAAATCCAGTTTTTAGTCGGTTTATGTCAAAGTCCCGATAGCGAGCGGCATATTAATGATTTTTATCGACGTTTAAAAACTAGACCATTGATGGTATATTGATTTCGATTACTGATTATTAAAGACTGCAATTTACTCTAAAACAAGTTGTTTTCCAATTTCCCGACGCTAGGGAGAGGCGGTAATAAACTCAAGGTAAAATCCAGTTTTTAGTTGGTTTATGTCAAAGTCCCGATAGCTAGCGGCATATTAATGATGTTTATCGACGTTTAAAAACTAAACCATTGATGGTATATTGATTTCGATTACTGATTATTAAAGACTGCAATTTACTCTAAAACAAGTTGTTTTCCAATTTCCCGACGCTAGGGAGAGGCGGTAATAAACTCAAGGTAAAATCCAGTATTTAGTTGGTTTATGTCAAAGTCCCGATAGCTAGCGGCATATTAATAATTTGTATCGACATATGTAAACCAAACCAGCGATGGTATAAATTTTGATTTTTGATCACTGATTATTAAAAACCACGATGTTCTGTAAATCTTTTTGTTTTAAAATTTCCCGATACTACTAAGAGGTGGTCATAAATTTAGGTAAAATCCAGGTTTATGCAGTGCGCATTTTGAATATCTCCCTCATAGAGCACGTCTTACTAGAAGGTTGGTGTTAAATTTTTAACAGGATTTAGCATTGATGTTATATAATTTTGTTTCAATACAAATCATAACGTATTAAAGACCGTCTATGTCTTCCTATAATGCAAATGTTCAATTGCATATAGAATTAGCTATAATATTATGCGATTTTGTTTCAATAAACGTCAAACCTTATCAAACCCATTTTTAAATTTATGTAGGCTAACAGTTGAGGAGTATTTTTTATTTTGTATGAAAGGTTAAAATATCAATTTAGTGTTGATTCGTGACAAAATCCTGAAATCCAGCGGCTAATTAACCTTTTTAATGGCTTGAAAATGAATCATCGATGCTGTATATTTGTTATGTTCACGATGCGGTATTTAAGATAAAATGTTTTGATACGTAATAGGTGTTTTCAACGTTTCCCACGTTTCAGGTATAGGGTGCCAATTCCATAAAAAGTACTGTGTTGCACGTAAAACATACTTATGAAGAAAAATTACGTCTTACTAAAATGTAATAGTTTTTAAATATATCGATGTATTGTCTTACGGAAATTTTGTTTTATTGTATAAATTAGTTTTGGGTTGGTTATCAAATAAAATCGATATGCGTCGGCCTACTCACTTTTTATAACGAGATTATAAAACCTGGATACAAAATCATATCTATGGAATTATTATTTTGATTACTTATCAGGTTTCTGCAAATAGTTTTAAAAACAACTACAGGAAAACCGAGGCGTTTCAAGTATTTTTGGAAGGTCCTGTTTGGAAATGCTTCTGTGGAGTTATTTACACATACTTGTACTGGACAATAGACCGGGCAGGTAGGCAACAGTTCGTCGACCGGTGGGGAAATACCTCCCAAAGGGCGAACCCCAGCGCTAAGGAATCTCAAAAAGCAAGGAAGCAGTTATTATTTCAACTCTCAAATTTAACATGACAAGGGTGCAAACGAAAAACAAACAAAAACTCAAACTGAGTTTACTTAATATTATTGCAAAAACGAACACAAACACTGCAAACCGACGGCTACAGCGTTTTTAAAATTTACGGCATTGTTAAACTTCGCATAATAAGGTGCTAGATCTCATACAAAGTAGAAAAATAAGAATTGCGATTTGGAAAACCCCCAAAGGTTGCATAATAATTACTCTAAATCTATATATTTACCCTAATAGGGAATTTCCAAAATAAAACTCTGAACTATGATTATATTTAATTTTTCAGGTGAATATTTTATTTGTATTTATTTTGAATAGTTAGAGTTGATTGGTCATGATTTTGCAGCAAATATATAGGTACTATATTAAATATGAAATAATGAAATACGAATTTATTTCCTTCCAAACTAAACAATACAAGGAAACATAATACTTTCTCGGAAATCAACTGGCCACGATAACCAGTTCTTGTGGCCAGTGTGCACAAAAACTTATATTTATCAAACAAAGTCGAGTCCAGTCTTATCAACTTGCTAGTCACTGCTCCCCGTGGCGACTACAAATTGTAGGGCCTAAGTCTACAGAAGTTTGCCTAACTCAAAATATGCCAAATCTTATAAGATAACGTAAGATCTACATTTATACATTCTGTATAAAAAAGTAAAAACATATTTCTATGATTTTGATTAACGTAAAAAATGAAAAAAATGAAGATGAAGTTTCACTTATCTCAAACACCCAGTTTTTTATTATTTTACGAAATACATTCAAAAAACTGCATCTTTTCAAATTTATAGGTATTTTGTTGAACATAAACGGCCATAAAAATAAAAACGATTGTTTAAAAATCTCTTTATTGGCCTTTGGTGTTTTGAAAAGCATGTTATCAGCACATCTTGTACTATAAAAAAGGTTTTCATTTCCGTTATTCCCATCTTTAATTAAAAATAATCGTAGAACTTTAAATACAAAAAGATTCTGAATAGGTAAAATGTTCATTTGAGAATACAGAGGAAATTAACTGTCTATTATTTGTTTTCTTAAAATTATTCGTAAGTAGTAATTCTGAGTTACCCTTAATCGATTTATTAACGTTTTAAAAGTTCCGCCCCAGCATTCCAAACCATATTGTAGTCTGGAATGTATAAGAGCATAGTATAGAGTTTTCAATAAGGAAACTTCACAGATATTTCTTAAAAAATAAAATTTTCTAATATAACGTTTAATTTTGATATGCAGTTGGTGAATATGCAGGTCATTTTGTTGTCAAACGTCACACCTAAGTATTAAAAAAAATTTACTTTCTCAAATTTTTCACAAATTCGAATTAATCTAAGACAGTCTTGAGCGTGATAAATAATAGGTGAGGTGAATTCAAAATCACGGATATCAAAATTGATGTACCTACTTCATTTTGCTAACGTTTACTTGCATTTTGTTTGTGGAGCACCAGTCTTGTAAAATATTCTATCATGTGACATATAAATAAGCGTATTAATAATATAGATTCAGATTCAGATTATGTGTTTTATTGAAAATATCTGGGTATATCGAGCTTCGCTCGGGGAAAAGCAGTAAAATTTTCAAATATACATGTTCATATGTCCAGGCAATGAAAAGGTATAGAGGGAATTTTTTGGAACACAATTTTTGACTTTGCAGCTTTGTTTGGACTTGTTAGGAGGTGAACATATCAAAAGTCCCCGCCCGTAGCCCTTGAGCGGGGGGAGGGAGGGGGGTCCAAAAGTACAATTTTTTGTTTTTCCTAAATATATTGAAAACTATCAATTTTTGGTATGCCCTATCAAATTTAAAAATTAAAGAAAAAAATTTCCTGTAAGAAAAGTATATAATATGTCTACTTTGGTCCAAATATTTATAAGGAAAACACTAATTTCATTAATATTAAAAAATGTCCCTTCCATAAGAAATACATATCAATTTGTGGGTTACATATATGCCCAATTAGGCAACGCTTTTTCACCTAAAGGAAAATGAACAGCATTATAAAATTTCAAGTAATTTGACACCTCTTAATCTCGTTGAAGTTGGTATTACGGGCCGTCAGAAAACTGCGGTGGATGTACAGTATTGACTGTAAAGTAATTTTAATATTGGATTTAAACTTATTTATATGCCGGAGGGTTTAACGAAAGACACCTTCTGCAGACCAAGGTATACAGTTTAGGAAAATATAAGCTAATAATTTAATTTGAACCAGTCAAAAAGCGGGTTCAGTCTTTTGGCTACACTGGTCTGAAATCGTCCTAAAATCTTTTGGATTGGAGTGTTATAATGTTACTCACTTTTCGATATGAACAAGTTTACCTGTTACTACTAATAACATTCAGTCTACGTTTGGTTTTTTCTTACTTAAGTTTAAAATTTAGTGATAAACAATTTCCACATTAACTTGACTTACAGAACGTATAATTATTTTCTTTAAACTGGTAATGTTCTAACAGTCGGTCCTATTTAGTTCTAGTTCAATAACCGAGCTATCACCACCACGTGTTTCATACTTTAAAAGGGGTTCTTTTGGAATTCCCAGTGCATTACGTAGAGCGGACAACAGTCCAGGTAGTTAAAGTACAATGAGCGAGGGTAAAATTCCTGTAAGGCCGGAAACTCATGGCTGGGGTGAAGCCATGGATAGTAATAATAACGTTGGCTTGAAGAAATGTAGTTCATTCTGGACAAAATTCGTCTCTGAACAAAACACTCCTAAACCTTTATAAAGTTACTAGAGGACCCACGCTGCTCCGCAGCAGTAAATTTTGGTACTAAGACACAAAATCAACTCAAATCAAATAATTCTTCATTTACAAAATTAATGTTACATGCAATGGATCGTTACAACTTCAATGTGACTTGCCCGACATTGCCTAAGTTGAAAAAGAGGTTCGTATAGCTGGGCTCGGTTATGTTGGAATTTCAGAAAACCAATTAAACCACGATTATTACCAAGTTGGTAATAATTTGTTCCACGAAGGAAAACGTAGGACTTTCATGAGATATTCTGTACTTACGTTTCCGGGACAGCGACATGTCAGCCCGGCACATACGACTTTACAAACTAACTATATACCATGCTAAAATACCCTCGTTGCAGACCTGCATACTCAGCGAATTTCATATGCAAAAGAACATAGTTCAAGCCAACACAGCAAGATTTGACGTGTTTTTGTAAGCTCCATAAGATTAACATGGGGAATGAGTATATACATCAGATTTGCTGCCATGAAAATGGAAATATCGGGGATTTTAGACTATTATACATTAGATCTCATCTAGATGAAGACATAAACCAATTTTTATCAAGATGAATATGTTGAGAAATAAGCAAGAAAGAGAATTTGACTTATTACCCATAAGGTTAACATTGGGACAACGTACTGTGTTTACCACTTTCAATATCTCGGTAACCAATGGACATAGACCAGTGATTCAAAATCCAAAATTGTTCTTTTTTTAGCTGAATTCAATGGTGCCAACACAAATTGGATAAATTTTGTTTTTCTATGTAAAAAGTTCAAAAACCCACTTTTGGGGGGAGACTATCCCCCTTTACCCCGCTTCCGGTGGTCCGATCGGGCTGGTTCACGAATTCGTCCAATTGATTACCACTTTACGCATCTGTACCAAATTTCATTAATATCAGACCATAAACGGACTCAGAAAAAGAAAACCTAATATATATATAAAAGATTTGTGTTGTTCGGAATTCAGCAGAGTGCTCCAGGTACGTCCGATCATAATAATCAATAGCTCAAATGAAAGCTGGTATTTCGCTGAAGGTTCTTAGACCAAAACATACAGAATTACGTAATTAGAACTGGGGAAATATATCTTTAATTGAATTCAAAATCCGGGAAATAATCAAATTTATGTTTTTTGGTCGAGTAATACAGTTGATAAATGAATGCGGATGCTTGCTGGCAAATATGCGCATGCATACCTTTAATTTAAGACCTTATTTATGAAAATCGGTCGAGTAGAAGAGCCGAACAGACTCGGAAAAGAAAAACAAAAATTTTTTTTGTGTTATTCGGAATTCAGCAGAATGCTTCAGGTACGTCCGATCATAATAATCAATAGCTCAAATGAAAGCTGGTATTTCACTGAAGGTTCTTAGACTAAAACATACAGAATAACGTAATTAGAACTGGGGAAATATAATATCTTCAATTGAATTCAAAATTCGGAAAATAATCAAATTTATGTTTTTTGGTCGAGTAATACAGTTGATAAATGAATGCGGATGCTTGATGGCAAATCTGCGCATGCATACCTTTAATTTAAGACCTTATTTATGAAAATCGGTCGAGTAGAAGAGCCGAGCAGACTCGGAAAAGAAAAACAAAAATTTTTTGTGTTGTTCGGAACTCAGCAGAGTGCTTCAGGTACGTCTGATCATAATAATCAATAGCTCAAATGAAAGCTGGTATTTCGCTGAAGGTTCTTAGACCAAAACATACAGAATTACGTAATTAGAACTGGGGAAATATATCTTTAATTGAATTCAAAATCCGGGAAATAATCGAATTTATGTATTTTGGTCGCGTAATAGAGTAGATAAATAAATGCCGATGCCTGATGGCAAATCTGTGCGTGCATACCTTTAATTTAAGACCTCAATTATGAAAATCGGTTCAGTAGAAGGGCCAAACGAACTCGGTAAAGGAAAACCATATTTAACTCCCATAAGAAATGTACAGGGAGGAAATTGCTTTTGTGCATAACTCGAGTAATACGGCAGATAAATGAATGCGGTTGCTTGATGGCAAATCTGCACGTGCATACCTTTAATTTAAGACCTCAATTATGAAAATCGGTTGAGTAGAAGAGCCGGACGGACTCGGAAAAGAAATACCAATTTTTTTTAATATATAGATTCACGTATTATATAAGTAAATAATTGTAAACGTCTATTTTGTATTTTAATATGTTAATATAAATTAACGTAAGACTAATTTAAACTCCTTTGCATAACGGAATTGTATTTTTAACTTATAATTATAAGTTGTGATATACAAACTGGAAACAGAGTATTGTACAGTTGACATAGTTATATAGAATTATGTACTAGTTTATATGTTCATTAATTGTGTTAGATAATTTTTGAAAGAAAGTTTTATGTTGATAATTCAAACATTTATTAATATATGTCACTTTTATTTGAAGGAATAGTGCCTCTTCAAACTAAAAAAACTTGGGGAAAATATTTTATGTCGAGCAATTTTAAACCTTAAACTAAACCGACTGTAATCAAACGCAAGATTTAAACCACCATTCAGTAGATCATAGAATACATTTTTTTAAACTATGGAAAAAAAGTTCGTACAAGCGTTATTTAAATCGATAGAACTTATAAACATTAAATAAAAATAAAATAAAAACGTCGAAAGCGGGTCTAATGTACAGTAGAACCTCGATTAACCGTCACTCTTTTATCCGTCACTCTCTGTTATCCGTCACTGCTTCCGAGCTCGCAATATGTTGTAAAATGGTGCCGCGCAAAGTACGGAAGAAAGTGCAAGCGCCACTGTGATCGAACACGACTGTCCGCGGCTAATGACCTTGAGTTTCCGCCGAAAATCACCACTCCCACGCAAGGAGTAGTATGGGGGTGAGCGAGTTATTTATTACTCATTGGCATGTTGATTTTTTGGTTATACGGCACACCTCGTAGTTCAGCGTTACATATTGTTTGCTGTTACACAGTGTGTTGCTAGATAAGTACTGTGAATCAACTGCAGTAAAGTAACTGTTGACTTTTAACGATGGCTGAAAAACGAAAACAAGTCGTACTAGGGCATGACCAAAAAATAAAAATTATTAAACGTCTGAGGAAGGGCAAAACAGCTACAAGTATCACGCTGATTTATAGTTTTGGCGGACTCGTTTAAAAGATAGCGGACTATCTTTTAATGTGAGGTTATGTAATTCACTTACGAACACTGAATGAGCACAATAACATATAGTTTAGAAAGTTTTTAATTACCATTGTTTGAATGTCATTTGAATATAAACATTTATTATCCACTTATAAAGGGTTTAATTTCTTCCTAAATATTTTAAATCTACGTATTGAATAGATTTATAGCTAAATTTCTGTTATCCGTCTATTCTCTTAACCGTCACACTCCCGGTCCCGAGAGTGACGGTTAATCGAGGTTCTACTGTATGTCTAATCCTGAGTCCAACACGGCCTGTAGAAATATTTTGAATCTGTATATTACACAATCTGTAATTTAAACGGCGGAAAATTTCTATTACTGATTATTGAAGACTACAATGTACTCTATAACAAGTTGTTTTCAAATTTCCCGACAATACAGAGAGATGGTAATAAACTTAAGATAAAATCCAGTTTTTAGTTGGTTTGTGTCAAAGTCCCGATAGCTAGCGGCATATTAATGATTTTTATCGACGTTTAAAAACTAAACCATTGATGGTATATTGATTTAGATTACTGATTATTAAAGACTGCAATTTACTCTAAAACAAGTTGTTTTCCAATTTCCCGACGCTAGGGAAAGGCGGTAATAAACTCACGGTAAAATCCAGTTTTTAGTTGGTTTATGTCAAAGTCCCGATAGCTAGCGGCATATTAATGATTTTTATCGACGTTTAAAAACTAAACCATTGATGGTATATTGATTTAGATTACTGATTATTAAAGACTGCAATTTACTCTAAAACAAGTTGTTTTCCAATTTCCCGACGCTAGGGAGAGGCGGTAATAAACTCAAGGTAAAATCCAGTTTTTAGTCGGTTTATGTCAAAGTCGCGATAGCTAGCGGCATATTAATGATTTTTATCGACGTTTAAAAACTAAACCATTGATGGTATATTGATTTCAATTACTGATTATTAAAGACTGCAATTTACTCTAAAACAAGTTGTTTTCCAATTTCCCGACGCTAGGGAGAGGCGGTAATAAACTCAAGGTAAAATCCAGTTTTTAGTCGGTTTATGTCAAAGTCCCGATAGCTAGCGGCATATTAATGATTTTTATCGACGTTTAAAAACTAAACCATTGATGGTATATTGATTTAGATTACTGATTATTAAAGACTGCAATTTACTCTAAAACAAGTTGTTTTCCACTTTCCCGACGCTAGGGAGAGGCGGTAATAAACTCAAGGTAAAATCCAGTTTTTAGTCGGTTTATGTCAAAGTCGCGATAGCTAGCGGCATATTAATGATTTTTATCGACGTTTAAAAACTAAACCATTGATGGTATATTGATTTCGATTACTGATTATTAAAGACTGCAATTTACTCTAAAACAAGTTGTTTTCCAATTTCCCGACGCTAGGGAGAGGCGGTAATAAACTCAAGGTAAAATCCAGTTTTTAGTCGGTTTATGTCAAAGTCCCGATAGCTAGCGGCATATTAATGATTTTTATCGACGTTTAAAAACTAAACCATTGATGGTATATTGATTTAGATTACTGATTATTAAAGACTGCAATTTACTCTAAAACAAGTTGTTTTCCACTTTCCCGACGCTAGGGAGAGGCGGTAATAAACTCAAGGTAAAATCCAGTTTTTAGTCGGTTTATGTCAAAGTCGCGATAGCTAGCGGCATATTAATGATTTTTATCGACGTTTAAAAACTAAACCATTGATGGTATATTGATTTAGATTACTGATTATTAAAGACTGCAATTTACTCTAAAACAAGTTGTTTTCAAATTTCGCGACGCTAGGGAGGGGCGGTAATAAACTCAAGGTAAAATCCAGTTTTAGTTGGTTTATGTCAAAGTCCCGATAGCTAGCGGCATATTAACGATGTTCATCGACGTTCAAAAACCAAACCATCGATGAGATTTTGATCACTGATTATTAGGAACCGTAATATACTGTAAAAGATATTCTTTTTCAAATTTCCCTTCTTTACTAAGATATGGTAACAAACTTCAGGTAAAATCCAGTGTTTTTTTGGTTTGTATCAAAGACCCGATATCCACTAACTCATTGGGATACACATGATCCTTTGTTGAGACATTCATTAGGACGTCGCAAAGTAACGAAAACTTGTGAAAACCTCCAAGGAACATGGTGTTAATTTTTATAACTACATTGTTGTAATCGATATAACCTTTTGGGATCCCAACTGAGGACAGCGGTAAGATTTTTTGATGATGGTTAGTTTTATGACCTTCGAAGGGTCCACCCCAACTAAGCACAGCGGTCACAATTAATCAGTACTCGACATCAGCTCGAGGGGCATTTTCATTACAATATTAATGAATAAACTAATCAGTAAAAAAATAATATTACTATATAATAATGATAAAAACATTAAGTAAATAATTAAACTAAACAAAATAAATTAAAATAGCATACTGTTAGAGTGCTGAAATAATTTATTGTACATACTAGACTACAATAATACCTTAAAGCAATAAGATTTAAAAAAAAAATAAATAATCGTTGGAATAAGAAAGCCTATGAGCATTGAACCTTCTACCTGGGCTGGGGGCGAATTCCTTACCACTTTCGACACGGGTGGTTTCGCAGAGGGTATTTTTAATTTGTTCACGTGAATCAACGACTTTCCGTAAAATTATTATCTATAATTATTCTCAGAAAACGTCTTAATTTTATTGTTATATTTTGTAGTCTTATTCATCATTAAGTAGGTTAGTAAATCTGTCAATGAAAGAACTGGACGAAAGATTGTTTTGATATGTAATTAATAAAAATCAACATTTATCAATCCAAAATAATATTTGTATCAATAAAACATCAACAATATTTCTGTATTGATACATTCTATTACTCTGTTATAACAAAGTAATAGAATGGAAAGTCTTATGACTTTCATTTAGATAAATTAATAAAAAAATTGTTGTGTTTTGATTAATACAAATTTTATTTTGGATTGAATTGCGTAATAAATCGTACGTAGCACCACCAATCATCGATCAAATCAAATCCATCCACCATATTGGAAAATGGCGGGGATATTTTTAAATTTCAAGGCAACTCCTAAAACAGTTTAAAATAATTAATGGAGTCCCCCATAAAATATTCTTTCCAGAATTATGACGACAAAGTTAAATAGTACCAGTTTCATATCCGAGGCCCAGGGGCGTACCCAGGGGGGGATATCGGGATATACCCCCCCCCCGAAACTTCTGGGGATTTTGGGAAGATTAATTCTCGTTCTTAATGAATGTGGTGGTATCACTAAACTTGCCGTAAAACAGAGAACACTATACATAAATTACTATTCACATGATCTATACATGAAATCTATTCACATGATCGTTTTTATTGTTTTATTGAACCAAGATGTTTATTGTTTGTGTACCTATGTGGCATACGTCCTTGTGGTCTTTTATTGTTTTATAAAAATTAATGGAATGGAATAATAGATTATTTATGGAATTCTTGAGACGGGAATGAACAATATGAAACTGAATTTCGAGCATTATTGAACTTATTTCATTATTTAACTAACAATATATTAACGAACGTTCTTGTCATTATTAATACTATCCTTTCAATTTTATTACTAACAAAGAGTCATAGGTTAATTTTTACCAAAGTTTACCATTACCAAAAAATATTCAACTGCTTTATTGAAATTTATATTCCCATGTTAAATCTTATAGACAAATACAAAACTTTAAGGGCGTCCAGGGCCTTTCCCTTTAATATAATCGTCATAACTACAGCAAAACGCAAAACTACATGCCAAGCACTTTCCAGCGACACCTTAATTATTAAAATCGGCCCAGTAGTTTAGGAGGAGTAATGATCACAAAAAACCCCTAGCGTATTAAATAAGTATATATAGATTTAGATCGGTAGATGTTCACAGTTTTAGATGTTGTGTTAAACCTTTCAAAATAAAAGTCTTGGTTAAGACTATTTTGCGTATGAGTACCTAACCTATGATGAGGGGGGGTGGGGTCTTTAGCTCCAGTCCCTTACACACCACTCCCTCTCCTGCTTCACATTCTTTGTGACTGTCCTCGCATTATTGGAATCTTGCGAAATCATCAGGTAGCTGTCGATTTGGGCAAAAATGAAACTTTGGAAGGATCGACTAACTGGGTTTCGTATTAAGTTGACTGAATATTTAACAAAACTATTTTTAACTTAAATCATTAATCGTAATGTATCTTAATTCAGGTTATATAACGTGATTTGTAATTTCAGTCAGATCTGTTTGTCTATGTAAAAGTAGCTGAAATTTAATCCACCATGTTCATCAGTTAATTCATGAAAAGGTTTTATATTGTGTAAATTTATAGCATCTTAACGACCAGGATATTGAAATGTATTCAGACTATTATTTAAATAATGAATAAATTGTTATAAAATTACATATATTACGCTATATACGAAACTTTAAAATTGTAAAATTTGTATTGTTGAATGCATTACATAACAGTATGTTTTAAGACTAGCTATACCTACTATTTGTTAACAGTTTACATGTTTAAAGTACCACTTAAAGTAGTACTTGAGAAAATATATGCTACTATTAAAGCATGACTAGTACTGTATGCTTTATGAATGGCTAGAAATTATGATAATTATTACAAAATATTATAAAATAAACTTATTATCACCTAATAAAATGTAAATGTTTACAAATGTTGTGCCTAAATGTAAATGTACGGCATACTCGCAAATTAAGTAAAAAGAAAACACTAAATCCTATACTGAAAGCTGAATAATTTTATAGTTCGAGTCAAAACATAAGGCCCACACCGTCCATAAGCCCTGTGATAAATTAACATTGGTCTTACGGACGGTCTGGGCCTTATGATTTGATGTCACTTATATTTCTGTAATGTTGAGTAATATGAATTATTTTGTATACCTCTAACGTGGGGATGGCGGAGGTCGAGCCGTATATCTCTATCCACACGAGTTTCGCATTCTTTTCAAATTGTCAACGGTGTCTCACACGGAGGCCATCTATGTATGCGCAACCTTGGTTTGTGATTTCAGTCAGATCAAGTTGTAAACATGCTAGATGGCCATAAAATTATTTCAACACTGATTGCGTAGGAGAGACCATCTACTTTACAACTACAATAGTGCTAGAATGTTTTATCCATCAGGCCTAAAACAATACAGATGTATGCTATATGTAGTATTTTATACTTAGAATAGTTAATCTTTATCTTGTAAATAAATAGGCTATTTGTTTGTACTTTGTTGTTATTTTCATTGTACTTTTTGGTTTATATTAAATTTTATTTTAATGCAATAAAATACGGATGACAGATTTGTTTTTATTTTCACTGTAGGCCTATGACAAATGGTATGATTCTAAAAGTATTCGGTCCGAAATAAAATAATGTTTATGAATTAGCCTATGTTAGGTATATAACTTAATTATTATTTTATCAAATATAATAATAATTAAGTTATACTATATTATATTATATTGTAATAAGTTATATTATTGTATCAAACATCTAATTAATATAAGTTGTATGTATTATAATGTTTGTAATTAGTTTATAAGGTCCCTGTTGATAAGCCACTGTTGACTTACAGGGCCAAATCTGTAATTTTTTGGGAATAAACAAATTGAATTGAATCACTTATTCCAAGTTAGAGTATAAACCTGAAAGCGTAACTGTATTAGTATGTTAAAACACCTGCTAATATTTAATAAGGTTAAAAATGGTTAGGAAAATCACATAATGCTTGTAGAGATCGAAACCCGTTTGTGATTGGCCGATCTCCAAGGCCAATCAGGGACGAGGTAGGCCCCGCCCTAACCCCCTCCCAGACGCCACGCTTATAAAAGCTGGAGGTAACTTCTTGGAAGTCACAGTCGTTGGATTGTTAGTGTGGATACCTTGCGACTCATCCTATCTTTTCAGCTTTTCTGAAATTTCTAGAAAGACATGTCTCTTCCTAAGTTCTGTGGTGCCGAACTTCTAGGCGACTCGATGTTTCTTCGGTTTGGTCTCCGACACGCCGACGAACCTCCTAGTTTTCCTAGTATGTATAATATCTGGAAACGATATGGAAAATTTAATTAACTCTCTGTAGCGTAAAAACATTTCTCCCTTGTCCAAATTTTTTTATATTTTTGTGTGATTTGTATTTTAAATGCGATATTGTTTTACCGTCTGAAATAGTATACAAATGACTTTTCCGTGGTTCCGTAGACACATTTGTTTTTATTTCGTTTGTAGCAGGTTCGTTTTTTTTAGGGTATCCGTCTCTCTGGGGGATGTGCCGCAGTGGGAAGACGTCGGACGAACTTCTGGCGGAGAAAACACCACACAGAAAACACGGTCACACCATGTTATATATACAAGTTTATTAAACATTTTTGCTTTTAAAACACATGCTTGTTTTGGGGAGTATGAATGTCCAACAACTCCTTAATAACAAAGACATATCGAACATTTAATAAACATTTTGTTTCAGATTGCCAGCGCCTCTTACCCGGAGGCCATCTATGTATGCGCAACCTTGGTTTGTGATTTCAGTCATATCAAGTTGTAATCATGCTAGATGGCCATAAAATTATTCCAACACTGATTGCATAGGAGAGACCATATACTTTACAACCGAACTGCAAAAGTGCTAGAATTTTTGTTTCATCAGGACTTAAAGCAATAGAAATGTATGCGATCTGTAATATTTTATACTTAGTTCATCTTTATTTTGCAAATAAATATTTATTTGTACTTTGTTAATATTTTTAATGTACTTTTCGGTTTACATTCAATTTTATTTTTAATGCAATAACATATGGATGACAGATTAGTTTTAACTTTCACTATGCCTATGTTTAATGGTATAATACTAACAGTATTCAGTCTATAGTAAAATTTAATAAAATTCGATATATTGATAAAACTAGTTTTTCTAATTAATTGTTGATTAAACATATTATAGCAGTAGCTGATCTTTGATTGGATTTTCTATTACATTGATAGGCCGATTGTATTTGTCAGGAACAATGCTGATATAATGTTGTTTTTTACTTTTTTGTGTATGAAATTTCTATAACTATTTATTACTGTTGCAGGTTGTCCAGTTGATGAAGAAAAGACTTAAAAACCAGATTAATGACGTTATGTTTCAGACAAACGACGCCTTTTACTCGAAAGGCCGCTTGTATATGTTACAAGCGGACAAACGTGATTTGTGATTTCAGTCAAATCTGTTTGTCTATGTAAAAGTGGCTGAAACTAAATCCATCACGTTCGTCAATTAGTTCATAAAAAAGGTTTTATAGTGTGTAAATTTATAACATATTGTCGACCAGGATATTGAAATGTATTCAGACTATTATTTAAAGAGTGAATAAATTGTTATAAAATTACATATATTATGCTATATAAGAAACTGTAAATTTGTAAAATTTGTACTGTGGAATGCGTTATGTAACAGTATGTATTAAGATTAGCTATACCTGCTAATATATGCTAAAACTTTACATGTTTAAAGTACCACTTAATAAAATATAGGCTACTATTAAAGCATGACTAGTACTGTGTAGGCTTTAGGAAGGAATGGCTAGAAATTATGATCATTATTGCAATATATTATAAAATAAACTTATAAAATAATAGCCTACATGTAAATGTACGTCATACTTGCAAATGTAAAAAGAAAACACTAAGTCCTATACTGAAAGATGTTTAATTTTATAGTTCGAGTCAAAACATAAGGCCCACGCCGTCCTTGAGACCAATGCTAAAATTAAAATTGGTCTTACGAACGGTCTGGGTCTTATGATTTGATTTTACTTGTATTTCCATAATGTTGAGTAAGAGGAATTATTTGGAATACCTGTAACGTGGGGATGGCGGGGGTCGAGCCGTAACTGTATCCTCACGAGTTCTGCATTCTTTTCAAATTGTTATGGTGGAATGAGGAATGTGATGACTAATGTCAGCAGCCAGGCAAGTCGGGAGCACAATACAACTTTGTTAAGAAAGACGGGATTCTTACATCGATTTTTCAAAAGAATTATAGATGGTTAATATGAAAATCAAATAAATGTACACATGACATGAGATAGTATTACACAACAGATAACATATTTAAAACGCCGAAGCCGGATCATAGACCATAAGACAAAGTTAAATTTCAGCGGATTTTCTATAATTATAAAAGCTGCTTATCATTTACTTTTATCATATAATTTACTTGCTGATTATAAATTAATTATGTGATAATTTAGATATATTTTGAAAAAAATCATGCAGAATGCTTATTAATTTTAATATTTTAACATGGATTTTTACATTTAGCTTGTGATCCCCTTTGTTGCCAATAAAATGATAGATATTCCTCTGTTACATAAAAAAATAAAACCTAGATTTTAAACTAAATTAATTTAACGGTGGTATTGATTGTTCCGTAATAATAATCAATACTGAACAATGAAATCAATATTCCATCGATACAAGTCGATAGCAAAAAATAGAAAGCCGCCGAATATCGGGTATTTAATACAAGCAAACCATACACTGGTTTGGTTTCTACACGACAAAACGTGAACAGCTAGTTGTGACCAATTTACATTCGTGATCGGTTTTACTAACCTTCATAACGTGAATATGACGCATTTTAGTCGCATTTTGGCTCATTTTCTTTAGAATTTCATGTAGAATTAAAAAAATTTACCATTTTAAATTAAAACTTGACATTACAAAAATATTGTACTGTCGGATATCGCCAGTAGGTGACGCATTGTTTGTGCCACCGATCGGCCTGGCGAGCGGGTCGGAAGGGTGAGTCCATCGATACATCGATGGGTGAGTCGAGTTCCGAGAAGACGCTTAATCGCTTGGGTATCACGGCCGGGCGGAAAGACATAGATGTCGGCTCTTTTGGTACAAACCAACTAAAAACTGGATTTTACCTTAAGTTTATGACCACGTCTGTGAAGTGTCGGGAAATTCGAAAAGAACAACTTTTAGAATACATTGTGGTCTTTAATATTCAGTGATCAAAATCTATATACCATCAATGGTTAAGTTTTTAAACGTCGATAAAAATCATCAATAAGCCACTAGATGTCGGGTCTTTGACCGACTAACCGACTAAAAACTGGGGTTTACCTTGAGTTTGTTACCACCTCTGTGAAGTGTCGGGAAATTTGAAAACAATAACTTTTAGAGTACATTGTGTTCTCTAATAATCCGTGATCAAAATCAATACACCATCGATAGTTTGGTTTTAATATTTCGTTAAAAACTATAATTTAGCCACAGTAAATTAGTTGACGGAAAGTGTGAAAAGCTCATAATTATCCGAGATATATAGAGTTTGTTCTTGAGTTTAATAAAGGGAAGTAAAATCGATTCCCTCTCAACGTTTATCTTCCACAAATCGTCTATTAAACGCGTGGTAGAGCGAGGTTTTCTTTCAGATATCCGATTATTTCTTGAGGTCTATTTTGTTTTAAAGTAGCTATATCGGTTGGCTACCTGGACCTCCGTGACAGTTTTATGGCCCTGAAATTCGTGAGCTGCTCACCAGCTAACTTCAGCCCGGTAATCCGTAGCTACAAATCATTCATGACAACATTTCATTGTTAAATGCAATTCAAATACATTGTGAAATGTTTAATACATTGTATTACACTAAACGGATATATTTGCTTCTCGTATTCGTATTCCATTACGGCATTATACCTATAGAGTTCATTTTCATGACCTAGGCGAAGACGCAATAACATAATGAATATCGATCCATCAATCGTAAACTTGACAAGGTGAAACTGAGCACGCGCTGAACTATCGGAATGTCTTGCTTCACATCCCTGCCCGTTCCCATTCTCGAATTAACAATGCAGAGGTAGTGTCTGATTGGCCCGACGCAATGACATCACGTGGTTTCCATGACAACCTGCTATGCGCTCTGAACATTGCGCATTCCGCGTGAGGTAGAAAGGGAGAAAAGAGGAACGAAGAGCGGAAGTAACGTGAACATAATAAACAAATCTGGTGTACCATAATGACGTACATCCAACTTAGCATCCTGAGCGTACTCATGCGCATTATGTCGCGGACTTCCGACGTATGTTTCTGGGACAATAGTCACTCTGCCATCATTAAATGCATTTCAATCAGTATTGGTAGCATCCCGAAGATGTACATATTCCACAGAACGGAGTCGCGTTATAATTGAACGCAGCTCAATGGGGATTGAATGCAATATCTCCTCATTGATGGTTTAGATTAAATAAACCACATTCATCTTCATTTCGAGACTCATTTTGCTTGTCATTTTGAATTGCCCGAAAGTGTCGTACACTCACAGCACTGCGTTCTCTACGGCCCAGGTTGTTGCGTCGAGGATAACGTGGCATTTTCAAGAATCAGAATAATACTGAATCCATTAAACAAAATATAGCCATGATTTTGGTGAACTATGAACTCAAACACTTCTCAACCTCTCTGGTCAAATATAAAAAAACTGCAGTTTTTCACACACTCATATAAGGCTTGCAATATTAATTTTTCTAAAACCAAACAAAACTATGAGGATTTACCTTCATTTCTGAACATCCTAAAAGGTTAGTTAGATAAAAAGGTAGATTCACGTGTCATGTAATCAGAATTCTACAGATACAAAACATAACTTTTGATTAGACCTTTTAATTGCACAAAATCCTTCAAATACAAAAGTAAATAATCCAAGTATAAATAAATAAACACATATTTCAAATTCACATTTATTTACATGTCAACATTGTTTATGATTTGAATTAGTTCTCAAGTTACTCTACCAGAATGCATACATGGTCAAGTAACTTAAAAGGCCAGTGGGATAGAGCCCCAGGATCAAATTTAAAATTTTATTTCAAGCAAACCATGTCCTAAAAAATACGAAGAAAACAAAAAAAAACAACTATCCAACTTGGTGCACAAATAAAAAAGTTGTTGAAGTTTGAAGAAATAGAAATGTTTTTATATTTATTTAGGTAAGATTAACATTGGAACAACGTACTGTGTTTACCACTCATCGAATGGTTTTTTATTTATATAGATATGTCTTCTTATTTTGAAAGTTTCTAAGCAGTTTTACCTTGCGTTCTAATACCTTATATAAAATTCACTCCAAAGTGTCAGAGGCATAATAAAGTACAAAAATCAAATACAATTAAAGTAAAGCTTTTAACATGTTACAATGAGTTTTCTGGAATAAAAATCTGTCCTTACCGTGTTGGTTGCAGTACTGTTGACTAGACTAGTGTACTCATCTTCCCTAACTTCCTCTCCAATTTCCTGAAATCAAACACAATAGTTTAAAATCATCTTACTATTACCTTTAAAGTAACCTTCCCATCGATATATAATATGTTATAATAGGACTTTTTGTTTTATTCCAACATTTTGAGTAATTTTACAAATTGTTGGTACATTCAAATCCAATTTGAAATGTAGTTTTGGCTGATTACTGAGTCTGCCGCCACAGGTCCCGCTACATAGGTGGCAGAAGAGGTGACGTCTCTTATCTTCTGGTATCTGAGCTGCAGCTCCTGCTGCCTCAGATCCCGCTGCTGCTCCGCCGCCACCAGCTGTTGTCTGTTGTCCTAATGTCAGTGCATGTTGGTAGATGAGGTGACGTCTCTTACCTTCTGGTGTCTGAGCTGCAGCAGCTGCAGCTCCTGCCGCCACAGGTCCCGCTGCTGCTCCGCCGCCACCAGCTGTTGTCTGTTGTCCTAATGTCAGTACATGGTGGTAGAAGAGGTGACGTTTCTTACCTTCTGGTATCTGAGCTGCAGCAGCTGCAGCTCCTGTCGCCACAGGTCCCGCTGCTGCTCTGCTGCCACACCAGCTGTTGTCTGTTGTCGTAGTGTCAGTACATGGTGGTAGAAGAGGTGACAGCCTCTTACTGTATGATATCTAAGCTGCAGCAGCTGCAGCTCCTGCCACCACAGCTCCCGCTGCTGCTCTGCTGCCACCAGCTGTTGTCTGTTGTCGTAGTGTCAGTATACAGTGGTAGATGAGGTGACATCTCTTACCTTCTGGTATCTGAGCTGCAGCAGCTGCAGCTGCTGCCGCCACCAGCTGTTGTTTGTTTTCCTAGTGTCAGTACATGGTGGTAGATGAGGTGACGTCTCTTACTTTCTGGTATCTGAGCTGCAGCAGCTGCAGCTCCTGCCGCCACAGGTCCTGCTGCTGCTCCGCCGCCACCAGCTGTTGTGTGTTATCCTAGTGTCAGTACATGGTGGTAGATGAGGTGACGTCTCTTACCTTCTGGTATCTGAGCTGCAGCAGCTGCAACTCCTGCCGCCACAGGTCCCGTTGCTGCTCCGCCGCTACCAGCTGATGTCTGTTCTCCTCCAGCTGCTGCAGCAATGTCTGTCTCAGCTGGCTGCTGTTCTCCGCCTCCTCATGGTCCTTCAGCGCCTGGCTGTATGGGATCGACGGAGCTTCGTCCTGCCAGATTAAAAACCCTATGAGGTTTGTGCGTATGGGACTGTGCAACTAGTGTGTTTATTAAATATGAAAAATTAAATTGTTTATTAAATTGTATGTGTATTAAATTGTTTATTAAATATGAAATATTATGGCCAGTGACTTTAGGTCCCTGTTAGCAAATGCATGAGCCCAAACAAACGAGAAGTCAGGGGCATCACAGAACTGTCTCCTGACTCCTAGTGGTGGATGAGTGCAAGATAGTCGTAGTAGAAGAATTACTGTCCCAAGTCCAAAAATCACCACCTCAATGATATATTTCTCTTCATTCCTCAATATTGCACCTTCCAACCTCCTGTTCCTACTTCTCAATTACTCTTTATAAATACTCAGTTTTAACAATGACTTCATACGTGTATCACATAATGTGTCATCATCACTGTCCCCAGAGAAATATGGTCTAAATCAATATTCTCAAGGAGTTTCCAAAAAACCAGCTATGCCTATCACCATGGCACTTCAAGGCTCCTTCTGGTGGGGATAGTTGGTGGGGATGCATCTAACGTCGATTTCTTCTGTGGCTCCGTCGAAGCATTCAAGAAGAGTGTTATGAGTTACCTTGCTGAGATGATCAGGTCACTGATCTTGGAGTATTGAGTGGATCTTTTTTGTGTGTAGTGTGGGCATTTGCTTTTGTGGTGCCTTTAGAGGGTCACTTCCTTGGTCCTTGGTCATTCAGTGAGAATATATTAGTGTTTGATGGTGCCTTTAAAGGTCCATAATCTGTAGTGGTGTCCTCAAATTTCTATATCACCATGAAAATGTATGTTATTCAAACATTTTAATTTGAAATTGTATTGTTAACTGCTTTAGACCTAACCTGTGATGCCTGGGATTACATTGTTGTTATTTAAGTGTTATAAGTGGCTCTAATTTTCAAGGAATTTTCAGGAGTTCATCTGTTTGCCAATTACTATGCATGTATTTTGTAACAAATTACATTGCATTGAAATAGGGGATACCGTTGGTGAAGTAAACAAATAAATCATATCTTTTATAACTTGGATTTAAAAATCTACTTTTAAGCTTACTTTCAGTTCCTAATACTTGAATATAATATTGTGACGGACTTCACGATGATTCATCATCACCAAATTGAGTGATGATCAATGATTTACCAAATCATATGTTTGGTATCCATCCCCCCAAAAATTAATCCAAAATTATCTGGATGAGCCCAGTGAGGAAACCACGACATCGTTGAGGCTATCGAACCGGCACGTGTTGCAACCCAACACTTGAGCAAAGGTCACTTCCTGTTATTGCAAACCTAGGAAGCTTGGCTCAGCTGGAAGCGGTCGTTCACGGCAGCCGAAACCGCTGATATCACGTTTAGCAGCCGCGTGCGGCCTAGGAAGTTCACGCCCCGGCGACGAGGGGCGACACCTCCCGGTCACCGAAACAGCGCCCCAAGCGGACGAAGAGGGAGGGGAAGCGGTTAATGAGCGGTAATCGAGTCAGTTGGAAATTGACCGCGGATGTGATTAATTGATAATTCCGGATTAGTTCCTCTCACTTAATTGGCACTTAAAATTTCTCTTAAGAATAATCAGAGTGAGAACTGGATCTTGTTTACAAATTTGACCAGGAATGGTCCGTCATGGTAGCACAGAGGTTTATCCTTGAAACAATAAAATGGATTGGCAAATCAAACATTTCAAAACTCAATACATCTTTTAATTTTAAATTATTATCCTTATTAATCAGATCCTCTGTCCTATCAAAACGAATCCAAAATGCCTTTCTGTTGCCGTAAAATTCGGCTAAAAGTCCAGTAAACTCGCCTTTTTATACTCTACCATGCACCCATAAGCTATGTTCTAGTAGTCAATCTATAGTTCAATATTTCTAACTTAGAATCACGTTAATTAGTGGGTAAATAAACTTGAAAGACCTGATTTAGACAAAAGGAAACACTTCTTTAGACTTCCATTGCCTCAAAAACAATATTAAATCATTAATAAATTTAACAAATGAGCTAAATCAGGTAGGTGACTGTCTACCGGTTAATTTTATTACAGTTATTGTTCCTCTCTAAATTTTTTTAATGTTGTCCGATAGAAAATATTCAAAGCATCAGCTAGTCATCTTAATTTTGTCTTATATTCACTTTTCTGTTGATATTCTCTATTAATAAATCGGCTACTGCAATAAATCCTCCCCCATTAGTTTATATTATTTTGCAATAAAATTATTACCTATTTAACAAGTGTGTTTTTGTCACTACATTCTACACATACTATACAGGAACTTACCAGAGTCACTGAAGGATTTTGAAACTTGTACACTTGCGACTTACAAAAAACGCATCAAACATTGGTTAGAACAAATTGGAAGAGATAACATTGAAACACTGATTACTTCACAATACAGACATTAGTTACTCAGAGCAGCAGGTTTTTGAAAGAGTGCTGTTGGTATGGATGTGTGCGTGATTGTGTGACTGTTTGTTAGGAGTGGAATTTCTAAGGGGGGAGGGGGGGGTTTTGTCTGTCTGTCTGGTCGTCTTCGCAAGTGGCAAACAAAAGCGGTCCATTGATAAGCGGGTGAAATTGAAATCATTAAAAATAGACTCATTCTCACGCACAGGATTTCGTTTCCTATGTGAGGATTAATTTCGTAGTTTAAGCTGCCAATGTAATTAATGTAATTATTAACTGGAAATAAAGATATTTGAATTGAATTGAATTGAACTTACTACCAGGAAGTAGATGCTATCTTTATTTGGCTATCTTTATCTAGTGATACCTTTTAGTTCGATCTGTAAGGACATGTTTCCAGGAAGGAATGACCTGAACTGTGTTAGGAAACTTTATCCATTCATGCGCTCATGCTGTCTTGGTCCATAACATAATTAATGGTTTTACAAACAGTTGAGCGAATAAAAGGAGGAAAGAGTCGGTACGGAATGATTTCACTGAATTAGAAATTTTAACAGTTCACAACCTTTATATATTTGAAACAAAAACATTTATGAAAGAAAATCAAATACAAATTTTTCAGGATAATCCTCACCCATATGAAACCAGAAACCACATTTTGACTAATCGTCATGGATTAGAATTGTATAAGAACAAAACAACTTACATGGGTGTGAAGTTTTTTAAAATTTGCCTAGAAAATTAATGTCCAAAGTCAGTTACAGACCAATTATAGTCAGAAGTATTTTCGTAATAAAATAAACTAAAAATAAACCTTATAAATAATCCTTATTATGACTTAAATCAATTTTTAAATGTGGTATCCAATCCTGATAGAATTTTAACTTTTTTCACAATCATATAAAATATTTTTGTTTGATAACTGTAAAACTAGAGTTAAAAACACACTGGCACTTACTACTTCTTATTCACTTCACTCAATGCCTATCAATGTTTAGAGAAATCAAAATATCAGTAGTATATTCGATGGTATATTCCATGTTTCGTTCTGTTGTATAATTTCAGCTTTCAAAAGCTTTAAAATACTTTATATTCTTTGTATTAATTGTTAAGAATTACACACTGGAGTAAAATTTTTAATTAAACTTTATATTCACTAAAATTCATATACAGGGTTCCCACTCAAACTGAATTTTAAAATTCACGGCTCTTTCACGGTTTTTAAGGTCCGAAAATTACTAAATTGACGGTCTAAATATAGGAAAACATTTTGCCGCCCGCAAAGTTTCACAGAGAATAACCTGGTTGGGGGGGGGGGGGGGGGGTAGCGAGGGAAAACTCGGCAGATGCATAGCGCCGGCGGTGGCGGCGCCAGCACAACGGAGAAATAATTTCTGTACCAATAGAATTAAACTGTGTAATATTTTAGGTAAAACAAACTATACATGACGGAAAAATAATTTTAAATACTATACAGTAGAACCTCGATTAACCGTCACTCTTTTATCCGTCACTCTCTGTTATCCGTCACTGCCTCCGGGCTCGCAATAACACGGCTGGTTGGTGTAGTGGTTATAGTGCCCGCCTACAAACTTGTAGGTAGCCGGATCGATCCCGAGAAAAGTTAGTAGCTTTTTGAAGGGTTGTTTCTGGAGCCAGCTGCCATTGGTTGTTGGGCTATTAATTAACAATCCTTTCTAAGGAACATGCCAACCTTAGTCAGTAACAAGGCTACAAGATCGCGCCACTATCATCACGATCATCACACTCATCCTTCACTCATATTCAGGGTA
The DNA here is from genome assembly GCA_035578135.1 of Flexamia atlantica. Taxonomy (NCBI): domain Eukaryota; kingdom Metazoa; phylum Arthropoda; class Insecta; order Hemiptera; family Cicadellidae; genus Flexamia; species Flexamia atlantica. The sequence goes on along the minus strand of JAQJVK010000001.1, from coordinate 42,741,916 downwards.
ACGTCCTCCATGAGGTACCTGTCTTATTAAAGTGATTAAGTGATTAATATGTTGTAAATTGGCGTCGCACAAAGCACGGAAGAAAGTGCAAGCGCCATTGTGATCGAACGCGACAGTCCCGGCTAATGACCTTGAGTTTCCGCCGAAAATCACCACTCCCAAGTAAGGAGTGATATTGGGGTGAGCCAATTATTTATTACTCATTGGCATGTTGATTTTTTTGGTTATACGACACACCTCGTAGTTCAGCATTACATAGTGTTTGCTGTTACACAGTGTTATACGTACTGTGAATCAACTGCAGTACAGTAACTGTTGATTGTTAACGACTGCTGAAAAACGAAAACGAGTCGTACTAGGGCTTGACCAAAAGATCAAAATTATTAAACGTTTAAAGAAGGGCGAAACAGCTACATGTATTGCGCTGATGTATGGTGTTGGCGAACTCATTTAAAAGATTACGGACTATCTTTTAATTTGAGGTTATGCAATTCACTTACGAACATTGAATGGGCACAACATACAGTTTAGAAGGTCTGCCATTACCATTGTATGAATGTAATTTAAATATAAATATTTATTATCAACTTATACAGGGTATATTTCTTCCAAAATATTTAAAATCTACGTATTGAACAGGTTTATAGCTAATTTTCTGTTATCCGTCTATTCTCTTAACCGTCACACTCCCGGTCCCGAGAGTGACGGTTAATCGAGGTTCTACTGTACATTTAAATAAATTACTACTATTTCACAAAATACGATGTGATTTTAACATTATTGATTACTTAAGAAAACAGAAAACATTGTTCTGGCGATTGCGGAACACGCACGCAACTTAAATATTTTTAATTTTTAACGCCATCCTCTTCCTTCCTTCCTTTCTTCCTGTCTTTCTGCTTTCTATTCGCCCACACAATGCGCAGAGTCCAGTGCGCACTGCCGCACTGTATGTTGCCATGACAACCGTGTGTCGTCATAGCAACGAGCCAATCATGCACTGCGTTTTAAGACAACAAACAGCCGTGTAATGAAAGACAATATGATAGTCTGCGCTTGCGTATGTTGTCAACCTTTCGATGAATATTCGATACAGACAGTTCATTTATTGCGTCTTGACCGAGTTGAAGTTCGTGATTATCAACTCTTTAATCATCGAAAACTCGAAATATGATCTATATAACACGTATTAAAATAATGTCGTATTTGTTTAAAAATTAATTACAAGTTATTAAATACACTTCAAATACATTTTTTTGTGAAATAGTTTTTTTGCAAAAGTTGAAAGTAAAAACGTGATTAAAAATAATTCTTGTTGCCAGTTTTGGACACCGGTTAGGCGCGCCGCCTGGTTAATACGCCTCCGGATAAATCGTTGTTCTACTGTCCGTAAATGTTAGTTAATGGCACAACGTTGGTCGCCTGCAGGCATGTTTTCCAGCGGCCGAAGGCCGAAGTTAGGGCCTTGTTGTCATTCAAACAGTGCAATGGGTAGTGAGTGATAAGTAGAGGTCTGCGGGTACCCGAAAATTCGGGTAGCTTCGGGTAATTACGTGAACCCGAGTGGTCGGGCGGGTTCTACACGTCTCAGGCTTAATTCGGCGAGTTTTTATTACACGTCGGGTCGGGCGGGTACCTACTACCCGAAAGAAATCGGGTTGACGATACCCGACACACTACCCGAAAGAAACCCGAAACTTTAAAAATGTTTAACAATAAATGATTCGCGCCAAGCTTCTGACTTAAGGCGTCCACGCAATATTATAACGAGACGAACAAGGATGGTCGCGATCGCGATGTCAAACTACGAAGCGATCTTCACTATACGTCTCAATGGTCTCAGTCAGACAACCAGCCGTCCCCTTGCCGACTCAAAATTATCGTACGCTTACTGCTTAATATCGTATCCTCGTATAACAACTTAAAAGGACCGTTGCTCCTTTTGACGCAATGAAATAGTCGTACAAACACTAAACAGCTTTGAATAAGGTTGAATTTCTAGCCGAGCTTATGATACGAGAAGTCTTATCGAGAAGATAATTTTTGTGATCTATTTTTGGTCACGTTAAACCGGAAGAGCGTGTCCTTCCCACGAAAAACGTACACAAACAATAATCCTGAGTGATAAGGAAAGGGCGTTGACAGGTGAAAAAATATTATCTCCAATTACATGGAATTCAGAGTTTCTGCTATGTTTAGTTGACCTTGGAGAACGACAAAATATACACCAGTCTATAGTTTGATCATAGAATTTCTCTTGAACGACAAGAGATAAAAATTTCATTTTTGTCTCAATCGATTTATACTAAAAATTAGACAAAAAATATTAGCCGTCATATGTTGTTGTAGGACAAGTAGTTTGGATTTTCGCATATAGAAAACAAAATACGCAACAAATACGTTCGTTCTGGCGTCATTTTTAAATAGTTTATTTATTGTCACAAACATCTTGAACGATGATACAAAAAACAGAAAATGATTAGAAACAAGCAGCGGAGACATCGATGCATTAATCGGTAGTTGAAAACCGATGAATCGTACAATAGAAGGAATGTAAAGAATAAGAAAACAAATTAATTAAGGAAGAAAGAAATTCACGTATTTATTTGCCGCGCAAACGTAAACCAATGAGCGTGCGTCTTCAGCTATCTAGTCTTCTCTCTCTTCACCTTTCCATTCTTCCCTCCCCCCTCCAAGGCAACCGATCGCGTTCCGCCATTACCTCCCCAGTCTCCACCCCTCCTTCCACAGCCACAGTGGAATCTCAATCTCAGTTTAGCCCTGTACGTACAATCTACGTCTTAAAGTACACAATTGCTGTCTTCGTCTTGGGACTGTGAATCATTATTAATATCTCTAATGAATGATACAAATATTTCTCTATAATTTAATAAAGATATTGGCTATTATAAAATTGGCTGATTTTAAAGGTCTGATGACGAAATTCACGGCTCTTTCCAGGTTTTTTCATGGTTTGCCAAATTCACGGCTTATTCACGGTTTTTAAGGTTTCACGGTTGAGTGGGAACCCTGATATATGTTAAAGGACTTATGATGATGAATGACATATTGACCTAATTTATTTACATTTAGTTTATAAAACAATTATTGACACTATTTATGTTATACTTGTCTGTACAATGATAAATAAAGACGTTTTGATTGATTGCTTGAACGCAAACATCCTCTGCCACACCACTTTGAAAACCGGGATCTCCGACCGTTCGTAAATATAGTTCTATCCTTTTTCGTTGACTTAACGCACCTTCCCGTGACTCTTCTATTCCCGGCAGAAATTCACGTGTAAAAAATGGAAACTACCGTTCTCAAACCGAAGAAGATTTTACCACTAACTAGTCGACGCTCACGATAAACTTTGCGCTCCCAAACCTGCATGAACATAGCCATGATCAAAACTGACAGAAATATGGAGTCTGCTCTATACCAGACTCCAAGAATTCTAAGTAAATAATGCTACCCTGAGGGAGTAGGAGCAACGTTTTATTTACAACAATTTGAAGTAACTACTACTTAATCTTAAAAATGTAGAGTAAATACTACCACCAAGTTCTTTTTCACTTGAAACGAAGTAATTACTCCAAAATCTACAAAAAGGAGCACTTACTACTTGTTATTTACTTCACTCTCAAATTTATTTTAAGTTATAAAGATTTTACTTGTGATTGGTATTTTAAGTGATTGATTAATTAATTAATTACTTACCCCACAATCCATTGGCCATTCTTGCAGCCAGTATCCCACTTCTGACACTAATGTAACATCTCAGCCCTTCTCCTCTTCTTTTGTCAGGTTTCGGGTTGAGCGGGGTAAAAGATAAAACTCACAATTTCACCAAATAGAATTTATTGATAAAATATCTCAGACAACACTATAACACAAATTTAAACTAATTGAATTGACCCTGATCTAATACTCGAATTTAGTTTTTAAGAAATTACAAAAGTTAAAAATGAGAAATTTTAAGTGCCAATTAAGTGAGAGGAACTAATCCGGAATTATTAATTAATCACATCCGCGGTCAATTTCCAACTGACTCGATTACCGCTCATTGACCGCTTCCCCTCCCTCATCCGTCCGCTTGGGGCGCTGTTTCGGTGACCGGGAGGTGTCGCCCCTCGTGACCGGGGCGCGAACTTCCTAGGCCGCACGCGGCTGCTAAACGTGATATCAGCGATTTCGGCTGCCGTGAACGACCGCTTCCAGCTGAGCCAAGCTTCCTAGGTTTGCAATAACAGGAAGTGACCTTTGCTCAAGTGTTGGGTTGCAACACGTGCCGGTTCGATAGCCTCAACGATGTCATGGTTTCCTCACTGGGCTCATCCAGATAATTTTGGATTAATTTTTGGGGGGATGGATACCAAACATATGATTTGGTAAATCATTGATCATCACTCAATTTGGTGATGATGAATCATCGTGACGTCCGTCACAATATTATAGATTAAAATAAATATTTTGCGAACATTTGATGTTTTGGGCCTCGTTTTCCAAATAAAATAAGTAATGATCATTGAGTTAAAATTCAAATGCCTGCAGCTCAAAACAAAATCACAACACTATAAATTATATAAAATTGTTCACCAATTAAAGTTGAATATCAGTATATTGTAACTCAGCTGGAAAATTCCTAGAAGAGATCCCTCTTCATTATGCGTCACAAATCTATATATTATATATATATGTTTGTGTCTTCAAAATAGTTACAATAGATCACAACAAATATAAGAAACAGCATACAAAATTCAAACTGTAAATAGTTGTTGTTTCTTTTACTGTACCGTATGGATGGCATTGATGTAGTGAACACCCCTTCTCCTCAGCTCAGTGACAGCAGGGTGAGGTGGGGGAGTGGTGTCAGCGACCTTCCACAACTCCCGAAGACACTTGACAACCTGAAGTGGAATGAAAATCTAGCAATTACATGGAACTGGAATTGGTTTTTTTTTTTTATTGAAAATTATGGAACCTACTGCTACATTTGGCACTAAAACAAGTTTTGTTGATAATGAAAGCAAAAATAAACTATTCTTACACTGTACCCAATTCTTGTGAATGCTGCTAAGTATTTAAGTGGTAAAAAGGCTAGTGAATTTGCCATATCAGCAGTAAAGTTTGTTTTGCAGATGACTTCAAATCAAGTAACAGAATTTTAAATCTACTCAGATATACAGGGTTAGGCAAAAGTGTGGATACCCCCACCTAACTTTTTAATGCGTCATAGTAGGAAAACCAAACTCAGCATACCTTCACAGAATTAAAAACTGCACTTTTTAACGAGAGTCCCATTTTCGCCCCCACCCCCAAAATGGGGCACTTTGGGGGCAGCTCCAAATTTTTAAATGCAAACCCCTATTGAGTGACCCCTCATTTTAAAGGGTTAGTCAAAAGAAAAACAATGGCACAAACCGGAGGTCGATATCACTTCCCTAATCAAAATGGCGGCCATTTCAAAATTTGAGATGGGTAACAAGCTAAAGTGTGGATACCCCACCTTAACTATTCAACGGGTTACATTAGGTAAACTAAACTCAGCTCAACTTTATGGGACATAAAACTGTACTTTTCTGTTGCAAAAACTACTCTGTCTCGGCCCCCAAAATGGGGCACTTTGGGGGCAGCCCCAAATTTTTAAATGCAAACTCCTATAGAGTGACTCCTCATTTTAAAGGGTTTGTCAAAAGAAAAACAATGGCACAAACCGGAGGTCGATATCACCCCCTTAACCAAAATGGCGGTCATTTCATAATTTGGGATGGGTAAGCAAGGTAAAGTATGGATAACCCTCCCCCCCTTAAGTATTAAATGGGATACAGTAGGTAAACTAAACTCAGCTCACCACTTTATACGGCATAAAACCAAACTTTTTTGTGACAAAAACAACTTTGCCTCGGCCCCCAAAATGGGGCTTTTTGGGGGCAGCCCCAAATTTTTAAAAGTAGACCTCTAATTTTGAAGGGTTTGTCAATATAAATAAAATGGTGCAAACCAGGGGTCAATATCACAGCCCCTAACCAGAATGACATGCATTTCAAAATTTCAGCACTATTATCAGGCCTTCTCCTCCCTTCCAAATTTGGAGATTGCCGCCATTTTGATTAGGGGTGTGATATTGACCCCCGGTTTGCACCATTTTATTTCTATTGACAAACCCTCCAAAATGAGGGGTCACTTGATAGGGGTCTGCTTTTAAAAATTTGGGGCTGCCCCCAAAGGGCCCTATTCTGGGGGCTGAGGCAAAATTGTTTTTGTCACAAAAAAGTTCGGTTTTATGTCGTATAAAGTGGTAAGCTGAGTTTAGTTTACCTACTGTATCCCATTTAATACTTGGGGGGGGGTTATCCACACTTTACCTTGTTTACCCATCCCAAATTTTGAAATGACCGCCATTTTGATTAGGGGGGTGATATCGACCTTCGGTTTGCGCCATTGTACTTCTTTTGGCAAACCCTTTAAAATGAGGGGTCACTCAAGGGAGTTTGCATTTAAAAATTGGGGCTACCCCCAAAGTACCCCATTTTGGGGGCCGAGACAGAGTTGTTTTTGCAACAAAAAAGTACAGTTTTATGTCGCATAAAGTTGAGCTGAGTTTAGTTTACCTACTGTAACCCTTTGAATAGTTAAGGTGGGGTATCCACACTTTAGCTTGTTACCCATCTCACATTTTGAAATGGCCCATCTCACATTTTGATTAGGGGAGTGATATCGACCTCCGGTTTGCGCCATTGTATTTCTTTTGACAAACCCTTTAATACGAGGGGTCACTCGATAAGGGTTTGCATTTAAAAATTTGGAGCTGCCCCAAAAGTGCCCCATTTTGGGGGTGTGGGCGAAAATGGGACTCTCGTTAAAAAGTGCAGTTTTTAATTCTGTGAAGGTATGCTGAGTTTGATTTTCCTACTATGACGCATTGAAAAGTTAGGTGGGGGTATCCACACTTTTGCCTAACCCTGTATAGTAAAATAACATAAACCTTTAGGCGTATGTAAAACCTTTGTCAAAATATTTACTGAACCAATAACCTCATCATTGTTAATTAGAAATTACCTTAGCAGAAGATTCCATTAAGGATGAAAGACTGTTGGTTACAGATTGGTTGGCTGCATTTAGATTGTCTGTTGCCCAGTTCCTTTCCGCTTCCAATCCCGACTTGATAACATAAGCATTGAAAAGATCTGGAAACGAGCATTTCACAAATTTAAAAATAACAACCATAAAATATTACTGAAACATACAAATATAAAATTTATAATAATATAGATTATATTTAAAATACCAAACTTTGTCGCCTGAATTTATGGCTTTTTTATTTTACAACAAAAGACCATCGATTCTGTCATTCATTGGTCCTTTTGTATTTACCACTTATTTGAGTTTTTTCACAAATAATAAGTTCCTCTAAGTACTAAATCAACAACTAAGTACTTATAGACACGCAGCTTGGTCGGATTACATAACTAATGTTGGGTGATATAGCTTTTGTTCTCAACAGATAACACCAGTTTCGCATCGGTTGGTGGGTTACCGGATATGGATATTAATGATTTAATTCATGGCTTATGTTTGTTTACAGGCTTAAGTTAATTGCAGGGAGCTACATTATTTGAAATGTGCAAAGTGAAAAGAGGCCTATTTTCAAATGAGTAAAACTTTTAATAAAGACAATCTAGTTCGAAAGAAGTGAGTTATACTCGACTTGAAAATCACTCTTTGTGAACTAAATCCTCTTTTATTATTTAATGAAAATTTGTGAAATTTGAACTACATCATATTTATAGCCCGAAGATTGTTTTTATCTATAAATGAGTAGTTAATTGTACGTTTAAATATTTATTTTTTAGTTGATAGCCTCCTTTTAATTGTACCGCACTTCGTTCGACCTATACGCGACATAGGAGCGTACTCCTAGTTTAATGTATGTTAGTCATTACCTCGCTAGATAGTCAAAAAAACCTTTGGATTGGTTACGTTTATCGGATCCAACCCAAAACCTGAACAGAATTTTTGGATATCAGCACACCTCTGTCAACTAATATTGTGTAGAAAAGATTTTTTCTTTGATTTTATTATTTGTACTTTTGGCTGAAATCAATCCATAAATTTTTATTGAATTTTAGGCTAGAATCAATCTATAAATTTTATTTAATTAATGATAATTTACAAGATGTCTTGTATTTTTGACTATCAATTTCAATTTTTGTTTTTGACTACAGTATCATAATCCTAAATGATGATTAGAATTTTCCATTATGTTTTTAGTAGGTTTATCACTCACCTTTGAAAGATTCTTGCAATAAAGATGCAATGCTAATCAATCCTCTCTGATGTTTTTGCTGAGCTTCTGCTGAATGCTGCATACTTCCTGTTACAATAACACATCCTTACTAGAAGGAATAAAAGTTAATCCTTTTATTTAAAGGAATACAGCTGGTGACTTGTAAGCTGGCACCTGACCGATTGATACTCAGTCGATACTAGCCTAGTTCAAAAACATTATGGTCCGTCAAGTGGGTTGCGGCAATGTCCTCGCGACCCGCATGAAGGCGTTCGTCAGCGGAAATGTTTGCAGATCGGTCTTTATCTTATACCTCCACCACTCTCCACTCACCCCTGCGCCTATACTGCCCATGTGAGGCCCAAGTGCCAGCTTGCAAGTCACCAGCTGTAAAGGAAGCTTTAGTCTCCTTAAGGCCATTTCCCTAGAGGAGTCACCTGGAAGGTAAATGCACAGATATGTTGGTTACTGCCACCAGTAAAAATGTGAGAAGTTTGGTACAGTCAACCAGGGGCAGCCTATTAATTTTGTATCTATAGGACGATTTACATTGGTCGAATAGGAAGGCGAGTTAGTAGTTTATAAACCTTTATAAAAGGCGAGCAACTAGACCTTTATAAACCAACCTTGATAAATGGACGAGTTGAGTACAGGGCAAGTTGACAATTCTATACAATTGGAATCAGCTGATATTAGCAACTCGGTAAAGTTGACTCGTACTAATGTAAACCGGCCTTAAACTCCAAAGTGTCGACAATTATAAAAACTGTAACATACCTGTATTTTGAATCATTACTCTGTGTACATTTTTCTTGACATTCACTAATAAAACTTTGTATGTCTTCATATATTTTTAAGATTTCATGGATTTCTGCTTAAAATCAATCATATTTACATTTTCTAACACTACATTAGCCTCATTGGTTGATTAACACGTTAACTGCCACGCCGACCTGATCGGGTCGGCATAGGTAGGTCGGGCGGAGCAACCTGTCGGCAACCGGAGTAGTGCAGCGTTTGACCGAATCGCCGATAGATGTCTCTGGTAAGCACCTAGCGGAACTCTGGGGAACTAATATGACGTAGTACATCCCAAGCCTCCTAGATAGCGTTGCGACAGTTTTCTAAACCTACCGGAAGTGTCTCAAGCATTCGTGTCAATTTCACCGATCCGATCGGGTCGGCATCGTTTCCTAGCAACAGTTCTCATTATTAAAAATTATTTAATATCGTTGAATACACCTAATATATCATTGTTCTTGAGTTGATCTTATCTGTTGTGTGCCCAAAAATGGTTTACAAAGCAATTTTCTGGTATATAGCATTGTTTTCATAGTTTCTAATTTTGCTGTGTCGGCCCGATCAGGTCGGCATGTCAAAATATGATCGAATATTCCTTAAAAAAATTAATGCCGACCCGATCGGTCACCAATTTTTTTTACATGCATTTCTATTTATTTTGTTAAAAGTCATCATAAATAATCTCAAAAAGGATAAAAAACATCACATAACTAGAATTTCAACAAAAAATGTGCGTGGCACTACGGTAATCAGCACAAAAATATGCGTGGCAGCTAACGTGTTAAGCATTCTAATAGCTTAAAAACCTGTATTTTACTCTTAAGTTAATTGATTAAAAATCCCTACATGAAAATAAATCTTAAACCATCTCAGCATTTTTTTAAATCTTTCGCTATAAAATAATTTTTGACACATCAACAAGCATGTAATGTACAAGTTTTTCGATTATTTTCCCTGACTTGACAAAATCTTCAGAGAATATTAATTTTTGCATTTTTTCAATCTCTTTTTTTTGCTTTTTTTGCTTCTTTGATTTTCTCTGGCCCTAAACCAATTACCCTGGCTTTCCTTGACTTTCCAGGGCCGTGGCGACCATAGGAAATTCATGCTGTCAACATAAAAACCAGCCAACAACTTCATGCTGTCAACTAGCTTCACAGCTAAGGCAGAAAACAAAGTAGGGCCTACTCACTGTACAGGGTAATCCTGGAGTTGATTTGCACTAAGTGACTGACGAGCTGACTGCAGTTGCCCAGGAATGCTTGGTTGCTTTCAATGAGGATTTCATCTGTTGTGTCTGCCAGCTCTTCTTCAAGACTAGAAAAGTATTTATCTTATATGTTTTTGTAACAAAATGTTTTCAGAAGAGGAAAAAATCTTTTAAAGTGATAAATGATTGTGTTATAAAAATAAAATTAATACAGTGGGGATTTTGTAAAATGATATATTACCACAGTTTCAAATTACCCTTTTGTGATGTTTTAGAGTTGTTGGTTCATTTGAGTTCCTTTTCTCAACAGCTTAAGCGTTACCAGGTATAGGGTATAGCATCTTTCCCTTTATAATAATAATTAGGGGTGTGCGAGTATTCGACCAGTCGAGCTTTTTAGGTCGAGCTTTCCAGCATTCGGCTCGGCTCGACTTTTTTCCAAAAAGCTCGACACTCGAGCCGAGATTTGATAAGAGAGTTCTTATTGTAAAGCTAATTATTGTGATCTATTTTTGGACAAGGTAAACCGGAAGAGCGTTTCCCTCCTAAGAAAAACATAAACAAAAAATATGAGCCTTCATTTATAGTTGGATGACAAGTAGTTTTTAATTTGGCTTTGTAGTAAGGACTCCTTATCTAACCATGGGCAGGCTATTAATTTAGTATCTATAGGACGATTTACATTGGTCGAATAGGAAGGCGAGTCGAATTGCATTTTGTATCTACTGGACGATTTACATTGGTCGAATAGGAGGTGCGTGTTAATTAACTCACGCACGCTCGCACTGAGCCAGACAATGACAAAAAACCGGGACAGGGACTTAGAGTAAACAACCTCCACCCTCCCCCCCTCCCTGGCCACTGATAAGGAGAGTGAGAGAGGTAGCTGTTTCTTCCTTTCTCTCTAAATAATTATCTTTACAATCTTTAAGTAATCATCTTTACTTTGTGAACATTAAGAAAATCAATCTTGTGTTTGACTAAGTGTAAATATGTTATTTTTTAAGATATAACCATTTTAAAACCTTTCCATTAACTCCTTTCAACTTTTGAAATTCATTTTGTAGTACCTATATGTTACTAGAATTATTATGTAAGTTTAACTATTTATTTTAAAGTGAAAGTATTGTGGAATTGGGGAGTCAAATTATAAATGTACCTAGATTTTAAATTTGTTATTTTTCTATATAAATTATTTTTTGAGCCAGTTTGATCAATCAATTTTTTGTAACAAAACACAAAATATTGATGAACCTATCAGATTATTAACTTGTTTTGGAGATCAGCTTTCTAGTTTTGAGCTGGCGTTCACTAAAGGTATGCAAACATAAGTATATTGAATCTTTTAAAATTAAAATCAAGCTTCATAATTTGGTGGTAATAAGCTTGGTTATTTGGTTGGTACAACCACCAAAAAAAACTCGAGTGATTTTTGATCTCGAAAAAGCTCGAGCTCGAAAACTTTTGAAAAAGCTCGGCTCGGCTCGGCTCGAGATCAAAAATCACTATTCGCACACCACTAATAATAATACTTATCACACATCATAATGCAATAATAACTAGAGGTGTGCGGATATCCGAAAACTCGGATCGGATATCCGAATCCGATCCGAGGGTTTTATAACTATCCAGTAAGACTGACTAGATATCCGACTCTATCGGATAGACTGCATTTTTTGGGGTAAATTGTAAAGAAAGATCAAATTTTCAAGTAAGGAAAGTCTTCCAAACAAAAGAAGTCACTGCCGACGAAAGTACATTAGTGACAGAAAACATAGCGGAGCAAAAACGACGCTTTGAAATGCGACGGTTGCGATAGTGGCTAGAACAACGCCTCAACACGATGCGATTATGTAGTGGTATGCATCAAGCGATGTATTTCGGTTCCCGATATTGCGACTCGTGAATACTCGTGATTAGATCGAGATCGTTGTATACGATCAGATTACTGCGCAATACCCGACACGATAACAAACATTTTCTTAAGATAGATTCTTGTATCTTAGCATTAAATCAGTTAACAAATAGTAGTACATCCTGTAATAGTTCTGTCTCGATTAGTATTCGTTACCGACGAAACATCGATTGGTATGAGGAAGAATCGCAATCAAGACAAATCAGTGTTCGACCGGCAGTGTCGACAGTGTCCAACAGTCGTCTTGAATTTCAAAAACGAAATATCCCGTAAATACCCCATAAATAAATAGTCGTGTTGATGTTTCGTACGACTATTTCAGGCCGTAAATATCTTAAGTGGCCTGTTGATACGATAAAATAAAAAGCCTACAATAATTTTGGGCTGTCAAAGATTTGGCGAACCTGTTCATTTATTGTTTTGTCTTTCCATCTCACTTCATTTTTTAATGTCGTCTGCTTAAAAGCTGAATTAACTCAAGAACGTCTTTCATTCAATCGCCAGATTACTTTATTTATCAATTAAACAATTACCTACCTAGAAATAGAAAGTTGAACGATCACAAATAAGTTTTTATTTTGCTGTAATATTAATCTTTGACCATTTAAGCCTCGTCAAAGCCAGCCGGCCGTATTTTCAATACTTGATTAAAATGGACATTCTTAGATAACAGTACTACAATGCGACTTGACAACCTACCTACGTAATTAGTGAGTTTGCTTGTTGTTGTTGTGATATAAAACAAATAGACCTTTGTTCTAATTAAATGACCAAGTTTTAATACTGAAACTTATAACATTTGAAACTTATCTTGAAATTTAGGTTAAGTTTACTGCTCGGACTTATTTTGTTTTTTTAATATTATTCGGTAGTGAATCAAAATCTAGGTTGTCAAGCATCAATGCATAAATAAAAATGTAAAGCTTTCTTCAAATATGAGGTGATTGGTGAATCAAGTTTTAAATTTAATTCTTTTGTCTAGTCACTTAGGCCTAGTCCCTGATCAAATAAGGAAAAAAACAAAAAAAGACAGAGGCCTAATAGTGGACAAATTTAGGTTACATTGAAAAAGGATTTTTTAAGTTGCAAATCCTGAAATTGATTTAGGCCTAATAATCTTATTATATACTACCTATGCTTAAGGGGAATCAATGAATTTCTAAATTCTTAACAGATATTTAGATGAACCTTTGCATACTTTAATAATTGACATTTGGCCTATATTGGAAACGATATATCACAACAATCAACAACACAACCCTATCAAGGCAAATCTTACCTTACACATTAGGATAATATGGTAGTTCCTTGCAATTACCTTAGGCTTATGAGAAAACTTAAATCTGCTCATTACGCCGCGCTGTAAATATCCGAATCCGGTATTATCCGATCCGAACCTGTTGTTATCCGATCCGAAACCGATCCGAATATAAGCTATCCAATCCGAATCCGATCCGATCCAAAATTCACTATCCGCACACCTCTAATAATAACGGTCACAAATTATGTACAATAGAATACCACTAACTTGAACCACGACAGTTTGAAAACCTTTATCTTTTGTCTGTCCCTTAAAATTAAAATAAAACTAATACTCAAAAAATAATACTCTTGATCATTCGAAATAGACATTTTTTATGCATAATGTGGCGTCTGAAATTCCAATATCTATCTCATTGGGCCTCTAGAATTCAAATGTTGTTGCTGTAATTCGAAACCATACCTCTCAAATTCGAAGGCAACCTCTACAGTTAAAAGTGAGACCATTGTAAGCCTCTGAAATTCGAAGTAGATGAAAAAGCAGGCCTGTTCAATCACTAACTACTACTGGGACTACACTATCAGTATTAGTAGTTCATGAACTAGAACATTTTTACTAGTAGTACAAAAACAACTAGTAGTGCAAATCATGTTCTTCGAATCCATTGGCGTTAGTTTTCTTTGCAACATTGAGTGTTATTGTAAACGGTCAGACGTCCATAATTCGGATTTCATTCACAATACCTCTATAACCCTTGATGTTTCAACCATCCTATGTTTAAAAATAAATTGAATGTCCCCTAAATTTCCAATAAATGAGGTTCTACTGTATTTTGTGGAAAAACAGCCAACCAATCATTTAATAATCTATGAAAAGTAAATGAACTTGAATATTTGCATTCAATTAGGAAATATGTAAAAAGAAGTAACAAGTTTAATTTCTCACCTTCACCTACCTCAGCCTTTGGTGAACCAGCATCGTCTCCACATGACTACAGTAAGTACCAAACTGCCCAGGAAGCTTATGAATGAGAGTTTTACAAATCTTGCTCGGTGAAAGATTCTGCTCTAGTTCCAAAGCCAATTCACCAGTTTCTCTAAGGTGATTTGCATACTGAAACATAAAAATAATGTGATTTTAATGAACATTAAAATATTTTTGCAAAACAGACTTTTCCAGTTTGTTTTTATCTGTACGTTATATTTAAGTGAGTTGAGTTATTTTATCCAAAGTTGTAATAATTATTATGACTTTGAAAATATATAAAGATGATGTTGGATTGTGCTAAACAGTAATATAAAAACTGCTCCACATTAGGCAAGTTTAATGTTGGCTTTTCCACGATGCTGCCTTACTTAACATTAAACTTATTAGCCATGCTTATACAATGCTAGTTGAAAAGAAATTCGGCAAAAGACAATGGCAAAAACCTATTTGCTATGCATGAACATTTCAGCCATGTTAATACAATGCCAAAAATGTCTAAAAGGAGTTAAATTCATTGTATTTTTTTTAACATTTATTTATTAGACAAGAAATGTCCCAAATGTACAAATAGTTTTTTTTTGGCATTGGACTTTCTTCTGCCAATTTGCTCTTCAACTGGTATAGATATGGCTATAGCTCTTTTTACCTATCCCTTGGTTTAAAAGAAACCTGTTTTTTTTGTTTTTTTTTTGGGGGGGGGGGGGGTACGACATCAACAACTTATCAATTTCATTTTGCCATATTTTTCTTAACCAACACTTGGAAATACAGTTCAGTTATCATGAACCCTCTATAGCTCACTCTGACCCCAAAAAGTGTAAAAATGAGGTGGCTTCGTAATTCTAAGCAGGAATTAAGTTATGATACAAGCTGCACATCTCCAACTCGACCCACCTTGACGTTGACGGCAGAGTTGGCAGAGGGCAGAGCCTGCAGCCTGTTCTCCGTCACCTTGTGCCACAGAGCCAGACTGGCCGCCATCTGCTGCAGGGAAGCCCTCAGCTCCTCCCCCAGCCCTGAGGACAAGCTGTCCTTGGTGTCCACCGCTCTGGGAACGTTTAGACTGTTCAACATCTCCTTCTCTAGAACAGAACAAGTTAGAACTTAAACACAACTCACGGTTAATGGTTTGGGGTTTGCTTAGCTAAAGTTGAACATTTAAATAAAACATTTTAATGTCCCTAACAGTGTCTTTACTAAGCTATTTTCAGCGAGCATTTAAGCACTATTGAGGAGTGATTAAGTTAACTGAATAAGTGGACTGGTTTATTCCAAGAACTTGGATATTTCCTCTAATTGTATCTATATTAAAGACCTTTGGCAAAAATTATTGTATTATCTGACTTTCTTCTAATGTTAAAACAGTTTTTAATTCAGTGATGTTACATTATCTTTGTGGGGGAGTGAAATATTTTAGAGCAAGGGCCTATTAGAAGCATAAGAGAGTTTACTATTTCATATTTTATGGTAAAATTTAAAAAATGTGCACCTACTCGAGTCGATGAAAGGCAGGTGCGAGGCTATGACGGAGGTGAGACTGGCCACCTTGGCCTCTGTCCTGGCCCGGTACTCGGCGTGGGCCTGTCGCAGCTGGGCCAGCTCCTGGCTCACGTCCGTCAGCTGCTGCTGCCCCTCCCGCATGCAGTTCAGCTCTCGCTCCAGCCGAGCGATCGTGGCCTTGCTCTTCTCCGCCGCCTCCGCCGACATCCTCTTCAACTGGGACAGCTCAAACGACACTTGGTCCAACTGCGAGGTCACATTTGTCAACTCTTGCCTGTGCTGATCTTCCTTTTCGTTGATCTGAAGAATGAAATATTCATTAAACTATGAATCAGTAGAAGATACTGTAGGTGAGATGTGGTCCGTCGGGCTGCACTTCTTGATGTTTTCGCAGGAGCGCTTTCCCTGCGCTTTGCCTGCGAAAACATCAAGAAGTGCAGCCCGACGGACCACATCTTACCTACAGTATGTGACATCGGCGCACGGACCTCAACACCATCGTTGGAATCAGTAGAAGTACAAAGTTTTTATTCAAACAAACAATATTTGCTTGATTTTAATCTCCCCAGTCAACAATTTTTTTTCCTCAAAACTAAAATTGGAAATGGTCTTGGTCTAATTTAGAATCAATCCCTTCAACTGCCTACCACAAAAATATCTAGATCATTCAATGATACTCACTTTGTCGAAAGGGAATATCTTGTACTACTTGAAAGGAGTCAAAGATAACATAATTGAAGATAACAAAATTGAAGATATATTTTTGTAAGGGTGGCAACCTAAAGAGTGATTTGTCTGTGGTTGCCTTGTGTATATTATTCCCCAGTTAATTTATCTGTTATAGTCAAAGAATGTTTGATTAAAAAGAGAGCATGACTTGATAATCTCATAACTAAACATGTGTTAGTAACCTTACTTAAGCTTTTGATTCATTCAAATATTTTAATGGAAATATATTTTCTTCGTATGACAAATTACTGTTAACATTAACACTTACTAGTGGCTTCAAGGGGCTAAAAACCCTTAATCATAATCAGGGAAAATTTTAATCAGAACCATCATTCTTTATTATAGAACAACATACCTTCATAGTAAACTGGCTTTTAGATCCACCATTATGTTAGTGTTGGTATCTAGAATATGGTTTTGAATCAGGCAACAGCCCTATGTGATGAAAACAAAGCAAGGCATTTTTAGGTCCTAATGCTTTTAAAATAGCAACTATTTTACGTCAACTTTCAGGTAAACTTCAAGTAATTTCAGTATTTTTCCTGAGTCCCTGGCATCAAGACCTTGAATTCCCTCTCCCACAGGGACATAGCCAAGGGGGGGGACCGTGGGGTCCGGACCCCCCCCCCCTTTCCGCTAATTATTTTAATAATTATGATATTGATTCAATCCAGTTACGAATTACACTTTCTCTTTTTATCAGTGCATGGTGCAAAAATAATATAAGCAATATTAAGGCAAAAGATTACGAAAGTACAAAGTGCAAACAAAATTTAACCGTTCGATTTTCATGCCAAATATACAAACTCCTCGATTCCTACAAACATGGTCTTATCGCAATCGAAGCTGACAAGACGCCTGCTATATTTCCAGCTGCGTTCCCAGGCCAGTTCTTGGAAGCAGACGATTAAAACTATTCTTATCTTATTTTCGTATTTTTATTTCTTGCCTACCTTATTACAAGATTATTTACAACCACTGAATGTAGTCCACGTTGGGAGAGTCAGTTATAATCGATTCTTCACCAGAGTAACAACGTGCGTTTTACTGTGTTAAATACTTCTAGGCATTTAACGATTAATGTTTAGAAAGAAAAAGTGACGCTTACATGATAAGGAAGAAAATAAGTGTATCCAGTAACGTTAAAGAGGTAAGAAGTAAAAAATACCCCCGTTGCAGCAGACCTGCATACTCAGCGAATTTCAAATGCAAAACAACGTATTTCAAGCAAACATAGCAAGATTTGACAAGTTTTGTTAAGCACCATAAGAATAACATGGGAAATGAGTATACAGGTTTGCTGCTACAGGTATATTAAAACTGGATGGTTTTAATTCAATATTTAGTAGATCTGAACTAGAAGAAGCCATTTACCAAGTTTTATCAAGATATGTTGAGAAATAAGCGAGATATAGAATTTTACTTATTTCCCATAAGGTTAACATTGGGACAACGTACTGTGTTTACCACTTTCAATATCTCGGTAACCAATGGGCATAGAGCAGTGATTCAAAATACTAAATTATTTGTTTTTTTGAGCTGAATTCAATGGTGCCCACAAAAATTTGATAAATTTTATTTTCCTATGTAAAAAACTCAAAAAAACCCATTTTTGGGGGGGTTTATCCCCCTTTACCCCCCCTTCCGGTGGTCCGATCGGGCTGGTTCACAAACTCGTCCAATTGATTACCACTTTACATGTCCGTACCAAATTTCATAAAGATCGGACCATTTTTGCGGCCGCTATCGTGCTAACAGACACATAGATATATATATATAGATATATATATAGATATATATATAGATATATATATATAGATATATATATATATAGATATATATATATATAAATTCGAACGAATAGTGTTTTTTGCTTCTGAGGGCCCCAAAACGAAAAGTTATAGTGGTCCCGAGCTTAGGTCTTACCATGAGACCTACGGTAATAGCTTCTTCCCTATAGGGGAAATTCGCTAATAAAATTTACAAATAGTTTTAATTATAATTATTACAAGATTACTACATTCTTGTAAAGAAGAACATCGACTATCCGGCGGATCAACGAAGGCCTTAAACCTTAACTGACTATTAATGGCTTAATATACTTTAGGAGAAATCAAAACCTTAAAAATTGCAGAAAAACGAATGATTAGTGTTAAATGTCATTTTCTCGCATTATAATAATGATTTTAAAATAAAATTTAAATCTGCTTTTCTAAAGCAGTAAAGAGTTTTTAATCAAGAGTTAATGAAGGCAAAATAAATAATATTGACCGAGAGTTCGACGAGATACGCAAGACTTCGCGTAACCACAACTAGTACCCTACTGGTCTGGTGCCATAACGTAACACACTGTCAAAACCCATGATTACGGATCGGTCACAATGGCAAAATAGCCTAACCCACTGTGCGCTCTAGACATAAGTTTTGAGTGAAAGGGAAGAATTAGAATGATGATAACCCTAATAAAACTGAAACGCATTATTGGCGACAGTTTTTAAGACTCCGAACCTATTACTGTATGAGGCATTTCATTTATACAACTTTTAAATTTACCTCTTCCAAAAATAAAAATTCCAATTTCAGATCATTGCACGCCTGTGATTGACTCAACTCTTCCCGAGCCGAACTTACTCTTTACTTCGTAAAATATATGTTTTGAAATACAATGTAATCGGTACCATTGAAGTTTTCCAAAAAGGTCAAATAAAAACAAAAATAAATAATTTCAGATTTTTTACGTAAACATTTTAAATTATTAATAAATATAAAAATACAATTCCGTATTTTTGAAAATTAATTTATTACATCTAAAGTGCTAAAGTAGCTAATTGTGGTATTTTATAACTACGAAATACTCAGCGCTGTTACGCGGGTCGAATTTCACTATTATTTTGTCCACTACTTAAGTTGTAATATTATCCTGTCATTTACCGATAAATTATTTTGTATTTTAATAATATCAGAGTCTAATATTATTTGTTTATTCTTAAATGTAAAGTGTAAAGTTAAGATAATGATGCCTAATAAAGTCTACCAAGCAGTATCTACTACCTACTACTACGCGTAATCTCGTGTCCTCAAACTCACGACCCTCTCAACAACAAAAATGGGGGGGTACGTCGTCTGGACCCCCCCCTTCCCGAAATCCTGCTACGTCCCTGTCTCCCATCATCTTGCAACTTTCTAAACACCCACAATTCCTGCGGAAAAATTTCTCTTATATATAATTATATGCAAAGGGATACAAAAGCAGGTACTCAGGTTTAGATGGTTGGTATGTGAACAGTTTGAACACGTACAACACTTTTAAGAGTTCATTTCTGTTTCTTGACACTCTTAAGTTAGATAGTAAAGGTTTAGTTTTTGTATCAATAAACCTACTTTTTATTTAAATATTTCATTACTGTACACCTACTTCTGCATCCCTCTGCATAAAGATTAATTTCAGCTAACTAGTCCTTGAATGACAGCTCTAATTACTCTAACTCTATGCCTTTCTGCCATCACATGATAGGAATGGTGCTTAAGCTAAGGTCAGGTGCAGTCTTTCCAAATCTCTTATATCACACTGTTAAAAGTCTTTGGACGTTGTTTAAAGTTACAAACAATAGCAATGCAACACAGTTAGAGAGGAAGATCTTTCTTTTTCAGTTCTACATTCTACTCACCAATGATAGCAGCCTTGCATTTTCCTGTATTTTCTTCCTAAATTCCTCATCTATGACATGGTTGGAGATATCTAGAGGTGGCTGACCATCCTGAGTTTTTGTTTTCCCTTTCTTATTTTTCAACTGGATCTAGAAAATAAAACGGACCTTGGTATTTTTAGTAAAGATAACATTATATAAGAAATTAAATTAATTAGGCTAACACTAAAAATAACTTTTTGAAGATTTAGGAAATGTCAAGGTTTTGTTAATGATACACCCACAGGAGTGATCATTAGTTCTAGCGTTTATAGAGAAACATTAGAGCCGCCACCAGACTTTTTAAAACCTATCATGAACTTTATTCTTGTGTTTTAGTTTGACTTAATAGGCTCTGATGATTTTGGTTCTTCAGTTCAATAAAAGAATAATCCACTTAAAAAAATATTAACGATAGGACAACATTCGAGCTTAAATCAAAGTACAAACAGGATTGCCTTGACCTTATGAGATGCTGACCATCAGTAATGGAGTATAACTGGCGCAAATTATTGAGGACCACGCTATCCATAAAACAGCGTTAATGCCAACGTTAATTTTAGCATTGGTTATGGACAGCGTGGGCCTTAAGAATTGGCCCATAAGGCCATATACCTATACCTATTTTAAGGCGAATATAAGTGTAATATGATTGTGGCTGATCTTGTTGTCTCGCTAGCCTACTGACAAAGGCCAGTCTACTAACAAGGGCCTTACACAGGACTGTTGAATAGCCCTACAGCCAATGGCAACTGAAGGAGAAACAGTTTGACGAAGGATACAAACCACAATAGCTGGTCTAGTTATGGGGATGGTATCATGGATAAACGAATGGTCCAACTCTTGAAACCCAACATAAACCTAGATCACACAAACTTAATTCTAGAGAGGCCTATCAGTTTACTTATAAAAAACTGGCATAAGCTATTTGGTATTGGTATTTGATACAGATCTCTGGGATAACCCAGCTAATGTATCATTGAATGGGAGAGGGAGGGGGATGAGGAAAAGAGTGATGTAGGACCTAGTAAGTCCATACATCAGGGAGAGGTTGGGGTGAGAAAGGTATATTGTGCTGGTTCAGAAAAGGTTGATCCTTGAGTTTTCTGTCTGCTCAAACCCTTCACCACACCCTAGAACAGATGTTAAGTTTCTTTTTTTTCTTTTTTTCACCCTTTGAAGTGTTGTTAGTCATGTACCAAAGAGTGGTCCATTGTTAGTTGGTCCCACATTGAGCAACTTGCCTGTTTTTTTTTTTTTTTTTTTTTTTTTAAGCCAAGCAATTGTGCGAGTGTGTGGGCATGCATTGGTGCTGTTCAGTGTTTGGGTTCGTGTGAGTGGGTCAGTGTATGTATTTTGTTGTTTGTCAGTTTGGAGTTGATCATTTCAATTGTTGGCCCTGGGTGTCAGAGGTGATTGTGATTTGTTTGTGGTTGGCTGGTGCTGTTGTGGCATGTCGAGGTGGTGGCCGTTTTATTGTTGAGAGTCGTCTGAGCTGAGGTAGTCAGAAGTTGGTTGGTCAGGCGGTTTGAAGACTTGGTTGGACCACCAGTTGTTTGCTGTGTTCGTTCCTGAAATCACGGTTTGGTCATATTTTGTTCTGGTTTCCCCCCCCAGAACACTCTTCAGTTTTGAGAGTGAAGGAAGTTTGTAAAGACATGATGTGTTAGTAAGACACCCAAAGGTCACAGATAGTTGACAGAAGAGTTTCTGAGCCCTGAGCCAACATTTACTATTTCTAAATACTTATGTGTGGGTGGTGTTTTGTGGGGGAGAGTTTTTGTGTTCTTTGTGCTTTGTCGCTTTCGTGTTTCTGGTGCGGTACATTTCCCTGAGTATGTTTGGTACAGCAGCGCCATCGGACCAGGTTTCCGTTCGATACTCCATCGGTATCAGCACATGAAACATAAAAAAGACAGGTATTATTAGACATCTGAAATGGTGAGATTTTGGCACCGCCTCTAGCTACGCACCTGGCTGTGCAATGGTGCCATACCCACCCCCAGGTGAGTGTACCACTACTCGGAACCAGCGGTGTGGGGGGCAACTGGCATAAACAAATTTTGAAAAAAAATATTAGATTGGAAATTCTTTACTGCCTACCTTTATTACTATGTTGGCTTACCTGCAAGGAGTCAAGCTCATCTTGGAGCACAGTGACTCGGCATGTGAGTTGCTCGTTGCGGAAGTTGAGGCTGTCCGCCTCTTGGTCCGCTCTCCGCAAGTTTTGTTCTGCCTCCCGCAGTGACTCCTTCAGCTCGCTGTTCAGTTGTTGCTCCTCCTGGTAGGCCTTCTTCAACACCGAGAGCTGGGCTCGACACTTGACACAACAGACTCATTAATAGGCCTATTTAAAATATAACACTAATATACAGTTCTTAAACCATAAAATCATTTTTTGTTTTTTACCTAATTTGTTTTTTTTCTAAATAAATGATAAAATTTGGATTTTTTTTTATTAAAAAACCCGATGGTTGACTTTTTAGTTGTGAAAAAGAGTCTAATCTAATCTTATTTCAGAATGTATTATTTATTGAGGAGTATTCATAATATCACTGATTTTTTTGCCAAAAATCTATGAATGGCCTATTAGGTTCTGCTCCCCAGGTGGCTGAAATAGTGGGAG
Organism: Flexamia atlantica; assembly: GCA_035578135.1. Taxonomy (NCBI): domain Eukaryota; kingdom Metazoa; phylum Arthropoda; class Insecta; order Hemiptera; family Cicadellidae; genus Flexamia; species Flexamia atlantica. The sequence goes on along the minus strand of JAQJVK010000001.1, from coordinate 42,718,908 downwards.
ACTGCTTTAGCTGCAAATGATGAATTAAAGTGGACTTTAGTAGTTGTTTCTGTTTCTACCGTTGTTTCTTTTGCTTCAAGTGACACGACAGAAATACAAACTAGCAGAGCATACAAGCAGCGCCACAATGCTTAGGAGAATGCTTAACGGGGTTCACTGAACATGACATGCTGTAGCATGGAGAATCACTGTTTCTGTTAGGATCACACTAGGCCTATTGAATGAGAATGTAGCATGTAGGAAATAAGTTTAACAATGGTTTAACAATAAGTTAACAATAAGTTTAACAATGGATAAATTTTGAAAGTAAATATTATTTATGGTTACTGGATAACACATTCTATTGTTCGAATGTTTTTTTATATGGTTGGATTGCTTTTAAGTTAGAAAAAGGACTAAGCTAAAAGAGAAATTGTCAATGATTCAAATCGTCGATAAATAATAAGTAACGCCTAAAAGACAAATCCCAAACTTTAAAGCAGAGAAGAAAAACTGTTTTGGCAACACCGCCTCTCTGCTTGGTCACATTAAAAACGTATGGTATAAGAATATTAAAGCAGATGGGCGGTTTTTTCCATTCATATCACTTGAGCAGAATTAGAAAAGTGCTATTCTAACATTATCACTCAGATTTTTGGTGAACTACAGCCGCCAATACTTGGGGAATTACAGTTGCTAGGATACCAAAACCTCAATTTTCCAAGATTTGTCAGATAGGTGGTTTTGTTTCCTCACCGACGACATTCATCATTCCTTATGACAAAATAATATTCAATTTGATTTGAATAAAAATTCAATGCATTACCTTTGAATATTCTCCAGCAAGTTTATGGTATCTAGTCTGAAGATCACCAGGAGAGCCCTCCATGCTTACTGTCTACAAATCACCAAAATGTCTGAAAAATAAATTTCATGGGACACTAATTAAATTTACAGTTTTCAAAACTCTAATTTTATTTATATAGATCAGTCTCAACATTTCAATCCATATAGGTGGCAAAGGTTAATCCATCCATTTAATATTTCATAAAATTTTCTTTTTTTTTATCAGGGTATTTGCAAAAGCTACTGAACTGATCAGATTGAAGTTTTCATAAAAGGAAATCATGTACCCTGCAAGCTCCGAAAAACTAACATAATAAAAATTCCGTTTGAGATTTGCCTCTCTGGCTTCTTCATAACTAGCCTATATTTAAAATGATTTTTTGGAATGTTGGTAGTTATTATTTGGATGTCACAGGAACTATTGTTAATTTTTATATTAATTATCTAGCTGAGCGGAAAAAAATATAGTTACCCCTAAGGATTCAACCAAGGGGATCCAGAGACCTTGGTGGCTTATGGCTCCCCTAGGGGTTGGACATAAGACATTTATTGGTCATATTTTACATTACAGGGTGTCTACCAAATTTCATATATGAAATTCCCGACTTTTTCCCGACTTTTCCCGACAGTTAAAAAAAAATTCCCGACCATAGGAAACATGACCATTGCCTCCTATAACGAATAATGAGAACGATATTTGTAAATAAATACATTTAGACGGCTACAATGCAAGGGAAAGATCGCCAAAAGATGAGCAAGATGACCGCGATAAGACCAATAGATTTGTCTGCCGTAATGCGACCGAAATTTCCGGCTGCGGAAAGAATGACCGATTTTCCGGCCGCATTGTGACCAATAGATTCTCCGGCCGTGGTATAAACGACCGAGATTTGACAGCCACGATGCGACAGAGAGATTTGCCGGCTGCAATACGACCGAATCATGTAACGGCTATGAAAAGAGTAAGCAACATAATACGATCAAGAAACAATCGGACAACCGAAAAACAAAGATTTCCGGCCGCAATAAGTCCAAAAGATTTGCCAGCCGTGTTGTAAATTAAAATATCTCTGGCTTTGAAAAAAATAGCGATTTTCTTGTCGCAATACAACCGGGAGATGTAACGACCACAAAAAAAGGAACTCGTCTGCTGCGAATCGACCGAAAAATGTTTCATTCCTAAAACGAGTGAGCGACTTTCCGGCCGCAATATGACCGAGGTCTAATGGCCGCGAAATGAGTAAGGTTCTCATCGGCCGCGATGCGACCAAGAGATTTGCCGGCCGTAAAACAAGCGAAAGATTTCCGATCGCAACGAGACCGAAAATCTTGCCGGCCATGGTAAAAATGATAGATATTCCGTCCGTGAAAAGATCGAGCGATTTTCTTATCGCAATACAACCGAGAGATGTGACGGCCACGAAAAGAGCAAACAATTTGTCTACCACGAGACGACCGAAAAATGTTTTGATCCCAAAACGAGTGAGCGATTTTCTGGCCGCAATACGACCGAGAGGTCTAACGCTTGCGAAAAAAGGAATGAGATCATCGGCCGAGATGCGACCAAGAGATTTGCCGGCCGCAAAACAAGCGAAGGATTTCCGATCGCAACAAGTCCGAAAATCTTGCCGGTCACGGTATAAATGACAGATATTCCGTCCGCGAAAAGATCGAGCCATTTTTATCGCAATACGACCGAGAGATGTGACGGCCGCGAAAAGAGTAAAAAATTTGTCTACCACGATTATTATGTCCTCGCTGGATACGACCGAAAAATGTTTTGGTCCCAAAACGAGTGAGTGATTTTCTGGCCCAATTCGAGGTCTAACGCTCGCGAAAAGAGGGATGAAATCATCGGCCGAGATGCGACCAAGAGATTTGCCGGCCGCAAAATAAGCGAAAGATTTCCGGCCGCAATAAAAGCGAAAAATGTGATTGCCGCAAAATTTTAATAGAGACCACATATTTCTTAAACGATAAAACCCTTTAAAGTTCATTTTGATCGCGGCTGCGTCATTTCGGTCGCCGCCACGTCATTTCGGTCGCTGCTACGTCATTTCGAGCGATTTTCTTATCGCAATACAACCGAGAGATGTGACGGCCACGAAAAGAGCAAACAATTTGTCTACCACGAGACGACCGAAAAATGTTTTGATCCCAAAACGAGTGAGCGATTTTCTGGCCGCAATACGACCAAGAGGTCTAACGCTCGCGAAAAGAGGGATGAAGTCATCGGCCGAGGTGCGACCAAGAGATTTGCCGGCCGCAAAACAAGCGAAAGATTTCCGGCCGCAATAAAAGCGAAAGATGTGATGGCCGTGAAAAGAGCAACAGATTTGCAGCCGCAAAGAGAGCGAGATATCTGACGGCCCCAATGTGACCGAGACGTTTGCTGACCCCGAAACGACCGAAGAATTTGCCGGCCGGGTTATGGATATTCTGGCCTTCATGTGGCCAACAGATGTGATGTGATAGCCACGAAAAGAGCACACGATTTTAAGGTAGCAATACTAGCGAGAGACTTGACGGCCGCGTAAAGAGCGAGAGACTTGTCGGCCGCGTGAAGAGCGAGGTACTCTTCGGCCGCGTAAAGAGCGAGACTTGTCGGCCGCGTAAAGAGCGAAACTTGTCGACCGCGTAAAGAGCGAGACTTGTCAGCCGCGTAAAGAGCGAGACTTGTCGGCCGCGTAAAGAGCGAAACTTGTCGGCCGCGTAAAGAGCGAGACTTGTCAGCCGCGTAAAGAGCGAGAGACTCCGAGTACAGACCGTAGAGACTCGTCGGCCACGTAAAGAGCGAGAGACTTGACGGCCGCGTAAAGAGCGAGTCTTGTCGGCCATGTAAAGAGCGAGACTTGTCGGCCGCGTGAAGCGAGAGACTTGTCGGCCGCGTAAAGAGCGAGACTTGTCGGCCGCGTAAAGAGCGAAACTGGTCGGCCGCGTAAAGAGCGAGAGACTCCTAGTACAGACCGTAGAGTCTCGTCGGCCACGTAAAGAGCGAGAGACTTGACGGCCGCGTAAAGAGCGTGTCTTGTCGGCCGCGTAAAGAGCGAGACTTGTCAGCCTCGTAAAGAGCGAGACTTGTCGGCCGCGTAAAGAGCGAGAGACTTGTCGGCCGCGAAACGAGCGAGCGTTTATGCAGCTGTATTAGGACTGAGAAACTTGCGGCAGCGGAATAAGCGACATATTTTATGGTCGTGATATAGCTAAAAATTTGTCTGCCACAATTCGTTCGAGATTTGCCGGCCGAGACGATGACAATAACGAAGAAAACCGCTATTTCGTTTTTATAGCCAAATTCGAATTTCCCGACCAAATGTTGAAATTCATTACTTTTTCCCAACTATTCCCGACCTTACAAAATCCCCGACATTTTCCCGAGTTTTCCCGAATTCCCGACTGGTAGACACCCTGCATTATTACATGCATTGACAAGTCATGTAGGTAGGCTAATACATTAAGTATTGTGTCTTTTATCAAATATTTAAATATTTAACTTGTAATAAGTTAAAACATCGTGGGGAATAGGGTGTTAATTTGGGGGATAGCACATAGCATTAGGCTAAATGCAGGGCCGCCGAGAGGCAATGTCAGCCAAGTCTGAAACCTGGGGGCCCAGGCTCCAAAGGGGCCGGGGATGAGCAGATTTGTTAAGATAGAGGAAACATTGGTAGTCTTCTTGGAAATAAAATTACGCCTACATGGAAAAAATAAAATATCTAGCTTTATCACTCAAATTACTTTGATAATACAGTATTCAGTTAAGGCAAAAAAACTATTGTTTTGTCTGTCTGAACTATTTTATTTCCGCTGACTGTATCTAGGGCAGTGGCAGCCAGCGAATAGTGAGTGCAAAAACAAATGGATTTTTATTTGCACTAAAATATACTGACAACAACTTAAATATGTTATGATGAAATTATCCACGATGGTAAATAACAAAAGTACAACATATATGTTGCAATTAACGCAGATGGCCAAAAAAAATTGTGCGCATTGATCGCAAAATGACGGAAAAGTAACTTTGTGAGTGGAACGAGCGCAGAGGTTATGAGAAAGAGACGAATGACTGGAAAATTCAATAGTGCGGGATCACTGATGGCGGTAATTTTTAATCAGAGTAGTTTTTCTAAATCCGACCGACCATTCAGCCTCGACTGGTTCGGGTTCTTGGAGTCTCTATAGGGTCATTCCGCGTCAAGTCAACCAGGTCATGACACCCACCTCTTCAGATTTTGATGAAACTTGACACAACTGTTCCATTTGCTAACCTAAAAACAAATCCCAATTTTTTTTTTCTCTATGTCTTATAGTTTTTTTATTATTAATTTTTTAGTTTTTATAATTTAACATTATTTTCAGCCTCGGAAATCACACCTTAATCTGTACTTTATATGTCTTTAAAAATCATTTTCTATCAAACTATTTAAGATATCCCCATGAAATTTTGCAGACAGTTCAAGTGTTATATCTAGAAAATGGAAAAAATGTCTTTGTTAACTTATCTCATTTCCCAAAAAATAAAAAATAAATTAAATCAAAATTTTTTGGAAGTTTAAAAACCAAGGTCGACTTTTACTAAAATTGCAATATATAAAATCTCAGACCTGGTAGAACGTTAATCTTTTTTTTTTAATGTTCCTTGATAAATGGGCAATCAAAATAACACTTAAGATGGTTGGCTTTTTGACTCTTTTATAGTTTATAGTACAGCATTATTACCGAGTCATGAATACAACCCGTATCTAAATAAAATTCAAGTTCAAAAAATGTAGTTTGGAAGTAAATTGGAATTAAATCTCTCCCAAAGTAAAAACATACTTTATATGTAAAATAAGTATATTAAAGTAAGTTACTCAAGTATTTTTGCTATTTGGTAACAATTCCAAACAAAAAATATTTAAATCTAAAAATGTTAACCTCATATTTTACTTACTGACATAAGTGTTTTTATTTAGCCTAAACTACACAATTGAACTGTTTGTCTTTTTCAAAACAATTAATCTTTAAAATAATTTTTCCACTTCCTCCAGCAATCTTCTGTTTTTCTGACACACTCTTTTTTAAAATAATACATTCTTCCGGTGCCACTTGCCTTTGGTGCGTCAACTACACTAATGATATGTTCTAAAGGCACTATACATAGGTCCTCTCTTTGGGGCCAATAAAAGCTGGGAGCTGGACCTGGAGGGTGAAGGAAAAGAATCTCAGCATCCTCTTCTTCATTAAAGACTGTTTTTACAAGTCCAAAATACCATTTACCATCATAATTTGCAGCCACATAATTATTGGAAGATGGTTGAACAGAGACCCACCCAGTAGTAGTTTGGAAAGAAAATATTAGAGCTGGATTAGCACTATCAGTAGTCCTTCTAATTTCAATTTTATTTGCATTGAGGGGCTTGAAATTATGAAAACTTCGAGTGCCTGGAATAGTCCTGGTGGTTGAAAAACGTGCTGCTAATTCGAATCTGAAAGCTTCAGCATTTACTTTGTCAATGAAGTGAAAATTAATTTTTTCAATGTTTGCTTTCCAGAAGTCATAAACTGCATTTGCTGACTGGATTTGATTTTCATCTGATAACTGAAGGCTAGCCTTTCTTACAATTCTCTTGACTGTTCCTCCTAAACCATCACATATAGATTTCCCGTGACTTGTAGCAAAAAATGAATGCTTGGCTTTCATTTTAAAGTCCTGATAATGTTCCGTTAGGTTTTTAAAACTATTTCTATTTTTATACTGACCGGCACAGCCATCTGTAAAATAATGCACTTTGTTTACTTCTGGGTGATTTCCTTTTAGCCATCTTGTAATTTCCCTCTGAATATAGTTTACAAAACTCGTGTCGTGTTCAAGATCATCACTGATGAAACAATGGTTGGAAATCAAAACTGTTGATCCTTTTTTGAGATAAAACACCCACTGGATGGATTGTACAACCACCTCTGTTCCAATGATAACTTTGAATTTCATTTTGAATAGTATATGAATAATTTTCACTAAAATCCATTACTACAATTGCTGTGTTCAGTGGCGGATCCTCTGTCAATTTCTTAAAAGTAGTCGATTGCGATTTTGTAATAAAAGAATGTGGTATTAATTTTTCTAGTGATTTAGCAAGTAAAGAAATGTAGTCTTCTACGCTGATTGATTGTTTTACCATCTCTGCTCTGTCGGTATTTACCCACTGGCTTATTATGATTTCTTCTTCCAAGTCATAATCTTCACTTAACTTTTCAGTCAAATGCTCAATCAGTGCATCATTTGGTGGGCAATTGTCACAATGGCGCAGCATACAGTCAACATTTTCTGTATTGCACACAAGCATTTTTATTAAATCTTTGTAGCTCTCATCAATTTTTACAGAATCTATCAACAGCTTCACATTCTGGTGTATGCTGCATACACACACAGCGTGGGTACCTGCAGACCCAGCAAGGACACACCACTTCGGCCTTAAATTACAAAATTTAGAAAATCCTACTTTTTCATCAGGATATTCCCATTTGAAACAGGAATACAACTCCCTCAAATTACTAAGAATAAGTCTCTTCTGCATGTAAATATTTTTTTAATGCTTACTTTATCCTTTGCACCAGGTAGAACTCTGGAATTTTCATCATTTTGGTAAAAGTCTATTACAAGTTTAATTGTATTTTCAGAAAGTGTTTTACCTTTTTTAGGATCAGGAATAGCTAAGATGCCTTTTTCTCGTTTTAGTTTTCTAGCTTGTCGCACCATGTACTCGCTCACATTTAATTCGTGTGCAACTTTTTTTGCTCCAAGACTCTGGGGCCAAAGTCAGTATTTGCACTTTTTGAGACCTCCCAACAAATGAAACTTTTTCTTTTAAAAGAGCTATCATCTTATCAAAATCCTCTGTTTTTTTATCAATGTCTTTATCTTCTCTCTCATCTTCAGAAATTTCTGTGTCATAATCTAGCGCTCTTGAAATTTTTTTTTTCACCTCTTTTGTCACATTTTCAACTTTTCTTTTATAATATGACCCCTTACTATGTGATGACAAAGTATGAAGCTTAATTGAAGTTAGACCTAAATCATCTAATGCTGCATTAGTTTGTGACAGGGAAACACTTCTAGATTCTAATGAATCTAATTCAGTCATAAGTTCATCATCAGATTCATTTTCAGTGATTTTGATTTTTGCTTCACATACGTTACGACATGTCGGACATAACTTTTGTCCCGGTTTAATGAGGATATTTTTTGCAAATAATTGTTTTGAGAAACTTTAAGTTACACTTCTTAATGATTTTTTTATTGGCCTGTTGTGTCTTTTAAATGGATCCATGCAGACTGTTTGATGTTTTTCAAAGACATTAAGAAAGAAGTAGCTGTGATGAGAACAGACATTTTGAAATTCGCTCAAATTAATTCCAGATCTAAGATGAATTAGGTCTCTTTCTTCCTCACTTAATTCTGATACACAGAGCAACTTTTTTGAAGTTGTGTAAGTGGTCTGAAAACAGTCTAATCTTTTGAACTGCCCAATACTACATGCTTGAATATTTGCCATGCTGTTTTGTACTCTTCACATTTTAGCAAAAAAAATCCTTTTATATAATATAAGATAGAAGAAGCGCTTACTTTTAAATTCCAAACTAATTGTTCACTATTTTTTATGATTAATTAAATAAAATATTTTTTAATCTTGACACTCAATTCCAAAGTATACACTGTTCTTTTAATCCACTACCTATTTTCACTTAATTTTAGAGGTTTTAGTCCGAGTGTGGAGTAATAAACTGGTATTAACGAAAATTCTAATACTCTCACTTATTAATGTTTAAGCTAAATACCCCCGTTGCAGCAGACCTGCATACTCAGCGAATTTCAAGTGCAAAACAACATATTTCGATCCAACATAGCGAGATTTGACATGTTTTTGTAAGCTCCATAAGAATAACATGGGGAATGAGTATGGAGGTTTGCTGCTACAGGTATATTAAAACTGGGTGGTTTTAATTCAATATTTAGTAGATATGAACTAGAAGAAGCCATTTACCAAGTTTTATAAAGATATGTTGAGAAATAAGCGAGATATAGAATTTTACTTATTTCCCATAAGGTTAACATTAGGACAACGTACTGTGTTTACCACTTTCAATATCTCGGCAACCAATGGACATAGAGCCATGATTCAAAATACTGAATTGTTTGTTTTTTTGGGCTGAATTCAATGGTGCCAATAAAAATTTGAAAAATTTTATTTTTCTATGTAAAAATCTCAAAAAACCCATTTTTGGGGGGGTTTACCCCCCTTTACCCCCCCTTCCGGTGGTCCGATCGGGCTGGTTTACGAACTCGTCCGAATAATTACTACTTTACACGTCTATGCCAAATTTCATTCCGATTGGACCATTTTTGCGCAAGTTATCGTGCTTAAAGACACATATATATATATATATATATATATATATTTATGAAAGTGAACGAATGGTGTTTTTGGCATCTGAGGACCTCAAAAAGAAAAGTTATGATGGTTTTAGGCTTAGGTCTTACCATGAGACCTACGGTAACAGCTTCTTCCTTATAGGGGAAATTCGCTAAAAGTAGCTGTATTCACTGATAGCCAGCTTGAGACTAAAGCAGTTGGTGTAGTGTTCAACAACTGTTGATATAGATGGATGTCACAAAATGAAAGAAGTCTTTTGAGACAGGATTGATGTGAGTCAAGCAGACAAAGTATAAACATTTATACCCACTCACTGTCATAATCAATAATGTAGATATAAATGTGTTCTTACTCAAACTCCATCAATCATTTATCCAAGAACTTAATGAATAATAAATAAATAAATAAATAAACTGTTTCAAAGCTCATTTTGGTATGATATAAACTCTCCATAAGCGCGATAGTAAATTATGTACAATTTGTCTTTTAAAGAAACTTTTTAAATATTTTTAAATTTATAATAATAGTATATTCTTACTATACTTGAATCTCTTAATGCTAATTCCAAATATAAGGGAAAAGTGAAAATTAAGCACTCTTAATTTTCCTTAAAACAAAATGTTTTAAACATATATCTTTTCCAAAACGGCCTGTATTTATGACTCAGGGATAATGTTGTACCATGATTGAACAAGAAAAAAGCCAACCTTCTTATATGTTATTTTGATAGCCCATTTATCTAGGAACATTTAAAAAAAAAAAGATGAACGTTCTACTAGGTCTGAGATTTTAGATACTGCAATTTTAGTAAAAGCCGACCTCTTTTTTTAAACTTCCGAAAATCTTTGATTTAATTTTTTTATTATTTTTGGCAGGTGAGATAGGCTAACAAAGACATTTTTTCCATTTTCTAGATGTAACACTTGAACTGTCTGCAAAATTTCATGGAGATATCTCCAATAGTTTGAAAGAAAAATAATTTTAAAGATGCAGAGTACATATTACGGGGTGATTCCCAAGGCTGAAAATCGCATTAAAGTAAGAAAACTAAAAAATTAATAACAAAAAAACTATTAGAGATAGAGCAAAAAAAATTGGAATTTGTTCTCAGGTTAGCAAATGGAACAATCGTGCCAAGTTTCATCAAAATCTGAAGAGGTGGGTGTCAAAATGATTTTTTACTAGGTGATTTGAGGCGGAATGACCCTATATGTATTATGTTCCACCTCTATACTGCCTAAAAACACAATTTTAGAGATCTAATTTTCGAAAATTTTCCAAAGGAGAGCTTCCAGACCCCCTTTCACTGGTATCAGGGGATATTCCATATCCCCCAGACCCCCCAGAGGGCCTGTGCAGTTTGCAGACTTGGGGCCCGGCTTGGCTCTCGGCAGCCCTGGCTAAATGGGGACCATCAGTTTTGCCAAGTGGGGGGAAAACGATTGACTAATATAAGTTTTGGGAGCCTTTTTTGGCAGATACAAGGCAGGAAATTTCAGTACCAATCTAAATTGGGCTACAAGTACAACAGGTAACCAAACAAGGGGCAAAGTAGACTAACCCCAAAAAGTCATTTTTGAGATGTAAAGAGGTAAGAGTCACATATCTCAGTACAGGAATTGCTCTTTTGAATGATAGTTCCACTGTATGATACATAACACCCATAAAATTGTATTGTTAAAAAGTTTTTGATTTTATTTATTTTTTAGTATCTAAAATGGTTCCTAAAATTATAAATTTGCTTTACCAATGTGGGTTAGTCCGTTAATTTGATATCAATGTGGGTTAGTCCATTTCAGCGAATTTCCCCAATAGGGAAGAAGCAATTAATTACCGTAGTCTCATGGTAAGACCTAAGCCCGAGACCATAATGACTTTTTGTTTTGGGGCCCCCAGAAGCAAAAAACACCATTCTTTCGAATTTTTTATATATATATATATGTTCGAAATATATAGTTCATATGTATTCCATACCAGGTGTCCCATAATAATCCCCCCCCCCCTAACTTTTTCCTACATTTTTCAAATATCAATTCCACACCACCCCCAAACATTATTGACTAGTTAATACTTCATTTTGAGGGGGCCAGGGCCGCCGAGAGGGGGGGGCAAAGGGGGCAGATTGCCCCGGGCCACAAAAAGAAGGGGGCCACATTTTGAACACAGTATATTTTTTGTGGATTATTAAAATTAGGACATTTAAATGAAGAAGACTAATATGAAATGAAGTATTAGAAAATACATAAAAATTATAGTCTTAAAACGGGTATTAACTAACTAAAATGCCCTTTACTTGTCTTATTTTGATTCAGTTTCATTTGGTTTTCTGGCGTCTCGTCAGAGGCCCCCCGAGGTTAGGCCCAGGACTAGGCCTGCGCCAGAACACAAATAACTAAATCCGTACTAAACTAGGCCCCTGTCCCTGGTCCAAGTGGCTGTCCCCAAAAATTCCTCACAAAACGTTGTTAAGGCCTACAAGGAAAAGGATTCCTAGCTACAACTAAACGGAGTATACTATATTTTACAAGGAATAGTAGTTACAACATTTATGTGACATGACTTGTTTTGCAGAGATGAGTAATTTCTTCAGCTTCGTTTCTCCTCTTAGTTAGGAGTTAATTAATAGAAGAAAACCCAATAAAGAGGTTTAATTAGGTAGTCCTCAATAACTTAGAACTTCAAGGTTTCTTTAATCCTTTTTAACCCCAAGTACAGGTTTCTTACAAACATTGTTTAGTCTGGTGTTTCCAACCAAAAGATTCATTAGGCATATTAAACATAATTTCACCTAATTTTACAGTTTGTGTTCTAAAATTTGAATAAATTTACAAGTCAAAGGTTTACTACAGGCCTACGATGAAATTGTTTAGTTTTGTATAAATTAAGATAATATTCAACTTTAGAGCAAAAGAACAAAACCTTTTTAATCAGCAGGATCTACGATTTTTGCTATTCAAGAGACAACAGTATTTTTATCTACGACTTCTATCTATTGAGGGGCCTCATGCCCAAACTTTGCCCCGGGCCTCCAAAAGTCTGTCGGCGGCCCTGGAGGGGGCTGGTTAAAACCCAATTTTGGCTGCCATCTTGGATCCGCCATATTGAATCCAAAATACTTTTTTCAAATATAAAAGTGGTGTTGTGACCCATCATTTCAAGCTAGATTTTTTCACTGATTACAATGCCGCAATCCGTTTTTTAATATCTTGATTAGTTTTCAAGATATTAGAGCTCTTTTAATTAATTTATTTTCAACCAATTTAAACATTAGCCTACAAATTGGTAAAACAGGCAAAACCACAAAATAATGCTAGATAGTGATGAATAACCACCACCAGTCATTGTTGAGCTATTTACACTTAACTTTCACCAATATAAATTTTTTTGCCGCCATCTTGGAACTACCATTTTGACCACAATCATCCTTCACTCATCTGTCATTCATACTTGGCTTAAAATACCTACCTGGGTAGGTCACCATTTCAAAGTAATGTAAATGTAAAGTAATGAAATGAGGTAAGTTATTTCAAATATGAAGTTGGTATAGTAAGCTATCATCGCAAACTAGCTTTTTAAGACGAATTCAATGTCGCAACCCGTTTAGCTACCAAAATCTGACCCAAAATAATACCAAACCTAAACAGACCCTAAATAGACCCTAAATGCGGCCAATAGGCCTAATGGATTTTCCTTGATTTCCGGTGCTTTTCCGGTCATAACTCAGTTAATATTTATCAGATCTTGGAAATTATTGCACATTCTTATTCAGCTCAATCTCCTGGTTAAGTTAATTTAAGTACCCACATGACCAACTTTCAAGACTAACATTTTTTTGGGATTTCTCCGATTATCCGGGGTTTTCTGGCCATGACCGACAGAAAATACTATCATTTCCGGAATCAGCGTCACATTTCCTACATTATGAAAAAAAATGTTCGTTTTGAGACCAATACTGGAAATGCATACTTACGCTTTTCCCGCGTTACCGTACTGATTTTCTATGGTCTGTCGCCCTTTCACTTTAATACCTAGGCGACTTAGGCCCAACTCCAAGATTAGCCTCTAATGACAAAATATCTAGGCTACAGATTTTTTGGGCGACTGTGAATAGGGCACTAAGTTTTGCAGCTGCGTTTAGCCAGGACAACAGAGTATGAGCCTTAAGGAAAAATAAGATTACTTAATTAGGACTAGATACCGTATCTTCCGAAAGAGTTAAGCCTACTTAGACAAGGCCTAATCATCGACAAACTTATATCTTTCAAAAATTATATTTCTTATTAGCCATAGGCTTACCATAATTTAATGACATAAAAATCAGGCCTAACAGACTAAAATATATGTCAATTTTTATAGCTATCTGGTAACCAAGCCTCAGGCCAATGTGAACCAGTTAACCCCCTATCTCTGCTATGCACAAGTTAGCTCGTGGTAGTATTCTGCAACCCGCGACTGCTACACACGAGATATATCGTGCAACACGCATGTTTCGGTAACTGCTACGCCCAAGTATACTCAGATTTGATGTTCCCAGCTGATTTATGTTGATACAACTGTTCTGCTACGTTTTTATTCCATTCTACGACTGTACAGTTGACCGTAACAAGTGGCAGACCGTTTGGAGCTACACTCTAAGTACACTAATGGATTTTTCTGAAACTACGTCCACGCCGAGTTTTGCAGTATCGCGTTCGTCGCATTGAAACGAAAACCCGGCGTGTTGGTGTTGATCGTATAATGAAATCCCGCGCCACTGATCACGTCGGCGCCGCGAAGCGCAAACTTACTTCGCAGTTAACCCTAGAAATGCTAAGCGTCGCGATCGCGATCTTTTGTTCCCCTATTTAAAATGCTATCGTCGCGATCGCGATCCATTTTGCCGCGCGTCACTAAAACGTCCGAAACACGAAATATATATATCCGATCGTAAATATCTTTATATAGTATGAAAGAGGAGATGTTTATCTACCTTTTGGTGGCATTCGCTAGCCCAAAAGCTAAAATTATGCTGTTCGTATGTCTTTGGATTTAGCGTATTGTTGGTCAGCTGTCGTCTGCCAACAAGAGTTTGTTGTTACGCGGTCTGCAGTGTTTACAAACTTTGTTTGGTTAGTGAAACTTGTGTGTTTGTTTATTTTACTGTTTCAAAATGATAAAATGAGTGAATTGAGCAATTCAAGTGCCATTCGCAACGCCCTGGACGATTTTGAAGACGTCGAAAGTTTGAGAAGCGAGAGCGATGCAAGTGACGTCGGCCAAAGCGATGACGACAACGACAACGACTCTGATGATTTTTCATCAGGAAGTGGTGAGTTTTGGGAACCCAATCCTTACAAAATTGATAGCGACACATCAATTACTGACATTGAACAACTAGTAAGTGAAAGGGCTCCCGAATTTCCAAGAGATCTGTCTCTAACTCTACCACCACCACAGCTAACCTCTGAACCTAGGCCTAGGCCGAGGCCTAATCCTAATGTCCCTCTTCCTGGACCTGAGCATGTTTTGAATGAAAATGAAAACCAAAATGATCCTCCTGGACCTTTTATTGGGCCAATAAATATTAGCAAAAATCCTAGGTGGGTACGAGTTTACCCACCTGAACCTGAATTTCCCGTGGAAGAAAAATTCGAAGTACGACACACTGGAATCAAAAATTGCCCTCCTAGAAACAGCAACCCCATTACATACTTTTATATGTTTTTACAAACCTGATATGGTTGCTCTTAGTAAGAAATACAAATGCATATGCAAAGAAAATCATAAATACAAAGCGGGATTCAGGGTTGCTCGGACCAAAAAGTAGATTGACAAAATGGGTTGATGTAACCGAAAAAGAAATAAAAAAATATGTTGCACTTGTTCTAAATATGGGATTGATAAGGAAGAAAAACATTCAAGACTACTGGGCCACATCAAAATCGCAAATGACTCCTTTTTTTCCTATTGTCATGTCACTGAACCGATTTCAAGCTATTAGATCAATGTTTCAGATTAGTTCCCTGAGATTCATTCCTAAAGACCAACCGGGTCATGACCCATGGTATAAAGTTAGGTTTTTCATGGATGAGATGAATGTTGCTTTCAAAAGGTTTTTTACTCCAGAACAAAATGTTTCTTTGGATGAATCTATGATTGGTATGAAAAACCGGTGCGTTTATATAAAGTATATGCCAAATAAGCGTCACGCACGTTTCGGCATAAAGAAATTTGAGGTCTGCGACAGTAAAACTGGATATGTACTGCACACAGAGCTGTATACTGGGAAGGGATTTTTAGCTGATGGGGATGAACCTTTTACCCAAAAAGTTGTGATGTTATTGATGAGAAAATGTGGGTTGTTAGGGAAAGGCTACCACTTATTCATGGATAATTATTATACAAAGTTGCCAGTAGCGGAGAAACTGTTAGAAAACAATACTTTTCTAACCGGGACTGTCAATAAAAAGTCAAAAGATTTATCTAAAAAAGTACTAGAAGCAGAACTGAATCCATTACAAAGTATTTACTTTCGGAAGGATAAAACCCTATTAGTAGGATACAAGCAGAAACCAAAAAGGAAACCTGTTTATTTGATTACCACAGGCTGCTATGCTAAGGACGAGATTGTTAGGAGTGGAAGCGGAATTGAAACTCTAAAGCCAACACTTATCCATAAGTATAATCTGCATATGGGAGGGGTGGACTCCAAGGACAAGTCTGTTTATCATGTTTCTTGTACGAGGCAGACTAAAAAGTATTGGAAGAAGATTTTTGACAACCTTACTGACATGGCCCTCTTCAACGCTTGGATTTTATATTCAAAGAACACTGACAAACCTCTCACTAGGCACAATTTTATAGTCAGTATTATAGAATCATTGGTTTCTGAAGGGGATGGAGATAGGCCTATTGTTCAACCCAACAACCCAATGCCTGGACCAGGCGGAGACATTGGTCATGTACTGACACGGCTACCTGGCATCAAACTGCGCTTGTGCGATGTGTGTTCGGCTTCTGGGAAAAAGTCAAGGAGTCACTTTTTTTGTCCAGGTTGTAACTGTGGAATTCATCCAGCTTGCTTTCATAAGCTAAATCACTTTTGGAGACCGACAAAAAAAGGGCGAAGAAGTAGGACGTCCAATGGCGAAGAGCAGAATAGTGACTCCGAATAAACTTAGGCTACTTGTAACTTATTGCATGTTTGTGGTTCTATAAACTAATTTTTTTTGTGTTTGCATGTTTGTGGGCATTATAAATGCATGCCATTGGTTATTTTCACACTCAAAGGCCTATAGACTTACAAAAAGCATGGACCTGCATGAAATGTATAAATTTATAACATATTGAAATATGTAGCCTGGCGCGGGCCTTTTTTTACACCGTGCTCACAATTGTTTTTTGCCAACCAGATACTGTACTTTTCATTACAAACCATAAGTGTTATATATTTTCTTGTTCAGGATAAAATTGTGGATCTATTTTGACCACTCAAAGTGTGATAAAATTAATATTCAATAAAAGTATATATGACCTAAGAGAGGAAACCTTCTAAAGTTGTTCGCTTTTTTTCTCAATCGAAGATAGTTCTGAAAACCAAAATAAGGGTAAGTCACTTGTTGTTATTATTAGTTTGTTCCTTGTCATGTGCTGAATAATTTGATATATAATATGCTAGGTTCTGTATTAATAAATTATTATAAAACGTTTTAGTACATATATTGCGAAAATTTTAAAATTAGGTCAGCGTTTAGGGCAAAAATGGGCAGCGGTTCTAGGGTTAAGGAGTTAACAGTATCAACCCTATCTACCCAATGTGACCTAAATTTTAACCTAGGCTTAATGGATGACAAAAAAGTTAGGCTAGGTTCATAGACTACATAAATTACAAACTCACTTCAACTTAGTGAAAAACTAGGTTTTTAGCCCATCACAGTTCGTTCACTTGTGGTTAAAGTGAAAAGACCACGGCCCTCAGTCTAAACATCACACTGAGAAAATCAGGTAGAGATCACACTGTGAAAATGCAAAACCTTTCAAGATTTCATGATTCAAAAACTCCAATCATCAAGTTTTTCCAAGGATTTAAAAGTTTTACATGTGTTAAAATGTATTCAAATCTTAGTTTAACTTAAGGGAATACTGTAATTTATCAACGTGATACATGGACAATAGAAGTGCTGTTGTAAAGAAAGAACAAGCTATTATTGATGAAGGATGGAGTAGTCTTAGAAATTAATGTATTAAGTTACTAGTTCAAGTAATTAAAGGGTAAGTTGAATAGAAAAATAAGACCCTGCACTCTGGACTAAAGTAGTATTTTCTACTTTAACACATACAAATAGATAACAAAAATAAAATTCTTTATTAACCCACCGTCACCGAAGCATTATCGCCGAAGTTAACCATTATTATTCCGATTCCAATATTCTAATTATTTAGTTTCCGTTCTATCCGTTCCGTTAATTTCACGACCGTCTAATCGTAGAAAATGCCGCAACGGTTGCGCATGCGCAGTAGCGTAATTGTCTTGTATCTGTTACATCCAAAGGAGCAGTTAAATTGGTCCGAAGTTCCAGTTACTTGCTAGTAATAGGTCACAGTTGACTGATGCGGCGATTCTGACTATTTCGATGAAGGTGCCGCAATTATTTCTTTCTTTCCTTTCCTAATCTCTTGCCTACCCATCTTGCGACACTTAAGATAGAACGATTTGCTACAAAATTTTGTTTTGTTAAATTGTTAAGTTTATATCGTTGTTGTTGTTTTGTTATGGTTTTCTATCGAAATGGTGATGTTTAGATTAGCTAGAGGATCTCAACACAATATTATTGTTCTTACTAGTGTGTGAATAGTATGACTTGTGTTTGATTAATTTTACAGTACTCTTGGTTTACCTTTAGATTAAACGAACATTGTATTTCAACACAGCTCATAATTGCATTACTGTATTAGGCCTAGGCCAACTGGCTTTACACTGAGTTAGTTATGTAGGCTACTATTAAATATTTGTAGAAGTTTTCATTCTTTTAAAAAAATTTCCGTAATAATGAATTATTAAACAGGATGTTTTAAAATGATAACTAATAATCCAGAGTTTGAATATTAGCATAGTTTAATACAAAACTTCCGATAGTAAAAGTCTTTCTCCTTATACAGGAATTAAGGTAGGGAGAGATGAGATAGGTTCTTCCCTTCACCTGTAATCATTACACTTCAGTCTTCAGTCTACTAAGTTAGCTCTGCATGGAACCGGAACGGAACGGCACAGTTTGTTCTATTTGTTCCAGATTCTCTGCGGAACGGCATCGGCACGGACTAATACAGTTCCGCCTGGTCGGTGGAACGGTTACGTCAAAAATAACGCTTACTGCTCCTCGGCATTTTCTACGATTAGAAGGTCGTTTAATTTCCGTTCTAATTTCAATTCCATTATTCCGTTCGCAAGCATTTCACGTCAAGGAGGTTATATTACTCTACTGGAGGTAGCACTCCATAGTAAAACAGCGTGCCGGCTGTTTAGAACAAAATATCACAAAAATGGTACATCAGTTAGTACCAACCTTTGCAAAATACCTCAATTTCACCGACTTCCCAAAATGAACGAATCAATCGAGTGATTCAGTCGAGTCACGACTCAATTTTGAGCTTGGTTCATTCCGGAACCGGAAATCAATAATATTTTAAACAACGAATTAAACACTCATAATAAACTGCTAACGAGTACTTATTAGGTGATTTTTGTTTGAAAATAACTTCACCTAATTTATTTTTGGGTATATCTTTAATTGCAAAATAAAGTAAAAATAGCAAAACAGATACATGGGCTAAAAGTAATTGATATAATCAGTCACTATGCAAATACGAGAATTATGGTAGAAACTTGGCAGGTAAGCAACATAAATAGTAAGACAATTTTCTTTTAGTGGTACAATATTGCTGAGCGACAGTAATGTTTGTATAATAACATGGCTGATGGCAAAATTGTACATAAGGAGTGAAGTTGTCATTTACTGGCCAGATACTAACACTTATATATTGAACTTGAAATTAATTATTCTTTATTCATAGGTTTTAAAAAATAACATTTTCTTTTCTATTATTTCTATAATATCGTATTTGGCCTTACCTGTTCCAAGGCAAAGAAACCGTTCAATCATAATGAGAATCAGATCAACATGATTCAACTCTCCGAAATGATTACATCAGTTTTAGAATCAGTTGAATCGACTCAAAGAACGGTACATCAGTTAGTACCAACTGCGGCACGCTTTCCAATGCTGTTTGTGAAGACAGTGCTACCTCCAGTATAGTAATATAACCTCCTTGTTTCACGTATTCCACGAGCGTCCCCTTCGCCAGCCTTCGCCGCAGTAAAAAGGGTCAGGATTTTGAGTCGTCATCAAGAACGAACAACTCCCTTCCCTTGTTCCAAGCAAGAGTAATGATTCAAGAACAGCCATATAGGCGAACCATCGAGATGAGGCGAACTAGGCGACCGCCTAGGGCGCCAGGGTCTGAGGGGCGCTGAAGAGCGCTGAGCGGCCCCATCTTTTCATAAAAGGAAGGCGCAAATAAAACACTTTTATAATGGGAGGGAAAGTCATAAAATTAGCCTAAACTTCAATTTATATTTACATTTTATTAAATGATAAGTTTATAATTTGGGAATAGCTCGCAGGAACATGCTCTGCTTGTTACTTTTTTAAACACTTTTAAACTATAAACTTATCTCCAATAGTGGAAAATAACACCCTTCCAAACTTATGATTATATACCAATACTAAGCAAGCGACATTCTCTGCTCTCTAGGCGCCCTCGCCGTTATACAATATATGTAGTTTAGGATTCTATTTATCTTGTCCAGGGCCGCCGAGAGGGGGGGGCAAAGGGGGCAGATTGCCCTGGGCCACAAAAGGAAGGGGGCCACATTTTGAACTGAGAATATTTTTGAGGATTATTAAATATTAGAGTTTTTAAAACAAGGAGACCAAAATTAAATGTATTAGAAGATATATAAAAAACTTAGTACTTAAAAAACGTATATAATTAAAATTACCTAACTGTTCATTTGTCTTATTTTGATACAATTTCAATTGGTTTTCGGCCGTCGCGTCAGGGCCCCCCGAGGTAATAGGCCTGCACCAGATCTCACATTAACTAAATCCGTACCAAGCTCAGCAATCGTCCAATACCAATCGTTTACACCCTTAATTCATCACAAAACTTTTTATGTACAGGCCTACAATAGACCAAGGAAAAGGATTCCTAGCTTTAACTAAATTGTGTATATTTTACTAAAGAATAATAGTAATAACAATAACATTTACGACTCAAGGCGTGACATTAATTTTTTCCAATGATTAACAACTTCAGCTTCGTTTCTCCTCTGAGTTTGAGTTCAGCTACGTATGAACACAGATAAACGAATACATAAACGAATGTATTCATTTATCTGTGGTATGAACCAAGATCTAAAGAATTCAGGTTTTCTCATACAAAAATTTAAGCAGCTCATGATGCCTTCAGCAGACCGAAAGAATGCGCTCGTCTGTAGCCTCAAGCTGGCACAATAAAGTATCTTGGCCAGTCAGAGAGTAGTTATTTCTACATCTTCGACTTAAGCTATACTTTTACCAAAGGGCCAAGGGGGCCTTGCTAGGTCTAGGATACAGCCGGTAAAATGGTGTCCTGGTGACGTCACACGCACCACAGCCATTATGGGATTTGGAAAACAGAAGGAAAACAAGTAAAGTAATTTATAGTAGTTAGGTACATGGCGTAAAGAAAGGTGTGCACACTGCCAGCTGGTATGACGTAGTTGGGCTTGAGAAGCAAGCGGACCTAGCGGTTCGACTGCAGAACTAAGACTGTATACAAAATATTTTGATTGAGTTGTATTAACTGGTTTGTATTGTAGTTGTCGTAAGCGCTAGTTGCGTGAGCCCAACTACGTCACATCAGCTGACCCTGCACACACCTTTCTTTTTTCCTTACACCATGGTTAGGTAGTCCGTGAATAATTTGTATAATAACTTAAAACTTTTTCTTAAATCCTTTTTACCCCCAGGTACAGGCTTATTAGAAACATACATTTTTTAGTCTAGTGCTTTTAATCCCAAGTTCTGTGTTATTCAGTAGCCGTATCAAAAAGGAATTTACCAGCTTTTACTGTTTGTAATGTTCTGAATTTTTAATATTCATAAATCAAAAGTTTAGTACAGACCTGTGATGTAGTTGTTTTGTATTGAACAAATTAAGATATTCAACATTTATTTAGATCAAAAAAATTGTAATCAGCAGATTTTACAAATGTAGCTATTTGACAGACAAAAGTATTTTTTATTTACGACTTTTGTATTGAGGGGCCTCACTCCCAAACTTTGCCCCGGGCCTCAAAATGTCTGTCGGCGGCCCTGATCTTGTCAGCCAAATCTCAAGACCAATCCTCTGTAGTCCACCATTTTCCTAATGCTGACAAGTAATATGTTTATGTTTTGTAAATTATTGTTCTTAGTAACTTGCCTAAAAGTTTTTTATTTGTTTTAGTCGAATATTAATTATATTATTTTTATTTGATAAACTGTCGAAGTCATATCTTATTTACATATCTAAGTACCTATGCTCAGAAAAATATTATATATTTTTTTCCAAAGAACCAACTCCATTTCAATTCTATAAAGCCTCATCTTATGAGCACAATTTTTCAAGTTGTATCACGTCTGTTGATGACTCAATGTACAGTCTCCTGAATGAAGAACAGCAAAAACGTAGGAGCAAATAAATAGGGGCGAATTTATTGTTCTCATTTCAATAAATTGGATTGTTTAAGACGGAGAGGTTTTTCATTAATCACTAGATGGTTTGAACCCTGAACAAAATTTTTCGGTATCAAGTGTTTGCTTGGGGATATCAAAATTACTCAGATTCACTTTCCTTTCATTACAATAAATATTTACTTTTAAACGAGAAACTTTCGAGAGCAAAAAAACTGACAAGTTTAAAAAACCATTAGGCCTACCTTCAACCGTCCTGAACTGTACCTTGAACAGTTTCATTACATAGTGCATTGACAAAAGTCTATTCTTGGCTTTTAAGTGTTTTATCTTTAAAGTAAGTAAAATTGATGGGGGAATATGCACTGATTAGCCCCTCATATCCAATGACCCCAAGCAACTCACACCTTTATCCCATCTGCGTTTTTACCGTGGTAGTAGATATTAATGAAATCAAACAAGTTGTTCCCAAAAATTACGTATAAAGTAATAAATAATGAAATAAAAAGTTATCTTAAAATATATTAACTAACAAATCCTTCAAATCTCAATACAGGACAAATCGAGTTAACTTTATTTGAACTTAATAAAAATCATAATAATAATATTCCAATATATCCTGAGAAACGTGACAAAGAATTAGGCAAAAAAATCCATCTACGATACTACAAGTCTTTTCTAGTTTCGTTTGTACACAAGGGCTTATCAAAAATTAATAACACAAGGAAGTAATAATTGTTAAGTTATAATTAAAATTTAAAAAAGCACTAATAACTTAAATGTTTCAGTAGTTAGATTTTTTCTTGGTATATAAGTTTTTTTTCATTAGCCCTGACAGTAACGTACCCTTTTACTGAACTTTGTAAAATACGACTTCGGGAGCGTCAACCGTAGGCGTCAACGTTCCCTATGGAGGGCAAGGAGGGGG
Source organism: Flexamia atlantica (assembly GCA_035578135.1). Lineage (NCBI taxonomy): Eukaryota > Metazoa > Arthropoda > Insecta > Hemiptera > Cicadellidae > Flexamia > Flexamia atlantica. Next base: position 42,695,986 of record JAQJVK010000001.1, on the reverse strand, counting down.
GATTTGTATTACAGAAACACTGAGGTTTGACTGAACTCAAAAAATTCTTTTATGCTATAAAATCTTTGTGAAATTAAAAACTGCTTTAGGTCACTCTTGAATTTATTTAAATGGTCTATTGTTCTAATTTTAACAGGAAGTGATTGATAAATTTTTCTGCCAATGTAGCTGGGCTTCTGTTCTCAAAGACAATTTATGCTGCTCTACAAAAGTGTTCTTAAATCTAGTATTGATGGTTATGTGAATTGTTAATAAAAACTGGCAAATTATCTTTAACATGAATGGCTATTTCATAAATGAAGAGTAGAAGAGACATGGTCAGACATGGTGTCGTTAAAATTCCAAATTCTTTGACGAATTCTTTGCAGTGAGTTTGCACTGAGCAGCTCGGTGTGAGTTTGATAAGGCAGTCTGAGCATAGCTTTCAGTGCCTTTTTTGCCAAGTGAAAATTTCCCTCATGATTCATGATCTTCTCTAAGGCTCCCCACAGGACCACCAAGTAGGAGATGTGCGACTCGAGCAAGCAGTGGTAAACGCTTTTTAATAGGCTAAGTCATTTAAGTTACTTAGGCCTCGCAAAACTAAAATTCCTTTTGCCAATTTGTTCTTCATTTTGTCCAACTCCTCGCTCCAGTCAAGGCCACCGTCCAAACTCACCCCTAGGAAAACTTGTGATTGATCACGACCCAATTAATTCTGAGTCACCCAACTATAAGATTGGTATCTTATTTTTTAATTGTTACTGCCTTTGTCTTGTTTGGAAAATCAAATATTTGGTTTTGTCTGGATTTAATTTCAGTTTGTTTTGTTCGAAAGATTGGGAGAGGTTGTTGATCTTGACAAAAGAATCGATTTCTAGGATAACACAGTCTTTGTTTTTGGTGACCAGTGTCGTGTCATAGGCAAAAATGAAAAGATTTTCAGTTGGTATGACACCAGTGATATCGTTAATGTATATCAAGAAGGCCGCAGGATAGAACCTTGGGGAACCCCTCTCTCAACCAATTTTGGATTTGATTTCACGCTTTGAATTTTGAATTTGGTTTCATGTGTGATTTCCGTGATTTGTTCTCTATTTGTGAGGTATGATATTTTAACCAATTCAGTGCTGGGCCTTTGACTCTCAGACAAGGCAATTTTCCCAACAGGATTTTTGGATCAACACAGTCGAAGGCTTTTGACAGATCGACAAAGCAGCTAACACTGTCTCACCGCCCTCGGTTGCATCAATACAGTAATTTTGGAAATCAATAAAAGCCAATTTGGTGGATCTTTCTTTCCGAAAGCCGTACACTGTCTATCACAGAGGAGATGGTTTTTCTCTATATATCCAGCAAGCTGATCGGCCACCGCTTTTTCAAGAAATTTTGAAAAGACTGGAAGGAGTGCGATTGGACGGTAGTTGCACATCTCCCCCTCGTCTCTCTTTTTGTAAATGGGTCTCACTCTGGCGACCTTGCAGCCATCAGGGAAGATTCCCTCTCTGATCGAGTTGTTTATTATATACAGCATTGGTTTCATTATTTCATTTTTGCAGAATTTAAAGACTTTGAGACAGATGTTGTCCACGCCACAAGATGTTTTTGATGGGAAGTGTCTGAATATTTTTGACAGTTGATTTCCATCTATTTCTTTCAGTTTATCTAGTTCTGTATTATGTTCTGGTGTTGTTAACTGGCTTGTATGATTTCTGTTTAGTTCTTGGCTGCAGGTGTTATTAAATTAAAACACTGTCTTGATGTTAGTAGTTTTATTAAGAACAAAACATGAACATCATAAGCCATTGCTTCATTACAAAGTTACAAAGTGAGAGAGAGGGACCAACAGGAAGTCATACAAAAAACATAGAGGGCATACTGCCACTATTGACAAACCAAATAGACTAACTTGTAGCCTATGCATATATAACATCTCCCTTTCCTTGAAAAAATTTAAATATTCACCTCAATGACCTTACTTTCACTAACTACTGATAGCGATTAGGTGGTACAATAGATCTCCCGCTTTTTGTACGATAAACCTCACCAGGCCTAGGCATAGGCTTATGTCTTACATTTACCGGTTGATTAACAGCACGAATGTTTCTAGGTATAGGATCTGCCTGATCATTTACATTGAGTCCATTGGCATTTTCATTACAAGGATTTGCAATGGTGTTTGAGTCCGTAGAAATCTTTCCTTGAAGCTCTTCAGCTTGGTGTTTCCCAATCTCAGTAGCACGGCACACTTTGAGAGTTTTTTCAAGGCTCAAGTCGGTTTCACGAAGCATCCTCTCCTGAAGATTCTTGTCTTCCACTCCAAGTATTATTCTGTCACGTAAGAGACTGTCCGCTTGATCCCCAAACTCACATGATTTTATTAACTTCTTGAGGTCAGTTACAAAGTTCTCAAAGGGTTCACCTCTATGTTGGTTCCTGGAGTTAAATTTGAATCTCTCCACAACAACACTGGACTTAGGACATGAATATTCTTCAAAGGCTTTTAGTACAGCTTCATAATCATTCCTTTCTTCATCCTTCAAGTTGAAAGTATTAAAGAGATCCACTGCCTCTTCCGCTATTACATTTAGCAGGATTGCAGTTTTAATTTCAGAGTCCTTTTTGTCATGGCCAGATGCCTTCATGTATGTGTTAAATGATTGCTTGAACCTCTTGAAATTTTCACTTAAATTTCCATTTAAGGAAAGAGGGCTTGGAGTCTTAAATTCCATCTTCACTATAATATTGGGTTAACCACACCACATTTTCTTAAGTTTTGAGGTTGTTACACACTGTTCAACTTTGTCCTTGACAATCACTTTCATTATGTCCATTGTTCACTTTCCACACAAACTGTTCGCAGCGCCATGTTTTTAGTTCTTGGCTGCAGATGTTAGTAAATATTAAAACACTGTCTTGATGTTAGTGGATTTAACAAATCATGAACATCATAAGCCATTGCTTCATTACAAAGTTACAAAGTGAGAGAGAGAGAGAGACTAACAGGAAGTCATACAAAAAACATAGAGGGCATACTGCCATTATTGAAAAACCAAATAGACCAACTTATAGCCTATGCATATATAACAATTTCAATGGTTTAGGTTCTGGTCTATTTTATTTGCTATTTCTGCGAAGTAGTTGTTTAGGCTCTCACTGGCTATTAAAGGATTCTTTACTTGTTCACCATCTATATTTAGAATTATATTTTCCTCTTTTTTCTTTGCTCCTCTGTGTTGATTGATTATGGCCCAAGATTTTTTGCTTTGCTTTTTTTATCAGTTTCGACTTCCAGTAACAGGTCCTATTATTAATGTTCGCCAAAGAACCACAACACAATATTATTTACACGACTGACCATAAACCGTATCACAACATTTAACAGGAGACAATAATCAGAGAGAAAATTCTTAAAAAGGTTTTAAAATATAATACGGAATTAAAACCCTTTAAAATTTTCCAGTCGAATATAACTGCTTGCTTTAAGTCAGATATAATTTTATTGAAACACTTATTTTTCACTAAATTTTTCAATTATATTAAAAACTAGTGGCTTGTAGGAGCAAAAGCCCCTAAACATAAAATACAAATGACGGATATTTAATGTTTCCTTCACACTCACAGCTCGGTAACAGCTTGGCGGAATTAAACGTTTGAAGTGAAATGTTAAAGATGATTTGACATTTGCTAGTACGTATCAGAATTTTAAGAAAGGGCGTTACTTCAGTATTGTAAAGGGCTCAATTTTTTGGAACAGTGGCGCCATCCGTCGTTCTCAAAACAAACTTAGTCCACTTTGTTTACAATTAAACACATGGACATAGTTTGAAGAAATTCTCAAGGTTAACCGCAGACTGCAGCACTTAATTTATTTCCTGAAGAATAAGCAAATAAATAAGGATAAAATCAGAAAATGATCTCCCGTTGACGACTCCACGCTCCACCTTGGAGACTTTGGCTCCACTTCATAAGGAAGTTAGGTTTGGAGACCACGAGTTTAGTAAATAGTTAATACTGAGGGTTTTACACTGTGTTTCACACTTTTTATGGTTGCCCGTGAATAAATACTGCTTTGTCTTGGTAGATTCAAGATTAAATATAGTCTTGATTGGCCAAATTTAAAGGTGATCCTTTTTGGTAGGATCAAATTTGAAGTTGATGTTACACTCAATGCCCTTTAGTGCAGCACAATGTTGTTCCTCAGTCAAAACTATGACCACATAAAACTGGTAGAGCTGGGCCTTAAAAATGATGAATGAGTTCTTCTCTGCACCAATAGCCTGCGCTTATTCGATTGTGTAAATGTTACAAATCACTTGGCTTTAAATCAGCATCAGCTCCTACTACATGATAGAATGTAAAAGTAACTGTCGTATTTAATTTTTATTCCTTTAAATCCCTAAATCATAAAAACGGAAAATTTAAAAGTAAAAAAACAGTCATGTGTTATAATACATTCAACCTATTTTCCTGGATTTTAAATAAACCGTATAGATGAACATCTAGCATGTGGTTTCAAATCAAGTATAAGCAACACATGTTTTAATGTAAACAAAGCAGACGTTTTTATTTATTTATTTTTTTTATTAATTTATTTCCGGATCAATACAAAGTAAGTATTATGCACAGAATGTATAACATTAACTGTATAGCATGTGAAACATTATTGGGCTCGCTCTCTTGGAGACACCCAGGAACTAATGTTCAACCAAAGTCTAATCTATTTCGTTCATTATGTCTTGCAGAACTCTCGCCTTCAAACGCCTATTCACTGTTGGATCACAAATATTGAAAAATTGTGCACCGGGGACAATACCAATATTGTTAAGGAACTTGGTTGCACTTTTTTTACAAATTCTTCAACTGAGTCCACACCAAATTCTTGATGAATTTGTCTGTTCCGGACAAACCAGGGCGAGTTGACACATAGCCTAAGAATTTTATTTTGAAATACTTGAATTTTGTTAAGTTAAGTTTTTGAAATTGATAATCCCCAGATAGGGCAGGCATACATTACCAAAGGTCTTAAAATAGTTTTATAAAATAAAATTCCATGTTTAGGTTTGAGTGAAGACTTTCTGTTTAACAAGGGAAAAAGAATTGATAGCCGAGAATAGCCTTGTGCCAATTTTGAATTAACATGTAGATTCCAATCTAACTTTTGGTCGAGATGAATTCCCAGGTATTTTATGGACTGGTCAGAAGGATTCCATTCTATTCTCGTATCACCTATTGTGATATTAGGAGGGATTTGTGGTCTTCTTAAAGTGAATATCTTAGCTTCACATTATGAGGCGTTTAACCGAAACCTCCACTTGTTGAACCATTCAACCAATGTGTCAATGGAATGTTGAAGATTTTGTTGAGCTATATGAATGTCAGAATTTTGAGTTATTACCGCAGTATCATCTGCGTACAAAGCAAGTGAAGCGTACGGTGGAATAGGGATGTCTGTTGTAAATATATTAAAAAGCAAGGGCCCTAATATTGAGCCTTGGGGAGCTCCGGCCAAGACATTGCGAGTAGTTGAATAAGAATAATTTAGTTTTACACGAAATCTTCTATTTAGTAGGAATGATTTTATCAGATTTTGTAAGTAAAGAGGAACCCCTAATGATTTAATCTTAAATAACAAACCCTTGTGCCAGACTTTATCAAATGCTCGTGCGACGTCAAGAAAAACTGCTAGGCCTAATGAGTGCTCTTTTTTCTCAAAACCGTTATTGATAACTTCGACAATCCGCTGAACTTGATGAGTCGTGGAGTGCTTTGGACGACAGCCAAATTGATGAGGGATGATAGCATTATTTTCCTCTATGAAATGAATAATTAATAATGAATAATGAATAATGAATAATGATTTATTTCCAACATATAAAAATACATAAAAAACAAAATAATGCCCTTGGACAACTGGTCACCTTGTCCAGTATGTGTGACCAGGATTAAAACAATTATTTATAAAATTAAATTAATTGAATTGATGAGTCCAACTCCACGTAAAATTATCACTTCCGCTCCTGCAGCAACACAAAAACAGAGAGCTTATCTAAAGGCAAAAGTAAGATTACATAGTCTGATAACACAAATAGGAATTGTCTTACTAAGTAACTTATAATAACTTAAACTTAAATTGATCTGAGGTACGTAACGTCACTAACACTAAACAACCATACCTTGACTTCTTTACAAAAACTTTTAAAACAATAACAAGATCTTAAATTTAATGGTATTTTATTAAAAAATGTAGGTCCCAAAAAGAGGAAAGAGTTCCTAAAGTGAGCCTTCTTTACTTTGGGGGTTCGAAATTTTCTAAAATTAGATTTTCTTATCGAATGAAATAAATTGTTAGTTCCCAAATTACCACTTCGTTCAAAAAAAATTCTTAAAACTTTATAAATAAATAAATGTTGCACTGGTAAGACAGACAAATTTTTATATAAAGGAAAAGAACTTTCTCTTTTGTTTTGTTTTAAAATTACCCTCATAAAATGATTTTGAGTTGTTCTAATCCTCTCGACGAAAGTTTTATTTGCGCCACCCCAACACGTTATGGCATACTGAATCCTTGAATTAACTAAAGCGAAATATAAACTTCGTAGTAGATTTAAGTCACAGAAATTTCTTAAAAAATAAAATTTTCGAATGGAGTTTTTCAAAACTGAATGCAATGAATTAATATGAGGTTTCCAATTTAATTTTTCGTCCAAAAACTACCCTAAATATTTGAAAACTTTAACTTTTTCAACAACTTCGCATTTTAAATATCTCTTCTGGATTACTTTTTCCAATAGCTTTGAGATAGAGGACAGCAAACTAATGGGTCTGTACAAGGCCACACTGGTCTGTAGCTAGAAGGAAAATACTTTGGTTTGTTCGGTTTATGTATTACCATAATTTCTGCTACTTTCCATGCAGTTGGAAAGTAACCATGAGAGATGCAGGCGTTGAAGATGGAAGCTAGGATCGCAAGGCTTTTACGGGTAAGATTCTTTAGAACCACCTGTTTTATTTGTACATATGTTTTTAAAAAGTTGCTTTTGTTTATGCACTAGAGGTGTTCCTTTTTGGTTTCTAAAAACATTTCAAATCGTTGTTTTTCAACCCGACTTTTCTTTTTCTCTACCCCGAAATAAAAAGAGGGTGTAATGTTACAAAATATTACCCAATACTAACCGACTATGTCTTACTAAATAACTTATCCGTGAATTCTGGAGCACAGGTGACAATATTAAAATAATAAAAATAAGAAAAATAAAACAGACAGGCCCAGTGTTGGTCCCTGTTCGGGCGCCAAAATGTAAGGTTCTTTTACCCTTATTAGACTTTTTTAAGGGGCGTCTACCCAGGTTTCAAAAATAAACGGTTTTCTCACGGAGACTGAAAATTTATTAAACAAGAAAAGTTCACACTGGATTAACTCACTAAGGTTCACACTCTTACTAGTGTCTATCACCACCCACTATTGCGGCTAGGTCTTCATTAACACGGGTTATTCACTGGTGTCCGAAGACTCTTAGTTCGGTGTGGGGGTCGGGCGATCTCCTGGGCCGAAGCTGATCACAGGAGGTCACGGTGATGGTGTGGACTGGCGTCGACGGCGCGGCTCCCCGGCTGCTGACGGGGAATACGGACGGATGATCCACTGGATCTAACGGATGAGCTAGCTCGGACGGATACGGAGGTGGACCAACTTGGTTCACCGGCTGGTTTTAACTGATTCTGCTGAAACATCGGAACCCACTATTAAACCCAAGCACAAGAGAGTGGGGATGATTAGTGGGATTACTGCCAAGGGATTGCGCCACTTGGCAGTTACGGACAGGAAAACGGAATTCAGAAATCTGGGTACATCGGACCACTGGGATAGCCTGAACGGACAGACTGCCGAGGGCTCAGCTCGCCTCTGCGACGGTACGGGGGGACGGGCCAGTCACCGAGGGCGCAACGTGCCTCTGCGGTGGCTCAGGACGGACTGTCCAACGAGGGCTCAACTCGCCTCCGCGATGGTACGGAGGACGGGGCCAGTCACCGAGGGCGCACCATGCTTCTGCGGTGGCTGGGGACAAACTGACCGCCGAGGGCGCAACTTGCCTCTGCGGTGGTCAGGGAAGGGATACGGGACCCGGTCACCGAGGGCGCAACGTGCCTCTGCGGTGGCCGGAGACAGACTGACCGCCGAGGGTGCAAATTGCCACTGCGGTGGTCAGGGAAGGGGGAACGGGATCCGGTCACCGAGGGCGCAGCTTGCCTCTGCGGTGGCCGGGGACAGACTGACCGCCGAGGGCGCAACATGCGCAGAGGCAGACCGCAGGGTGGTCTGGGAAGGGGTACGGGACCCGGTCACCGAGGGCGCAGCTTGCCTCTGCGGTGGCCGGGGACGGACTGACCGCCGAGGGCGCAACGTGCCACTGCGGTGGTCAGGGATGGGGAACGGAACCCGGTCACCGAGGGCGCAGCTTGCCTCTGCGGTGGCCGGGGACGGACTGACCGCCGAGGGCGCAACATGCCTCTGCGGTGGTCAGGGAAGGGGAACGGGACCCGGTCACCGAGGGCGCAGCTTGCCTCTGCGGTGGCCGGGGACGGACTGACCGCCGAGGGCGCAACGTGCCACTGCGCTGGTCAGGGATGGGGAACGGAACCCGGTCACCGAGGGCGCAGCTTGCCTCTGCGGTGGCCGGGGACGGACTGACCGCCGAGGGCGCAACATGCCTCTGCGGTGGTCAGGGAAGGGGAACGGGACGCGGTCACCGAGGGCGCAGCTTGCCTCTGCGGTGGCCGGGGACGGACTGACCGCCGAGGGCGCAACGTGCCACTGCGGTGGTCAGGGAGGGGATACGGGACCCGGTCACCGAGGGCGCAGCTTGCCTCTGCGGTGGTCGGGGAGGGGATACGGGACCCGGTCACCGAGGGCGCAGCTTGCCTCTGCGGTGGCCGGGGACAGACTGACCGCCGAGGGCGCAACTTGCCACTGCGGTGGTCAGGGAAGGGGAACGTGACCCGGTCACCGAGGGCGCAGCTTGCCTCTGCGGTGGCCGGGGACAGACTGACCGCCGAGGGCGCAGCGTGCCTCTGCGGTGGTCAGGTAGGGGAGGGGAGGTTGCCGCCGGCTCAACGCGCCGTGGCGGCGGGATGGGCCGCTGTGGCCCGACTGACGGCGTCGCCCCTTTTCGCTTCCCACTGCCGGCGGCGGGGGTGGGGAGCTTCGGTGGGCGGAGCGTAGTCGTGGCGCTACTAGCGGCCCCCGTCGGAACCCTGCAGTTCACTTCGTTGCCATATACTTGTCTAGGTTTTATTTATTAATTAGGCATTATTTTGCCGTTTCCTATGGCTGTATAGTATTAAAATAAATACCATAATATTTATAAAAGTGAGTTTAACTGCGTATTCAGTAATACTTGTTTTAAATAATTTGTCTATAGCCCAGCATATATTTTAATATTGACATGTATGCTCCAGAATTCATGGATAAGTTATTTAGTATTAGGCAATATTTTGTAACATTACACGACATTCGGTATAAGGTCAGGTCCTGGGGTCTTCTTAATTGGGAGGCTTTTTATCAAGCCATAAATTTCTGATGGGGGAGATAATTTTATAGGGAGTTCAACCGTCTGTGTCACATTTTGAATTGAGGATTCGACAAGATCTGCAGTCTCTTGGTCAATTACTTCATTTGGCGAAAAAGCTTTTTCAAAGAAGTCTGCCAAACTATCACACTTTTCTGAATCACTTTGGAAGTACCGACCATCTTGTTGGAGGGGAGGAATTACTGTCGGCTGACGCAGAACACGTTTGGTAGCCTGCCATAGGCTAGAGTCATTTGGATTAATGTTGTGTACATACAATTTATACGAATTAATTTTGAAGTTATCCAGTTCGAATTTAACTCGCTGAATGAGTTGAATTAATCTTCGACGCATCCAAGGCTGTCTATACCTATGCCACTGCCTCCTAGTTTTATGTTTTTCCTTGATAAGATTTAGAATCCTTAAAGGAGGGTGCAAAAAGGAATTTGAACCTCGGGGGAATGGCTTGGCTACGGCACTCCTTGTGGCATTCTGAAGGCAATCTGTAAAATGTGTTATAGCCGAATCAATATGAGCCTCCGAAGAAAGATTACGAGGAAATTTTAGAGATTCATCTAGTTTTGATCGAAACATGGCCCAGTCAACATGACCAGTAATCAGTTTGTTATGTGGTGGAGAGAACTGAGGTTCAAGGAAGAAACTTAAAATAACAGATAGAAGGTCAGAATCAAGCTCCGGTAATACTTGCTGGAATATGGGTGCATTAAATTGTGAGTGTAAGACAATGTCTAATACATCGGGCTGACAATTTATTTGCCAAGGATGGAACGTGGCCTCTTCCGGAGATGAAATGTTTATGTTGAAATCTGGCATAATTCGAAGCAGACGTTCACCATTGGGGTTAGATGACCTGCAGCCCCAAAATATGTGTTTGCAATTAAGATCACCAACTAGAAAAGTCGGAGTATTTAGTGAAAACAGATTATGCAGGTCGTTTACTTGAAGTCGCCTGTTTGGAGATTTATAAACTGAAATAATAGTTAAATTTTCACTATTACACAAATTTAGCTTAACGGAGACAGCTTCAATGTTTAACAATCCAGGTAAGAACAAAGAATGGTGGTTGATTGATCTATTTACAAAAATTGCAACTCCGCCCGAAGCAATTGGGACCAGCCTATCCTCCCTATATACAGCATAACCAGGTACTTGAAAAGACTCAGAATTAATGAAATGAGTTTCAGTTACACAAGCTATATCTACATTGTGCCGGGCTAAAAACGATGAAAACGTTGATTTTTAGCTACTTGTGAAGTGATTTTAAACCATTAGCATTCCAGTTGAGGATTTTTAAGTTTCGAAGCGTTAAACGATTATGATGAGGCATGCGCCAGGATTGAGGACAGGAAATTAGAAAGGAATTCCTTTATAACTGGGATGACCGACTTGACTAACTTCATAATTAGCCCGTCAAGGTCAAGTGGTAAGCTTTGACTGGATGGAACAGGTTCAGGAGGAGATACTCGGTGAGGAACCGCAGGTGATTGATTTTGTACATTACCTTTGGTAACAGCAGCATAGCTTCCTCTGTGTGGACCTGTGGACGTGGAAGGAGTATCTGAAGAAATCTTTGGTTGGGTAATCACAGGATCACTGACTATATTGACAGGTCTTCTTTCATGTACATTTTTATTATGGGTTAATTGCTGCCCCTTATTCTTCAGATTTTGGTAGTGTTTGCATCCTTTGTTATTAGCGGTGTGTTTTTCTCCACAGTTAACACACGTAGGTTCGGCGGATTTTGCTAGAGGGCAATCAGAATACAGGTATTGACCCGTACACCGGACACATCTCGGATCTAGTCAGCAAAAGGTCTTCGTGTGACCAAAGCGCTGGCATCTCAAACATTGTGGAATGACTTTACTTTTGCGTTTCGCTTCAAATTGAACAATTGGATGATAGAGTTTTCGAGCTTAAAAATTTCAAGCCCTTTCTCATTGTTTTCCAACAAAACCGAACATAGGGGAATGAAAGATTTATTTTTGTTTAACAATCGTACAACTTTTATAACAGGAAACCCTGAATCTAGTAATTCTGTCTTGATTTCCTCTTCAGTCAGAGAAAGAGGAACATTTCTAAGGATTGCTTCTAGCTTCTTATCCTGAGGCGTTTGGAAAGTGTGGTATTTTATGTTAGAGTCGTCATAGAAACGCGTTAGGTTCCGAAAGTCTGCAACGTCTTCAAGATTAACTTTAAGAGAGGAACCTCTAAGGGCAGTGATGAAGTCATGTTTAACTACTTGCTTGATATCAGCGACTATTGCTTGGTGGTTGTTGACATCATGTAAAAATATTGGAGGAAGCCTGATTTTTTAACTAGGACTCTTGGGCGAATCAGCGTGCATGTCTTCAGAATTCATTGCATGGTAATGATCTGAAAGACTGTCAAATTTATTTTCCAAGGTCAATTGAGAAGGATTGAGAACATAGCGGTTGTGTTGAGATAAATCAGACGAATGCACTCTGGCAACTTTGCGCCTATGAGGGAACTCAAATGGAAAATCATCTTCGTTTTCACTCGATCTTTGACATTCTAATAGCCTTGATGTATTAGGATTGGATATCTTCGAATTCAAAGACTCTTCATCATCAGGGAGAGGAGTGTTCAAGACAGGAGACATGTCCAAGGTTGAACTATGTCCCAGAGGGAACAAACTGTTTAGGCCTATTTGGTTTGCAGTCATAGAGGAAGGAGTTGACACTTTAAGGTTATGTTTTTGTTTACAAAACTTTAAACGTACATTACGGTTTTTAGAGGAACGAATTTTGGAAGTATACTAAATTAACACAATCTTGAAACAACAAAAATTAAAAAATATAACTAGAAAACACTTACAAAAACTTTTTTACGCACGAAAAAATAGTTTCTTTCACTCAGCTGATGACGTTTTTAGATTACAATGATTTTTAAATGGCAGGTATTCAATGTTGTATCTTATTTACTGATCAACTTTAAGAAATTTCTGTATTTTTCCCGAGTCCCTGGCATCAAGACCTTCTATTTGAGCTGGCTCAAATATCCTTCCATTATGAGCTTCCATTATCCTGCGACTTGCCAAACTCCTATAATTTCTCGCCTACATATATATTTATTCGATCATTTGGTATTAAATCGGCATCGTTATAATGTACACGAAACAAACGCACTTAACTCTTTATAATTTGAAATTATAAATGCATACTCAAAGCCGTGGTTATAAGTCTGAAAATCTTAAAGTTAAAATAATCATTTGTTATAGTACATCGGACATAGTTAGCTGCCTTTTGAAAAAAAACCAGATGTCAACATCTAGCATATATGTCTTTGAATCAAGCATCAGCACCACATGTTTTAATGTAAACAAAGCAGACGTTTTTGTATCCCAATGCTTTTTAAATGGCAGATAGTTTACGTTATTTCTCGATTTCTGGTGAATTTCAAGCAATATCAGTATTTTTCCCGCCATCACGGAATAGAGACCTTTAATTTGAGCCCTCTCCATCTTTCTACGACTTGCCAGACGCCCAAAATTTTGACGAAAAGAATCGCCTTACGAAATTAAATATATGATGCTTTTTAAATGGCAGATAGTTTACGTTATTTCTCGATTTCTGGTGAATTTCAAGCAATATCAGTATTTTTCCCGCCATCACGGAATAGAGACCTTTAATTTGAGCCCTCTCCCATCTTTCTACGACTTGCCAGACGCCCACAATTTTGACGCAAAGAATCGCCTTACGAAATTAAATATATGATGATAACCTGCAACTGCAACAACTAGTGATTCAAATCGGGACACATGCCAGATTTATCATAGCTGTGAATTGAGAATACTATTTCAATCAATAGACCTACTAAGTACTAGTAATGTAAACATAATATAAACTATTTTTCACTATCGACCAGTGCCTAGGCCTAGTCGATTTGTTTCGAAGATTGACTACAAGACTGCATTTAACATCAGCTAGTACAGTCATTTAAGTCAAAAGTACAAAAACCTTTAAATATACATACATCATTCTACTTTCACCACTTCTACAAAAGAATGAATAATCCCTAAATATGACGATCGGCAAGAACGACATGCTTGGAAAGCCGTTCATTATTAAAGAGCTTAATCAGAAGAATGGGAGTCGTTCGTTCTTGGCGACGACTCAAAATCCTGACCTTTTTTACTGCAGCGAAGGGGACGCTTCCACGATTCTTCCCATTGTTTAGTCAGGTCCGTTCATAGAGTAATAATGGTCTACTCTGACACTTATATTGAGCTAAGTGGAAAAGGGGTTAGATAGGAATAGAGTAGGTAGATGTCGTTGAACAAACACAACCTTCTTTTTCACAGAGTCAGCCAATCAGAACAACAATAAAGATCTGCCAACTTCCTATTCTGCTTCCCCTGATTTCATGTAAAAACACAACAAAGCAACAAGTTGTTATGATTTTAGTTGAGTGATTGGAAAAATGCCGAATGATAAAATCAATTTTTCACTCTGTAACCAAGTTTTCGTTTTCCGCACCAAGTTGTTCGTTTTCCCTAAAGATAATTAAAGGTAGGCCTAGATTTGTTTTTAAATTAGTTTAGTTTGAAATGTTTTCTGAGGCCTTACGTTTTGTGTTACTGAGAAAACTAATTAAGCTATACTGTGTCCAACAATACAAAATTGTCGTGACGTTTCGTTGGTGCCTCAAAATATTTAATTACAGACTAATAACTAAATTTAACTACAGAGATAAAATATGGCCTGCTCTGACCCATCAATGAATTTGGTAAATGATGACATGTGGGATTTTTGTTTTAAATGCAGCTAACTATTCACGTTCAATGTACTATAACAAAAAATATTTTAATTTTAAGATTTTTTTATTTTATAATAATTAATGGTTTGAGTTTTTTCATAATTTAAAATTATAAAAAGTTAAGTACGTTTGTTTAGTTTATGTTATAACGATGCAGATTTAATACCAATTGATCTATATAACTACGTAAGGGAAATTTTTGCGCCGAAATTGTGGGCGTTTGGAAGGTCGCAGGATTTAATTATTTTATTTACAGTATTTAATTTATATCCTCTTCTTCGCGTCCTTGTAGAAAAGGTGCTGGAGGCGTCAATTGGTCCTGCCATCTGCGACGGGTCCACGTTAGGGTAGGTTGGGTTAGGCCAAGGTAATCGAGGGTTAGGTTTGGCTAAGCTAGGTTAAGTAGTAGGCTATTTAGATTATTTGGATCCGGGTAATTGAAAAAATAATCAAGTTTATAGAAATACGCATTTATCAAATATATTTTCAAGGCTTTTTTAAATTTATCTAAAAAAGCTATTTATTTAAAAAATATTGGATGATGGGAGGGTCTGAAATTGAAGGTCTCCATCCCAGGGACTCGGGGAAAATACTAAAATTGCTTTAAGCTTACTATAAAATGAGAAATAACGTAAAATAGCTGTCATTTAAAAACCATTGGGATTTAAAAAGGTCTGCTTTGTTTACGTAAAACCAAATGCTAGATATAATCATAATTTGGTGGATCCAAAAGCCTATTTTCTAAGAAGGTATTTTGTACTATAGTAAAGAAGGATTATGCTTAGGGGCTATTAGCCCCTTCAAGCCTCTAGTAATAATAAATTTCACAAATGAAGATAAATTTTCTAAGCATCTAAATTTTGAAGTACAAACTGAAGTTTGAGGTGGATTGAGTTGAATAATATCACGTTTTTTTCTGACATGAACCTTGTCCTCATGAAATAAACTTGTTCTTTGTATATCTTTGAGAACTTGCTTATCTTTATTTCATAAATTGTATTTGTGAACCTTAAGAAACATTAAACTGATGATTTAAATTTAGTAAATCTAAATAAATAATAAAATCGCCTTTATGTAAATACATGTTGTTGTTTTTATATTATTTATTTCTAATTAACCTAAAACACAGCTGTTTACCTGTTTGGGATTTTTAGATGGGGATAATACTCAATGAGCAATCTGTACTTAATTGTATTATTTCTGTTCTATTCTACTGTACTGGCAACGTGCTGTATTATAAAAGTTTTAAGTGGCTTTGTCATGAACAGCTGGATGATTCTTTTGTTTACTTTTTCGTTGTTATTGGCAACTCATATGACCCCATGTTAAAAATAATCAACTTAAAAATATTATAAAATTGCGTTTCTACAGCAAATTCAACCGCGTAGGTGAACTTAAAAATAAAAACTACTCATACATGCAAAATTTTATCAAAATAGAGCCGTTTTCGAGATAGGATTTATATATTTATATACATACAAGAATTGCTCATTTAAAGTAATAGGATTATAATATAAATAAAATTTTATCGAAGAGGCATGCGAAATATAAGTTAATTATTCATGCCAATTAAAACCAGTCAGACAATTCCTTTGAGGGAGGTAAAATTTGTATTATGTTTATTTTTAACATAGATAAGATAAAGGGTACTTAGATTTTCTGGAAATACTGAATGTAATACTTTTTATACTTCATACTTTTATACTTTTCTTGAAATGGTGACCTACCCAGGTTGGTATTTTAAACCAAGAGGAGAATTTAATAACTTAAAACACAGTAGCCAATTGTACCCCTTTATAACATTGTCCATTTTTAAATAATTTATTTTTGTTCTTTCCTTTAAATTATTTCTCAATAAGTCGATATGAGATACAGTGTGTATATAAAATAAAGGTAAACTTACTAGTGTATGTGAATAATCAATGGTTTTACCGTACTCATATGAAAATCCCACACTCACCTGGCAGCTCACGCGGGAACTATCAAGCTCGCACGGTAAAACGGTACTTAGACCTACCGAGCTAGTAACGAAACACTATTACATGCAAGTAGTGTACTTTTTTGTACGTGCAAGTTTACATTTGTATGTCAAGTTTCATAACAAAAAGTAGGAAAGTTCACTCAATAACCTTCAATCATATACTGAAGCTTTGTATACATCTGCAAGTAGAATGTACATTAGACTCATCCCTCTTATCCGGACACCTCGGGAACGAGACCCTTCTGGATAACAGGTTTTCCGGAACCCGACGTTTCCTAACACATGTGAAGTCCCCCAGACCATGGGCAGATTTCTGGGGTTGCCAGTGGGTGCCCGGCACCCCCGGATTTATTGAGGCTTTTCGGCAGGGAAGCAGGGGGGAAATTATTTTTAACATAACATTGAACAAAGCATTACATAAATTACAAAATTGTTGTTAAATGAAATAAATAGCTATTTAAAATGGAATTTTGATATGAGTTTAAAGTTTTGGCATTGAAGTGAGCTGGCACCCCCAAACATGATTACCTAAATCCGCCCATGCCCCGGACCTCAATCAACTATTTAATAAATCCTGATACATCGTTATGAATTATCATTATGTGTGGACAGACTGGTAGACTAGTCGGACATAATTAAATACCTCATCAGCATCAAATATTGGTCCTTAAAAGCTGAATTTTGTCATTAATACTTTCTGAGAGAAATATATTGGGTTATCACGTCACTGATGATATCTGTGGCGTGGTTGCAGTGAAATAAAATACCCCCGTTGCAGCAGACCTGCATACTCAGCGAATTTCAAGTGCAAAACAACATATTTCGATCAAACATAGCGAGATTTGACATGTTTTTGTAAGCTCCAAAGAATAACATGGGGAATGAGTATGCAGGTTTGCTGCTACAGGTATATTAAAACTGGGTGGTTTTAATTCAATATTTATTAGATCTGAACTAGAAGAAGCCAATTGCCAAGTTTTATCAAGATCTGTTGAGAAATAAGCGAGATATAGAATTTTACTTATATCCCATAAGGTTAACATTGGGACAACGTACTGTGTTTACCACTTTCAATATCTCGGTAACCAATGGACATAGAGCTATTATTCAAAATACTAAATTGTTTGGTTTTTGGGCTGAATTCAATGCTGCCAATAAAAATTTTATTTTTATATGTAAAAATCTCAAAAAACCATTTTTGGGGGGGTTTACCCCCCTTAACCCCCCTTTCCGGTGGTTCGATCGGGCTGGTTTACGAACTCGTCCGAATAATTACTACTTTACACGTCTTTGCCAAATTTCATTCCGATTGGACCATTTTTGCGCAAGTTATCGTGCTTAAAGACACACACACACATATATATATATATATATTGTTAAATAAAGATCACTTATAAGGGCTACTATTAAATAAATATTTAAAATTAACATGAGTACCCTTTTGTTAAAAAAAATATATATATATATATATATATATATATATATATATATATATATATATATATATATATATATATATATGAAAGTGAACGAATGGTGTTTTTGGCATCTGAGGACGTCAAAAAGAAAAGTTATGATGGTTTTAGGCTTAGGTCTTACCATGAGACCTACGGTAACAGCTTCTTCCCTATAGGGGAAATTCGCTAAAAAACAACAGGTAACCTGTGTATTATGGACACTAAGGTAATTAAAGAGTCAGAACATCCAAAAGTTTAACTAAGATAAAAAAAATTTAATAAATAGACCTATTTTAAAATACAGATGGTATAATTCATAGTGATAACATGGCAACAGCATACATTCCTCAGTGTTACAGGTCAAGAGCTTTGTGAAGTCTGTTTAAGCCTCGTGATGTCGTATTCTCTTCATGTTCACAAATGTACCTCTGACGTACACCACATTCAGCACCCTGAAATAAAAATTAGAGATACGTTAAGAAAGTGGTTTTTATTTACAAGAAAATTAAAATATTTTCACCATTAGATTTGATGCCTTGAAGCTAGCTAGTGCGGGGTGGTTTGTAAGCATAGACAGTCCCGTTTGATTCACATGTTAAAATTGTTACATGATTAACAATATATATTTAGTGGTAAAAAACGTCCTGTTGCCATTTTTTATCTCACCATGTTACCTCCGAAATCTAAAAGGGCGTATAACCTTATGATCGAGCCTAAAAATGGGGTGTATAGTCGAGGAAAGATACTAGAAATACTAGAACATTTTTATATTCTATAAAAATCGCTATAAGGGAAAGTTGTGCGTTTTTCTATCATATTTTATGTACTAAACAACATACTAAATGTTTACCTAAATATGACCACCGGAAATGATTGATTTTCAAAATGGCGCCCAATGGTGTCAGTAAGCCAGTAGAGCGGAGACCTAGTGGAGTTTGAAAATAAAAATAGACCCATGTCCTTTTCTGATATAGAGGCTCTATTCCTGCAAAATTTCAGCTCATTTGGTCCAGTATTTTTCAGGATGTGGAAAGACAGATATTCACACAAACATCCATACTTTCACATTTATAATATTTATTTATTTCTTTTTTTTTAAATAAAAGAGGGTGGCGGCCTCTTATTTAAAAAATATAAGTAGGATAAATGCCTTAGGCATAGGCAGTGTAAGTGAATTTCGTGTCGTAATACCACTGCCAATAATTGTAGGGGATAGGGGATAGGACCTTCACTTTGAACGGGTAAAAATTATTGTTCGCTGCCATCATGGATCTGCCACATTGGATGTGGTATATTTTTAAAAGTAAACATTGTATTGTGACCCATCATTACAAACTAGATTTTCACGCTGATCGCAATACCGATTTTAAAATCTTCATTCGTTTTCAAGGTATACCTAAACAAAAATTCAGCTGAATTATGTTCCTTCATTCAATTTAAAATGAATTTAACTTATTTTCAAATTTTATTGTATAGTTAAGGGCATTTATTTCTAATTATAAAATGAGACTTTAAATTTACGAAGACCTTAAATCAGGTACTCACACTATTATTAGTTTTAATTTGAACTATTGGTAACCAAAATCAGTTGCGCAAGAGACAAATTATTATTAAACCTTAAACTAAGCAGGAATAATTTTGTAAATAAATAAATTTTACATTAAACAGGGGTGCCCAGCCCCCCCAAGAGCAATGGCGCATGCCCCCCCAAACCAAGCCTAATGCCCCCCCCAAAGCATGACAACCACCCCCCACCCTTTAATTTTTAACATTAGTTAGTATGTCAGTTAAATCACACACTTTACATCCTCTCCTATCAAAGGGTATTATTGCGTTTTATTTACCAAACTCTTAAAACACAATTGACTACTAAGCATCAAGTAATAAAGTGATAAAGCATACAATAATAAAGCATACCAGCATTACGTAATAAAGTGATATGACTTCAATATATAAAACATATGTAATTATAAGTAAGTCTAGTTCCAATATAGCGTCAAAGCAGTGTTGTAATATATTTCGCAACAATGGCTGAAAATGAAAATGAGGTTTTGCAGGCTCGAGATCGTGTTTCAAGCATTCAAGCAAATAAATAATCAGCTGACTTTCGATTCTAGGGCCGAAAGTTTTTGGCCCTCTGGCGGAAAAAAGCTGGTTTCGGCTACCAAATAAAGTTAGTAAAACAGGCGATTACGTCGCGGCGTTGTGTGGCAAAAATCTTTTTCACCACACTACGACGAAATCACCTGTTTTACAAACGTCAAACGCGGGCCGAAACAGCTACAATTAATTTGGCGCGCCAAATAACCCAAATTATTTTCTCACCTTACATGGACATTGGATATTTGTAAAGCAAACCATAATTCAAAAATCCCCGGCTTTAGCCGTTTTTTATGTATTTAGGATGCCTACCGGGTAAATCCCCGCAGCTCAAGTCTAAAATCCCCGATTTTACTCGATTTTTCTTAATCCTCTCAATTAAGTCCCCAAACGGTCAGTAAAATACCCGCAAACCGGGCTAATACCCGGTTTCTGGTAACACTGCAACGAAATAACCAATAATACAGGACAACTATACCAAATACAATACCAACTTTCGTTCAAAAAATAAATATCTTGAATTCCATAAAATCCTTGTACCTCGTCAAAAATCCCCGATTTTACCAATTTTTTTGTTGAGTAAATTTCCTCAACCCAAGTCTTACATCCTCGGTTAAACCCATTTTAGCGAATTTCCCCTATAGGGAAGAAGCTATTACCGTAGGTCTCATGGTAAGACCTAAGCCCGAGACCATAATAACTTTTCGTTTTGGGGCCCCCAGAAGCAAAAAACACCATTCGTTCAAATTTCTAGATATATATATATCTATATATATATATGTGTGTCTGTAAGCACGATAGCGCTCGCAAAAATGGTCCGATCGGAATGAAATTTGGCACAGGCGTGTAAAGTAGTAATTATTCGGACGAGTTCGTGAACCAGCCCGATCGGACCACCGGAAGGGGGGGTAAAGGGGGGTAAACCCCCCCAAAAATGGGTTTTTCGAGTTTTTTATATAGAAAAATAAGATTTATCGAATTTTGGTTCGCACCATTGAAATCAGCTCGAAAAAACAAACAATTTAGTATCTTGAATCATTGCTCTATGTCCATTGGTTACCGAGATACTGAAAGTGGTAAACACAGTACGTTGTCCCAATGTTAACCTTATGGGGAATAAGTAAAATTCTATATCTCGCTTATTTCTCAACATATCTTAATGAAACTTGGTTTGTGGCTTCATATAGATGAGATCTAATGTATTTTAGTATAAAATCCCGGATATTACAGTTTTTATGGCAGCAAACCTGCATACTCATTCCCCATGTTATCCTTATGGGAAATAAAAAAATGCAATATCTTCCTTATTTTTTAACATATCTTTATAAAACTTGGTGTATGGCTTCTTCTAGTTCAGATCTACTGAACATTGAATTAAAACCACCCAGTTTTAAAATACCTGTTGCAGCAAACCTGCATACTCATTCCCCATGTTATTCTTATGGAGCTTAAAAAACGTGTCAAATCTCGCTATATTGGATTGAAATATGTGCTTTGCAATTGAAATTCGCTGAGTATGCAGGTCTGCTGCAACGGGGATATTTTTAATCACCGCCAAATCTCCGCACGGCCTCCAAAATACCCGAAAACCGGGTAAATACCAGGTTTTTGGCAACATTGCTAACGGATGTATCAGACTGGGGCCACAGACCGTGTCTGATACCATGGGCCTTTTATGGGCCCAATGTCAGACAGGGTTGCCAGTTGAGCCAACCGCCCTTCAAAATAATTTAACAATTAATTATAGATTACCGTGGAGATTCCGGGGATGGCGAAATTGAATACATGACGATGGCAATCCTGATGAAATGGTTGGATAAATAAACAATACTTTTTACTGTTGCGTATATGGTTATGGGCATTTATTTGTTTTTAATTTTCCCTTAATCGCTGGTTTAAAATTTCTCACAAAAAAACAAAATTCCGCCCGAAAAATCATGCCCCCCCAAAACTTTGATGGCGCAAATTGCGCCATGCCCCCCCTTCTGGGCACCCCTGAATAAAGGATCATAACTCATTGGAAATTAATCTGATTCCAATTTAAAATAGCCCGTATGAAGGCCAATTAATTGCTGTGTAATTTAAGACCAGAACGAATATGTAATAAATCTCATGAAAAACTGAGATATTTGATTTTTAACAAAAATAAATTAAAGAAAAATTCAATCTTTATATTTAATTATGAATGATAACTCGGTCTACCTCCAGTCTGATGCAAATTAACAGTTTCCCAAATTGATGCTGTTGACTGAGTTTTTTAAAACTAAAACATTCATGCTTTGATTAGACCCGGAGATATAACGGATATAATCCTAAGAGATATTTAAAGCTTGAAACTTCCATAAGGAATGTATGAGGAAGAATCTTTGTTTGGGATATCTTAGAGTTGAATAAAGATTTCCAAAAACGGATTTTGGCATTGCAATCTAGTGAAAATCTAGTGTGTAATGATGGGTCACAACACAATGAATATTTGGAAAAAAAATCAAATCCAATATGGCAGATCCAAGATGGCAGCAAAGAAACATTTATCCTGACAAAGTGATGTTAGTTATAGACATTTACCTGGTACTGATAGACCTTGGCATGTGGTGAGTATCCGAGTGAGAGGCATCGCCCTGTGCCCAGGACTGTGTCCTCAGGTCGAGTGGTCGGTCGTTTCGGTGTCACTGGCCTTCCACTGTTTGACCAAATCCACAACAATCCAGGGTTGAGGCCTCCTGTCCAGAATTCTACGCCTGTGAATATTATAATTAATCAATTAAATAAATTTACTAGACCACAAAGGAGTCTTGTGTTATGGAGATTGGAGATGTGTGCATTATAAAAGTGAACATACGTCAAATTTTCTACAGAGCAGTCTGGTTTTGTTGCATGACATCCCGTTGCTATCCAAAAATCTCTTGGGATGCCTATGTATTTGGTTCCTATTGTAAAAAACTTTTTATAAACTCTTATCAATTTAGAATAATTTTTAATTCTTTCGGTTTTTTCACAGTTACTGTTCCAATCCAAAAAGTAAGATTCAATTGATCTAAATTTGTACTTGACATGGTAAACTAACATAAAATTCTATGCCCAACTGATAAAGAAAAATGTCTTGGCAATTCCCTGTATATCAATCGTCCATTGCTTGTGTATGATTGGGAAATTCCACGGTACAGTATAAATGTTTTACAGATAAGTTAGTTATTCTTCCCATCCTATAGTAAGAAAAGCTATAGCATACTGTACTATCAAGTTATCAATTTGTACCAACAATATCGCTTAAGTAAATAACTCTCAGAGTCTAAAATACCCCAGTTGCAGCAGACCTGCATACTCAGCGAA
Organism: Flexamia atlantica; assembly: GCA_035578135.1. Classification (NCBI taxonomy): domain Eukaryota; kingdom Metazoa; phylum Arthropoda; class Insecta; order Hemiptera; family Cicadellidae; genus Flexamia; species Flexamia atlantica. The sequence goes on along the minus strand of JAQJVK010000001.1, from coordinate 42,672,773 downwards.
TTTCAATGGCAAAAAATATTTCCATCCAACATAGCGAGATATGACATGTTTTTGTAATCATAAGTACAACAAGGGGAATGAGAATGCAGGTTTGCTGCAACAGGTATGTTAAAACTGGGTGGCTTTAATTCAATATTTAGTAGACCTTAATTAGAAGAAACCATATACCAAGTTTTATCAAGATATGTAAAGAAATGATGAAGATTTAGCACCCACATTTCTTCCCAATAAGGATAACATGGGGAATGAGAATGCAGGTTTGCTGCAACAAAAACTAAAATTTCGGGGTTTTTAGACTAAAATACATTACATCTCATCTAGATGAAGCCACAAACCAAGTTGTATTAAGATATGTTGAGAAATAAGCGAGATATAGAATTTGACTTATTCCCCATAAGGTTAACATTAGGACAACGTACTGTGTTTACCACTATCAATATCTTGGTCACCAATGGATTTAAAGCAATAATTAAAAATGCTAAAGTTTGTTTTTTCGAGCTACATTCAATGGTGCTAACCAAAATTAGTTTACTTTTATTTTCTATGTAAAAAACCCAAAAACCCATTTCGGGGGCGTTTACCACCCCTTACCCCCCTTCCAGTGGTCCGATCGGGCTGGTTTTCGAACTCGTCCGAAAAATTACTACTTTACACGCCTGTGCCAAATTTCAATCCGATCGGACCATTTTTGTGAGCGCTATCGTGCTTACAGACACACTCACACACACACACACACACACACACACACACACACACACACACACACACACACACACACACACACACACACACACACAAATATATATTTATATATATAGGTATAAATATATATATATTTATTTATTTATATATAGGTATAAATATATAGATATATATCTAGAAATTTGAACGAATGGTGTTTTTTGCTTCTGGGGGTGCCAAAACGAAAAGTTATCATGGTTTTGGGCTTAGGTCTTACCATGAGACCTAAGGTAATAGCTTCGTCCCTGTAGGGGAAATTCGCTAAAACACTAAAATTCTCCTAGTTTTTGTGTATAAGTGTTCCAGGGGAGGACTCCCTCACGCCCCCTCTTCGTGGGGGTACTCCGGACCTCCCACTCCCTCAGAATTGTGGGTTTCTTTTTGGATGTTCAAAAATCTGGTCGCGTCTTAAGTATGTTACACCATACTTCTTCACTATGTCCGAAAGTGATGATTTTTGTACGAGGTCAAGTTGTTCTTGAAAAATGACCGAGTTGTGAGGGATTTTTGGCCTGAGTGATAAACTGTATATTTTTTGCTATGCATGCCTCTCAACATATCCAGTACACATCCATATTTTGATTTGTTACGTAAAATATGAACCCCCATTAAAATTTCAGTAGCAGAATTCTTATTGTTACTTTAGTAAGTTGAAACTGAAGTACCAACAAGAAAAACATAGTCTCAAATCATCATTTGCAAAGACATAAAGTCTTTTTAGCAAAGTGCGATTTTCTTATTTTCTGCAAACTAAGCCTCAGATTACTCAGTTCTTACCTCGAAGGAAGGGATCTGACTGCAGGAAAGTAACAAGCTCTGTATACTCTTCCCTGCTCTCGAGCTCTACAAGGTTGGCACCAAGACTTTTGCACATGGAGGATGCAGACTTCCAGTTGAACTGACGCTCGCTGATGTGGTAACAGTTACGCGCTATTCTTGTGAAATTCCCGGGGCAAGGATCTATAAAAGAGAACAACTTTTTTTTTTAAAAAGAAAGAGGGCCATGGCTTCACTTGATCATGGTGTTGCAACGCAGCAGAATTAGCTTATTGTGCACCCTCAGACACAGGTCTTCACTCTCCGTCAAATCTCAAGGTCCTTAACGAACACTGAGATCTTCTTGACGAAGATTACCTGTTCTCGCAGCACTTCCGTATGATAAAATTGCTAAGAACCGCGGCCGGGAATTGAACCTGGGCCGGCTGAGTGAGAACCTCAGTATGCTACCAACTGCTTCGGTGCTGCTACATAAGAGAACAACTGATATGAAGCTATAAGTGACTAAGTCTACACCAGTGCCTTTCTTAAAATAAGTTAGACTTTGAAAGAATGAAAGCCACAGCATTTCCAGCTGGGCTCGTCTCCCTAGATGAACAGCCTCGCCCCTGAAGAAAGTGAGAAACATTTACAATCCATCCTCCGGGCTCTTCCGGGGATGGCTCAGCATCAAACCTGAGACCTCCACAGCAATCCCAGAGAAGGAACGCCACCACCAGGTGGGAAGTCTCCCGAGCTCTCCTAATTGTGAAGTCTCACCCAGAGAGGAACCAATTAGGTGGACAGGAATAGAAAATAGTAGGAAGGCCCTAATTAAATAGCTCCACCAAGCTTCATTGACTGCCTAAAAACCATAGCGCAAACCCTTGGTCGATATCTCACCCCAAACAAGAATCGCAACCATTTTAAATTTTGAAATGGTCTCATGAGATATATGGATAACCCAACTTACCTTTTAAACGGTAGTACCTTACCTTACCTTACCTTCCATACCGTTATTCGATGGAAAAGTGGACATTTATGTCATACTCCCAATTTAGCCCCGGCCCCCAAAATAGGTATTTAGGGGGCAGCCCCAAAATTTAAAATGCAAACCCCTATTGAGTGACCACTCATAATGAAGGGTTTGTCAAGACAAAAGCAATGGTACAAACCTCAAGTCGATATGTCACCTCTAGTGGAAATGGCAGGTATTCAAAAATTTGATTGGGTAATAAAGCACCCATTTCAACTAATCAAAATTTATAATGCCTTTATAGGATCAACGGATTTCAATTTAATTCGTTGTTTTTAGTGTTAGAAGAGCTATAAAATGAGGGATCACTTAATACGAGTAGCTATGGGGTAGCGGATTTGTACCCCCCGGATTTGTACCCCCCACAAAAAACGCTACGTCATTTTGACGTCACAGGAGGCGGGGCCTAAATCGCCCGAGAAACAGCCCGCGACTGGAAATGTACCCCCCAATACATTATTAAATAATCAACACCTAATTGGTTAGAAATTAAATTATTTTCCTTAAGTCTGACCCCGGAATTGTACTCCCCGTCGCCAAATGCTAAAGTCCTACCCCGGATTTGTACCCCCCGGATTTGTACCCCCTGTCGCCAAATGCTTAAGTCCTACCCCGGATTTTTACCCCCCGGATTTGTACCCCCCGTAGCCAAATCCTCAAGTCCTACCCCGGATTTGTACCCCCCGTTGCCAAATTCTTAAGTCCTACCCCGGATTTGTACCCCCTGTACTCAAATCTATTCTGACCGACCATGGAAGTACACCCTACAGTCCTTTATTGGTTGAGTAATACAATTAATTCCTAACGGTGAATAGAATTTCAAGTAAAATAGCTGACTGGAATAAACATTGCAAGCGAAGCTACGACATTAATCTAGTGTAATGAGTAAAATGAAAACACTCCTTTACTTCACACAGCTTATAATTTGTTGAAATTGGATTGTATATACAAAAACATTTGTTGGAGCTGTTGTACAAAAATATTTTGCAAATTTATTTGTGATATCGTTCGATAACACTGAAATTAACTTTTTTCCAAGGTAAAAATTAATTTGTAAATTAATTTTTAATTTATATTATATAATTAAATTAATTTGTAAATTAATCTCATTATATAATATAACTCAAATTTAAGCTGTATTTGTTTTTAATGTTCCTCAAGATTGGGAGTTTATTGCTCTATGAATTGTGATTTGTAATCTGATTTTTTTTTCTTTTATAACTAGAGGATTATTGATTGGGCTAAAAAGTTTTACTTCAATCACTGGTTACATATCATAATAATTTTAAGTTCATGTTTTACGATATTACAAATGTTTTGAATGAGTTAATAGAAACAAATTACTGTCAAGACTATTGTCCTGTGACACAAAACCAGACGTAAAATAAATGTTTTTCCCCTAACAAAGTAACTGTAAACGTAAAATTTAATGACACTTAATTTTTGCACAAAATTATTTAAGACTAGATTCTAATGTTGGCCGTCCCGGTGACAGCTGAAACAATTTAGTTTCAACCAAATAATTTATCATGACGTTTTTTTAGTGAAATATGTTGCTCTAATTCCCACTAAGACCTTGACTGTTGGTCTGCAAAATATTTATTAGAGATTGAATTAGATAAAATATTTTCTTAGCGATTCAACGTACCGAGGAAAGATTTAGAAATATAATCCCCTAAAACGAATAAAATGTGTCAATCGAACAGAGCAAACACTTTTCTTTTATTTAAATTTAATATTTGTGATATATATATATATATATATATATATATATATATATATAACGGATAATTATAAAAAAGTTATATATAATTTAAAACAATTTAACTACTCATATGCATCATAAATTACAAATATGCACTTTTATTAATTACTCCTTTAATGATCAGCAGCTGTTCAAATAAACATGACATGAGTTTTGATATAAACGATATCTTTACATAAGATTAATAATAACCCCTTGGACTCTGGAAAGGAACCCGATTGAGCCTCGGACGAAATAGATGGCTTAAGAACCTTATCCGTGAAATTTTATATATTTATACCAAGTTTCTTGGCAAACAGTCCAACGGAATACGAGTCCGTAAACGTTTATAACCAAACTAACAATTTTTTTATGAATTTAGATTTTCAAAACAATCTTTTATCCAATACTTTCATCGCGTATTATTGACAGATTTTCTAGTCCACTTAATGATGAACAAAACTACACAATATAATAATAATACTACTACTAATAATAAGACACATTCGTAGATTAATATTATGTGATAATTAAACGAACAGCCGTTGATTCACGAGAACTAATTAAAAAAGTCAACAAAAACTATGAATATTCACTCGGTATATTTCCATATAGCCCAGTCAATAAAGGTTTTGTGTGGAAATCTTTTTGGTAAAGCTAATTTTTTCAAGGATGATAGACTTTAATGAGAGGATGATTTTCCGAAAAGTCCCCGAAAATTCCAATGGAGCTTCCCCCCCTACCCCCCCTTTAAGTTGAAAAATGTAGACTTTTACACAATCACATACAACTTTTTAACCAAACGTTTGATAAGGATATTTTATTTACAGTTTTATCCCCAGATAAATACTCTACAACTTTTATAATAAGATAGTTTATGATAAGTGCACAAGTTTTTCCGTAAATTAAAAAAATGTCGTTAAAAACAATATAATTTTAGCTACCTATCTAAGTTTTTCCTAAACCATATTTATATTCGTAACCAAATGAAAAATTGCTTCGGATAAAAGTTGTAGCACATCTATTCCTGAGTACAATGGTATATAAATATATACAGTTGCGTGTATTATTCTACTAGAAAATTAGAAAACAGTAACTAGGTTTTGAGCGCGTGAGCGCCCGGGAGTCGGCGTGCGTAGGCGAAAGGCGCCTATCTTCACGTATGCCTATTCAATCAGAGTTTAATATTATAATTATAACATAAATTTTTAACACTTATAATCATACAACCCTATAGTGTGCCCACCTTTACTTTATAATTTATTAAATAGTTGTGTATAATTTATTAATTGACATTAGATTGATATGATCAGTAAAATTTTTGTTTCTGATTGAATCATTTTTGAAATAACGAAACTGTTGCCCATAATTCTTCCAAGCCACTCCCCTCCATTATTTTACCAACAGAACCCAAAAAAGACATCAACAGATGAAACCCGCCCAATCTCAAAATGATTTTTGAAACCTCCGATTCAGGATTCGCTGATGCCACTATTTCAGACGCCTTTAAGTACAAGGGTTGATCAAATGTAATTGCACAACTGCGATTTCGTTTCTTACATTCCTCTGCGGCGTAGCTAATAGCTGAATATATCGTGGAGGGATTACTTGGGTCCATGTTTACAAATGGAACTCCTAGTATGTAGGTAGCTTCGCAGTCTGTTTGAGCTCTCATTGTCGAGGTCATGTAACCATTCCATCCGGGCTGTATGCTTGAAGTGGCTAGCCACATTACATTGATTGGAAACGTGATGTTCATTGGTTTGCATTCGATTGCGATGTTCTTTTTCAGAACATCAATCTCCTCGATTATTATTTTTGAGAGACCACTCCGGTTTTTTTTTGGCATAGGAAAGAAGACGAACAGTTTCGGGAACAAATGTTCCTGACGCGATTCTTTCTACCTCCACTTGTGTCTCAACACTCGTTCTTGGTGTTATACACTTTATTCCCCCCATTGCGTGGAAGGTGTTTAACCCGTCCAACGTGCGTACATTGACATCTGCATTGTCATAAACATATTGTATGAATGCTTCATCACTTATTTTTGGCGAACCTGATTTTATAAGTGAATTCATATATAGATTGACTTCGTTGTATGAAACACCGACACCCATCGATGCAAGGACATCAATGAGGTGTTTAGAACCATAAAGCCTATGGAGTGTTAGTCCTATTCCGGTTTGGACAGGGGACAAAAACGATCTAGGTCTTACAGCAGAAATTATCGCATGATTTATAACTGTACACCTTCGCTCTGTTTTACGCCCATCACCTGTCTTCTTCTTTGTAACCCTACTCATGAAAGTTTTCAAACTTTCTGGAACTAGACTATCACCTCCAGCTCTGATCTCATCTAAAGTTGGATAAGTCTGATTGTTGTATGACATTTTTTGAATGTCTTCTCTTATGATATCTGCGGCAGCCCGCACTATTCGCAAACGTTCTGTTGTTTGATCCGTATCTCTTTCTTTATACCATTGGTCAACAAGTTTGTGTGCATAATCAGACAAACATAAAACATTTTTTCTCCCACTTATATTTGAAATAAATAAGCGGTCCTGGAAATGTTCTTTTAGCAGATTTTTAAGGTGACGATCTGAATATGTTTCCTGTAAACAAGAAATCTGTTTTAGAAGATCTTGCAGTTCCTTTAAGGTAAACTGGCATTCGTCACTTTCCTCTATATGTTTGCACAATTTGTAAAACGATTCTTTTAGCTGTGTCTGATGACTACCAGATAACTTTTCAGTTGGTTTGGATGTACAGAAATCTCTGTAGCAATATTTATGATATCTTGCTTCAGGTGCCACAAGATCACTGACGCTGAGAAGTCTGGTCTTAACCCTTTCTCCCCACTGATCTTCCCGTTCATCACACTTTTTTAGGATGTTTTCTCTTATTTCTATCGTTGTTACCAGATGTATTGGCTTTCTACGTTGTGAAGGGGATTTTGTATCGATCTTAGCATTTTTTCCACAAAGAAAACAATCTCTTTTAAAATCAAATGACTCTTCGGTACTTCTTAAAACGGATGGTGGCAATGATGAGGTTGAAGGTGAATTTATATTACGGATCTCAGATTTTCTTATAGCTGCAACAACTGTTGTCGGTCGTGTATAGTTTAGTCTACACTTTTTGTGGACGATTATCTTTAGTTGACCTTTTAACCTTCCACTTAATCCATCGTTGAGTCTTAAACTGGTCTCAATGATAGTTTTTAGCCCCCTCTCAACCACAACAGTATCAGTTTCTAATTGTTCCCCACAAAAAACGCAAGAATATTTTAACGTGTCCATTATGTTAGAAAGTTATCAAACTATTTAAGAATAACAAATTAAAACTCATTGTGAAATCTTCTTTTTATATACTTTAACAATATAATCTTCGATTCAACTAAATTAACGACTGTCTTTCAGGATTTAAATATTATTTGTCTAGTAACTTACACTACATTGCTATCCCTTGAAAACAGAGTTCTAACTTATTAAAACGCTGCACTGTACATTGTAACCACTGTTTTACGTATTTACATTGTCACACCCAAAACACTCAAATATAAAAGATAAAAACGAAATTCACCGGACGAAACTCACTTGACGCACCACCAAACTGAACTGACCTAGGGACACTTTGTTTTGTTTATGTTTATGTTTATGTATAGACAAGGGGAGATAAGGAGTCGTCCTTTTAACTATAACACCACGGGCGCGGTCTGCTCGCCCGCCGACTCCCGGGAGCTTACGCGCTCAAAACCAAGCTAGTATTTTCTAAGTTTCTAGTAGAGTAATACACATAACTCCATATGTTTATATACCATTGTACTCAGGAATAGATGTGCTACAACTTTTATCCGAAGAATTTTTTCATTTGATGACGAATAAAAATATGGTTTAGCAAAAACTTAGATAGATGGGAAAAAAATATTGTTGTTTTAGAACATTTTGTTAGTTTACGGAAAAACCTCTGCATTTATCATAAACTGTCTTATTACAAAAGTTGTAGAGTATTTATTTGGGAATAAAACTATGAATAAAATAACCTTAACAAACCTTTAGTTAAAAAGTTGTAGGCGATTGCGTAAGTCTACATTTTTAAACTTAATGGGGTGTAGGGGGGGAAGCTCCATTGGAATTTTCGGGGACTTTTCAGGAAATGTCTGTCTAATAGTGATCTACCCCTAGGAGAAAATTCAGCTTTACCAGAGAAAGTTCCGACATTCACTGTATTTGGCACTTTATTGACTGGGCTAATAGTCGGTCAAAATGGATTTGAGCACAGGGGGTACAAATCTGGGGGGTACAAATCCGGGGTAGGACTTGAGGACTTGGCCACGGAGGGTACAAATCCGGGGGGTACAAATCCGGGGTAGGACTTGAGGATTTGGCCACGGGGGGTACAAATCCGGGGGGTACAATTCCGGGGTAGGGCTTGAGGATTTGGCGACGGGGGGTACAAATCCGGGGGGTACAATTCCGGGGTCGGACTTAAGAAGCCAGGTTTAATTGGATTCATATCAATTATGCAACTGTTCAGCCAACCGTGAAATGTCAGTTGATTAAAATACATAATAATTTATCCCTCCTAAAAGTTCGCGGCCGGAATTGTACCCCCCATCCTGTGACGTCAAAATGACGTAGCGTTTTTTCTGGGGGGTACAAATCCGGGGGGTACAATTCCGGCGACCCCCTCTGACAGGCATTCAAAGTTTTGAATTGGTGAATTGCAGGGGCGAACCTTGGATTTAATTTCGGGGGGGGGATATCCTCTAAGAGGGGGAAGGGGGTACTTAGGTACTCACAAAAACCCGTACTAATGTGAAGGTAGACAAATAAGGTCGTCGCGGTAGGCGAGTATCACGTCACAATAGACGAATATGGATGTCGCAGTGGACAGATATCGTTGTCGCGATAGACAAATACCGTTGTCACGGTAAGCGAATATAGTCGTCGCGGTGGACGAATATCGTCCGTGTGGTAGACAGACGCCATGGCTGATGAGATTCGCGTCGCGGTAGACAAATATTGTCGCGGTAAAAACATCGTTGTCACGTTGCAGTAGACGAAAATCGTCGTCGCAGAATAAGGATATCGTTGTCACGGTAGACGAGTATCGTCGCCGCGGTAGATAAAATATCGTCGTCGCGGTAAACGAGTATCTTGTCGCGGTAGACACTCCATATGGTCGTTTTGGTTGGAATATGGACGTCGCGGTAAAAGTAGGTAAATATCGTCGTCGCTGTAGGCAAAGACCTACGATGCGCTAGGCGAGTATCGTCGTTGTGATAGACGCCACGGTAGACGAATATGATCATCACGGCAGACGAATATCATTGTCGCAGTAGACAAATATCGTTGTCACGTCGCAGTTTATAAATTCGTTGTCGCATCACGTAGGCGAAAATCGTATTTTCGTCGCGGTAAACGAAAATCGTCTTCGCGTCGGGTAAACAAAAATCGTCTTTGCGTTACGTAGACGAAAATATTTTTCGCGTCGCGGTAGACAAAAAGCGGAATTGCGTCACGGTACCCGAAAATGGTTGTCTTGTCGTCCAAAATTTCGGGAGGGGATATATCCCCTTTATCGCCCCCCTGGGTTCGCCCCTAGTGAATTGGTGAATTTTGGGATTTTTCACCAAAATTTTTGAATTCCTGCCATTTTGGCTTGAGGTGTCATATCGACTTTAGGTTTGCACCACTGCATTTATTTTGACAAACCCTTCAATATGAGGGGTCACTCAATGGGAGTTTGCATTTGAAATTTTGGTGCTTCGCCCCAAAACACCTATTTTGGAGGCTGAGGCTAAATTGGGAATATGATAAATACATCCACTTTTCTGTCTAATAATGGTATGTAAGGGTAACGTAAGCTATCTACCGTTTGAAAGGTAAGTTGGGTTATCCATACTTAACCTCATGGGACTATTTCAAAATTTGAAATGGCTGTGATTCTTGTTTGGGGTGAGATATCGACCTCGGGTTTGCGCCATTGTATTTCTTTTGACAAACCCCTCAAAATGAGGGGTCGTTCAATATGGGTTTCTATTTGAAAAAAATTAAGTAACTCCCTACCCCCCCCCCTTCTCTGTTGGAGGGGTGAAACAACATGTTTTCTGTCGAAAATCCCGGGAGCTTAGTAAACAATTAATGCCACAAACAAAATATTTCTATCTATTTTGGCTTACAAAATACAGATTTGTTTCCATACTTAATTTACACACTACCAAACCCAATGAAAAATAGACCATAATGACACAGTAAAACTTATAAATATAACATATAATGCTATAGACAAACACCAGTCGATTAGGCTATTGAAATTGTATTATAAAAAACATTCATTTTGGATGCAAAAAGATATTGGTTTTCTCATTTTTATTCAATTTCACAACTTTGACACAAGATGGTTCTAAAAGCACATGAAAAAAACAAATGCCTGAACTATATTTCAGATTTAAAATCTTTCTCGCTTTTGGCTTCTGGCCCACAAAAAAAGCCATTTAACAATGTGGCTACTTTTCACAGGATTTGTACCTTTTTTGAGGGGGGAACACTCTTAGCAGGAAAAGAATCTGTTTTTAAGTATCAATACTATATGGTATACTTTTTGGGATTCTCTCACTTTTGTATTTGTTCCAGGGCTCGTTAAACGAAACACAGATAACACAATTTACAAAAAACGACGTTCCACTTCCTCAGGATTTTTAACGGCTTGTTTCTCCCGCACGCTGGCCGAAATTTCAAGCTAACCGTTTGGCTCTCATCAAGAGTGAATGAAGCCCAAAAAAGCAATCTAGAAATAGCTTATATAGTGTTATAAGCAAACGATTATCCAAAACCGAGAAATACAAACTTTGGCTATGAATCTCTTCAGGCAGATAATTGGGACTTCAGGTGGATTCTGTTAGGTAGTTATGGGGATCCGTCTGGTGATAAGATGACTCCCTCGACTTCTGACACTGCTTAAATTTAACTAAAGAAAAAGAGTGTCCTTTTTGAGTGAAAAAAAATATTTATGAAGAGTGATAAATATCTTTTCTCATGTTAGCAGGGATTTTAAACAACTTTTGATCGCTGTTTTGATTCTAGGTTTTCTATGAACTAAAAAAATAAGAGGGGTTTCTTTCGCTGTTAATTTATTGTTGTAGCCTCATTAAGACCCACTTGAAGCCCTCCAGCTACCCACACTTTGGGAACGATGTATAACACTTCCGAAAACCCGCCCTCCCTTTAGAGACAATGTAGGCCTAATTTGGGAACAGCTCCTTACCTTCTCTTTGAGTGGACCCTTGCATAGCATGGTACAGCAGTTCCTCTGTGCGCTTCAACCTCTTCTCCAGGAGATCCACTCTGTACACCAGACGCTCTATAGCCCCCAAGAGGTACAAATCAGTCTCTGTTACCTACAACATGTACAATTAGTGAGCAGATCAAATGCTTCATATTTCCTACCTTCCTACAAGCATAACGTACAACTCATAAAATACGTAATGCTTGTAGGAATTTACGCAAGGTAACAAAAATGGAGCATAAAAAATAAGATCCACCAAAAAGGATAGACTTAAATGAATGAAATATGTTGTTCATAATGTAATTTCCTTAATGTTGCAGAATAGAAAATTACAAAAATTATTTCAAGTTTTAATCAGGACTACAGAATAGAAGGGCTGCGCCGCGCGGAGTCAAAAAGTGATGCCAGCCGGCAGTGGCTGTGACGTCACGGCGATACAGACTCACTACGGCGAACGCGCCGGCCGCGCCAGTGTATGTCTTGCCTCGTTTACACACTCCTCTATGCTTCTAAAAAATGATGTCTACGTCGAACCTTATATATTCATAATCTGCATAAATCGAGGAATCTAACAGTGTAAATATGTTTCATATAAGACTGAAAAATAATTATTTATGAAGAAAAACTTAACTGTATTGTCATAATTGTGACTTGAAAAGGTTAGTCGGCTACTACTTTTTTAATTTTTTGGTCACGTGAGTTTCGTCTGCACGAAAGTTGTAGCTAATGAGATGAACTTTATTACACTTTGTATTTGAACTTTCTTTCTAGCACGTCTAGTTTTCCCAGAAACTTAGGTTGAACAAAGGAGACTACTTCGGCCGCTAGCCCGCGACGCGCCTGCCGCCACACCCGACCCGTCATTGGGTCTGGCATAATTAATTACATGTACATCATAATTATTTACGATTGTCCATTATGTCTTACAAATAACTACCATCAAACAATTTTAAACCTTTGATGTATAAAAAAACAAACATGAGTTAATTTGATTTATATCGCAATTTCAATACATAAGTACACATGTAAATCTTTCTTACAAACTGACTAAAAACAATAACTTACAACAGTTTGAAATTATTTTTTTCGTGATTTAGCCCATTTTTCATTCTCTTGGGCGATTCTCCTCTTGTTCCAGGACAACAACTGACATTTGTTGTTAAGATGTCTATAATTCTAATAAAATAGTTAAATAGTAATAAATAGTATTTTATAAGTTCGGGAGTCGTTTCTGCAAGAAGCTACACTACAGGCCACTGTTATGCTAAAAGGAGGACCAGACTTATATTCAAGTCAGAAAATTGTTGACTATATGTAGGTATAGTTAATTTATTAAGGTAATGTATGAATGATAATTAATAACAAAAAAACTGCTCTTTACATGTTTTAGGTATATTTAATTTAATTTATTATTGAAGAGTCTGGACACAATCATTGTTTAGTAGGAACACAAATATAATTATGAATGAATATCACTTACTTGTCTTCATTGTTCTTACTTTGGTTGTGATGATAGATTGCCTTTCCAATTGTTTTATACATCTTTGTTCATCTTGTTAATAATCTTGAAGCACATTATGATATGTTCATTAGGTTTTGAAACTCAAATAATCGTTATTTTTCCAAAATAATTTTAAGACATTGTAGAATAAATTTAGAGCAGTTTTTTGTGAACAATGAAACCAAAACAAAAATAAAAAACATTTGCATAAATTAACAGATGGTAATCAAAGTAAAATTAAATAAAGTTAAAAAGAAAAATATTAAAACAAGGACATAGGAAGTGATAGACCAGCACCTAACATACCGGCCTCCTTGAAGTACTCCAGTACTTCAACTAGTTGTTCTCATTGATTGGAAGGAGGTATAGTTGGGTCACTGGACGAACATAAGTCCCATCTTGCGTCTGAATCTTGACAACTCGCACGATATTATCTGATCCAGGAAATGTTTCAATGACTCGAGCTCGTGGCCACAGTAACGCCGTTGAAGTAGTCTTCATTAATACTAAATCCCCAATCTTTAAGTTACGTCGATTTGATGTCCATTTTACACGTTGCTGTAGAGTGTGCAAGTACTCGAGACTCCGTCTTTTCCATATACGTTGAGCGTATTGTTGAACAACTTGCCAATGTTTTAAACGATTTGATGGAACTGACGTAAGATTTGTTTCAGGAAGGGTGACTAGTGGAGCTCCTGTTAGAAAATGCCCTGGTGTTAATACATTTAAATCATTGGGATCACTGGACATTGGTGTAAGTGGGCGAGAGTTAAGTATTGCCTCGATGCGCGTTGTTAAAGTTATTAATTCAGGCAACGTGAGGATGGTGGTTCCCATGACTCTGTTGAGGTGATGTTTAACACTGCGTACAGCTCGTTCCCAAAGTCCACCGTGATGAGGTGCTGATGGTGGATTGAAGTGAAACCTTATTGAAAGATTTGACATGAATGATTGAATTTCCAATTGCGACTTTGGGTTGGTGATAGTAGTTTTAACAATCTTGCTTAACACTGCATCAGCTCCGGCAAAATTCGTACCACAGTCTGAAAATATGTCATTACATCGTCCGCGTCTCGATATGAATCTAGTGAGCGCAGCGATAAATGCTTCTGTGGTCAGGTCTGTAACCACTTCGATGTGAACTGCTTTGGTCACCATGCAAATGAATATACAAAGGTAAACCTTCACTATATTACATAATTTCACATTGACGACTTTAACTGGGAAAGGACCACAGTAATCAACACCTGTAGACGCAAATGGTTTTGCTGGTGATGTTCGAACTGCAGGTAAATCCGCCATGAAAGGAGCAGTATTTGTAGGCCGATGTCGGAAACATGTAATGCATTTGTGAATGCGCAAGCGTATAACATTTCTGGCATTTAAAATCCACACTTGTTGAACAATCATTGAATGAATCAATTGTGGCCCAGCATGAAGATACTGTAGATGAAAATAATCTATTAGAATATCAACGATGTGATGTCGTTTAGGTAATAACACTGGATGTTTGGTTTCATAATTCAGTGAAGACCTACTAAGACGACCTCCGACTCGAATAAACGGATTGAGTTTGCTTAAAGAGTTGGGACATTTACCTTGTTTAATTTCATTGTATTCCTTCATGAGAGTAGCTTGCTGTACTATAAAAAACAGTTTCAAACGTGCTGTTTTTATTTCTAAACTCGTAATATAACCAGATTGATAAGTTTTACCTTGGCAGTTATTTATGAAACGTAAAACCAAAGCTGTAATGCGAAGCAGTTTGGACCATGATGAATATTTGTTTAGAAGGGACCATTCTTCAGTGGAGGAAGTGGTAAATGAAGGTAAGGGAGTTGATTTTAATTCAGTTTGATCATTCAAAGAGATGGGAGTAAACCCTTTTGAGGGCCAATCACAGGATGGGAATGAAAGCCATTGTGGGCCGTTCCACCATAAATTGTGATGTATTAATTGAGATAAAAGTAAACCACGTGATGCGCAGTCAGCACATGCACTGGGCTTTATCTTGTGATGCAATGTGAAACCAACACTGAGATGAAGTGAATTCTTGAATTTGGGCAACTCGATTTGCAACATAAGTTTTAAGTCTATAGGGTGGGGTGTGAATCCAAGTTAATGCAACGGTAGAGTCGCTCCACAGAAAAATATTTGATGTGTTAAACATTTGCGGAAACAGTGTGACATAATGAGCTACTAGCTTGGATAAGAGATGAGCGGCACACAATTCAAGTCGAGGAATGGTAACTCGTTTCAATGGTGCAACTCTGCTTTTAGATGCTACTAAACTTACTTTCACAACTTTGTCAGAGCTCTCGCAACGGAAATAAATAAATAAATAACCGCAGCATAACCATTTTCTGACGCGTCACAGAATCCATGTATCTCTATCTTACATAAAGAATCAAGATTCAAAGTCCGTGGAATTGATATCTGAGATAATGCGTGAGTTTCATCCACGATTCGTGTCCACTGGGCATGTACATCAGGAGGTAGATGTGCATCCCAAGCCAAACCCAACGTCCATATGAGTTGCATGAAACACTTAGCAAGCATGATAAACGGAGTTAAAAACCCACAAGGATCGTAGATTTTAGAAATCGCACTAAGTACTGTTCTCTTGGTTGGACTTTTGTTTACATTCTCTAAGCCCTTTGTTGTATATGAAAACGTGTCAGTTACAGGGGACCAGTGAAGGCCTAATACGGTAAAATGTGGATCAGTGGACTCAGAGACAAATTTAGGTGACTCACGATGTGCGTCTGGAACTTGTTTAAGTAACGTATCAGAGTTGGATACCCATTTACGTAGCTCAAAACCTCCACGTTTGAGTAAATCCGTTAATTGTTCCCGTAACTCAGTAGCAGATTGAATTGATTCAGCTCCTGTTATGATGTCATCAACATACGTGTGATGCAACAACGCATGCGATGCTTGTGGGAAATCGTGACCTTCATCTATTGCCAATTGGTGCAAAGTACGAATTGCCAAATATGGAGAGGAATTAACGCCGTAAGTGACAGTATTGAGTTGAAATGAATCAATTGGTTGATTGACATCTGATCTCCAAAGAATTAATTGAAAGTTGCGATCATCAGGATGGATGAGTATTTGCCGATACATCTGCTTGATATCACAACAGATCACAATAGAATGACGCCGAAATTGGGTTAAAATATCAGCAATATTATTCTGAAGTCGTTTACCTGTCATCAACAAGTCATTTAAAGAAACCCCAGAACTCGATTTACAACTAGCGTCAAACACTGTTCTTAATTTTGTAGTCGAACTAGACTCCTTTAGAACGCCATGATGAGGTAAATAATAATGACTACCAGTAATTAGAGAATCACATTTAGTCATATGTCCAAGAGCGATATATTCTGACATGAAATCACGGTACAATGAAGCAAAACATTCGTTAGTTGCAAACTTACGTTCCATGGCTTTCAATCTGATTTCTGCGTTAGTGTGAGAAGAACCTAGGACAAGATTAGAATCCTTGAAAGGAAGACGAACAATGTATCGACCATTATCATCTCGTGTATGCGTTTCTGAGAACAGACGTTCACATGCGTCATCTTCTTGCGATTGCTTATTATGCGTTGGAACCTCTTCTTGTATCCAAAATTGTTGAATTGCGTCATGTAAATTATCACTAGGAGTTGAGTGAAAACATGTACTGAGAGAAGTAGTATGGTAAGATGCAGAAGATGTAGTAGGTACACATGGGGAAGTGCCCATAACAATATGACCAAACTGGGATTGGATAATGTGCGGAAGATCAGGGCCTAGCTGAATGTGAGGACCTGTGAATATATGCGGACAAATGGCAGCTCCTAAAATCACATCGATGCGGTTCGGACTGTGAAAATTAGGATCAGCTAGTTGATATTGTTGTGCTAAATGAATTACTTCCCGTGCAATGGGAACTCTGGGTAAATGTGTTGTCAGTTTGTCCAGAATCATCATGGCATGATTATTGATTACAGGAATCCCAGTCAAAGTTTCGATAGTCCCGTAAATTTTACCTTTATTATTAGACACATGTTCATTAATACCCACAATTTGAACGTTACACATATGGCGTTTTGCATCTAGTAAGTTTACGGCACGTTCAGTTATGAGAGTGGACATACTACCAGTGTCCAAAAGCGCTCGAAACGTATGAACATTACCAGTATCTGTACGTACATTTACAAGTACGGTCCCTAACAACACTGTGACCTGTTTGTTACTACTCATGTTACTGTTATGGGAGCATATATTAACTGATTCTGACTTGGGCTGTTGAACCTTTTCTGTAGTTCCATCAGGTACAGACTTATGAGCACGAGATTGCACATTAGCGGTGAGTTGATCAGAACTAGGGACTAACTTGTCTGAAGGAAAATGCAGAAGTGTATTATGGCGTTTGTGACAAATTTTACATTTGGATTGAGATTTACACGCCTTAAGATCATGCATACCAAAGCATGAAATACAAAATTGTCGCGATTTTATGAGTTTATACCGTTCTTGAGGGATTTTTGACAAGAAGGTAGGACAGGCGTAAGTTCGATGATCGGTCGCACCACAACAACCACATTTTCATAACTGGTTAGTATTTGAAGATGCAGAAGCTACAAAATCTTTATGTCCCGAATTCCTTGGATTGTTAGATTTTACCCGATGTGGTGATAAATATGTGTTTTCTTGCTTGCGTGTTCCTACCGAACAAAGTGCGTCCTCATGTCTGTTACACTCTTTATTGAGAAACTCTATGATTTCAGACACGGTGGGTAATGAATGATTATAGGTAGCGTTAACATCGCGCATTGTTTCTAGCCTTTTCCTAAGGTCTAAGTCTAATTTACGCAAAAGCACTGCTACAAGGAAAGGATTAGAGCCAGTTATGTCGCATTTTATAGCTGTTAACGCCTGCACGTTTTCTGTATAGCAATTTAAGAAATGACGAATGCCAGTGACATTTTTACTGGAAATGTCAGGAAGGTCCAAGACTTGATTGATGTGGAGTAACTGCAGTCTACGATCGTTCTGGTAGCGATCCGTGAGAATTTTATACGCAACGTCATAGTTTGCATCAGTCACAGTAAGATTCTTGACTAAATTAAGAGCCTCGCCCGAAAGAACAGTTATTAAATATTGAAATTTAATTACTTTGGATAAAGCTGGATTATTATGGATTGTCGTGTTGAATAGATTTATAAATGTGGTCCAGCTCGCATAGTCTCCATTGAATTTGGATAACTCAAGTTTTGGAAGACGAGCTGCACACCTGTCCCCGAGATTAGTCGTTGTTACAAGTTGATCTGACTGTTCGGTTGGATTGACATTAGAACCTACGATCTCTGAAATAGCCGACATCAAATACGCATACAAGTTTGAGATTTCTGATTGATCTGTAGCTAATTTATCGTCAGTTACAGCATCTACTTCGTTATATGCAAGTGCGCGGTTAACATTTGACTCAAAATCGTCAAACCTACGCTGCATTTCCGAAGCATACCCTTTAAGAGTCCGTTGTTGTAAACTTGTGACAACATCAGTCTGATCTTGTATTTCGGTTACAATTAACTTTAATGCTTCAAAACGTGATCGAATTAAGGACGTCAGACGGTTGTATGTAGCCGGCTTGAAGTCCGTAGTGCGTGGCATAATTATGGAATTAGCACAGTATGCTAGGTGCGGTCAGACACGAAAGGGCAAATGATAAATGCGTTATAACAAATGGGAAGAAAATGAAAATGTGGTAGCAAGGAAAAATGCGGTTGAAATAAAGAAAAGGCGGCTAAAATGAGCCTAGACTGTATCACATAGTCTGAAATTCAAATAATCCGGCCCGGAGGACCAAAAAGATGTTGTGCTAAAAGGAGGACCAGACTTATATTCAAGTCAGAAAATTGTTGACTATTTGTAGGTATAGTTAATTTATTAAGGTAATGTATGAATGATAATTAATAACAAAAAAACTGCTCTTTACATGTTTTAGGTATATTTAATTTAATTTATTATTGAAGAGTCTGGACACAATCGTTGTTTAGTAGGAACACAAATATAATTATGAATGAATATCACTTACTTGTCTTCATTGTTCTTACTTTGGTTGTGATGATAGATTGCCTTTCCAGTTGTTTTGTACATCTTTGTTCATCTTGTTAATAATCTTGAAGCACATTATGATATGTTCATTAGGTTTTGAAAACTCAAACAATCGTAATTTTTCCAAAATAATTTTAAGACATTGTAGAATAAATTTAGAGCAGTTTTTTGTGAACAATGAAACCAAAACAAAAATAAAAAACATTTGCATAAATTAACAGATGGTAATCAAAGTAAAATTAAATAAAATTAAAAAGAAAAATATTAAAACAAGGACATAGGAAGTGATAGACCAGCACCTAACAGGCCACCATTATTCAAACACATTTTAAACTAATAAACAGCTTATCAAACAAAAATAAACCTAAATAGGCAAATAATACACTTATTATTTGCGAACACACGAACAACAATTGTTTACAAGAGTGTAGGCGCGCGAAACAGCGTGTACGAGCAAAACAGTGTGTCCAATTTCCAATTTACGGAAGATAATATCCCACGAAAAAACAAAAATTACCAATTCATCCCTCATTTCTCCAAGTATTGTCTCATATCCCATCTTTGGGATAAATCCCTAAAGTGGAAAAACTGGAGCAGTAGCTCGAGTTAAGACGCGGCCGCCCGGGTTTTTCGTGCGCTCCACTAATCAGCTCGCTCTCCGGTCTGTTCAACCTGCGATTCTGGGAAAACTAGACGCGCTAGAAAAAAAGTTTAAATACCAAGTGTAAAGTTCATTTTATTATCTACATCTTTCGTGCTGACGAAACTTACCTGACCAAAAAATTAAAAAAAGTAGTAGCCGACTAACTTTTTCAAGTCACAATTTATACAATACGTTAAGTTAGTTGTTGTAGAAAATTATTCATAAGTCTTATTTGGAAAATATTTACACCATAAGATTCGTCAATTTATACAGATTATAAATATATAAGGTTCCACCCAAATATCTCACTTATGGATATGAAAAACAGCGATAGAATAGCCACGCGTATCAGTCAGACAAGTAGCAGCCGCCAACAGCTGTGTATTGCCGCCACGTCACTACGGGGGGGGAGGGAGGAGAGTTTGGGCACTTTCGGCTTTTAGCTGAGATGAAAGGAGTGGCGCAGCCCTTCTATTCTGTAGTCCTGAGTTTTAATTCTGTCAGTAGCCAAAACATGTAATAAACATGTGAGGTATTAGTCAAATTTACTTATACTAGATTTACCGGTTGAGGATATTGTTTAAAGTATTTCCTTCAATGAGTTTTAGTTAAAATGTAGTAAACTAAAAATTTTACTACCAAAAGAAATAACCTGAAAAAAAATTTTAATCGATGTCAGATACAACTAACACACCTCTTTATTGCTCTGAGCTTGTATGGGAGGCCGGTTGAGGGGTCGCTCAATGCGGTCGGGCTCAGGCTTGTTGACGACGTAGCCCAGCGGCGGAGGCAGCATCTGTGTGCTCAGCTGCTTCATCACCTTCTCCTCCCTCAACGCCAGCTGTTCTATCAGCGAGGGGATGCCGGGCAGGTCCAGGGGACTGCTACCGTCCTCCTCCCCTATACACAACATATCAGCCAGGCTCAGTATGACGACGTAGCCAGCCCAGCAGAAGAGGCAGCAGCACCCCTTCATCCACATCATCACCTTGTCCCTGCAGAGCTTTATTTCAATCTACTGTACTCTCCATGCTCTTAAACTCTCCTACCCAAGGAACTACACCAAACACATTCCTAGTTTGAAGTTGTGGTGCTTCTTTCTGCAGGCTGACAAAACAATACCTAATGTCTAATCCTCTGTTCTTGTTCTTATTTCGAAAAAAATCTCTTTTTATTGTTCTGAACTGATTTTATTATTTTTGAAAAAACATTTGTTATCAAGTTTTGGCCCACGGGAAAACTAGGGTTTTTAAGGACATTTGCTCACTGAGGACCTTAAATCCAAATATGGGGTTGATGGATGTCAAACTTCTGGTTTTCTCAAACGTTCCTGGGAGAATTATCCTTTATATGTATGTGTTTACTAGCACTTTAGTGGACACCATTTGTGTCCAAATTTAGTTGGTAAATCCTTTCAATGATATCTCGGACACTCGGAGAAGATTTTCATTCAAGAAAAGAATTTCATTCATTTCATTTCATTGGGCAAATAAATCGGAGCACCCCTAACCCCACTTTGGGGGGTTTAATGCTACAAATTTGGGATCTAAAAAGAGTCATGTAAGCCAAAAATGTATTTTAATTTATTTTGTATTAAAAAAGACAGACTAAAATTGAGACTCCGTCCCAGAGTTTTAGCATGAAAAATTACCGATTTAACAATGCAAATGTCATAAAACTAAACAGTGCATTGGCTTAACAGGACTTTACAACCTAGCGGCTGCAATTACGATCTGCTGGGGGTAAGTACTTCATTTTGAATGGGGGCCATTTTCTGCCGCCATCTTGGATCCGCCAAATAGATGAAAATTATTTTTCCAATGAAAAGGTGGTGATGTTGGCCCATTATTTCAAACTAAATTTTTACACTGGTTTCAATGCCCTTCAATCTGTTTCAATCCTTGTTTAAAAACATTGACTCATTCTCAAGATATTAGGATCCAAACAATTTTTTTAGCTCATTTCAACATTATGCATTGTAAAAATAAGCCCATAATCTCAGTATGAAGCTAGATAATGACAATTAACCATCAACATTGTTGAGCCTTTTTACGTGATTTTGACCGCCTTAGGATTTTTGGCGCCATCTTGGATATGCAAGTTTTTATTCATAATTTTTAAAAACGGCGTTATCTCAAAAACAAAAATTGATAATGCAAAACATACTGTGGCATTTGATTCAGCATGAAAAATTAGTTTAAAACGATGGGTCACAACACCACCTTCATATTTGAAATAACTTCAGTTATTTTAAAATAGTGGATCCAAGATAGCACCAAAAAATTCTAAACCGGTCAAAATCACGTGAAAATGTTCAACAATGACTGCTGGTGGTTGATTATCATTATCTAGCTTTTTTCTGAGATTATGGGCTTATATTTGCAATACATAATGTCGAAATGAGTTAATTTGTTTTAACCTTAATATGTTTAGGATGAGTCAATGTTTTTAGAAACTGATTGCTGCATTGGAACCAGTTTAAAAATCTAGTTTGGAATGATGACAATACCATCTTTTCCATGGAAAAATAAAATTGCAAACAATATGGCGGATCCAAGACGACGGCCGAAAATGGCCACCCATTTAAAATGAAGTACTTACTCCCCAACAATGCTTGGGAGTGGTCTGAGATTGATATTTCAAAAAAATTGGAAAAAGTTAGGGCGGGGGCATTTAAAACTCATCCTGTATATTTTCGGAATATCCAGTATTCGGTGTTAATATGGATAAGAATCAGACCTTAGCAACAATCAACTTTGCACTACGTCTCTGCCACTTGGCCTGTATTTTTATTGATACCGTACCTCTCCAGATCAGGTTAGTGTTGAGTTCATCGCTTGGATTTTGCAGGTATTCAAACACTTTATGGCAAAATAATGGTGGTTTCCTTGTTAAAACTTTGTTTTTCAAATAAAATTTGAAGTTCTAAAACTAACTTCAACTAACTAAAACTAACTAACTAACTAACTATTATCACTAACTGTTATCAACTGACTAACTAGAACTAACTTCAATTCTAAAACTCTTTTGATTAAGTTTGGGAAAATACGTTTTAATTTTATTTTAATTCTGAAGTTACAAATTGATAATAGTATTATGAAAAGTTTGTATATAAGAATAATGTTATGGAAAACATTTTGACAAAATAACCAAACAAAGGAAATTACGTATTTTTGCATTTTTTAAAAGTACAGCCCACCTCATTTTAGCAGAGGCCCATGGAAATGTCTGCAGTGGTGAATTTTATCGATGTAGAATACTATAGTCTACGACAACCTTTCTCCGGACCACTGGGGAGGGTCGGGTCTGATAAGCCGTCTGTTGTCCACCCCCGAGGGGCTGTGGCACCACTGCTACTAATTTTTGGCCTCTCTGGCCATGGCACGACTGCTCCTATCATTAGAGGGTCAACTTGCTTGGTTCGAAATGGCTGCTCCGACCGCCCGGCGGACAGGTAGTCGACGCCAGGTAGCCAGACAACGGGAAAACGGGAATTATATTGTCCCCGCGGACCCTCTGCTATACTGCTTATTGAACTTGATCTTAGGAGATCTAACAAAACTAGGAAAGTTATTATACCTCTTGAGGAGCATGTTGGCGCATGGCTGTTTACAATAAAAAGATGTTTAAACTGGACGTTTTTGTTTTGAAGGACAGCAAATAGAATAATTAAATGAATTTGCATTTTTTCCGAATTAATGTCTTTTTCCGATCCCCAAACCTAAAATTTCGGATTGAATATCCTTTTGTTTGTAATAGGGGTGTGCGAGTAGTGAAGTCGTCAAGTTTTTGAAAATACTCGTACGTTACCGAGTTTTTTCGAATCGGGTTTTTTGAAGAGTATAATTTAATAGTTATACTTTTGCATAATCATGGTAATGTATCAAAAATGATAATTATTAAAAAATAAGACAATTATATTTGAAAGACATTGGATACAATAAAAATGTTCCTGAGTTCATTATTAATAAAATGTTCCTGAGTTAAAAGCAAGACGATAATTAAAACCTAGTTAAGTGGATATAAGCCGCTAAAGTTTGATTTTTAACACCCCGTGTTTTAACATTGTTTATATGGGGAAAAGTGGTCATCCATTACGAAAAAACTAATTTCTCAGTGATTCTTCATCCAATCTCAACAAACAAGGTATCATGGAAAACTAGATAAAATGGACTTACTTTTATGTATCTTGCAATTATCTGTTTAAATTATCATATTTCGTGAAATTTGGCATCAAAAAATTTAAATGGCCGCCATTTTGAAACGGTTCATGATGTTTTGGTATACTTTTAAACGTAGATCTCAACGCTGTAGCTCAAACAGTTTGGTAGTTATGAATTTGTTTGTAAAAAACACATACAGTTTGACAGTCGGAAAACTAGGTACCAAAGACCCTTGTTCCTTTGGTGAAATGTGTTAGTCTTGACCTAAGCTATAACGCTATTTAACATCTGACCAGAGAGTTACGGGACACCCTGTATACAGGGTGTTCAAAAAATATGGGGCAATAATTTACGTAGTGGTTCCTTGGGTCAAAATAAGCAAAAAAGTTTATATAAACATAGGTCCTAAAGTGCTTCGTTTTGCCTGTGTGTCTGTTTATGATTTTTACTTATTTAATCATATCTCACGAAGCACTTAACGTATAAATTTCAAACTTGGTATATGGGTAACCACTATTAAGAACTATTTTTGTAAAAAGTATCAAATTTCTACTTTGTATCATTTCAAAATGGCGACTGTTTTTTGTTTTCATAGCTAAATATCTTAAGAACCATAAATTTTAGAAAAATTATACAAGTGACAAAAAAGTGGCAGAATTTAATATAATTAATGCTGATATTAAGATTATGATAATCGGACCACAAATAACGGAGAAATTTTAACTTTTCTGCATAAAAACATGGTTCCTTAGAACATTATGTCTCATATTTGCATGTTTTTATTCGAAAAATTTAAAATTTCTCCATTATTACTGGTCCGATTCTTATAATCTGAATATCATCGTTAATTAATTAAATTTCGCAACTTTTTTGTCATTTGTATAGGTTTTTTTTAAAATTTACGGTTTTTAGTTATGTAGCTTTGAAAACAAAAATAGTCGCCATCATTTTGAAATGGTATACAAAGTAGAAATTTGATACCTCTTTCAAAAATAGTTCTTAATAGTGGTTACCCATATACCAAGTTTGGAGTTTATACATTAAGTGCTTCGTGAGATATGTTTAAAAAAATCATAAACTGACACACAGACAGAAAACGAAGCACTTTAGAACCTATGTTTATATAAACTTTTTTGCTTATTTTGAACCAAGGAATCACTACGTAAATTATTGCCCCACAGTTTTTGAACACCCTCTATACAGTGTGTAAAAAAGTCCCGGAACGGCTAAATATTTGCACATTCACTTCAATGTAAAAAACTACTTTATGAAGTATTTACTGACTCTTGGCCCCCGGTATTTATTCACCTATATATTTATGTACTTACCCCGGATTTGAACCCCCTGGAATCGTACCCCCTGTGCTCAAATCCATTTTGACCGACCATTGAAATATACAGGGTCAATGTTCATTGATGCCGTTGACTTTTTAAATTAGTTCTAGTAAATCAATAACGCCGGCTGTTCGTTAAATTATTACCTAATATTATTCTACGAATATGTCTTATTCTACGAAAATCGTTCGTTGCACGGGTGACATAAGACTTTTATTCAAGTATTTTTCAAATTAATTAAACATTTAACGCAAGGCAAGTAAAAAAGTCGCTTTTTGGTATCGTTTTTAGAGTATTGTAAATAAAACTAAAATTTTTAAGAGGGTGCTATTCATATTCGCATCGATTCGCACCGATTCGCATTTTCTAGTTTCTAAGAGCCAAATGCCCGAGTGGACGTTGGTGTAAGCTATACATATACGTCACGTCACGTGTATGTGTAGCCGGTTCCATTTGATTACACAGGTTTCATTCACTTTGAAAATGGACGCGACGTGACGTGTATGTATAGCAGCACCTTTAACAGATGAATTGAGAAAGAAGTTGAACCTCAGGTGTTAATGATCAACCCAGTAACCCAGAATGTAATTGAACTATACGTAGAAGGGCGGAAGTACATAACAGTTTTCTTGACGTGTGAGGGTTCCCCAGGAGGTCAGCAAACATTTTCAAATGCCCTCGGCATACCTCGGCATTCATAAGTGGACCTGGTGGAATGCACCGTTCCTCCCTCTGTAAGTGCAATTGATGGGTTTTGGACGTTTTTACTGGAAACAGTTTACTTTCTTTGATTGACACATGTTCTTTGTATTAATGAATAACTGTACCACAATTTGTTCCTAAGTACAACGGAGTTGAAAATCCTTTGCTTGCGGAAAAGTATTTCATGCTTTTAAGTGATCTATAGTAGTTCAAATTTAGACGCAAAAATCTCATGAGTCTTATGAGCTAATTTTCAGGAAGAAATAAGTCAGGAAATATTGATAAATTTATCCCTGAATCAATAATAAAATTTAAGGGTATTGCTTTCATTCTTTACTTAGTAAGCCATGAAGAGCCTGCTGTACTACCCGCCATATAATGTTTAAGTCCCTTAAGAAAAATGTTATTTTCCTTGAACTATGCTTGGCTTTGAACTGAAATTACTTCTTTACCTTAAATTGTATGATATGTTATACTAGAGATCGCATATTGGTATAAATTCAATCAGAAAATATCTGGGTTTAGTTTTTGCTCATTGCTCCAATAAAACTCGTGATTGAATTTGTTTACATTTTGTTGTTATTCCGCAACCAACTTGACAACTCATAAAGCAATTGCTAATTTTATAGGAGGCATAACAGTCAAGCAGAAGTGACGGGGAATTTAAATTCCCGATTTCCCTCGATGTACCGCGACTACCTGTCCGGGTGGTTGGAGCAGTAGTGCCATTTCGAACCAAGCGAGTTGACCCTAATTAATCCGCTCTAATGATCGGAGCAGTAGTGCCATGGACAGAGAGACCAAAAATTAGTAGCAGTCGTCCCGTTCCCCCCCGAGGCGGCTCGACCCTCGTTAGTGCCGCTGGGCCGCACTCAGTGGAGAAACCAATGCCATAAATCAAATTTTGTGTTGAATACAAATAATTTAAAATAATGTTTTATCGAGATTCACCTTGAAATTTCAATAAATTTGATGCAAAATATGACGTAAATCAGCCAATTTTTACCGATTATATTTCATTAATAAATTTAATACATTGGTAAATGAATAATCGGGGGTGGACAATAGACGGCTTATCAGACCCGACCCTCCCCAGTGGTCCGGAAAAAGGTTGTCTTAGACTATAATACGAAGCTTTTCTTAGAACGCATTTTACACAAAAGAGGGCAAGTCATGTAAAAAGGTACCATATTAATATTTTTTGTGACAAAAGACAAGTAAGACTTGTCTTGAGTGAGACTTGTAAGACTTGAATAATATAATTGCTGATTCATTTACGAATTATAAAATATATATTATAAATATAAAAATGTATTACCTTCAACAGGGTCATCGGCCCCAACGGCAAGAATGAGTAGCAGCAAAACTCCTTTGGTTTTCATGATCTAAAATAGGAGAATCCGTATCAATAACTCAAAACTCAAATATAGTTTGATGAAGAGATCCTAGATTTAGAGCGTTTAAAAATTCACAAAAACTTATTGTAATCACATTAAAGCCATTCGGTCGTGTTGGAGGATCATGGCAATACTTTCATCAGGCCTGTGGGATTCCCTGGCAGCTTGGGAGGTGTGAGGCTAATACCGGTGTTGCATTGTAGCAGAGGCTGCGAATGCGAGAGTAGAAACCCAGGTTTGAAATTTTCTCGGAACTCGATCAGACCAAGCCAAACAAGTTTCACCCAACAATCGCTTCTATTCACTTAATCACGTAGTGAGTAGAGACGTGCTTTGAAAGAAGCCATTGACGAACTCGTCTCTTGAGTATAGAAATATGAATCATTTTGGGAATTGTAGTGCATAATGCTATACGAGTCTAACGAAGAAGGCATACGTAAATAAGCTCTTGAGATTTTTGCTTGATAACTAAAGTCAATGAGCCGTCTTAATTTTACTATAATGCTGCTAATTAATTGAAAGCGTCGTACATATGCATGTATAAAAAATATGAGCCTTACTTTGCACATATTGGCAAATAAGAACTAGAATTAAACTTTGAAATAATCTAGTAAAAACTTTAGTTTTAATCAGTTACATCGCTTACGTATCGATCTACAATCAGTGACCTTGAGCCTTTAGAATCGGAGAAAGTACGAGACTTACCAGAGCGCGAGGCACCGTTAGACTGCCGGGGACGGCGCGCTGGCGGGAGAAAGCCGTGGAAATCCCGCCAACCCGGGACTGTCAGATGTGGCACGCTCCCAGCGGGCGACAAGCGGCGAGGAAAGCAAACGCGATTGCAGGGAATTTGGAGTCAGTCTAGCGAGAAACGTCAGTCACTCACCTTGACAAATCTTTAAACCCCATTAAATATTACTTAACGTATCATTAGCCTACTTTTAAAATATATATATATATATTAGGCTATATAAACTTTATTGATTGCCAGGTCACTGCTCACCGATAATATTTTCTAGGAAAAGCCTAAATTAAACAAGAATTGAATTTGTGACCCGCCAAGGGAAAAGGGACCTTAACTTCCATTTTTTAGAAATTGAGTTATTAGTAGGCCTATTATCCTTAATCTACATTAAACACCAAACAAACTGGTGAAAGAATTTTCAAGATATCTTAAAAACTACCTGAATTATAAATTTTTGAATTTGATATATTAAAAACATCAATTTTAGGAAATCAAAGTCTAAAGTTTTGCAAATTTTAACTTGAATTTTTTTGTTACTACTTGAATTATTGGTTATGTTTTATACAGGGTGTTTTTTTTAAAACGCAACCCATTTTTAAGACTGAATAATTCACATATAAATATGATATAAGTATTGTTTTACGGTTCTTTACGTTTTATACACTCTATTATTTAAATTTAATCACAATTAGTTCACCTTATGTGCTCAAAAAATCCGTCAGTGGCATTTGTATGAAGTTATGCTCCCTCTATCAAATTCCCGAACACGTGTTGCTAGGTATCTGTTTGCATTACATTTGTTTTGTTTGTTATGAGGTACTGAATATGCTGAGACTTGTTTTTTAGGCCTTACTTTGTATGTATCCCCAAAGAACATAACAATATAGTGGGGTCAAATCCAGGGATATTGGGGGGAAATAATCCTTCACCGATAAAATCAAGTTTTGGGTTGCGTTTTAATGTGTGTGTCTTTAAGCACGATAACTCGCGTAAAAATGGCCCGATCTGAATGAAATTTTTCACAGACATGTAAAGTAGTATTATTCTAAGAAAAAAATTCACAAGATATTCAGCACCTCAAAACAAACATAACAAATTTCATGCAAGAAATTCAAAGAGGTACCCTGCAACACATGTTCGGGAATTTGATGGAGAGAGCATAACTTTATACGAATGCCAATGACGGACTTTTTGAGCAAATAATGTAAATTAAATGTGATCAAACTTAAATAATAGGTTGTATAAAATATAAAGATCAATAAAACAATCCTCATTACACATTCATATGTGCATTATTAAATTTTAAAAATGGGTTGCGTTTAAAAAAAACACCCTGTATATCATTTTGTCAGGAATTTAAAGCTGAATATGAAGCCACCATTGAATTTGTGTCAATTGTTTGTATTTTTGTCAAATGTTGCTGAAATAGATGAGAGTAATAAAAAACATAACGGTTCAAAGACAAAATGTGTTACATTGTAAAAGCTAAAATTAATTTTAATTTTATACTCAAATAAGAATTTTTTTATAACAAATCTTAACAAAATATGACATTATATTAGGTGTCTGAGTTTTTACTTTTTTATTTGTTGACCTTATAGTACAATTCTTTGTTTGAAATTCATTGTTGGTGATGGTGATTTTATATTTTGATTAGGATTTTTGCGGACATTTGCCATCACTGATTAGTAAAAAACAAGTTTCACGACGTTTCGGGATCTGGAATCTGATCCCGTCTTCAGGTGGAAGAAAACCTAGAACATAACAAGATTAGTAACACAAAGCCAGGGAAACCTGGACAAAAACACAGCTAAAACAGAGAACTGTAAAAGCAGTCACGAAAACAATAAGCTGAAAAGAAAAACAATACACAAAATAACACAGGAATCACAAGTATCAAGAATCACCAGACAGGAGAGAGCACGTCCACGCCCAATCAGAGCTGAGCTGAGCTTCTAGTACATTTTTGTTTGTTTTGAAACTTCACTTGGACCAGGAGTTAAGTCCTCGACTACTTCTTTTGGAAGATCTTGTACATTTTCATGATCTGATTCTTAAATCAGGGCTTAGGAAGTCCTGCATTTATTCCTCACAGAACTCTCGGATTTTCTTAACTTCAAAGCGTTAAAATAGCATCGGTGAAGTCAAGGTCCGCTTTCTCCACATTGCAAGGGTTTCGAAAAAAAATAATTTAACCATGTTTAAAGCTAAATTCAGGTGTAAGATGAGCTAAATATTGATTGGAAACATATAAATAGTAAGAAACAATACAAATCAGATAAAGTGTTTTTGACCCTATCCTCGAAAACTTGCTGTCCTGTAAAATTTTGTCTGGGAAGATGAGGTCCCTTTTCCCTTGACGGGTCACATTTATCAACATAATTAGTTACTCCCCCGTGATATGCTTATAAGCCAGGTACACACGGTCATTTTAACTGTCAATTTTAACTGTTCATTGAAAACTGACATGCCGAACTGACGTGTGTATGCCTAATTTGGACTGATATGGGCTCATGCAAAAAACTGAACTGATGACTGATGGACTGTTGAAAATTCATAATTTCTAACTGACACGTACTGACCTCACGCCGAAATGAGCGTATGTGCGGTTGCGTCAAATTATTTGTTCAGTCCAGCCTTTATTTCTCGCAGCATTATGTATCAGAATGAACGTATGTACGCGAGTAGTGAACTCAGTTAAATGTGACAGATCTGAAAAAATGACCGTGTGTAGGCAATAAGTGAGCTCAGTCAAAACTGACAGTTAGAAATGATAGTTAAAACTGGCAGTTAAAAACGATTTATGCTTAATTTTCCGTAGACTAACCTACGGAATCCGTAATGCGGTTATTATATGGAACCGTTGGTCTGTATACAATACTATACTATCGACTGTAGGATAATAAATTTGGATAGTTACAAATTGTATTACAAGGAACGAATAGAATTAGTGACGCTATAAAAAACGCTAATAATTGTTCCCAAAATGTATAAAAACTTTAAGAGTTGTGCCTTCCAAGTGTTAAGAAATTATATTTTTAATTTCTTGTCACATTTTTGTTGAAGCAAATTTATTGTGCTTCGAAAATTCAAGGTTGGGCCTAACTGATTAGGAAAGCCAATCAGGGTTGTCAGGGGGATGCAGTTAGGAAACCCACAAGGACATCAAATTGTTTTATGCATAATATCACAGAGAAAGGAACGAATATCAAATTTAAGACCACTTGCGTTTCCATTATTAATATTATAATGTTAACCGCAGACAACGAATTAGATATATGATAGTACTTGGATTAATTACTTTGTGGTTAAAAGGACCTGCGATTTGGGCCTTGTTCTCCGCTTGACATCGTGGGAAAGCGGATGATAGTTGTTTTTAGTGGTTATAATTAATAAGGACTGTCTTTAACTTTGATCCCTGCATTTCAACACTTACAGCAATATTGTGTGGTAATAAATTGAATAATAACTATCGGTTTCGGTTTTGGTGACGTTATCGGTGTCGGCAAAGCAGTTTCAATGATGATGCGTTTCTCACAGTTCTCTCCCAGGTAGCGCTACTATGTCCATCGCCACGCCGCGCCGTAGTTTCGCCCTTCGCCACCAGGAGCACTGCAATCGCCGGTTGCCTAGCGACGGACCGCCAGTTCCCTCCCCTGTGTGTCCGGTTGTGGTTGTTGTTTCTGTCAGCGGGCGGTGGCGGCGGCGATAGTCACTACGCGCGATGTCGCATCCGTCTGTCTCGTACATCTCTCATGTTCGTTGAGTGCTCTCTAGTTTTTATGTGTTGTTTTTAGTGCGTGTTCAAATTTTCAAGGATTAACCAAGGAGCTGTATAAAGGATAGCGATTTGGACGATGGCACAATTGGGGTTAACACAGGGTAAGAAAAACTTAGCAATAAAGAATTTTGAAGAAGTTTGCATGTAATTTTACTATTAAATACTAATTTAAATAATGTATGAAATTTTGTTTATGAAATATCTCTGTTCTCTCAAATTTTATTAAAGGTGAAGGTGAATTAAAGAATAGATTGTAAATTCCTCCCTCGATTTACCTAGAAAATGAAACAATATCTCGTTGATAGGAAATTTTCGGCCTAAGTTTATGATAATCCACTCTCTATTAAAGAAATTAATACCCAAGCAGACCTCCTAGAGAATAATTGTCCAACAGTCGGCGCTCTGCTAGGGCTGAGACTCGCTGCAATATTGTTATTCGCATGGGGTATATTGATCTGAGGGTGGCTACTGCACTAAGGGCCTTTCTCGCTCGACCCTACAATAATACCGGCTGTCTTAATACCTTTCAATGTTTAATTTACATTTCTTTGCATGGTTTAGATTGCTGCAGCCTTAGTTGGAAGGAGCACCTGGGCAGGGCTGCTATGGAGGTAGTGATTGGGGAGGAAGGGTGTGGGTCTCCTCCTTCACATCAACACCTGGATCTCGATTGTTTACTAATAAACAAGCACATGATTCAATAACCAAATATGTTGGGTGTGTCAGGATTTAATGTTATTTTGATTGTTGTCATAAATCAAAAATAACACAGTAATACAGAACGCAATAATAATATTAATCGTTAGAAAAAATAACTGCTCATGCAATATCAATACGGAACACATTTGGGGTAGTAATTGAAACTATTCGTAACTTAAATGTGACTATGCTACTCAGTGATACTGTTTTATTAGTTTTTTAATTTTTTCAAACATTTAACAGTTTAATCGATTACGTTGAGATAAGTGTTGAATACAAAAGTATTTCCAACTAAAATTAGGTCTAGGCCTATTATATTATGAAATGTTAAAAGCCTAATTGCAGTTATTATGAATATGCATTAATTCATTGTTTAGATTGTCATATATAAAATTATTCAGTTATTTGACGGGGTCGCGATGTAGACATTTCCACTCGCCTCTCCTACCTTATGGTGTTATTTGATTTGTTTTGCGCTGGATAAACCGAACCATTTAATTACGATGGTATTTCGACCAGCTGCGGGTGTCGGGTGGAGTTGTACACCTTCATAACAGTCGGATGAGTCTATTGTGGCATTTCCGGGGCCCGTGTAACCCGAACCTCCAGCGACCCGCGTCTACGGCGCGTTCCCCGGCTGGCGCTGGCGGTCGGCAGCGGCCGACCACCCGTCACAACGTGGTCCACCAGACTCACGACTATAAGCTATGATATAATGTAATGCTCAATATTGTTTTTGGATTCGTAATTATAAATTAGTCAATCGCTCTGAACTATAGGTTTTCGAAAGGGGTGCAAGATGGGAAGGTGCTGGATACGGTATCAGCTCTATACTGCCTGTTGTCAAAAATTCTGAGTTAAGTTATTGCAACAGCATTTAATACTTAATTTTTCAAAGTTGTTAGCCTTCGGATTACGTTTGAAGACGTATAATAGTTTAAATATCTGCAATTCTGTAATCCACTTTTGCGTAGGTATGGAGGTCGTCATTGTAGATAAAAAATTTAAATTGAATTATGCACACGAACACGCACATTGACACCACGAAAGTGTGTCTTTCGTCTTACAATGAAGATAACCTGATGAAAATTTGTACGGCAGGAAGATGGTTCTATAAGAACCGAAACTAGGTGCCACCAGCAACAATTGGATTACAGAATTGCAAGTATTCAAACTATAAGCATTTTATATTTTACTGTACGTATCCATAAGCTCTTTCAGTACGTGGAGGTTTGTCATCGGGTGGTATCAGACTTATGAATTTTATGTGGTTTTCAATTGCAGTTGAAAGTCTTCTCTTCCCTTTAGACATCCAAAACTAACAATTTTGGTCTTTAGTATACTATAAAATGTGCTATAGTGTTATTTGTGGTCGCACGCTGGGTCGCATAAGCTCTTGCAAATAAGAATAACATCCATTTGTATAATTGTTAGGAGTTCCAGTACCTTTGCGTTCTTTACTAAAAAACTGTGTTTACTCCAGTTTTACTTGAAATTTATATTCCCACGTTCAAACAATTTATCGTAAGGAAAAATACGTAACTTTGACGGCGTCTGCCTATAAGGCTCTTCGTGCGAGCTCTATAAGAACGACACAAACTACAGTAGGCCCTCTAAAATCGGTTCAGAGCCCTAGGAGGAGTCTTGAATGAGAAAACCCCTAGCGGATATAATATTAGGTAAAACGACTGTGGTAAGCACAACAATGATAATTTACTCAGCAATATCGCATTTACCATTCTGGCTGATGGCCTTCTTCAGAAGATAAGAGGAGATCAGCGAGCACAGGGAGATTGACAACAATCATGATAAGAAAATAAGAATGAAAATAAGACTAATGAAAATAAGAAGTTGGATGTGTCACCTGTATACTAGTAGACAAGCACACATAGTTCTCCACTTACGGTTTACAACACGGTGAACTTGGGCTTTTTAATTTGATAATCAGTAACATTATCAACGCTTTACTCCGGTTAATGGTGAAATCTGGGCTGGTCTCGCGCGGTGGTCCGTTCCGAGCAATAAACGTCTCATTAATTTGATTTGTAGTCCATAGGAACTGCCATGTCTTGTAATCACTGGGGTGTTGCGTATATGCTAGATACTACTGGTCGTATTGATTAGCTTACCAGATAAAATTTAAAAGTATACTATTATGTGCATGCAGTTGCCACAATATGTCGTGTTACACTGGCGACTTCAACTAGATATACCGTTGTTAGTTTTTAACCATATTTGAAAAACTTGTTTATTGGCGAATACTGATATAGAAAGCGACATTTTATTGACTCACAAAGTTAAATTAATATATTCAGAAAACACTTGAATGGAGCACAAACTTCAAACTCATGCCTGTAAACTAACTCACATTTTACTACCAACACAATAAATATAGTAGCCTACAACAGGTTTTGGAATAATAGAGTTAAATTAAATCCGACTGTTTACCTTTGCTCAAAAGGATTGTTGCCGCCGTAGTCACCGCGAGGTCGACTTGGTGTAAAGGTGCCGGTATTTAACACAGTAGACTGTCGGCTACAGGTCCCTACAAAAGTCATGGCCCAGGCCGTCCGTAATCCTAATGCTAAAATTAACGTTAGGTTTTTCAAGCGGACTTTGCCTCATAATTTCATGTGATGTATGCATTCTCCTCGAGGGGTAGACTCGGCAGGCTCAGTTTTCAATTGAGCATCGCTATTTTGTGGGTGTTCCCGCATATTTTCTGAGTTGCTCATCGGTGATGTGTCGCCACTTCACCGAGAGAAGGCAATCAATGTTGTGGTCGTGGTGTCATCGCCATCTGCGCTCGGGTGGCAAAAAACTGGCAACGGCGCGGCGGACTGGACCACTGCGGACTCACGCGACACTCGCCTCGCCAGGTCCGCGGCCCGCGTGTTGTGCACTCAAACCAAAACCAAATTAGAGTGTTTACGTGGTGTAAATTGGTCTGTGGTCTGTGGTGTGTCCCAAAAGTCTTATTCTCCCTGTTATTTTTTTATTAATACTAGAGATAAAGATAAAAGTATAATATTCAGGGAATGTTTATATGATCAATACCCCCGTTGCATCAGACCTGCATACTCAGCGAATTTCAAGTGCAAAACAACATATTTCGATCCAACATAGCGAGATTTGACATGTTTTTGTAAGCTCCATAAGAATAACATGGGGAATGAGTATGCAGGTTTGCTGCTACAGGTATATTAAAACTGGGTGGTTTTAATTCAATATTTAGTAGATCTGAACTAGAAGAAGCCATTTACCAAGTTTTATCAAGATATGTTGAGAAATAAGCGAGATATAGAATTTTATTTATTTCCCATAAGGTTAACATTGGGACAACGTACTGCGTTTACCACTTTCAATATCTCGGCAACCAATGGACATAGAGCCATGATTCAAAATACTAAATTGTTTGTTTTTTTGGGCTGAATTCAATGGTGCCAATAAAAATTTGAAAAATTTTATTTTTCTATGTAAAAATCTCAAAAAACCCATTTTTGGGGGGGTTTACCCCCCTTTACCCCCCCTTCCGGTGGTCCGATCGGGCTGGTTTACGAACTCGTCCGAATAATTACTACTTTACACGTCTATGCCAAATTTCATTCCGATTGGACCATTTTTGCGCAAGTTATCGTGCTTAAAGACACATATATATATAGATATATATATATAGATATATAGATATATATATATAGATATATAGATATATATATATATATATTTATGAAAGTGAACGAATGGTGTTTTTGGCATCTGAGGACCTCAAAAAGAAAAGTTATGATGGTTTTAGGCTTAGGTCTTACCATGAGACCTACGGTAACAGCTTCTTCCCTATAGGGGAAATTCGCTAAAAAAGGAAAGGTTTTGGTGTATGTAAATTTTCACCCCCTCCTCCCCAAAAGGGGTAGTTTGGGGGTAAGTCGAAATATTTAAATGTAAACTCCTATAGAGTTATACAAAATGTTAAAGGTCATAATCAAAGAAAAAGAATGGCGAAAACTAGAGGTCTCTGAGACGTCAATCCTATCAAAAGTTATGGCAGTTCAAAGTTTTAATTTTTTGAAAATCAAATTAAATCTTTACCTATGTAAATAATGAAGAAATATTGATTATTCGTGTGAAAAAATAGAAAAAATACTACGATTAAATTTAGATTAACTGCTCAAAATGTCCACCATTCTAACGTTTTTTTTCTAATGTGCTAATGTTATTTTTCTTAATACGCACGACCTTATTCGATAAGATATATTTTCCTTTTAATAATAGGGGTATGGGGGATCGGGGATTAAATGGGGAGAGTCTGGTAGAAGAGAATTTGATATCTGAATCTGCGTGCGCTGTTGGTTTAAATATTGGTTTTGTGTACTTCGTAAATCTAAAATGTTTTTCTTTGTGATAACTTTTTAATAGACTGCGATGTTTACGCTCAGTTTATTTTAAGACCATGATTTTTTTTAGTAAGCTGCAAAAACCATTTCGCTTTTAAAGATTGGAATCGACAGGTTTTGTTTTTAGAATTGAATGTAGACATTGATGAAATTAAATGAAGACTGTTATGAAATGTGTATTTCATAACTAACTACAGTACAACGTTCCACTTAAAAGAAAGTTGTGAATCCACGATCTGAAAAGCTGCCTCTCAGAGTGAACGGATCCGCTAACTAATTATAGCCATCCATTTATCTGGGAAGCTTTTGTTGAAATGAAAAAAATTCCTTCGATTAATAATTAATTAGTTAAAACATTCTAGATCTTCAACTATTTATTACCAGTATTCATTGATTTATTTACTGACTTATAATACATTTTTCGTTATACTGCTTTAAAAACAGATGTTTTTAATGCATGTTTTCCGGACCTAAATACACTCTTTTTATTCCTAGGAATTAAAAGCTGATGTACTCGATACCAGCTGACGCTTTATAGTCCTAGGACTATAAAAGTCAAAAAGTGCCGAGTACGTCGTAATAATCTAACAATATTCATTCAATTACAAATAATCTAAACATTCATCGTTATTATCGAAACATTCATTGTTGTCAGTTTAACCAATTTGTGAAACTCGCTCATTTCACCAATCGATTATTACATGCGTTCGATACGTCGATAGTTGTTCATTGTTGTCAGTCTACCCTAACACAAATGAAACAGACAATCAGCTGATTGCTTCAAATAGCAAGAACAAGACGGTGGCATCTTTTGAAGGCATCTTTAAAGGTAAACAAGCTGTAACATTTTGGTTTTCTTAAGTAGTTTACGTATTGTATTGAGCAATATAACGAAAAATATAGTTCATCACACGGACCTAAAGCTGCTTTTAGTTACTCGGTCATTTTTCAACCTCGGCTTACAGCCTCGGTTGTAAAACTTGACCTTGTACGAAAAACGTCACTTTAGGTCCTTGTAATGAAATATACTATTACGTTGTCAAGTGTTTGTTACTCTCACAGTTACGTTACATCCACTATCACGACATGACGTCTAGCCGTGCTACAACACAGTCGCCGGTCGATCGACAGTAGACAAGTAGACAGTAATGCGTCCCGGCGTCAGGCTGTCACCGTCACTTATCTAAAGCTGACAAGCCGTGGAACTGTCAGAACTCAGTGTCGACAAATGCGATCAGATACAGGATCGTTCGTAAATAGCACTAATTACTATGCCTAGGTGTTCTAAAAATGTGATTCAGACCGAAATAACAGAGTACCGGTATACATGAAATTTACATTAGACGTACAACTAAACGTTCACTCACCGGACCCATGTCCCAAAAATAATGTATACAACCTAATATGCTTGAGGGCAAAATAGATAAAAGTTCTTTTATTAGTGTTTTTTTAATGTATATGAGAGGTAAGTTTGAGCATTCATTTATTGGTTGAATTAATTAAGAGTCCTCCCTACCCACGGCAGTTTCGGCTCCATTAGAGCCCATGCTAAATCAGTGCACATTTTGCCATGTAAGGTTTCGCGCGGACCCATTTAGTGCCCATATTTTTAACATATCCATACTATGTGATATTATTTAAATAAATAATACTCTAAACTACTGGAAGTGCTTTTTATTTTTTGAAAAAGGGTCTTGAAATACGTCATATTAATGTCCAAAGATGACTATTTTAAATTGATTGTAGGAAAAAAAAACTATTTAAGCTATCGAAATTCCAAATAGCAATTCTAGTATAGTTTGGACATTTCCCGTTACAACTATATTAAATTTAAAATTTACTCTTACCCCATGGGGCGTCCATCATATAGACGCCGCATGAGAGCTGTTTTTTGAAAATTGTTGGCTGGGTAGGGAGGCTCTTAAGCCATTTCTTCGCCAACACATAACAGTTTATTGCAGGATAATAGGGCAATAAGTGTCCTTTTCTTTCCATACGGCATCAAGAAAACAGTGCAGTGTAGCGGCTTGAGTGATGCTATTAATAAACTGTTCTTATGTGGCTATGTGGCAGCCTGTGATTACACTGCGGAAGCTGCTATAAACTTCCTGTTCATCAGCAAGAACCAAACCGATCTGTCGACGATTGCTTTGCCGGTTGAACGGCTGTTATGAAGAATGTTGATGATATACATCACGTTTCGAATTTCACTTAAACGTTTTTCACCTCTCGCAAAAATTATACTTTTTTAATAAGTTTAAACTGCTCTGAATGAGTTTTGCGAAGTTAAATTGGTCCGCACACATAGACGTGATCCGCAGTGAACGGTCTATTAAACTGAGATAGGCCGTGGGATTCTTATCATAATGAATGGCATTTTATTTATTTAATATGCTTTTAGGTTCTTTCAATTAATTTGGGTGGTGGCAGCCATGGCACTTGTAGATAAGATAAGGTTTATAATTGTGCTCATAAACCTACTATTCTCTAAATTTTAAACAATATTTTTAACCGATCAAAATGTTGTGAATTAAAATATTTAAACGTGTAAGTGTTGAGAGACCAACATTTTCATCTTGAAACAATTCGCCCTTTATTTTCAACCGAAGTTTATGTATGCTATATGATCAGAATGGCGATTAATACAAAGAAACTACGTAGACCTATTGTAATTTTAGCCTAGTGATTAGTAAACGAAATCCGTGCCATCCAGATGAATCAAAAACCGATACATTTACTAATGTTAAAAGATTATATAGCCATTGACTAGGCGAAGAGGTACACTGCAGTACTGCAGTCGTCAACTTGTGTCTCACGATGCCGGTGCTCCATTGTATTCTGATGCCTTCATGTTGTCATCTCCGTGGCGGATGGGCCGAGTGAAACCTGTCAGTTTGGTGATCGATTTGATCATCACATCAGACATTACCTTTGTAACGTACACGTATACGTCACTGCAACGTCTGCAACAAGTGCATGGTAGTAGTTTACTGTCAGTTAACACAAGAGCGCTAATGTTTGACCGGTGCCGCTTTTATGGTTTGATATTTAGAACAATCAAGCGTAATTATCGAGGTAGCTGAACTTCTAGATTGTTTTTTAAGATTTTTAGAATATTTAAGAGGGCCTAGCTGACTTACGCAGTGTTTTCAAGCCCCAATACCACTATCGACATGTGGAGGTACGGCGGCGGCGGCGACAGGACACCGACACAAAGGCCGCCTGTCACACGGTGGCAGACTGTGTCTCTTTGTCTCCTCCGCTTTGTTCCTGGATATTAAAAATAGTGACTTCTGAAGTGAACGAGCCAACCGTCAACCGACCTAGTTTTTCACTATTGTCCTTGTTTCGTCGATATTGTTGTGTTCATTCATAACGTAACAGGGGAAACAAAAGCTTTGCTCTCAGGTCAGTTGTTCGTTGGAAAATTAGTTATTAACATCTCACAATAACTTATCTATAGCCTACTTTTATGCAAGGTAAGAGAAAATTAGTAGAATATGTTTAGTGTTGGAGTATCATTTTTCAACTTAAACCCTGATAGTATATATTGCTGATAGTGCGGTAAAATGATTAAACAATTATTGAGTATTCCTAAGGATTTATTTTTTTATTTTTAGTTATATAATTAAGGTGCACTGACCGCCGAACGTCACTGAAGCGCACAAGCGCAGCCGCCCCCATCTTCCTTCCATCTCGGCAGTCTCCAGTCCCAGGATTTCCATATTCTATAAATACTGTCGGTGTCGTTCATCACCCAGTCCTCGAATAGCCGCAGCCTGCGACGGAGGAGGAATATCTATAGCCTGCGACGGATATTGAATTTCGATACTGAACCCACTCATCAATGACTATGATTACTGTGCATCACGAACAAGGCAATTGAAATTTCGCCTTAAAATGTATCTCTTGCGGAAACACAATTACCAAGATGGATTCCTTTGCACTATGGTTAATATTTGAAGAAGTACTCTATGTGCAGTATTTCACTAAACATAAATAATTTGACACACTGATATATAATTTTTGATGTGTTGGACAGTAAAAACTTCAGCGTTATGGAATGCGTCAACATTCAGCCTGCCAAGTCCATTCCGCCCAACGAGCGCCCTGGGTTGGGCTTGTTGAATCCATCCGATGTGTCAAAATTCAAGTTCTGAGGATCTTAAAACAACCGATGAAGCAATAAAATTCGCATTAGCATATTGAAAAGA
Organism: Flexamia atlantica; assembly: GCA_035578135.1. Taxonomy (NCBI): domain Eukaryota; kingdom Metazoa; phylum Arthropoda; class Insecta; order Hemiptera; family Cicadellidae; genus Flexamia; species Flexamia atlantica. Next base: position 42,631,531 of record JAQJVK010000001.1, on the reverse strand, counting down.
TGCGAAATTATAACTGTCACTTCTACCCCGGCCTTTGATTTACAGTAATTATGTATCTGATAGCTTATAACGTATATCTGCGTATCAGCCAGTCTCCATGCAGTAGTCCAGTAAAATTTTGGTTTAAGGGGAAGGCAGTCTCACCTGTGCCAAGTTTTCAACAAATTTATCACCTTTATCTCTCTTCTCGCTCAACTTGGCTAATTTGATTCAGCAGTTAGTTTGAAATAACTACGGGATTTGTTTCTGTCGTAAACTAACTGTTGTTTCCAAGAATAATGTGTAAACATTTGTAGGAAGGTGTCGAATATTGAACTCCGATTACTTTTCTATTTAAATTAGTTATGTTCTTTACCAAATCAACGAAAATACCAAGTTAATGGCGTAAAAGTAAAATCATTGTAAAAAATTGTAAAATAAACGTAGATTTTTTTTTGCTGAGCCAATAGTTTTGGAAGTGTAGTTATCTTCAAAGAGAAATAATACAATTGGTTCATAAAATCAATATCAATAAGAAATATATGTTTTACCCCCATCGATATCAATGTAATACTTAACCAGTTTAGGCATATATCGTCAATTTATACAATGGTTTGCCACGCAAGAAAAGTGTGAGACCCATTACATTTTTTATTAATAAAATAAAGCACAACCTTAAACTGGCGGCTCTCCGAGTATGTTAGGTTGATGAATAAGCCCACTTACAACAGTTGGGTTTCAGATATTGAGTGCAGTGAACAATTTTCTGAACAGATAAATCGTGAAAATTTTAACTTTTATGGTAGTTTGTGTAGATATTATATTTTTCTAAAACATAGCTATAGTCGATAAACATAATGTTATAGTCGATATAGGTTTATTTTAAACGTCATCACTAGCCACAGCCACTCAAACTAATAATAAATAAAAGTTAAAGTTATTTAAATGTTAGTCAATGATTTTGGCTAAACTTGGCGTAAGCTGTCCTCCTATATGCATGAAGTTGTGCAGTGTAAATATATAGTTAGGTTTTGTTCCATACATCGTAAAATGCAGCCAAATGCATAGAAAACATTTTAATGATAGGGAAAGCTCACTTTTTTATCCGATTACCCTAAATAAAGGTTAAAGATCGAGTGCTGTGCCCTCTTATTTAAAGAATCAAGATTATTGGGTCCGCGGCATAAGGCTAGTAGCATTGACTTTGGATAAATAATTATTATTTATCCAGAGTCAATATTAGTAGCCTATACAAGATTAGCATTGACCTACATTGATTAGCCTAAGTAAGAAAATCATCCAAATTAATGAACAGTTTTTTAATATAAAGAGAAGGCATATTTTTCTACAAAGTTTCATTTAGTATCGTACCAGCAATCATGTTTTATGTTTTAAACTTTTAATAGATTTTTGAAAATTTAGTTTGGACTGTAGGTGATGTGTCTAAAGTGACCGTCTTTATTATTCCTCGAGCAGTAATAAACCTTTTCTGATGTTCTTTAATCGAAGAAAAATCGGAAAAGTTGTACAAAAGGTAAAAGTAAACTTTACGTTTTTACAGGTAGAGTCAAATGACTTCGTCCAGTCCACTCTAATGTTGCAGCATCAGGCTTGCGGTTGGCTTGGGTCAAGTTAGTTCACTCGGACTATAGTCTTCAGAAGTCTCACTGTTATTAGACTCCAGAAAGAACGCTAAAAATTAAATGCTTTTCGGTCTCTTCTGTAGATTATACCTGGATGTTATGCATTCTGTGCAAGTGGTGCCAGCCCAGGTGTGTACCGCAATACCGCGTAACGTAACCACGTGTTCCGGGGACCGTGAGTCAGTCGGAATTCCTGCTGGCGACACCGCCCGGACCTGGACACGACAGTGCCGGTAGGGCACAGCCACGCACAGCTGCGGTGAAAGTGTCCGGCCTTGCCTCCGAGCCGCAGTGACGGACTCTTCCCCGCACAGCCCCAGACCCCGGCCCAGGTCACCCTCGGGGGATTAAATTTCGAGTCATATGACGTGGCCAAGGCTGTACGTAAGCCCAATCACAGAGAAGAAATGGCCCAATGCTAAACTAACATTGTGTCATTGGCAAACTGAGCCGGGGGGACGGGGGGGACACGTCCTTTGATTTGGACCCTCCTTTTTCTTGTACCGCCACAGGCTTAATTCAAAGGTTTAAAATTTTTATGGTTTTCGTTACAAGATATATTTTATATTATCAATGAACAAATGAATTTAAGTTGCTCATCAGGATTCAGAAAGACTTTTTATTTATTAATTGTTATAAAATATGATAATTTATACATTTTAGGAATAATTTAAGGATATAGCCTCTGGATCGTTATTGAACATTGTTATATCCAAGGTTTACCTTACGATCCAATTGTTTTTAGCGAATTTCCTTAAAGGAATAAGCTATTACGGTAGTACTCATGGTAAGACCTAAGTCCGAGACCATGTTAACTTTTCATTTTGGGGTCCCCAGAAGCAAAAAACACCATTCGTTCGAATTTATACATATATATATATCTATATATATGCCTGTTAACACGATAGCGACCGTAAAAATGGTCCGATCTTAATGAAATTTGATACAGACTGTAAAGTGGTAATTACTCGGACGAGGTCGTGAACCAGCCCAATCGGACCATCGGAAGGGGGGGTTAAAGGGAATAAACCCCCCCAAAAATGGGTTTTTTGAGTTTTTCACTTAGAAAAATAAAATTTATCAAATTTTTGTTGGCACCATTGAATTCAGCTCAAAAAAACAAACAATTTAGTATCTTGAATCACTGCTCTATGTCCATTGGTTACCGAGATATTGAAAGTGGTAAACACAGTACGTTGTCTCAATGTTAACCTTATGGGAAATAAGTAAAATTCTATATTTCGCTTATTTCTCAACATATCTTGATAAAACTTGGTAAATGGCTTCTTCTAGTTCAGATCTACTAAATATTGAATTAAAACCAACCAGTTTAAACATACCTGTAGCAGCAAACCCGCATACTCATTCCCCATGTTATTCTTATGGAGCTTACAAAAACATGTCAAATCTCGCTATGTTGGATTGAAATATGTTGTTTTGCACTTGAAATTCGCTGAGTATGCAGGTCTGCTGCAACGGGAGTATTTAATTGGTTTTTTTTGTTTTTTTAGGTGTACTAGTCACAGTCATGGCCATGAACCTCAGTTTTCTTTACCAGTGTTGTTGTATATATTTGTGTGAATGTGATATATGTGTAGTTTTTTACAACTTGACCAAATCTCAAGCAAGAGATAAGAAAAATAAAGTTTAGCTCAACCTAGGAGAAAGGACTGATGATAATGCTACGGCATTGAAACCTAGGTCTCCGTTTAAAAAACAATTGGATCGTAAGGTAGACCTTAGATATAACAATTTAGTAATAAAGATATTATCCTATTGACTTCTTTAAAATAGGTACTGACATAATTTGATTTTAATGTTAACCGTAATTATTATTACTAACAGTTATTAAATGGAAATACATTTTGAATCGTTTCTACTTGTAGCCTACATTAAGGGAAGTGTTCGTAAATAATTTTTACTGTACTAGTTTCTACCTTACACACTAAAAAAATACAAAAAATCACTCTATAAATGTTTGAAATTTTATGAATGTAGATGGAGGTACGCAGTTTTATCAGTACCATGAAAAAGTCCAAAGTCGTGTAGGGTGTAGGTGTGATACTGTCATAATACATTTTCATTTAGCATTAAGTGTCTTCGATGATAACAACTTGGGCGTGTTATAACGTAAAAAGGAGTGGTCTGGAGGTTTACATGATTCATTGAATAATGTATTTGACCTCCTTGTATAGTGTACTAAAAGAACTCAATGGACCTTGAAACTTTCCCCTATAAAATGGGCTAACAACGAGACACTGCGGTTCAAGCCTGCATCCGTATTACATTTGTCAAGAGTCCAGTATTTTATAAAGGGAAAATTAAAACCTAAAATCTCACAACAAAACCGGTAATAAACAAACGATGCAAAAAAAGAAAAATATTGTCATTTATTACATCTTAAAATTACGTGTACATCAAGGAACTTGAACTCTGCGCTAGGCGAAGACAAAGGTACACAGTACAGAAGTAAGTTAGACTTACATTAATTTATACTCTGTTGAAAAAAAATTGCATCGTCCTAAGGACTGGAGTAGTATGAAGCCTTGGAAATTTCTTTAAACCTTTTAGGCCAGTCATTCTACGAAAATTAACATGGGGAACCTAAAAGAAACTGCAAGAAAACGTTTTTTGATGGAATTCTACTTAAAACAATATGAATTTTAACATATCCAAAGTTTACCAAAATCGTGGGAACCTCACTAAATTCACGTTTCAAAATGGTGGCTTTTCCCACCATACAACAATTTTTGAAAAAATACATTCAACTGCATTTTGTATCAATGTTTTCGAGATATTGACTTTGGACCGCCGCCAATCATCGTTGGGTGATTTATTCTAAATTTTGACAGAGTTTACATTTTCGGCCGCCATCTTGGATCCGCCATATTGGATATAAATATTTTTTTTTCAAATGCAAAGATGGTGTTGTGACACATCATTATGGACTAGATTTTTACCCTGAACACAATGCTGAAATCCGTTTTTGAATATATGCATTCGTTAAAAAGATATGCTCAAATAAAAATTCATTCCTATACATTTCTTATCTATATATTAAAAAAATTTCGTTTTTCTTTTCCGAGTCCGTCCGGCTCTTCTACTCAACCGATTTTCATAAGTGAGGTCTTAAATTAAAGGTATGCACGCGCAGATTTGCCATCAAGCATCCACATTCATTTATCTACCGTATTACTCGAGTTATGCACAAAAGCAACTTCCTTCCAGTACATTTCTTATGGGAGTTAAATATGGTTTTCCTTTTCCAAGTTCGTTTGGCTCTTCTACTCGACCGATCTTCATAATTGAGGTCTTAAATTAAAGGTATGCACGCACAGATTTGCCATCAGGCATCCGCATTCGTTTATCTACTGTATTACTCGACCAAAAAACATTAATTTTATTATTTCAGGGATTTTGAATTCAATTTAAGTTATATTTCCCCATTTTTAAATTACGTAAATCCGTATGTTTTGGTCTAAGAACCTTCAGCGAAAAACCACCTTTCATTTCAGCTATTGATTATTAAGATCGGACGTACCTGAAGCACGCTGCTGAATTCCGAACAACACAAAAAAGTTTGTTTTTTCCTTTCCGAGTCTGTTTGGCTCTTCTACTCGACCGATTTTCATAAATAAGGTCTTAAATTAAAGGTATGCACGCAAAAATTTGCAATCAATGATCGGCATTCATTTATATACTGTATTACTCGACCAAAAAACATAAATTTGATTATTTCCCGAATTATGAATTCAATTGAAGATATATTTCCCCAGTTCTAATCAAGTAATTCTGTATGTTTTAGAACCTTCTATATGCTAAGAACCTTCAGTGAAATACCAGCTTTCATTTGAGCTATTGATTATTATGATCGGACGTACCTGGAGCACTCTGCTGAATTCCGAACAACACAAATCTTTTATATATTTAAATTAGGTTTTCTTTTTCTGAGCCCGTTTATGGTCTGATCTTAATGAAATTTAGTTCAGACATGTAAAGTGGTAATCAATTGGACGAATTCGTTAACCAGCCTGATCGGACCACCGGAAGGGGGGCAAAGGGGGATAACCCCTCCCCCCAAAAGTGGGTTATTGAATTTTTACATACTAAAACAAAATTTATCCAATTTGTGTTGGCACCATTGAATTCAGCTAAAAAAAGACCAATTTAGGATTTTGAATCACTGGTCTATGTCCATTGGTTACTGAGATATTGAAAGTGGTAAACACAGTACGTTGTACCAATGTTAACGTTATGGGTAATAAGTAAAATTCTATATCTTGCTTATTTCTCAACACATTCATCTTGATAAAAATTGGTTTATGTCTTCATCTAGATGAGATCTAATGTATAATAGTCTAAAATCCCCGATATTTTCATTTTCATGGCAGCAAATCTGATGTATACTCATTCCCCATGTTAATCTTATGGAGCTTACAAAAACACGTCAAATCTCGCTGTGTTGGCTTGAACTATGTTCTTTTGCATATGAAATTCGCTGAGTATGTAGGTCTGCAACGAGGTATTTTAGAATGGTATATATTTAGTTTGTAAAGCCGTATGTGCCGGGCTGACATGTCACTGTCCCGAAAACTTAAGTACAGAATATTTCATGAAAGTCCTACGTTTTCCTTTGTGGAACAAATTATTACCAACTTGGTAATAAATCGTGGTTTAATTGGTTTTCTGAAATTCCAACATAACCGGGCCCAGCTGCATGCTCCTCTTTTTCAACTTAAGCAAGTGTCGGACAAATCACATTGAAGTTGTAAAGATCCATTGCATGTAACATTAATTTTTTAAATGAAGAATTATTTGATTTGAGTTGATTTTGTGTCTTAGTACTAAAATTTACTGCTGCGGAGCAGCGTGGGTCCTCTAGTGGACGTTTAAATTTTTTAAGATTTTTTAAGAATTATCTCTTATATCTCCAGTTCTAATTAAGTTATGTAGTTCGTTTTGGTCTTAAAATACTCAGTCATTTAACGGCTTTTATATGAGCTGTCGATCATTAAAATCGGACGACTGCTGGACGAGCTATAAGGCTAAAATCGACACGAAAATCCATTTTTTAGAAATTTGTTTTTGTCAAAGATGATATAAAAGAATATAACTCATCCTATTTTTGTCAGATTTAAGTTATCAAAATGTCAAATGAAAGCTAGTAGATCAGTGCGTGTTTCAAAACAAATCCAACTTGCAGTCCATGTTTGGGACTTGAGATACAAATCTTTAAATAATTATGAAATTTCGAAAAAATTGATTTTTATGTTGGTTTGAGGTCTATATTTCACCTCAAACTCAACCGATTTAAATGATTAAGAGCTTAAATGAAAGCCAATAATGTACTGAGTTAATTAAAACATGAAACGGTTTTGAATCTCTGTTAGTTTTCTATGTATGAGTCATTAATTATATACAATTTACGAAAGTTAACAGATTTCATGGTAAATGAAGGTTCATAACTCAAATTAAGTAACTCCGATTTTAATGAGCCATATCTCATATGAAAGCCCAGAATCTTCTGAGTAACTTGAGGGGAGAACGAGCATTTTAATCCTTTTTGGACCTGCGCTATAAAACTTTGACAAAAAACAAATTTCTAAAAAATGGATTTTCGTGTCGATTATAGCCTTACAGCTCGTCCAGCAGTCGTCCGATTTTAATGATCAATAGCCCATATGAAAGCCGTTAAATGACTGAGTATTTTAAGACCAAAACGAACTACATAACTTAATTAGAACTGGAGATATAAGAGATAATTTTTAAAAAATCTTAAAAAAATTAAACGTCCGTAAGAAATGTATCGGAATGATTTTTTATTTGAGCATATCTTTTTAACGAATGCATATTTTCAAAAACGGATTTCAGCATTGTGTTCAGGGTAAAAATCTAGTCAATAATGATGCGTCACAACACCATCTTTACATTTGAAAAAAGATATTTATATCCAATATGGCGGATCCAAGATGGCGGCCGAAAATGTAAACTCTGTCAAAATTTAGAACCAATCACACAACGTTGATTGGCGGCGGTCCAAAGTAAATATCTCGAAAAACATTGATACGAAATGCAGTTAAATGTCTTTTTTCAAAAATTTTTGTATGGTGTGAAAAGCCGCCATTTTGAAACGTGATTTTAGTGAGGTTCCCATGGTCCGATTTTGGTAAACTTTGGATATGTTAAAATTAATATTTTTTTTAAATAGAATTCTATCAAAAAATGTTTTTCTTGCAATTTTTTTTGAGGTCATCGCGTATATTGACTGGACTATTTCTAAATCTTTAATATTCCTCGAGCAGTAATAAACCTCAGATATGAAGTTGTTGTGTATACATTTGAAGCTGCAGTTAAACGAATTTTTATATATATGTATCAAAGATTAAATCAATGTTTTTAAATGTGGTATCAGAAGTTAGTTTACTGAATGGACAACGATGTTATTACATATACGCTGTTATTTCAGATAACAGAATCCCTTAGTTGTGGTTAATCAATCTAATTACGTATTCCATTTAGATAGCGACAATTTGCTAATCACACGATCCACGGTGGGAAGCCTCTATTGTGTAATAAACAGATTACCTGCCGGTGGGGGAGGGGGCGAAGGCAATGCTAATGGCTAAACTGATTTATTGACAGATTCGACTCGGGCGGCACCGGAACCCGAGTATATTTTGGTCTCGTTAAAAGCCTCTCCGCTCTTCACTTTTCATTAAGTCCGGATAAAGGCAGATAAAGTACGACGGCGACGGCAGTAAAGACAGGGACTAATCTTGTCTAATACCAGCGCCGTGTCTCATACGGCGCATGGTGCCTGGCTTTATGGATATGCTAAATATAGGAGCAGCTGTTACACGGAGATTAGTTTTGTGGTATGGGGTTCATGCTATAAATTATTTTGATAAGCAATTACCGGTTAGCATTTTAATGGTTATTAAACGGTTTGACAGTAAGTAAATTAAACTGATCTTGCATAATTATTTAATATACTTGGCGTCGAACAATAAGTGCTTCGTCATTACTTAGCTGATTCTTTATATAAATTACATGTACATAGGGAATTCCCTAAGTAATTAGAAATCAATTTAAAATCTCGCAAACGTACGGCGCCGCCGAGTTTAGCAAGTCCTCATCTATATCCCACCCGACTACTCCCACCGACACCAGGACAAACCGCCGACCCGCGAGGCGCACGCACAGTCGCTGTTCGCTCTGTGAACGCGTTAACGACGGACGTGGCGTCGTGAGAACCCTTTGTTAAATGGTCCAGTTAGGCCTAAGGTTCCCATGGTTGACCTTGCACCCCGTAGCCGACCGTGACACACGCACCAGTCGAGTGACGGCGTCAAATTGCGGTGTCCCTGTTGATCCACGGTTAAGGGGCATTTTTGAGACATTTTCATCCACGGCTCAGCAGATGGATTTCAGAACCCATCGAAACATCAGTTTTAATCCACGAGAGAGGGCCTGCACTCCCCAAAATTCTCTCCTTCGCTCACCTCCAAGTTGTTGCTGGAATAATGCTATTTAAACGTAATTTACAGTTTTAATTTATTGCCTTTACTTTTGCTGCCGAACTGAAAGAATGTTAAATTACATCACCTAGGTAAGGTTAGGTTAGACATTCTTTCAACAATTAATATTTTAGTTTAGGCAAAAAAGTTAAGGTCGTATACAGGGTGAATCTTCTAAGCCGTCCACAACAGATCATAGACGAACGGCTTAACGTACAAAGATGAAACAAAATATTTCCCCACTAAATCATACCCAAGGAACAACGTAAAAATATTTTTAACCTTTTTAAAATACAGAGTGTTCCTAAAACCGGGGGTCACGGGTTCGAATCTCGGAATTTTTAAATGTAAACATATGTCATATTATACATCATTTTAAAGCTCTAAGCAGAACAAACAATTTGGTAAAAACAGAACTCAATTATCTTTATTATTTTCAAAATGGCGGCCGTTTTTGTGAAAAATATTAGTATTTACGGAACACCCTGTATCTCGAGAACTACTGAAGGTTTTTTCTTTCTGTTTAAAAATTCTTAATCCTTGTAAACTCAGCTTTAATTTGATATGCAAAATGGCTACATTAGAAGAAAATAAATATTTTTAAAAACATTTTATTTTTTGTAAACGTTGGTAGTACTGAAATTCAAAAATTTTTAATGGCAACATATGTTAAATAGGATATCATTTTAAAGGTCCTCCGAAAACCAACAACTTTACAATTTATACTTACCTCCTATCTTAAGTAGTTTTGTAGTAATAAACAAAAAACTCCATTTTCCCATATAGCGCCCATGTTAAATGAGCAGTACTCAAAGCATATAAATTTGCATCCTTTAACATTGAGTACAGGAAATTTAACATGGGCGTTATATGGGAAAATGGAGTTTTTTGTCTATTACAACAAAACTACTTAAGATAGGAGGTAAGTGTAAATTAGAAAATTGTAGGTTTTTGCAAGACCTTTAAAATGATATCTTATTTAACATATGTTGCCATTTAAAATTTTCGATTTTCAGTACTACCAACATTTACAAAAAATAAAAATTTTTTAAAAATATTTATTTTCTTTTAATGTCAGCATCTTGCATATCAAATTAAAGCTGAGTTTACAAGGATTAAGAATTTATAAACACAACGAAAAAACCTTTCGTAGTTCTCGAGATAAAGGGTATTCCGTAAATACTAATATTTTTCACAAAAACTGCCGCCATTTTGAAAATAATAAAGATAATTGAGTTCTGTCTTCACCAAATTGTTTGTCTTGCTTAGAGCTTTAAAATGATTTATAATATGACATATGTTTACATTTAAAAATTCCGAGATTCAAACCCGTGACCCCCAGTTTTTGGAACACCCTGTATTTTAAAAAGGTTAAAAATATTTTTACGTTGTTCCTTAGGTATGATTTAGTGGGGAAATGTTTTGTTTCATCTTTGTACGTTAAGCCGTTCGGCAGTATTAAATTAAGAACTTGGAGGTGAGCGAAAAAAAATTGGGAAAGAGAGAGAATGCGCAGCCCCCCTCTCATGGATTAAAGGGACGTTTCGAGCGGTTCTCAGATCTATCTGCAGACCCGTAGATCAAGAGGGATGTCACGAAAATGCCTCTTAACCGTAGATGAAAAAGGGATACAACCGTCAAAATTTAGAAGGTAGGATAATATTGTCAGGAGATATATCATGTACACAACTTGTCAACATGTCAACGTAAGGGGATAACGTTTACAGGTGCCTTAAATAAAGAAGCATTGTCTACATACCAAAAAGGTTGTCAACGTGTTTACATCGACTATATATGTAAGGAGACTTTCCATCGCCAAAGTAAAACGTGTACCAACTTTGGTGTTGGGCAGTTTTTGAAAGAGGACGATGTTACAATATATTCCAACAATATGTACTGCTGTAAGCTTGTAATTACGCTTTCAACAGGAGTTCAGGCGTTTTGGTTTGGTATTGCAGGAAGCAAACATAAACTAAAGAACTCGATGTGTTAAAAGTTTTGAAACCTGATAAAAAACTGAAATAAATAATTTTAGTTGTTGGCGTCATAGTCAAAATACGTCAATTTAAAATCCTTGCTAACCAATAAATACCACGTATATAATATACTGTATATAATGGTGCATATTATGTTAGTGTATATAATGGTGTAAATAATAACATCTTAAAAGGTAATCTACAACTCCTCAACATCTCGTGTTATGTAAGTCTATGATCCACACATACGAAAATTAATTAAAATAGTAACAGGTATCAGACATAATATCGCATTTATTTTTTGGTGGTTGAGACGGTTTAATGTTAGTCCCCTAAAGTTTTACAAATACAATTTTATAAACACCAATTAGAAATCTAATAGGTAAAAAATTTAGCTTTTCAGATAAACGGAATATTCCATACAGTAGCAGTTTGTTTTTTGAGATTAGCACACCTAAAACTAACTTGGGGCTATGACGTAGTCTCATAGAATGCCTGATAACTTTACAATCCCTCCATAGCGTACTTGAAAAGAATAGATAATTATTAATGTTGTTAAAGAATGTTTTCAACGAGTTTGATAGTTTTAAAAACTATGTATACGTTTCGTTCGAATGTTTTGTTTTATTACTTTTCTAAAATAACAAAACTCTAAAAAATGCACATATTAATTTTGAAGTGATTAAACTTGTTAACAATACATTAATAAAGGAGAAAGTAAATAAATTATTTATCTGTTTGTAGGTATTTTCGCTCTTGTTCGTCACCAACTGGAGACAAACCAAACAATTTGTATACGGTCGAAAAAACTCTTTGGAATTTTTTATATAAAATTACATAAGACGTTTGAAAACGAAAACATATTAGTCTATTACGATTCAGTACATATTATGAAGCTGTGCTGTGCGTATAGTCTCTTTACATTTATTCTCCGAAGGGACAAGCCAGCGAGGTGAAGGGAGTGGCACAGCATTCAGTAATAATGCAGTCATAGACAATGGTCTTGGCCGGGTAAATGCTCATTGTACCTCTAGATGTGTTCATTTATTTGATCCACTCCTTCAGTCCTTCAGTGAATGCCTGAGTAACACACTTTCAATCTCAATGTTCTGATTTGAATTTTAAAATTGTTAATGTTGTTTATTTAAATGTATTAGAAAGACAATTTATCATAAGGTACCATGAAATCTTGTGTTTCTACTTGCCTTTCACAATCATTATAACTTTATACCAACTTACAAACTCCGTTCCTTCGCAAGAATTCATCTGAAATCGTTTATCTATGACATTTTCAAGAGCTTAGCAATTATTTACCAATTTTAGTGAGCTATTTTTAAGAATCAAACCTCACAAGATTCCATCGACCTTGTGGGAGAGCAGTTAGACAAACGAGAATAAAGGTCATCATTTTATAGAGGGAACTTTTTTTAAATCTCAGCAATTCAGGAAGCTCAATCATTGATTAAACCCTTTGAATATTCATCTACGTTTTACAAAAAATTGCAATTATTTGAAAACATAGTATAATTGCCCAATAATAAATAATGTAAGCATATATTTGAGAAATGGAAAGCAATGAGGATATCCAGCGTAATGTGCAGATTTGTCAGTAGACGGAGGGCCGGAAGCTGCGGCCGGAGATACTGCGGTAGGCGATAAGATGTGTTCGCGGAAGTGGCTGTTATCGGGTGACCGATATCGGCAATGTTCGCACATCGCTGCTGCGTCTTACATCAGACGATATCACTCACTATCACTATCACTGACACTATCACCATCACGGCTCTGTTGTCATCTGTCCATTCACAAAGTATAACATCATTTCATTTGAACGATTACAGTAGCAAAATAAACGTGGCACTTTAGCTATTGCTGTATTTATAATTTTTTTCAGTAGCGCATCGATTACTAAAGTCCTCAATTAAAACTCCTTTCAATAACGTAGTTTTGGATTTAATTATAGTCGTTTTAGTATGAACTGAGCCGTAACGATAACTTTGCGGGCTCCGGGGCAAAAATTGTGGGAGGGGGCTACCTTTTTAAATCAAAATACGAGTTTTGTACAAAGAGTAAGTAAAGTAATGAGGTTCTTCGGTCAGCTTGAGTACCAGCTGGTGTCAGGATTCTACGGAAACATTAGATTAACCCTGTAGATTAACAACATATGAAACCATTAACTGATTTTACCTTTTACAAATATTTATTATGGCTTAGATACGTTTCAATTGAAATACAAGAACCAATATGCATACCAAAATTCTTATATTAGTTAATTTAAAATAACCATTACTATATTGCCGATTTCACGCCTTGATTGAGGGCCTGAGGGCCTCCTAGGGCTCCACCCCTGTTACCCCTATTGTAGTTACGGCCCTGCCTATGAATACATTTTTGCAATTTAGATATTTTAGGGGCATTTTGAGTTGAGCTGTTGTTGAGGGGTCCCAAACAACATTGCTTCACACAGGAACCCCGGGCCGCCAGACAGCGCCCCTGATCTGAAGTCTAAATGCGCTACATGAAGTCTTTGTAATAAAGTCTATGGGCCTAAAGTGTCATCAAGTAAACATAAATCTGATAATTTGAAGCGATTTTATATTTACTTTTGGTCTCACAGATGTCACTTCGCATTCATTATCGTTCGTGTCTGACAAGATTTGACCATCGATGTAATGGATACGACACGAAGTGAGGTTACTAATAAACGTTTATATTTTAATATTTCCATGCTTTCGTTGTAAATGGTTTCAAGTAAAAATAACTTTCAGTGATTCCGATCAAATAAGGCAATTACAATATGAGGAGAAAAAAATCTTTCAGTAGAACTCGCTATTTTATAAATCAATTTGTATTCTTTGTATGGTATATAATTTTCATGAGTTTGTTACATTGCAGTGTGTTGCTGTTGCAGGCTGCAGCCCGGAGGCGGGGGTGCCGGACATGACCACGTATATCTTGTTATCCCTGAGCAGCAGTTTGTTACATTGCAGTGTGTTGCTGTTGCAGGCTGCAGCCCGGAGGCGGGGGTGCCGGACATGAGCACGTATATCTTGTTATCCCTGAGCAGCAGTTTGTTACATTGCAGTGTGTTGCTGTTGCAGGCTGCAGCCCGGAGGCGGGGGTGCCGGACATGACCACGTATATCTTGTTATCCCTGAGCAGCAGTTTGTTACATTGCAGTGTGTTGCTGTTGCAGGCTGCAGCCCGGAGGCGGGGGTGCCGGACATGACCACGTATATCTTGTCATCCCTTAACAGCAGTTTGTTACATTGCAGTGTGTTGCTGTTGCAGGCTGCAGCCCGGAGGCGGGGGTGCCGGACATGACCACGTATATCTTGTTATCCCTGAGCAGCAGTTTGTTACATTGCAGTGTGTTGCTGTTGCAGGCTGCAGCCCGGAGGCGGGGGTGCCGGACATGACCACGTATATCTTGTTATCCCTGAGCAGCAGTTTGTTACATTGCAGTGTGTTGCTGTTGCAGGCTGCAGCCCGGAGGCGGGGGTGCCGGACATGACCACGTATATCTTGTTATCCCTGAGCAGCAGTTTGTTACATTGCAGTGTGTTGCTGTTGCAGGCTGCAGCCCGGAGGCGGGGGTGCCGGACATGACCACGTATATCTTGTCATCCCTTAACAGCAGTTTGTTACATTGCAGTGTGTTGCTGTTGCAGGCTGCAGCCCGGAGGCGGGGGTGCCGGACATGACCACGTATATCTTGTTATCCCTGAGCAGCAGTTTGTTACATTGCATTGTGTTGCTGTTGCAGGCTGCAGCCCGGAGGCGGGGGTGCCGGACATGACCGTCATCTCGGACATCGACGAGGTCGGCATCAACCGCAACCTGCAGATCCGCTACTCCAGGGATCGCATATACGTATCCTTCCTCCACCCCTTACATTCATTAGTGGCAATAGAGTATTTTTGTTATTATATACTGTTTATTATTACTCTCTTAAGAAAAAATACTTCAGGATACAGTAGCAATTACTGGCTCTTGCTTTCCATACAGCAGCGGTTTCATTTGTTATCATGCATGTAATAAGGAGCCGTATTGAAAAATCATCAAATCTTATGGTTAAATTGTGTTTTTATTGGAATACTTCCGCCCTTTCTTGAATGTATTACATGTAGTTCTTAATTACTTACAGACTAATTAAGGTCCAACTAAATGCCATACAGTTAACCCCCATTACACTACGTTACAGTACAGAATTGAGTAAATTACATCCCCATTCATTATTTTAATTAAAACCAGTACGCATTCTTGGCTGCCAATATTAAATTACTAGAATATGAATGAAAAAGGTGTGCCAACGGAAAAGACCAAATGATTCAATCTCCAGGCTCATTAAAATAAACCATTTGCTAACGTATAATTAAAACACAAAGATTAATTCCAGTGACTACCTTGATGTGTATTGTGTTGTACACATTATCCTTCAAACTCTATCATGTTCCATTGGTCAGTGGATCACTTGATGTGGAACTCTGTATCACATTAGAGTATCGGTATTGGTAATTTTCTTCTAATTTGTTCTCTTTACCTAAGAACCAACAATTAAAAGCTCGTGAGTTTTAATGGTTGATTCTTGATATAAAGTGTCGGTTATTTATGAATTATTTTTGTACATGTTAAGTACGGTTATCTATTTATAAAGCCCATGATTTCCCTATGTTTTGAGGAAGCCATAAGTTTGACACCCATCAACCCTATAGCTTACTTGAATGAAAGGTCTCGGAGAGAAGGTCCCAGGAAAACTATTCGTCTTTGATAAAATTTCTTCTAAAGACAAAAGTGTAAAGAAAAGGGCTGAAGAGCTGATGCATTATCAATTTCAAATTGTATTAGTTATCAATAATTTAGCAATTTTATTGCTTTAAAAAAATGTACTCAGAAAAATGTTTTTAAAGGCTGAAAAGTTGCTGTTAGTGAAAAATGTAACAACATTTATTACTTTTATTGATAGCCTGAATTTCAAAACTGTATTATGAACCCCTTATGGCGCTTAAAACACACCTAAAGACCTAAAATGAGACGAAAAATTGGTCAAAAGTCTTTGTAGGTGTATAAACCTATTTTAAAGAAAAATCCCTTCAATTTGTGAGACACTGTAATGAATTTATGAGCTGAAAAACCTTAAACCTGATAAAGCGTTTAAACCCTCCAAGCGGAAGGAATATTCTTCCCAAGTTAATAAACGATAAATAAGCCTCGGCGCAGAGGATTTCTTAGACTGACAGTTCATTGAATTGCACGTCGTTACGCGATGTTGCAAATCGGCGTTCCACCTTTGTATTCCGCACGACTTCTTAATTATAACATCATTATTTTCCTTCAGAACGTTGAACACAAATTTACCATCTGTTTGACTGACGTAGGCTAGCTACTATTTCATGTTAAACCACAGTGAATTTTTATCTGAGAAATATTCAAAAATAAGTATTGAAAATTTAAAAAATGTAAAATTAAAAATGTCAAACTCACTAAAAATGTAAAACTATAAAAGGTATACCTTTTATAGTTAATATCAGTGACTCGGAGACAAAAAACATCTAATATGAAGTGTTAAAAGGTGAACAATTGTAGAATTGTATGAAATTGATCTCAGAGGATTGAACTGTAAATAACGATTTATGTATGAGAATACCACTTAACTCTACCGAGAACAAAGAAAAGTGCCCTTTAACCAATGATACAACTTCTTTTAGAGTATGTAGCCTTTAATGTTATATGAACTGATAGAATTTCATTTTTATCTACTTAACCAGTCAACCAGTAAAATGAAAATTAACTGCGTGTTATAAAAAAAATTAACAATGCTTTTAGCTAACTATTGTTAACTGCGATGCCAAAAATATCAGATGATAAAATTCAATTAAACTGAAGAATGAGAGCACTTTGTATGGACACCTCATTTTTAGGGCGAAGAGGAATTCATATTATGCAATTCGCGTTCGAGTTAATATATTGTTTAGAGTTATCAGCATGGGCGCTGTATAATTTGGAAATTACAACTGATAATACAGTTACCTTTAAGATGATTCCATTATAAGCGTAATTTCATTGACTTCACTGTGTTTTTTTAACTTTTAGACGTTCGTAGACATTTAGACGTTAGTTTTTAAGACACCAGTAATGTATAATGCATACTAATATTGAGCTGAATGGAAAACACCCTCTTTAAATTAGCTCCAAGATTATGTATTAATTCAAAGGGGTATGGGTAAGAATAACTTTAAAATTAACATGATATGTAAACAATTTCACCTTTAATTGTCGAAAGTCTTTAAATGGCTTGGTTATAAAATGTTTGTTTGGAAAAATATAAGAACTAACTAAAAACGTTAAATTGTAAATCCCTTGAAGTTTGGTGCCATTTGATCTGGTGATATCAAATTATCTTTTTATTCGCCATTTTTTCAGTATGGTGGAAAACTTTGACTTTTATTGTAAAACATCCTGGATTTTATCTAAATGCCCAAGGCTTTACATATTTTATGATTTTTTTTTATGTTCCAGGTTCCAGGTACTTTAAAGACTTTTTGGACCAGTACTATTTTTTATTGGTATAACGGTTAAGACGATAAGGGCGGTTAACAATTTTAACTCTTTTTCTTGTGGTTTTAGATGGGGGGTTTGTAGGTAAAAGTGGGCCACTTAAACTTCTTATGGTAATGTTAGATACATTTTTTTACCCACAACTCCTTGAATTAGCTAATATAATTTTGAAGCTTACGTTTTGAGGAAGATTTTCATTGATTTCAAAATTACATGGTTGCATAACTTAAATAGACGAATGGTGCTTAAAAATTTAAGAATGAATATCATTTGAACAGATTTTTTTCAATTTTCATTCGCTGAGTGGCCACGCTTGCATTGTATTTCTATAAAAAATTTAATGCTTTGCCTCAAGAGACTAGATAAAGTAATCAGTTTTTATATTACAAAATTAATGGGACCAAATCAAGAAGTAAGAATAATCACAAATCGTGATATCAGCCCAACGAAACGGTTGAGAATCGGACACGTGGATGTGGATCATGCACTTTTTTTGTTTTAATGATAAGTAAGTATACAGTAGTAGAAACTCACATTGTATTAACATTAATGTTTTTAATCAGGCCACTTAAAGGATTCAATGACTTTCGCAGGCAGAATGTTGACCTTGCCCTCTGATTGTTGATATTGTCATGTCGCGTGACAAGGGCGCGGCTCCCGTGTCCATTAACTGATTTTATTTGCGAACAGAAGATTGGGACGAATCTGTATTGATTTAAAAATTAAGATGTATTATCACACAGTTGAGCTGGTTCTTTATTAAATATTACATGATCATACTATTTTTAATGAATATAGTATTGAGTACTGTAGAATCCTGAATGTACGTAAAATATAAAAAAATAAAATAGAATAAAGTACAAATTAAATGTTATTAGTGCTCTTTTACAATTTAAGTATTGGTTGCCTACAATTTGTATTCAGAGAAGTGGATTTGCCACTAATATTAACTCTTTCATTGTGAGAATAAATACGGCATGATTAGGGTTGTTGTGGTTTAATACTGCTTCCCTCAATTCACAACTGATGGAACAATTTGCGGGTGCGGCCGATCAAATCATTTAACGTGCCTGTTTGAGCTTATGTGGTTAATATTTTGACAGTTGACAAACAATAATCAATAATAGTTTTTCTTTTTATGTTTGAAAATGTACTTGCTTTTTTTGGTTGTTAAAGGATTGTTGTGCTATAGAGCCCATATACTTATAGAGGTTATAACAATATTTTGTTAGAGCCATGTTGTAGGATTCCAACATTAAGTTTAGTGTTAATAAGTTCAGCCTAAATAGAGGCATACATAGGACTTTCTTCCTCGAAGTATCATACGTCAATAGTCCAGTCAAAACAGGGTTTGACCTGGAAAAAATTCCGTTAATTTTGAAACTTTGCACACTTATTTAGAAGTACCTAAGGATGAAAATACCAAAAGTCCTGGAAAATATGTGGCGAGCTCTAGTGGCAATTGATGGAAACAGGGTACTTTTTTGGTTTTTCGTAAATATCTCGAGAATTATTGGTCGGAGGTAAGAACTTTAAATGTACAAAATAAAGCTTATTAAATTTGCTACAAAATGATGTGGTACATTTCCTTTGTACTCCAAACGGTTACCGAGTTGTAGGGCGCCAAAAATAAGGATATTTTCACAATTTTCCCCTAAAAATGAGCAAAATTTTGGTTTTTTTAGTTTTTAACGGATGAAAATAAAAATTATCTAATTTTGGTGGGCACCATTAAATTCAGCTTAAAAAACCAAATAATTTAGTATCCTGAATCATTGCTTAATGTCCGTTGGTCACCGAGATAATGGAGGCGGTAAACACCTCTTACATTGTACCTATGTTATCCTTATGGGAAATAAAAAAGTTCTATATCTCGCTTATTTCGCAACATATCATAGTCAAACTTGATTCGTAACTTTATATAGTTGAGATATATCGTACTAGGGCCTATAATCCCCAATTTTCACATTTACGTGTCAGCAAATCTGCATACTCCACTGTTCGTATTATTCTTATGCAGGTGAGTATGCAGGTTTGCTGACACGTAAATGTGAAAATTGAGGATTATAGGCCCTAATACGATATATCTCAACTATATCAAGCCACAAATCAAGTTATACTGAGATATGTTGAGAAATAAGCGAGATATAAAACCTTTTTTATTTCCCATTAGGATAACATAGGTACAATGTAAGAGGTGTTTACCGCCTCCATTATCTCGGTGACCAAAGGACATAAAGCGTAGATTCAGGATACTAAATTGTTTGGTTTTTAAAGCTGAATTCAATGGTGCCCACAAAAATTAGATAATTTTTATTTTCATACGTTAAAAACTAAAAAAAAAATTTTGCTCATTTTTAGGGGAAAATCGTGAAAAGATCCTTATTTTTGGCGCCCTGTAACTCGGTAACCGTTAGGAGTACAAAGAAAATGTACCACATCATTTTGTAGCAAATTTAATAAGCTTTATTATGTACATTTTAAGTTCTCACCTCCGACCAACGGTTCTCGAGATTTTTACGAAAAACAAAAAAAAGTACCCTGTTTCCATCAATTGCCACCAGAGCTCGCCACATATTTTCCAGGACTTTTGGTATTTTCATCCTTAGATACTCCTAAATAAGTGTACAAAGTTTCAAAATTAACGGAATTTTTTCCAGGTTGGGCCATTTTTTCAAGTTTTTTGACTGGACTACAAGGAATATCAAACATGTATCATATTCCAGTGTGTGCAACCATAGAAAAAGTTTATTTTTCTATGGTGCAACAAGACGGCCGAATGTTTCACTGTGTATTTTCATACATAGGATACTCTCCTCAATCCTTGCTCATACTGCAACTATTTGGCCCATGTCTTGCTCTTCTTGATAGTGGGGGATCAAATAGATGATTGAAATAGCTTTTTGCAGGCCATATAAGACTCTTATATGTAAATTTATAATTTCCATTCTCGGTCAGCATCAGCCGTCCATTGATCACAGCCTCTCCTCCACCCCCTTAGCCACCCCTCCTCTTCCTCTCGACGGAGCCCCACTCGTGTGTGGATGGATGCTTACCGGGTGAATTATACATAGAGTGCACTCGCTGTTGTCTCCCCGTACGTGGTGTTTAAAACTGAATGAGGAATAAGTTTGAAAAATTCCGGAGGAGTTCAAGGTTTAGTAAAATTATAATCATAAAAACTTAATTTGTTCATACAGTAATAATTTTAACTTTTCCTGATCAGGGTTGGTAAGATAAATCAGGTTAAATGTTTAATCTTTGGCAAACAGTGCCAAAAGTTGCCGATGGAAAGGATATTTTAAGTTTTATTATTGTTTTATTTGTGTGTAAAATACTTGTACAATTTATTATTGATCAACGGTTTGGATCACAAAATAATGGCCTGCAAAAATTATATTTATAACATATTTATAAATTGCTAAGATACGTTAAAAATCTATAACCTCTAATAAAACAATCCAGTCAATATCACACTACTAGAGCTACGGTACGTAAAACAATATTTTATTCTGCTTAAGGATTATTCTGCAAAGAAATTTGAAGAATTGCCAAAATTGTGGCTGTATATTTGAAAATATAATTATTAATAGAGAGTTTTTTTGTCGGCAATAGGCAGTACTGTATTGCCCTATATAAAAATTATTAGGTAATGATTCTTAATAAATATTTCAAATGAATGCAAAGTGTTCTGTATATGATAGGAAAGTCGTAGGATGTACGGTGCATGCACAACATCGCTGAGTCTAGCAACACTTGATCTATCTCGTGGTGTCTATTCAAGACTCTTCAAACTGCACCGTCAGCGCACAACATGTCATCAATATACCAATTCTTTATCATTCTAGTGTCTGGGTTTAACTTTATATTATGCTCTACAGTTAATTATAAGTTTGAGTAGATACGTTGAGAATATCTTTGTCCAATATCACTCCAAATAGTCCACTAATAAAGAAGTTCCTTGATTTTGAAATCAGTTACATATAGTGCAGAAAAATAATGCAAAAAATAGCGTAATAGCGGAATTTTAATTTAACAGGCTGAAAATTGGTTGAGAGGTCGAACATAAAGCTGGGATCATCATACTGAAATTTCAAAACAAATCCCACTTGGTCAACATGCCGTCGTCCATATCTGAAAACCCCATATCTGGTCCATGTTTCTCTAAAGATTGTTTTACTTTTCACGTAAACCATAAGGGATACGAAAAAATGTAGCCTTCATGACATTTTTTATATTTTTCAAAAAAATGAGTATAAACATGTACAAGAAATATTGATAATAAATAATAACTGTAAATATTAATAATTTTCTAAAATGTAATTAGAATACCCCTGCTATATGGAATACGCGTAAAATTTGATGTAAAATATATTCCACAGGGGGCGAATCCCTTTCACCTTAATTAATAATAAAATATATCAATTGAATCCTGATAACAATTTCAGTCGTTTGACACCTCAAACAATAAAATTAGATCACTGTAAAGGCGTGGGTAAGTTCACAAAAAAGATATTTCTTAAGGAATTTGTACAAATATATACCATAAGGAATCATTTTTTTGAGCTTGCCCACTCTTTTATCGTGAACCAATTTTGATGATTCAGGTGTCAAATAACCGGAATTTTTATCAGGATTCTGTGGTTATAATTTATTATTCATTAAGGTAAAAGGGATTTGCCCCCTTGGGAATGAATTTTACATCAAATTTTAAATGTATTCCTTATAGCAGGGGTATTTCCTTACCGGAAATGGTTTTTCAAGATGGCGGCATATTGCCCAAGTGAGAATGTTTGGCAATTTCAGTATGATGATCCCAGGAGTACATCTCTACCAATTTTCAGCCTGTTAAATGACAATTCTAGAATCCAACACCATTTTCCTGGAATACTTTAACATTAAACAAATTTTTTTATTCATTGTGAATTGAATCGGAAAGGCCAGTAGAGCATTTAAGAACATGCATTTTTGTAATGCTTGTATTAATTTTAACCATGTATGAAAGATTGTTTTAACAATACATTTTAGATTGTTGTTATTAAATATTACTATTCAACATATTTCGTAGGGATGAAAAATAAATATCAGTACCTGGAGTGAGTATTGTGCGTTTTTCAAAAAAAGTGTAAAAGACAAAATTTAGGCAAGATTGAGAAAGGGAAACGGTCTCTAATTCCGAGAGGCAGATGTGTACTTAGCTCTACTCGTAGCGCTCACTGCTCAGAACACTTCAGCCGCCATCCGGCATTCATCTCGGCCACTCCGATGTAAAATTACATTTTTTTTATTATTCTATGTGCTCCTCTGGTTTATATTAGAACAAGTTACTGTTCTCAAACTGAATTTAAATATTTTTAGGCAGTAAAACTGTGGAAATCTTAAGCTGAAGAATGATAACATTTTAATGCAGAAAACATATTAATAGAAGTATTGTTGAAAGTTTCTTGATATGCTACATTAAAAGAGAATCATTATAATTTAACGCATGGAACTTTTAGTGAAGGACTTTCTGGGCACAGAAATTGAACTGTTTTAGCTCTAATCAATAATTGCAACAGGGATGTGATTTGTTGCATTATAGCAATAATTCGCATTCTTTATTTAAATTTTGTTCAAAGAGCTTTGGAACTAACAGAAAATAATTGGAATTAACTCTATAAAGATGCGGAAGGTTACACAGTCAAAACATTACAATTTGCTTTCAATTTTTCAAGCCTTGATTGATTTGAATCACTCTAAATCGATTTCTAAAGAAATTAATGTAGGGTACTCGTTCACGCGTTTGTAGAACTTTTTTGTTTTTTAACAACTCACGAACTTAAAAAGAATCCTTGATTGTTCTCTCGGGTTACAATAGCTTCCTGTTGACGAACCCAGTCCGGCGGTAACCTTCCCCTGCTACAGTATCGATCCGCGGGCCCCGGTGACTCATCTCCGCCACCCCGACACCGACAAAATGCCAAACCCTGCCATTTCATTTCCACACTAATTAGGTTACCGGCATGCCTCCTCGCTGGTTAGGCTTATTTCCGACTATACGTATAAATACCAACCTTGTCTAAAAACACTTTTCCCTAATGGGTTTTATGAAATACTATGGGCATTTACGCGTATCACAATGCGACTTTGCGAGTCTTATTTCTCGTAACATCAATATACTGTCCTGTATAGATGAACTTTTTTAAGTATTATAATTTTATTGATTTGACTCGATTTGTTACAATAGAACTAATGATAAATCGATTCACGATGTTTTGCAGAAAGATAACGGATGTAAAAAATGTATAAAGTTAACAGATTCTTTCCACCAGTTTTGTCATAAAGAATATTTATTTGTTTTGAAGACTTAAAGTGGGTGAACGACGTGGCTTGAATTTATTGTTCTTTTCTGCGCGTAGAGGAAGTTAATTTCACTTTATTCTCTGTGATGACCAAATAAATATTCGCAGAGGTATTGTTTGATTGTTCGTTCATTTTTTGATAGCAGTGTTAAAAACTATATAATGATTAACAAACAATTTTATTCGATCGATTAACTTTGTCGCACACTGCAGTCACTCTTAAGATAATATCAAGTAACAATGTGGACCCATTGCCTTGGTTTTACTGACGGCCCTGTTGATGAATAGATTACCGCCCCTGACTCGGAGCAGGCTGGTGGGGTTTGCGCTCCTTTCCCCAGCGATACGAATGTTGTACTTGTAGCTGGCTTATGATTTCCACAACTAATGGGATTGTGATTGACGTTTATATATCTCGGTGGTCACGATGGTTGAATTTTAAAAAACAGGCGTATTTTAAGTTTGTAGAGTGTTTACCTGTTGTTAGATTAAAAGTGTATAAGCTTCAATTATATTTTACAGGGTGTCCAGCGAGTACTGTGTCAAACTTTACCAGGCTACTCAGCAGGTCGAAACAAACAAAAAATGTCCGTGAACATATGGTCGGTCTATCTCGCTTCGTTTTCCGTCTGTCCGTCTGTACGTGATTTTTACATAACTGACTATAACTTTTGAACGACTTGACGTACCGATGTCAAACTTGGTAAATGTATGATGGCTAACAGGACCTATCTTTGTACGGAGTATCAAGTTTCTGCTTTGTACCATTTCAAAATGGCGGCCATTTTTATTTTTCAATGCTTAATAACTAAAAAAATACAGTTTTACAAAAAAATGACAAGAGAGGAAAAATTTGCAAAATTTAATTTCCTATTAAAAAATGTTCACTTTAACTGAGTTTGTGACACAAATAACTTAAAACATTAGATTTTTCATTGTTCTTGTATGTAAGTAGGGTGTTTACCTTATTTACGAAATAGTAATAAAGAGCTAATCAACAATCAGCTGATTTAGAATTAAACGAACTTACAGCTTGTGCAGTAGTTAACAAATTAACAGCTGATTTGCAGGTCATTGTTGCATCATTCGTCAGTACGTGTGCACTGTGCATATTGTGCGTTGCTCTATCAACAGTGTTTAATAACTTAATTTAATTGGTTTGAAAATTATGTTTCATATCAATAGTTATTTTATTTTTTATTTCATTACATTTATCTTGAGCGCCAGTTTGTTTTTTCTGTGAAATAAATCACTTTCCTAGAGAGAATACACGGAGATGCATTTTTTCTGTGGATGAACATGCTAATCTAGAATTTCAATTCAATTCAATTCAATTCAATTCATTTATTTCCATGCCACAAAACAGATACAAATCCAATTACATTGTAGCATAAAACAGTCAACATTACAAATATAGCACAAGATACAAGTTTAAATACTTATATAATAAATAATAAATAAATTGTCTACTGTAGCTGTCCCCTTTCCTTCGATGAATTTGGTGATTAATGAAAGTTGAACAGAATGAACATGCATACTAAAACATAACAATTTAAACAATAAGTTAGATTCTTAGCTAATCCATTAGCTAATCCATAGAAAAAATTCATCTCCGTGTATTCCCGCCACGTAAAGCGGTTTATTTCACAGAAAAAACAAACTGACGCTCAAGATAAATGTATTGAGATAGTAAATAAAATAACTATTGTAATGAAATAACATTTTGAAACCAATTAAATTAAGCTATTTAATACTGTTGGCGACGAACAACGCGCAAGATGCACAGTGCACACTTACTGACGAATAATGCAACAATGACCTGCAAATCATTTTTGTTTACTACTGCACCAGCTGTAAGTTTGTTTAATTTTGAATCAGCTGATAGTTGATTAGCTCTGGTGTATTACTATTTCGTAAATAAGGTAAACCCCCTACTTTCATACACGAGTAATGAAAAATCTAATGTTTCCAGTTATTTTTGTTACAAACTCGAAAAAATTGTACATTTTTTAATAGGAAATTAAATTTTGAAGCTTTTTCTCTCCTGTCATTTTTTTGTAAAACCTGTAGATTTTTAGTTATTAGGCATTGAAAAATAAATATGGCCGCCATTTTAAAATGGTACAAAATAGAAATTTGATACTCCATGCAAAGATAGGTCCTGTTAGTCATCATATATTTACCAAGTTTGATATCGGTACGTCAAGTCGTTCAAAGGTTATAGTCAGTTATGTAAAAATCACGTACAGTCGGACAGACGGAAAACGAAGCGAGATAGACAATATGTTCATATATGACATTTTTTGTTTGTTTCGACCATTCGACCTGCTGAGTAGCCTGGTAAAGTTTGGCACAGTACTCGCTGGACACCCTGTATAACGCATTACTTAAGGAACTTAATATGGAGGTTTCCGTTGTAAAATAATACGTTCTAAGCCCCTCCGGGTTTGGCTTAAGATTCTTCTTTTATTTCACACATTCGCATATTTAGAGTTTTTCAAGATTAAACATATTAATAAAAATATAAATAAATAACAGTATTCTTCATTTTTAACCTATGGGTTTTTACTTTTAAGACAATTTATTACAGTAATTCTAAAACAAATACTAAGTTAGTCCATTAAAAGAACACGAATCGTTTCATGTATTCTGGTCCTTTAAAAACTTGAGTATCGTTTTGTGATTAGTGGTATTGAAAAGCGTTTATAAACGCTAATTATTGTACATACAGGCTAATTGTTAATACCAGGTAATATTATAAAAATAATTAAATTAAAGCGTCGTTTATACTTTATGAGATTGTAGATTATTATTTGTTTTCAAAGTCTATTTTAAACCAATTCCAATAATATTCGATATCCATTATTTAACATCTAATTTGATTTTTAATCTATAAATTAATCACTTATAGTTGTAATAGCCTAAAGTAATAACAAACTTCAACACTGCTGGTATCCGTCGACGGCGACACAGTCTCATGAATGTGGACCTAGGTTTCGGTGGTTTATCATCTTCAGTTAGTGCCGAAGATGGCAAACCGCCGAAACCTAGATCCACGTTCATGTGAGACTGTGACGCCGTCGACGGATACCAGCGGTATTGAAGTTTATGTGATCGGCGCAGGAACAACTCCACAACATTCTCCAAATTTTAAAGTAATAGCACTTTAACAGTGCAGGACGTTCTGCGGCGGTTTTATATTTATACAGTATTATGGATACCGCAGCAATAAGAGCACACGCAGTAGTTTTGTTTCTTTGACGTGAACACGAAAAAACCTTTGAAAGATAAAACGCAGTTTACATGAAAGGCTAAATCTCACACTCCAAGAAAACACTTGAGCTGAAAAAGACAAACAAGGTCAGGCTACATCGACCTGAGATCGCATTGTCTCGTGTTCAAAGCGCGTCTGAAGCGCGTCAAAGCGTTTTATGTACCTTGCAAAATATCGCTTAAAACTCTCCCCTGACTCCCGTCCCGCCCTGACGAGACGCGTTTGGATGGTTTACATCATCATCTTCACCCTTCTCTCCCTTCACTAAAGGCAATCCCATGCAGTTGCGGATCAGTCATTTGTACTGGATTATTTCCAAAGATATTATGATTTAAAAAAATGTCTTTTAGAAAGTTATAATATGTCGAACATTAAAATATGTCGAAAAACGTAAATATGACGGATTATTTTAGTTTGATATTATAAATCGCGCACGACTAGATCTCAGGCGTTTTATACGCACCGTCAAGTTATCTTTTACCAAGTTATTTTTGGTTCAACATGAAAGGTGCTTTTTGTTATTCTCCTTACACTTACCCCCAGCACAATCAAGTTTAGTTAAATGAGTACTGTATAGTTATTTAAAGCCCTTAATATAATTATTCCACACATATTAAAAATAACTTTGAATTCGCCTTCACCAAGTGAAAGTATTTTTTTTAGATTGATTTTTATACCAATCATCATAATCCCTTGTCTGCAATGTGTTTTTACAATGTTTTTGCTTTTATTCACTAAAAGTATTCTCCTTGAAGGTTGTACGGTTAACATGTATGTATTAGTCGACACATTTACTTTTGAATGTAAGTAGGTCAAATCGCTTGAAAAGCACCATCCAGCGGGAGTATATCTGAGTGTCGGGGAGTGCGTTAAGTGTCGATACCATTACAACCTCGCCGAGGCTGGGAAGTGGTGATCATAGGGAGCTAGTTTACTGCACCATTTTACGAGCTTTGATAACATATCAGTTTCTGGAGGCGACGCGCTCAGCTCGTGGCGGCCAAATCAGTAATGGAACACGACGCGACGCTCGTGGAGCTCCAAACGATGGTCGGCTGTGCATACAATCTGTGTGTGTTTCTTCACGATAAACAATTATCGTTTCTAAAGTTTTTGTTTTCTTAGAGTTACGTAAATAGTAACCGAACACTAAATTGCTTTTTTTAGGAGTGGATACTTACGTAACTAAACCCTTATCAAAGTCTCCGGCTTGTCTGTAATGCGGGCTGACAAATGTATGACAAACTAATAGTTGAACATTTTTAGAGAGGAGATTATGTAACATTTTGAATCGGAAATTCAAAACAACTAAGATAGTGTGATTTGTCCTTTTTAGCGTGTTATTTTTGACCTCACTGTTAACAGTTAGGGCAAAATATTTGATCATAATATATCGATATATGAGAAATTCATTCAGATCCTTTCCATGAAGTAGGAAAAGTCCCATAGAATAAACTAAACTTGAAAGCGAATAAAAAACTTTTCCGTGGTAAAAACCACTTTCATCTCCTCTAGGGGTGTGCGAGTAGTGATTTTTGAAGTCGAGTCGAGTTTTGAAAAATACCCGCGAGTTTCGAGCTTTTTTCGAGTCGAGTTTTTTTTTAAGTTTTTCTACATGATGATAAAAAATTATTATCATTACTCAAATACAAATTGCAATTTTGAGGTAATTAAACTTAAAAGAGTTACTGAACTAAGAGCAGATATACAAATAAATGATACCAAAAAAAGAAAGAAAACCTTTTACTTTAACTCACAATTATTCTTGATTTGATATATTTTTCAAGCCTAACTTGTGTTTAAGGCTTACCTGGGTTTTGAAATGAAATGAAAACACTGACTATAAGCCATGACCAATTACCTGACTCAATTCATGATTAAAATATTTCCTTTAAGTTATTCACCCAGGTACATTTTTATTCATGTAACTATCAACAAAAAAAACAAGTTTTTATTTATTTGGAATGGTTACTAAAATATAACAAATGTAATTTTTTTAAGAGCTGTAATAATAAATAACCTCAACCTTCAAACTATAGGAAAGATAGAGTGATATACAAATTTATGTGTCTTTAAAAACTAAAAATAACTTGTTACTTTAAGTATAACAAACGAGGTTTCAGTTATATTCGTTAAAGATGGATTGACATTGTAAAAAATGGCCGTAAAATTCTTTCGCACGTACTGATTTTGGGTAAACGGCGGGAGTAACTATTCGACTCGAACTTTCGAGTATTTTGAAATAAGTCGAGTCGAGTCGAGTAGTGTATACTCGGCTCGAAAAAAACTCGATTCTCGAGTACTCGCACACCCCTCTCCCGTGACACGTAGAGCGAGGTCAACTTAATATCAATTTGGAGACTGACTTGTTTAGGCTTTTAAGGCCAACATCCCTGACTTATCGGGGGTGTTTACGACTTTGTCGGTGTATGGAGTTCGTCCCTCGCACTACCCCAGCGAGCGACCCCAACCCTCGCTCCTCTAACCCTCCCCCACCCTCGCGCCGGGCCCCTCAATGGTCGGCAAGTATTTACCTACTTCACCCTAAAGTACTCATTTCGAAGCTGGTTCTTTCATTCGGATAAGGGAATAAGTTCTTGATTAGAAGGCTCGTTGAAAACTGAACTGCTCCTTTTTATTGGATAAAGGCAAATTTCCCGATGCCCTGAGAGCGAAGTAAATTTAGTTCAGTGGTGGAGTATCTCGAGTTGATCTGCTGAATTATTATTACTGTTAACTGCGTTTTTTGTTGTCAAAGCTTACATTTGATTTTTAGCATAACGTCTTTACACTGAACTATCAGTTCAAGTTTGTTCATTTTTCTAATATTTGAAGTATAAATATTCATGAACACGAATTTGTCAAAGTTTATTGCTATTGAAAGATACTCTACCATTATAGATTACTTTTCGTCAGATTGCTTAGATGTTATAACAACGTTAATATACCAAAACATAATGTTTGTATCCACGATACCAGTTTTAGTTCTCCTCAGTTTATTAATAATCTAATTAATTTTTTGCCATTCTATTTTACTTTATACTCAACCCTAATAGTGTTTGTTTATTTTGAACATACAATCCCTTCTGTTTTAATTTATTTTATGTATGTGGTAATTTCGATTTAATTTCAGGAGTATGACAAATTCATTCAACGCAGGTGCAAAGTCAATTTAATCCGTCTAGGAAGTTCCTTCAGAGTTCGCGGTCGAGTTCAGCAGTGAAGACAGTTTTCCGATATTCCTGTATTCCTTTGACTAAGTGGCACATTAAGTCCACCGTTTAGGTATTCAGCGGGTCATTTATTACCGAATATCTTAAAGAACCTAGATAATAAACTCTTGCAGATTTTTCAAGGTTCAAGAAACAGTATATGGTTAACATTTAGGTAGCAGCTTTTTATCATAAATTTGTTGGCATATTTTATGTGTCTACAGGATAAAACAATTAATAAGAAACGGCTAAATGCACGTGGTTTTGCCATAGAACGTTAAGACTGCAAACAGATAGACTGCAAAAAGCAGCTTACTGAATTAAACATGCATAAGATGGGATCATACTAGAATACTAGGCGTATTAATTGCTTTTACATTTAGTCTTATTATCCATGATTTATTGCATCAAATTGATACAGGAGAGAGCATGGATATTACGTGCGGAAGTAAATGGATCTTTTCTGTAATTTTTCTTTTTCAGCTTGGATCTTTTTCTTTTTCTGTTTTTTCAACATGGATGTAACTGTTAAAACGCAGCCAGTACTGGTGCTGCGGCCCGGTCTGGGTACTACCGGTACTACGTAACACGTACACATTGTTGTAAGCCTTAACAATACACGCACGGTATCGTAGGCTAAATAGAGCGTGCATAACATACTACCATGTTTAGAATAGCAGGGGTTTAAAGTATGTGGGGAGTGTTTTATAGCCTTTGGTGTTATTTTTAAGATTAGCTAGACGTAAATGGGTAAGATTGCGCCTGAGCCGAGATCTGCAGGCGAGATACAGCGGACGCTGAGGCGGCGATGGAGGGGAGATAGCGCGCGGAGCCGGCTGCTGCGCCACTCGCACCTCACACCTACCTGGGGCTGCCAATTCATATACATTAAGTGCGTATTGACTCGAAGATTTTTGTATTGACTTGCCTGATTTTGTATTAGTCCTTTCATAAAAGTGCTGAATCATCCTCAATTATGACCTTTGGATTTATATTCAAAACGTTGACCGAAAAGAAGAGAATAATATTATCCATGACCTTGGATTCTGTATCTTTAGGGGCACGTATAACTGAACGAGTGAGATAGATTGTTTATACTCAAACTTCAGGAGGATAATCTTACGATAATCCAACGAGGTATAATAATGCAAATGATCACGTAAAAATATCACAATATTTGTTATTACACATTAACATTTTTGATCATATAGGTAATGAACTTTATGTATGTACATAAATCCCAGCCATTTGTAAATACGCATCATCTACCATTTACGATGAATATAGATGTTTTTTATCTGGTTAGTCAAATGAGATTGATGCGATATTTTTCCCAAGCTTCAAACCTGCAAATGAAAACTAAAGTTGACACAAATTTACGAGTAAAGTATATTTAAGATCAGTTCAGAATGATTCCACTACGAAACTTTGAAATAAAATATCAATCGGGGTCTGCGGTAAATGATTCAACACCGAGGGATGACGGCAGGCCCCAGGGTGCTACAATGGAAATGTCGATGACAAATCGGCCCTTGATCCATTACAGATGTGATTTTGAATACCATTTCACAGCTGACTTGGAAACACATTCCTTGGGGGGTCGTTTGGAAATATCACTGGGAAGAGCGATGAAGAAATCCAATAACACCAAGTGACAGCTTAATGTCAGTGGTATTCGACGACCAAGATCGGTACTAAATTTCATTGAAGTATAAAATGTATTAAAAAAGCAATGTAATGGCATGTTTAATGTATAAAATAAATGTATGTGTGTGTATGCAGGCACGGCCCTAGGGACTTTGCCGCCCTGGGCGAAATCGGCGGCCGCCGCCTCCTCCCCCATATATCCAGAAGCGTACCCAGGGGGGAAAATCGGGATATATCCCCCCCGAAATTTTTTTGGATTTTGGAATATTTTTGAGAAGAATAATATCTCGTTCATAATGAAGTGGTGGTATCACTAAACTTGCCGTAAAACAGAGAACACTCTACAAGAATTACTCATAAACTTTTATAAAGTTTGTAAATAGTTATAGTCTTTTATTTTAAAGATAATTGATTGTGATGGGGATTGAATAATGTATTATTAGGGTATTTTTACCTATTGCGGTTATCGTGAGTAATTGGCGGGAGTAGGCCTATGGCAAGCAAGCAAAAACTCCTGATAACAACAGTGGTAATTAATGGTGTCCGCTATCTTGCCGCCATCGCCATCGTCGTCACATGTGGCAAAAGACTCATCATATGTATTACGTGAAATATTCATGGTCAAAAAATCACGATGTTAAAATGAGGAATACAAACATTGTCGTCTGTCAGACAATCTCGTAGCAGCATCGCGGCAGGCAGACGAATCTCGTCTGCCTACGTAGCGTGAAAACCACGCAAGTCTCGCCGTCAAATCTATAGTTTATGGTGCCTACGAGGACTTAACGAGAACCAAACACAGGGTTGCGTTCTGGGACTTGAGAAACACTACACAAGTGAGGAAACAGCAGTTTCTAATTCTATTCATCAACCTCGGACGGATAATGTAGGATCCGCATACTTCAGGTCCGGAAGGTCCGAGGCGTGCAATATGTGAGATATAGTTTTTACTTTGAAATCAACAGAAAAAAATCTTTTTTACCAAGGTTAACAACGTAAATTCTTGAATACTTTCTCATTTGTCCTTTAGTGTTAGGCCTACTTCATAAATATGCTATTTGTATTGTGAAAAAAAATTTCCTCTAAAATTCCAAAGTGATCTAAAATTTTCAGAATCTAATCTGCGAGCAGCCTCAAATTAGTTCAAATTTTGGGAGTTATTCTGTTTTTTGTTATGCCTCAAAGTTTCTGTTCTCGCTGTTATGCCTCTCTAGATTGCCTAAAAACGCGAATTTTCAGATGTAATTTATGACGCCCCGAGTAGGTTATACATAATTTAT
Organism: Flexamia atlantica; assembly: GCA_035578135.1. NCBI lineage: Eukaryota > Metazoa > Arthropoda > Insecta > Hemiptera > Cicadellidae > Flexamia > Flexamia atlantica. Next base: position 42,598,104 of record JAQJVK010000001.1, on the reverse strand, counting down.
TTAGTGGTATAAATTCAAATAACTTTTGCTTTAGGTTTAAACTATTTAAAGGCTTTGGCAAATGCCTTTAAATAGTTTAATAGTTGTGTTTATATTGTAGTAGCAATCTTATTGCTACTACAATATAAACACAACGTCGGGGTAGAAGAGAGGATTCCGTCAAGGTCACTCCCGACTCGCAACCGCTGCGCTGTTGCTTTGACGCTGTCAGCGGCGGCGACGGTTGTTCGATACAAGCCGTGTGGTTTGTTTTTATATTTGGACTTGAATTATAATTGTAAATCGATGCTTGCATTGCCGTATATTTTCTTAGGCTTGTTCTTTGAGTAAAATGTGATACAGAAAATTTTACTCTTCACATTCATATCATAAATTAATCATTTTATTCATATTTTAAAATTTGCGGTTCCTTAAAATTTGCCGCCCCCAAAAATCTGCCGCCCTGGGCGGCCGCCCGGTCCGCCCACCCCTGGGGCCGGCCCTGTGTGTATGTGATGATTTGGATTAATAATTTAAAATGTATCAAGAAAGAGCATCTTTAGGGTTGTTAGTAATGATGAATCAGTAGGTGAAGTGCAATAATGATTATGTTTTCCATGTAGTATTTTTTCTCTCCTGATTACGAAGTCGAAATGGCTACTTCAGAACGATTGTTTTATAACTTGGTAGGTGAAAGGGCCACAAGAAATTTATTTCACATCAATAAATACCGTGGCACTAATTATGTAAAAATCAAAACCACTGCTTTACAAATGCCAATTGCAATATGTATCTCCAAAGGGAGACGGTGCGTATCGCCATCACGGCGTCAACACAACTTTGCAACAAATTTGCTTGTGTGCTTGCGGAAGTAACCATTACGCAACCGGTTCGCCAAGGACGAATTCGACTGCAGCCAGCGGTTTACAAGGTCTGAGGTTATGTTATGACTACCAGCTGACCGGCGCGAGCGGCCAGCTGTTCCGATCAGCTGTTTCAGTGTTTCAGTGCTACCACCATCACAGCACTGTTATTATTTACAGCTGTCATGTCCGCCCGCGGCCCACCTCTACTCTAATTATGTATTGTCCCTCTTATATTTATGTTGACTCAGATGTCATTATTTACCGTAACTTTACACGGTCCCTTCCCGGACATGCTCCCTATTGTCCGAGCTTCCCGGGGAGTAATGATTTATGACTAGTATTTATTTAATTATTTTTACCAGCTGTTGCTGTTTGTTTTTATTTAATCTATGTTGTAAGGCAAACGACCGATTACAGATCTGATGAACTCCTGCGGTTATATTAACCTCGATAACATTCCTTTAAGTTTCAAGAAGTTGTCGCGACTGATTGTTATTCCAGTCTTCGTGATACAGTAAAACCAACGTTGGAAACCAGAGTTTCAAAAAATGTCCTTGTTGTGATATTTACGAGTGGAGGTTCCGTGAATGGAGATATGTTGTTTACCAAAAGTATGTGCATTAGAAAAATTAGAATATTTAATACAACCAAAATAATTGGGAGTAGGAAAATTCATTGCTGTGCTCTATTTCCCTGGCCATATATGTGTTAACAGAAACTTATTAATTTTACTCACTGTACCATTGCATTGATCTAAAAAAAATATCCATACAGATACTCGCCGTTTTCCTTGACAGACTTTTCAGACGTACACAGGAACCATCTTGGTGGCGGTCAACCCATACAAGGAGCTCAACATCTACTCCACGGTAAGTCCATTGCATATTTTAATCACGATTAATTTAATGTGTATGATGGTTTAGCTATTTTACATGTTAAAAATTGAGGCCAGTTATCCAATTATAAATAACAATCCCAACACTTAAAATTGTATGTGTAGTATGTAAAATACTTCACCCAACTTGTAATTCTAAAGAACATAATGTTTGTCTTTGGTAGAAAACTAAAAACTGGGCTCTTCTTAATGTAGAATCTATTTAAGAATTTAATATCAACGTAAAATTATTCTTTATCAAAGTGCAATTAACATTTTAAAACATGAATATTTACCTTGTTTAATGCAGCGAGGATTGTGAAGCGAAATAAAGAAAAATGTTTGAAACAAAACGAACAGACGAGCTGTTCTTTTGAAAGTACACGGCTTTATTGCATTACTGTAACCACCGCATTGCTCGAGAGCGCCATTGGTCGGATTTTACAAACATTTAAACCTATTCAAATATGGCTCGTTGGTCTACTTCTAACGAAGTATTTTGTTTTACTTTTATTTTTCTGTTACCTAAAAACATAAATATCTCTTCTGAAACTTAGGTTATAATTTTTATCATCAAATGGCGGAATATGGTCATTTGTATGAAGGGGTAAAATTGATTAAACTATACTCTTTTCTAAGTTGTATTCAGTTTTTCTGAACTTTACACTAAATGATCATTAATCAGCTCTTTATTCAAATTTGTTTATCTGCTTTATTTGACAAACGTTTGCAATTCATGCGATGCGTGCGTTTCTGTTTGTACTTAACTGACCCAAACTTTGCCATTTCTGTTGCTGAATTGCCAAGGGTTTCAAGTAGGACTGTTCTAGACCCCTTCTATCGTTATTTATGATCAGACATTAATTGGAGAGTGCCCGGACGACGACAAATGCCTCTTGATTGCTGAGAAGAAATTAACTGAAATTCATTGGCGAAGACGTCGGGGAAGAACACTTAAATGTATAGACTCATTTAATGTGTCTCTAATTTAAGCAACAAACCCAACACTTAAATGTCGAAAGGGTGGAGATAAATGCATCAAGTGCTGATCAAAGACAGATCTTTAAAATACTTCCGGACCAAACATTTTGGGGCAAGGTCAAGGTGGGAGACTGCTGAGACAAATAAATATTGTATAGGTTGTCTAGCGTTTGCAAACATTTTTTTTTGTGTGTGAGGGTGTGGCTTTTTTTATAAAATAAAAAAGGTTTCTCTCATAAATCCTCTTGGAAGACAATTTGCACTCTCAAATTTCGATTTAGCAATAATTTATCTTAGAACATCTCTGTATAGTTTTAAATTATTACTAGTTTAAAAAAAGGAAAACGAACCCTCAGCCGCGGCCAATAACCTCGGCCACGAGGAACAACAGATCAAGTTTCTTATCTACAGTTATGTAGTGGATTACATTTTTCATCAATCATCCCCAAACTTTACCCCCCCCCCTCCCCCCCCCTCCCCCCCCTCCCCCCCTCCCCCCCCCGCCTCTCTTGTGGGATCCCCAACAGCATTAGTTGTAATATACGCGGCCAGTGCAATATTTCCTGGTTTACTGCACCTCTATTTCCCCTCGGATATTCTTTGCATCCAGATTCTTGATCAAATATTCATCTAAAAATATTCGGTTTATTCCACATTTTATAACTTTGTCTGGTTAGCATTAGTAATGCAATGCGTTATCTCAAACGGAAGAACTTATCTTGTGGATTGATCGATGTAACTTTATAACTAAAAAATGTTAGTATTTTAGTACAATATTTTATGCAACTAAAATGAAATCCAAAAAGTGTAATCCTTTATTAACAGTAACAGAGGTTAGTTTGACTTTGCTCGGTTATGATTTCCAACGCGGTCATGGAATTAATAAAAAAATTGCTAGATTGAACTTCAGGTTAATAAATTTTTAATCTCGTAACATAACATTAAAATAAAAATGAAGGAAATTCATGACGCTTGTTGGAATCGCCGTCCAGAGTGAGACGTGACTGTGAGTCAGCGAGTATCGACCACGCGTGTTAGAGACTCTCCACACCTCGCACTCTCGCACCTGCCACAGTCCAGAGTGAGACGTGACTGTGAGTCAGCGAGTATCGACCACGCGTGTCAGAGACTCTCCACACCTCGCACTCTCGCACCTGCCACAGTCCAGAGTGAGACGTGACGGTGAGTCAGCGAGTATCGACCACGCGTGTTAGAGACTCTCCACACCTCGCACTCTCGCACCTGCCACAGTCCAGAGTGAGACGTGACGGTGAGTCAGCGAGTATCGACCACGCGTGTTAGAGACTCTCCACACCTCGCACTCTCGCACCTGCCGCAGTCCAGAGTGAGACGTGACTGTGAGTCAGCGAGTATCGACCACGCGTGTCAGAGACTCTCCACACCTCGCACTCTCGCACCTGCCACAGTCCAGAGTGAGACGTGACTGTGAGTCAGCGAGTATCGACCACGCGTGTCAGAGACTCTCCACACCTCGCACTCTCGCACCTGCCGCAGTAAATAACACATTGTCTCCAGTCACACCACTTTCCGTGCGTGCGTGTAGAGCCGTCCTCGAATTGTTTGTATGAAATAGCCGCTTTTAAGGGGCTAATAAAAGTTATATATTTGAGAAAGTGGTAAAAATTTAGGATGTCAACTTCTCTTAAAATAAAGAACTTGATCTGTCAAAACCGAGTTGTTCCTGAGCTTTTTGCTCTCGCATGTATGTTATTAGGGAGGGCGAGATCGCAGTAAAGTTTGCGACAAGTTGCGCTGCAGCAGGCGCCACGTTAGTGCGAAGCTGACGGAGTTTCATTAAAAGCTCTCCAGGCGGCAATCGCTCTAATCACCGCCCTTGCCCCTCCTCACTGTACACCCCGTTCCTCCGGGCCTAGCTCTTGAAATTGGCTGATTTCAAGTGAAACCATCATACTGATTGGAACGATTAGCAAGATTGGGGTATCAAAAATATTTTAGTACAACTGTTAGTTGGGTTCTCAATATAGTGAAACTCCAATCAAAACTTTGTCTTGAACAAATTTAACAACTACCGGTTGTAGTTTGTACTCAACAGTAGTGTTATTCAATTACATCTTTATTTAGAATCGCAAGACTGAACGTATTTACGTCTAGAAGGCCGTATAAAACGCGGCGTTTGTCTTCAGTATCGCATTACGGTGCTTTGATCAGTTTAGTGGCACTCACTCGTGCGTCCCGGCCCCCGCCCCTCGCCCGCCCTCTGTTACATTACACAGTCGGGTGGCCGCCTATTGTTTGATTGTTTATTCCACAAAACACATCGTTCTTCCATATGATATAAATATAATTTAAAATATCCGCTTTCGGCTATAAGAGACGTTATTGTGGTTGCAAGGCCCTTTAATTTATTTATGATGGGGGTCAGACTTATGGTTTTCTCAAAAATTGTGGCTGATTTGGGCTTTATATTTAGATTGCTTGGGGGTTAGGTTATTAGAGTCTCTTCTTCAATAATGCAGAAACAAACACAAGCCCGAAAGAGACTAGTGGAGCCTCAGCCTCCGCCCGCCGGCGCATCGCGGGGCGCGGTCCTACACCGGTGTCGTGTGCAACTCACGGAGTAACAACCGTGGTGATGACTCAGCATCCTCCCTCACTTCCTTTACTGCCCTCGACAACGTTTAGAAAACAATAAACGTTTGGGAATGAATTTTTCAAATATTAAATAATAATGACATATTGGCTTGTGTGGAATCAATTGTTAATTTTATTTTTATCGAGTCTATTTTCAAACTTCAGCCTGTGACGTCATATATCAGACAATTCTTAGATGATTGTCCAACATTTGATATGTCAGATTTTGGTCAATCGTATCAGTCTGAAAGAAAACTATACCCCCCAAAAAGTAATAAATTAAATTCTGTATTGGCTGGATGCTTGTTAAACATTAGACACTGTTAGTTAAGACGAAAATTACAAGTCATTAAAGAAAGTTTACAGTGAAGCTAAAATCGATTCAAAAAACGAATACGACGTTTTACCCTAGTCAAATTTACCGTGGATACAAATATAATTTAAATCAAATACATTAAATTTACAGTGAAAGCATAATAACATCAATCTGTTTGTTATTTTGAATGCTACAAAAAAATTCTAGAAAAAACAGTCAATGTATTTTTCAAATATATATGAAATACTTCTGAGTTAAAATTGTAATAAGCATTTGAACGGGTCAGCGGCGGGAAGTTTTACAACATTAACGCGACGGAGTTTGACTAAAATTGAGAATCCGAAGGGAGGAGCCGCGCCGAGCAGAGATGAGCGCCCCGGGCCGTGTATGTAATCTGCACTCGGTACTCGGCCCGCTCAGCCAACTCCACTCGACAAACCGCGGTCTGCGCCAATCATGATTTGTGTTTTTGTTTCCCCGGTGGTGTTTTCAACAGAGTTTATCGAGCGTTCCCGGCTGTATTCGAATATTTTCACTAGCACCTCCGGATGTTTGAAAACGTTTTAACCTGTGTTCCCGATTTTCGACATTGTTTCAGTATTGCATTAGGATTTGAGTATATAATAATTTGAAGTATGTGAACTAAACCAGAAATTTATACAGAACCCTGCCTATTAATTTCTTGTGTAATAGTTCAATTAAACAGATTTTTTCCTTTTTGTGGGCTTGAAATAGGTGACTTTAACTCTGAGGTCAATTATGCAAATCACACAATAAACTCAGGTCAAGTCGAAATCAGCGACCAAGCAAGTAAGAATAAATAGATTCTGCTGTTTTTACTTTGCAAATAGCCACCACTCTAAAGGCTATAAGGTAAACCATTTTACTTTTTTCGTAATGACTTTACAAAAAACGACAAGAACTAAACATTGATTCAGCCTTTATTCACTATACTTAAACATATTTTCTATTTAAAAAAAGAAGTTTTTTTATTATAGCGAAGCAAAATGTCTTCACAAAGTTACTGAAAAGTGGCATTATAGGTTAGTCTTTTTGTTCAAGATGGTTTTTTATTTCAAGGTATAGTTTAAAGTATTTCGGTTTGATATCAACATTATCAGTCGATTCCACACACGATATTGACATTGCATGACGTCCCACGAGCCATGATTCAACGGCGGCGGCTGCTGCATAATTCAGCCGACAGTGTCCACTTCCGTCCTGTGCCGAACTGCGGCGTGGAGGCCCTCCCGCCTTATCTTGGACAGGCTAAAAAACTTTACATTGAAGTGAAAAGGATCTCGGTTGGAATTATAGGAGTTCAAGAGCGGAGTGTACTAATCAGTAATGAAAAGCTTCCGGGAAGCTTTAATTCACAATTGTTCACCAGAGTTCTTTCAGTTTGACTTTTGGAATTCTCCATGTTGGCCTTAGGGTTAACTGGAAGTTTGAATTACAATAACAAATTTATGCAGACAAGCTTTATAAGAAGACTAGAACACAAGTGGTTAGTCTATTAGCGGACACCTTTGATAGTCAATACCGAGAAATTCCCTTTCTCATAAGAGGGTTCTGGCGTTCTAGGTGCGGGTGGTGGGAGGTTGATTGCTATATACCCAGCAATAAAACTTAATGATCACCAATAAATGGCGGTTTGAGTTTACTGCTATCGGTAACGGTTTCGGTCGCAGTCACCGTCACTGAGCTCGCATCTGCCGCAACACTCCGCTCCCGTGTGTTTACGTCTCGCTCCAGATATAAATTTTCCCTCCCTCCGACATAAACGTGTCAACACTCATGGACCATCAGGGGCGTGCGGAGTCAATCCTAGACCACGCGACTTATTGCTTTCTACATCGATGCACCAGCTGTCGCCTCGTTTTTGCATAAACTTCGCTGGGAAGTTTCTAAATTAAATTTGCATCCTTGGTGGCGAAAACAATGATGAGATGTTTATTTCTTTAAGTCATAATACAATTTAGTTTGTCGTTTATTGCGTGTTAATCACAATTTAAAATCTTATATTAACATCAGTAATAAATGGCTTGTTATTTTAGATAGCAGGGAATTTCAAAAACTGAAATATCCCATGAGTAAATATATGTTACGGGTGTTGATTTGTTGGGCGTGGACGAAGTGACCACTGTGCTGAGGTGCGCTCCCGTGATCTCTGATCACATCCACTCTCGAGTTATAGTTCCGTCGCTCACGACACGCGAGGTAGATCAATGTAGGCAAGTGTAATTATTGTGTCCATCCCTTTTCTTGGAGTTTCGCATTTTTAAATATACTTTTTCGCTCTAGCAGTGTAAATAATTATTGCAATCGACGCATTTCAAAACACGTCTGGACTTATAATACATAATAGTTTGGACTTATACAAATAATAGTTTGAACTGTAAAATGAGTGGAAAGTGTATGGTACTCTGTTTTTTTTAGTGAGATTATTTTCAATTTAAGACCTTTAACTCTTGAGCTCTGAAATGCTAAGCTTGTGTTGGGCACACCAGCGCAGCGGATGGTCATTATATTTAGTTTTTCTTTTGTTCTAATCCCTGATTAGTTGCCGACATTTTGATATTTTTCATCCACAGTGTCCAATTGCTTACTGAATTTAAGTTCCTCATAATTTTAAAATATATTGTCAATTGGTTGCCTACAAAACCTCGATCGATGTTTGACTGAATATAAATGCTTCACTCAATCCATTAAGGCCTTTGGAGGAAACTCCCCAATCCTACAAAACCCTGGGAGAGACCCTCGACACGGCTGACACGCGAGACGGGCCTTGCCCACGCGGCCAGGTGCGCGGGACTGGGCCCGTAGATCGACACATGGGGGCTACGGGGCCGAACAACCCCCGCCTAATTGCTTGGGCCTCTCTCATCTGTCATCGTTAACGGAGTATAACCGGACTGCGACACGGCCTTTTTAACTGCTTATCATCCATCTAATTAAATTAACCGCAGTCACAACATACCAGTGAAGGTGAAACATTGTAGTTCGAATGCTCTACTCGTATAACAGAACCAGAACACAACATAAAGGACTCTATCCCTTGGTGCATTAACACGTGTTCACTTTGCGCTTAAATGCAATCGATTTGTGCCTAATCCCGGGATAATTGGAGTTCGGTTGGTTTATCACCAACGAAATCGCCCAATTACGCCCAGAAATGGAGAAATACAGTTTGACTCTGTTAAGCTGGTGGTTTATGGTCACGGTCACTTAATTAGCTGGTAGTTGTAATTGTTTTCATAAAAAATTTATTTTTTTAATTTTTGCATTTTTTAAAATTATTTGTTATTGAAAACACTTTTAAATGGAATCGATAGCTAATGGAATTGTCAGTTGAGTTTTAATTAAAATCGATTCCCGATTGCACTGCTAGAAGTATTTTATTGATTAAACAAGTTTGGCTATCGAACAACATTAGATGATTGAAGATCAAATATAGCGTGGCACTTTGATGTTAAAGATTTAATATGCACTTTATGAGCTTGACTTATCCTTTGTTTCGCTTTCCGGATTACCACCACAAAATTGAAGTGCTCTTTTGAATTTTCAACTTAAAAATTGTTTCTGAGCTCACACTGTATTCATACTTTTAAAGTTCCAGCTAGATAAACTACTTCTTTTTCTATTTTGTAAAAGAAAAAACTCTATTCCATTAAACGAAACGGACGCACTATAGGTATAGGCATGTTCTATATAGGCATTCAGTGTTTATACCTTGAAACAGACATTTATCAGCCTGAGACGAATGCACCTTTTATCTTTCTGGCACATTACAGAATTTATATAATGTATGAAGTAAAGTATAACAGTATAAAACGTATAAAAGTTTAACTTTTGCGTTTTAATAAATGATTAAATCCAGCTAATGACAAAAGTTGAATTTTGCCACTGATGAGGCTCAGTAGCTCAGTGCTCCCTGCTTGAGTAGCATGTTGCAACTCCAGCCAAAGCCACACAGATGAAGAACCGTATAAAGGTTTGCAACCCAATGCACTTTTTTTGCCTGTTTTTGCGGGCGGCGTCAAGATTGCTAGGTTGTTTTGTTACCCATATTGCATTACTATCAAGGATAACTTCGTCAATTTTTAATCTTTAGATACCAAAGAACCAGATATAGCTAATAATAACTCTGATATCAGTGCAATTTGAGTGCATAACAGCCCAACAAACTTGACGCCGCTAAAAAAAACTGGCACGAAAAAATGCATTAGATTGCCAATCTTCCAGAGCCACTGCGGCAGGCGCCTTGTCGAAGGACTCTCAGTTTTCATCCACGAGCGGGATTTTCTACGAGTACGTGCTTCTCATAAACTGTGTCGTCCGTTGTCTTGAGATCGTTCGAGTTGGCCACTTTCGCTTTACATAATTCACCTTGTTCACTGGAAATTTTAATATTTACTCCGGCCTCGGAAATGTTTGCTGTTACGTTCACAGAGCAACCTTGTCGTACACAAAGTAAACTTTCATGGTTGGCGTTGAAAATTCTTTATATTTTTTAAAGAAAATGCTTGAATGGTTTTTTCAACATTTTATATTTTGCTGATTTATAGACCACTATCAATTTTAACGAAGCTGTGATATTCCAAAATGTTTGGTATAGCATGATTGCAATAAACTCGTCGTTTCCAGTTAATAAAATTAACTATTTAAATGATGAGAGAAAATTTTGTCAACTTTGAGCAGGCATATATTATATAGTTTGCAAAATATTGGATATCATTATTAGTTTAATTCTTATAAGTTTATATGTTAGCTTAGCGTTATTATGATTTTAGTTAGGGTTTCTCTTTGATTTTCATATTTTTTCTGATGATCTCTAGAAGTATGATAATCAATATTTGCTTTCCACTGAGGTACAGCATAGTTGTTGTGTTTATAGATTTTCCATGTGTGAATTTCTTCGGGCTGTATAGAAGTGGTCTCGAACCTGAATGCGAGATTAACTACTCCTATTAAGCCTTTATTTGTTCCTTTTGATTTTCGCTTTGTCATCAACTTTTCTTCGAACTCTCAATATCCTAAATGCATACTTCTCCTCTTCATATGGTTCGCAGTTTTCTTCCTTTAATTTGTTCACATACGCATTCTAATGTCTGCAACAATTTTATTAGGCCCTCTGGCAACCTTCACCGTTACAGGTCGTCTTCATGCAATTCCGCCATTCCTTGGATTTAGTCCATACTTCTTCAACACTTGACATTTAGGACTTGCTTGTACACAAAAATATTGTTTTCTCTTTTTATGGCTGGGAGGCCCATAGTTAAAACTCTGTCTCCTCCAAATCTTGAATAATTGGTTATGGATAACTAATTACTTCTATCCTAAGGTATATTTCCTTTTCAAGCGAACCAGTAATCATATCTCTCAAGCTATCCTCCTTATTCCTAGTCCTTCATATTTCTTGTTGGAGTGTAAAACCTTTCTTAAAGTACCACTTGGAAGTTGGACCACTTTTTTAAATAGAACTTCTTATTAGTTTGTCTCCGTCTTTAAAGAACTGATCAGGAATTTCTTTTAGACAGACAGCTTGAAGAGAATATATTTGTTTGGTATTGGTGAAATGAAATTTATTGGTTTACTTTATTACGTTTTTTACACCCACTTTTAAAAATTATTTTATGTGAGTGATTCTCTACAACAGATTTATTTTCTACAACAGATTTAAGTTTTATTTGAATATTATATTTGAATATTATATTTCAATATTAACAATCCACCAAGATATGAATGCTTTCACAAAGTAGTTGTTGTAAACTAAAAAAATAACCAAAAAATATAAATAAATATCAAAGTGACAGAAGATAGACATTAAGGTTTTTCTCAAGACAGCTGTTAATTAAAATAAAAAGAGTTTATATAAACCATATGTTTGGTAAAATATACTTCCATTTAAAATACATGGGAACTTAAAAGTCCAGTGGGGCAAAGCACATTTAACTTAGGATTACAAAAATTATTCCATAACCTCTACAGAAAATTCCCTTTAATTTGACACCTCAATCATCAAAATCGGTTCATAAATAAAGGAGTTTTGCTGTACACAAGAAATTCCTTAGCAAATTAGTATAATAGATAATTCTTACGTATACAGTAGAAATTATCAGGATCCGTTTGGAAATATATAGTTCGGAAAACTTGTTACTTATGAGAACAAACTAAACGATATGGCACAGGCCTACCGATGATACCTGGTTATGTCTCATTAGAGTGCCCCATAATTGGCTCCTACCTCTGTCATAGATTTTATCGGACAGAAAACTTCCAAATCACTTTTGGTGTACTTAATCGACCTAAATAACACTGCTTGTTGACTTTTTTGCCAAGCTTCCTTTAATAAGCATATTATGGTTGCTTTCATTAAAACTAAACATATATAGAAACATGTAATAATTGATCAAGCCTTGTTGAGTTATATGTCACTTTAAAATGTATAATACCGTTGATACAGAAAAGTAGATCTCGGCATTACATCTTCAAATTAAGTCATGAAATGGATTTTAGGAGGATATCAGACTTGTATCGTATGCATCAATTGATTAAAACTGTAACCATTGACTTCGAATTTTATAGTCAAAACTGTAACTTTGGCTATGCAGTTAAGCTCAAGGGAAACCCTCGCGGCAAGCATTTGTTTTAGTGTTTTAGATTTCCTAAGCATTTGATGAAACCCCAGTATCAACTTGAATTTTTAATTTTTTTTTACTGTATGAGTTTCACTCATTAATTAAAAAAAATACAATGAAATCGCAGCAAAGGATTATTAAAATATTATATTACAGTATTTATTGAAGTGGCTCAAATGAATAAAAATTGTTTATTACAAACAGGCAACAACCCTCAGACCTATCGACTCAAATTACATCCCGCATAAATGTTGAACTTTGTTCCTTTTTTAACACAAAACAAGAGCGAGTATCTCTCGTTGTTGGGGAATGTTTTATGTTGCGCGCTCGACAAAAGGCTAATAGGCCATTGAGTTTAATTGCGGTAGAGCAGTGTAGGAAGCACCTGAGGGGCACGCGTGTCGAGCGTGTCGGGCGTGCGGCGCGTGGGTGTGTCAGCGCGCTATTGATCCGTGCAGTAGCCCAGACTCCCGCGCCGCGGCGCCACCGTCGCGCTCTGCAACATGGCGCCCCCCACACGGCACGCAACGCCGGCACATCTCGTAATTTGTATGAATTATATAAGGTTCTGGTAGGTCTGGTTATGAAGGAATCATTGGGCATTCCTCTTCAACTAAATAAGGAATGAGAAATGTTAATGGTGGACCTGACTGATGTGCAAACTTTGTTGAAAGTTTCTAAAATATGTTCTTCGTTAATAAGTTTGATTAGTTTTTTTTACTAAGCATCTTAGTTATAAAAAAACCTTAAAAATAAGACAGTTGCATTGTGAGCCAGTAAATTACGCCAGAAGAGAAATTTAAATCCCTGCGCCGCGTCGCTCCGCGTGTAGTTTGCCAAAAGTTCAGAGCACTTGAAAGGGTTGTTTCTAACAAGGAAAAATAAACACATATAAGCGGTTTATTTTTGTCGATTACTGACTGCATGTAAGCAGATGAAATAGAAATAGAAATCTGTCCCTCCATTAGTTAAATAGTTTTATCCGCCAATACAGTATTTTATTTACTTATTTTGTAAGTAGGTATTTATTTCAGGAAAGAACCCCCCCTTCCCCTAGAAAATAAATCAGCTAAATTTACTGTGCAAGTAATAGTTAACTTCTAGGCGCGGAGGTACTGTTTTGCCGGGCGAGCATGATAGTTCCCGCGCGAGCCTGAGGCGAGCCTTATGAGTACGGTAAAACTTACCGGCCGTGTAACGTACGATACTTCTCATCATACTACTCAGAAAAAACATATTTTTAATCATAACGCATTCCTTGCATTAACCACTTAAGTTTCTCAAATCTTCTAAGCCAATCTACAATTTTACTATTGCTACCAGTGCTATCTCTACATTCCTTTAAAAAGTAACCTATTAAACATGCATTAAACGTCGCGTCGGTTTGCTGCAAATAAGCTGATTGTTTACTTCTGTTTCCCGTAATCGTAGTTCGGAAATCTTCCCGGCCTAGGCTGGAAAATTTGTTCTGGACTGGTATCGGCAATGGGTCACTTTCGAGCCAACAAAAAGGAACATAAACAGATGTTTCTGTCAGTATGATGAAAAAACTGTAAGCTAATACATTTTTTTTTCAAAACTGTAAAATGTCCCACCGCCGCCGGCGCCGTGCGTCGCCCGAGCACGTGATGAACACAGTGATGACCGGCTGTGGTCATGCGAGGTCTCTTCATGCGATTGAAATATCATTGTTGTATAAAATGGCAAATAATGAATGGACTTAAGAAATAATTAATGAACTTGTTAAAATAATCGATATTTTTTAAATGTTTACTTTAACGTCTTGAATTTCGATACGCGCTCTTTTGGTGGATATATGTCACTATCAAACTTATTTTATACTTCAAATATTTTCTCCAGCCCATAGATAAAGATATCAGGGTGGCGATTATAATTGATTTGAATGTGATACATTCGGTGTGTCAGTTTACTTAAGACATATTGGACTAACATCAAACAAACATTTATTTTCGACCAAAAATATAAACTAGTAAGCTAAACGGGTTTTCTGCAAACAGTGCTTAATCTCATTTCAATTTATGAGAAATAAAGACAGAGGGCAAGCTGAGTACCTGTTAAAAGACCAGAACAAACGACAACTTTCTTGAACGCCCAATGATAAGGAGGTACAAAGCAAAAAAGTAGTAAAGCTCTGCACACGTTTACTAATGTGAAAAACCAAATTTTCCTTTAAGAAGCTTGAAACAGTTCGATGAGGCCAAGGCCTCCGGGTCCATCGTGGGGCTGATATTTTTAAGAAGTTGCGAAACCGGAATAATCAGATACTTCCGTGGACGTGGGGCAGCTGGCGGTCACCTGGCGTGCGCGGCGCCTGTGGTGCAGTGTGGTGTAGTGAGGAGCACACGTGCCGGGCTGCACCTGCCGCCGCCACCTGCTGCCGGGACGGCCGTGATAGTCTGGAGCACGAGGAACGAAGATCGTTATTAAATACATTCCGTCATCAAAAGTTCATATAAAAGTATAAAATATCGTCCTGATGAAACGATGAGAAAGTTGCATCAAGTTTCAATGTTTTGGCGCATTTTGATTTCTGGGGCGACGCATCAAAATCAGGAAATCATATTCAACCCATACTCTTATATGAGTTATGTTTGCGCGATTTATTGCACACTATTTCAACAACTGCTCCGAGGATTCAGTTCTACCTGATGGTGTCCTGCTACTGAACTAAAGCAAACAAATATGTAATGTACGGTAAACAAAAATAATTGCACCAGCTGTTCAGCCATCTACTTTATATTTGTGCCCTTAGGGAAAATTTTATAAAAAACTAATAGTTTTCCTGGGATTTCCTCACCGAGACCTTACATTCAAGTACAGGATCGATGGGTGTCAGACTTACGGTTTCTCAAAAGTTACCGGTAGTTTGGGCTTTATGTATAAATGCTGGAGATGATTGTTTGTGGCTTAAACAACTTTTTACAAACCGGTCCCATCGCTAGTAAAAATCCACAGATATCTGGTATTGTAATAACATTTTTTGGTAATAGAGATTTTTTAAATTTAACTGAGCCAAATTTATTTAAACAAGTGCGTTTTTAGATAATTTAACCTAGATAACCATAAACAATTGAAAGTTGTGTTCAAGAAGTTCCTTTGGAATTTATTCTTTTGTATCCAGAGGAAAGTGAAAATGCTACTCAATCGTGATTTTCTGCGGCAGGTCAAACGGTTCTCTTTTTGAAAGTACATGTATGCGCTAGCAACTTATACATCAAGTTTTATTACATAAAAACTTAATTAAAATTATGATTTTTATATATTCAGGGATATGTATAGCAATTTTGGCACAAAAACTTTTTCAAAATGACTTAGTTTTTTAGCATTTAAAAAAGATACTCTCTTTAATATTACCTACGGACAAGGACTGAGTTAATTATCAACATGACCTTGAACTGTAATCAACTGACCTGACACAGTCTTCAAAGTAGGAAGTGGTTTGAATTGTGCGTTAATTTGTCGATCAGGATATTGCCCATGAAGTCTTAAAAAGCTTAATAATTTTAAATTAACAAAGGCCAGTTTTATAATAGGTACGCAACAATTCCTAACGTATTTCTATTTTTGACATTAAAATCCTAAAAATGACCACTGTGATCATATTATATATTAGAAACACTATACAATATAACAAATGTAATAATAAAAAATTATATATTAGTAAATATTAATTGAAGGATGAGTTACCCATAACTAATGCTGTAAATGAAGTCAAGCTGCAGGACTAAAGTATATGAAAATCAGACACGAGAAAATTAATCAGATAACATTTTGGAGTTAAACCAAACCTCACAAATGGTTGCGTGTAACGTTGTACACATGATGGAATGTGTACCTACACGCCCTTTCTATTGTCTTTTCAGGAAGAATGTCGTGTGTTGATTCATTAAACTGGGTAGTTTGTCCTATGCCATTGTTGCTGGGTAGTGTGTTTTTAAATTGATTTCTACTTGTTTTTACTAAGTTATAATGGTAATGGATATTTTCAGGCTACAGTTATCAAGATGATAAGTTACCCTAATTTATAACAAGAATGCTCAATAACGTAAATAAACTGACATATCACAATGGAAAATATATTCTCATTCAGAGAAAACACTCTCTTGTACAGTGTAAAGTACCTGCTAGACCGAGCCTCGCCGTGATATTACTCTTCGCCATTTCATCCAGATAATATGAAGAATTTTAAGTGTAGGCCTAGTAATATTTATCAATTCACTTTTTTTATTATTCAATGTAATCTCCATTCTACGCGCTAAAATGGTATTTTTACTCCATTGGATGTAGTTTGCATTAGCTGTTATGATTACCTTATTCATTCAAGTTTTCGATGCTAAAATAACAACAACCTGTAAGCTCATTGTTGATTTTCCGCCTTTAAAGTTTATTTTTACGTCCTTTGATTTGGTCTGGCCAAGAAACCTGTATAGATTACGTTTTTTAGCCAAAAATACAATGATTCCAAAATTTGAAGGAAATCCTTAGAGTCGTTTTTAGAACAATTGTGCAACTATTCAAACAAGCATACATTGCTCATAGGATAGTACTTTTTCTAGAATAGAATAGCAGTATAGGATAGTACTATTTTCTTGTTTATGGTATCCAATTTATTTACGACGCAGTACTGTACAGTGCAAGCCGCAATACATTGAATTCACAACTCGTAAAGGTAAGCCGACAAAATTGGTTGGCAGTTAGGGGCGCCTTCAACGCGGGTGTCCGCAATCCACATACAGCCCGGTGTGGCGGCTCTTGCATACGCTCGGGCTCCAGCCGCTCACCGCTGAGGTGACGCTGCTGCCAGATCGTTTCATTCAGTATTGTTTCAATTTTATTAATTTACCATTTTAACATGAACTGATACAGAAAACTTTCAAATTTAGGCTATTTTCCAAACCTCTTTTGAGTATTTATCGAGGGTGGAAACCTTTCTTTGTAGTCTAAAACGTAACAAAAAGCCACTTGTCAAACACAAAATTAATATAAAGTGGCGATTTTGGTTGATGATGAATCTAGCAACTAGCAATGCAGTTTCGGCAGTACAATAAGTTATTTACGTCAACAAAAACTTATGTTTTGATAAAATATTAAAGAATTTTTGATTTATTGAAACAATTTTTCCGCCCATGACATCCTTTATTTTAGGTGAAAATATTCGAATGTTTTTTCTATGTATAGGTTTCTTCCTGAGTTCAATAGGCTACAATTGGTCAGTAAAAAAAATAAATTGTAGGCCTATTTTAGTTTTATTCAAAAAACTATTAAATTCTAAAATGTTTTTAGTTATAAATACTATATTATCTTCATTGGTAAAGTACTTTTTATTCATAAAATACAACCTTTTGTTTTCGAAACATTTTGGCTGATCCTCAGAGGAGAATCAAACAGAGGTATCTTTTAATGTTGCGCTCAGCTGGTGTCGAGGACTTATAAAAAAATAGTTCACCATTAACGCTGCGAGAGAGCAGCACTGTCACTGCCCTCTCCTAATTTAACTTAACTGTAGCTAGTAATTGGATGTAACTATTAACTAGGAACTTAACTGTGACTAGATTTAACTATAACCAGGGCCGCCGAAAGGGGGGGGCAAAGGGGGCAGATTGCCCCGGGCCACAAAAGGAAGGGGGCCACATTTTGAGCTGAGAATATTTTTGAGGATTATTAAATATTAGAGTTTTTAAAACAAGGATACCAAAATTAAATGTATTAGAAGACATATAAAAAACTTAGTACTCAAAAAAACTATATAATTAAAATTACCTAACTGTTCATTTGTCTTATTTTGATACAATTTCATTTGGTTTTCGGCCGTCGCGTCTGGGCCCCCCGAGGTAATAGGCCTGCACCAGACCTCACAACTAATTCCGTACCAAGCTCAGCAACCGTCCAATACCAATCGTTTACACCCTAAATTCGTCACCAAACCTTTTTGTACAGGCCTACGATGGACCAAGGAAAAGAATTCCTAGCTTTAACCAGAGATGTGCTTTAACTAAATGGTGTATATTTTACAAAAGAATAATAGTAATAACAATAACATTTACGACTCAAGACGTGACATTAATTTTTTCCAATGATTAACAACTTCAGCTTCGTTTCTCCTCTGAGTTTGAGTTCAGCTACGTATGAACACAGGTAAACGAATACATAAACGAATGTATTCGTTTATCTGTGGTATGAACCAAGGTCCAAAGAAATTCATGTTTCCTCATACAAAAATTTAAGCAGCTCATGATGCCTTCAGCAGACCGAAAGAATGCGCTCGTCTGTAGCCTCAAGTTGGCACAATAAAGTATCTTGGCCAGTCAGAGAGTAGTTATTACTACATCTTCGACTTAAGCTATACTTTTACCAAAGGGCCAAGGGGGCCTTGCTAGGGTGCTAGGGCTAGGATATAACCGGTAAAATGGTGTCCTGGTGACGTCACACGCACCACAGGCATTATGGGAGTTGGAAAACATAAGGAAAACAAGTAAAGTAGTTTATAGTAGTTAGGTAGTCCGTGAATAATTTGTATAATAACTTAAAACTGTTTCTTAAATCCTTTTTACCCCCAGGTACAGGCTTAATAGAAACAAACGTTTTTTAGTTTAGTGCTTTTAATCCCAAGTTCTGTGTTATTCAGTAGCCGTATCAAAAAGGATTTTACCCGCTTTTACTGTTTGTAATGTTCTGAATTTTTAAAATTCATAAATCAAAAGTTTAGTACAGACCTATGATGTAGTTGTTTTGTATTGAACAAATTAAGATATTCAACATTTTTAGATCAAAAAGTTTGTAATCAGCAGATTTTACAAAAATGTAGCTATTTGACAGACAAAGGTATTTTTTATTTATGATTTTTTGTATTGAGGGGCCTCACTCCCAAACTTTGCCCCGGGCCTCAAAATGTCTGTCGGCGGCCCTGACTATAACTAGCAAGCACTTGGGCGTAACAGAAGACCCATTTAAAAGCGACCTCTGTTAGATTCATCTCTGTGGCTGTTCTGCTTCACTTTTTTTTAATTTACAACTTATATTGAAGGTATTAACATTGAGTATATACAAGTACATTAACTGAAATACCCTTACTATAAGTATTCTACAAATTCAGTGGAATATATTTTCACATCCTGGATACCTTCACAATAAAGCAAAATATCCATCTTCCTTATGTTTTTTTCTCCATTTTTATTTCATGTCCTAGAAACTTTCTAAAAAGAGCGAAATATCCATCTCCCTAATGGTTTTCCTCCATTCGTATTAGTAATCAATATTTGTGATTAGCCTATTAGCCTAATATCCAATTACCTATTTTACCTCTGTATGATGACATTACCCATGCTTTAAAACAATGAAATGCTACAAATTGTAAAAGTACTTGAATTTAGACATTTGATAAAGATATAATAATTAATAATATAATAAATTGTGGTGTTTGGATGATAATGAGATGTATAACTTCAGACCTGATTCTTCAGAAATTCAAGTTTACTTTATTTAGTCTATATACAAATGTTTCAAGTTCAAAGTCTAAAGTTAAAATTAATAAAGATCTGGAATGTTGGCAGCTTTCTTGTGGGGGAGAGGGTCAAAGTTTTTTCAGTCCTAAATCATAAACTTGAATGTTCTATGAGGTCAGTAAATCAACTATGATTGGAAAATTGCAAAACAGACAGTCTTTACCCCATAAGTATATTGTATATTATAATATGGAACACTTAAAGTAAACAATAAAAGAAACTTTAATCATTTGATAAAAATAATATGATTCATGAGATAAGATGAAACAAACTAATGGATTACACACCTTTCAAGATTCATGTTATCATCTTTAGAACGTTAATAGATCATTAAATATCAGTCGCAAAAGGTTGTCGGATCGATTAAATCAAGAAAACACTGAAACATTAACTAAACACAAAATACAGTAGGTCTATTCAATTATTTAATCAGTATAATACCATAGCCTCGTGTGCACGCTTGTTTGGATAAACAGTTTTGATTGCGATGCAGAGGTTTATCTGGAGGTGGATTTTGTCTGTCCTGGTCCCTTAGCTGTTCTTGGCCCCTGGCACTCTATGAGTGTATCAAATAATATGTTGAAGTAGAAAATGAGCTTGTCATTCAATAATGTGTTTAACACTGGGTTTTATTTGTTTTGTAAATTTAACTGCATTTGTATAGCAGTGTTGTAATGGTGTCATAATTGTTTGGAAATCAGTTCAGCCGCTGTGATTTTCGTTTGCTAAATGAGCAGTATGATTAGATCTTAGGTGATCATTAGCTTTTGGGGAATGATCTTTGAACCCTCTGCCTGTTTGACCAATAAAGAATTTATTATATTAATTAAATAAATTTTTGTCTTCCATGAGGAATAACAAAGGATCACTTCGGTAGATTCAGATAAATTTACACCTTTTATTTTCATCAAAATTATTCAGAGACAAGATAACATAATACAAAGTAAATTTAAACTGTAATTTATATTTAGTTTCATGACCAAAAGAAAAATTTGTACCCCAAGTTTTATTATAAGAAATGTCTAGAGAGAAAGTGCTGGTTGATTGCGGAGTGTGTTGTTCGGTGTCATCAGAATCCAATTTCCTCCTCCCTCCACCGAGTGTGGGTGAGAGGGGAAAGGGTGAAGTTCTTGATGGGACAATGGCACCATTTGCAAACTAAACTGGAGCTTCCTCCACTGACCACTTCCTCATTACATGTCAGACTGCCTCGTCATTACTTTACATACTTGCACTGCATACTCACTAGAGGGTAGGCTCAGCAAGTCAGAGTCTCAGAACACATGCGAGTTGGATTTGTTTAAAAAAGTATATTTTATTATATGGAAAACAGAATGAAATAAAGGTTTTCATTTTAAAACAGTGTACATCTGTGTAACTAAAACACAGAAATTTAGTTCTTACAGAAACTCGTCTCACAGAGGCTGGCAACCACTAAAAATATTTTTAAAAATAGTTAAAAAAAAATTCATTAGAAACAAATTTGTCATAGTTTGAAACAGTATTTAACAATCCCATCCAGGATTGTTTTTGCGTGCAGAGTGACAATTTTAAGATTATGAAATAGTGTATATTACAGAACATTTATTTTAATTTCTGCCAATAACCACATTAACTCAAAATAAAGTGATAAATTTAGATTAAAACAACATATACTTAATAATTTAAAAATCTCTTGTCCTGTGCGGGAATAATACTGATAAATAATATATCAAAGGAATTATTAACTATGAGAAATTCACCATCATTTAAAAGAAAATTAAAAGAATATTTAATAAATACAGTTTTTACAGTGTTCATGAACGTATATACCACAATCAAGATTAGGTTAAAAATTATTAATATTACTGCATTAACATTATGTGAAGTCATTTAAAAAATAAAATTTCAATTCATCACTGATGAAATTTGGCGTGTCATATATTAAACTACATTAACTAAGTGTAATATTGTGAGGTATTATTGTTTAACAAAAACAAAAAATTTGTATTGTTCAACATTGCTAAAGACATGTATTTGTTTAAAAGCAATAACAATATTATTATTATTATCATTATTACATCGAAGCATACAAATTGCATCTCTTCTTAAATCAGCCATTTGTTGCCTGGGATTGGGCCAAGATTTCGTTGGCATGGCTATTAGCAATATAGCAACTAGAGGGAACCCATAGCCAAAGCCACAAGATGATGTTACATTTGACATCAAAGCTGCTTTCGTCTTGTGGCGGGTCAGGCAATTAGATAGACTGTGAGGCTAACCAAGTGTTTTGCTTTGCAGATCATACTCCAAAACCCTTACACATAAATATAATCAGTTGCGATTGTCTATAGCGGATCTTATAATCCTCTTTGAGATATCTTTTCTGATTTCAATTAGTATTCAAGTAGGAGTTAGAAAAAAACATTTATTGTAATGAGTAATATACCATATCTTTTTAAAAGTGATTTTTTATCTGTACAGATTGAAATTTGTTTAAAGACAACATATATCTTCATTAATAACAGTTAGTTTTGTAATCCAGAGACCTGAAACAAACATCTGTAATACATGTTTTGTGTCTTTTAAGTCTGGAATTTGTGGTGGTTTTTCTATTATTTAAGACTTTCCCATTCCAGATTATGTGGATGATACTATGGTTTTCTATTTGGCTGATTTTGTGTAAATATGCCAATCTATCTGAGATGTAGGGAGCTATATGAAGGAGAAAAATTTCAGTTTGATTTTTCAATATACTCTTGATTTTTATTGCAATTGACAGCTATGTCAGTATAATCTACAGTTTTCTCAGTGTATTCTCACTGTGTTGACAGAAGCATGTGTTCCAATACCACAGCCAGAAGATGGGCTGCCTGGAGCTGCATGTGTTCGCACTGGCCAAGGCCGCGTACAAGTCGCTGAGTGTCTCTCTGCTGTGTTGACAGGAGCATGTGTTCCAATACCACGGCCAGAAGATAGGCTGCCTGGTGCCGCATGTGTTCGCACTGGCCAAGGCCGCGTACAAGTCGCTGAGTGTCTTTGCTGTGTTGACAGGAGCATGTGTTCCAATACCACAGCCAGAAGATAGGCTGCCTGGTGCCGCATGTGTTCGCACTGGCCAAGGCCGCGTACAAGTCGCTGAGTGTCTTTGCTGTGTTGACAGGAGCATGTGTTCCAATACCACGGCCAGAAGATGGGCTGCCTGGAGCCGCATGTGTTCGCGCTGGCCGAGGCCGCGTACAAGTCGCTGCAGACGAGCGACACCAACCAGTCGTGCGTGATCTCGGGCGAGAGCGGCGCGGGCAAGACGGAGACCACCAAGTTCATCCTGCAGTACCTGTGCTCCGTCACCAGCAACGTCAGCACCTGGGTCGAGCAGCAGATCCTCGAGGCCAACACCATCCTCGAGGCCTTCGGTACGCTCAACCTTCCCAACCTACTCTGGTTCGATTCATTGTAAAATTTTGACCAGGTCTGTTATTTCTATGGTTTACAATATCCTGATCCTGGTCTCCTTTTTGGAACTAAAAGACAGTTAATTATACCATTAATGGCGGATTTACGTGGTTTGAGGTGGCAGGTGAGTTTAGACGGGAAAGTTGCCACTCGCCTGGTGTAATCAGTCTGGGTCAGTCAAGTAGCTTTATCGGTTAGGAACATTTATAAAAGTAAAGCTAGCAACTGTGATGTGTTCATGTAATTTCCACAGATTTAGAAATAGAAACTCATCTGTAACCATCCCAAGAATTGCTGTTTTTGAGTTTAGTTTGTTATCAGTTGAGTCAAAATGTGGGTACAGTAAGTGAAAATAAAAACCTTCTTGACCACCAAAGACGTCACGGTCTAACTCAACCCTTGTAAATCCGCCCTAATTGTTTTTAAATACTTAACTATTAATTGAATTTTTTAACCACTCACAAATTAATCAAAATTTACTTTGACCAACATAATCCCATGTTAGAGTGAAATTTACTCTTAATTTTTTCATTATGAGTTGCTTTCTATGTTGCCATTGTTTACCGAGCCACCAATCACTGATCCTGACATATAAATAATTTCTTCATTATAGAAACAAATCCAAACAAATTATCTTGGTTATTTTACACAATTGTACGATTATTCATATTTGTCCTATATAATTCACAAAAAAAATTATGTCGGTTACTGTAACTGGAGCAGAATTGTGTTGCAGACAGTGAATAAATTTGATTCTGCTCCAGTTGGTCTAAAGATGGCAACATAGATTGCCATGGGCGCCGACTTTTAAAAAATATTGGGGGGGCTTAAGATGTTATTGACGGAGGGGGTAGGGGTTTGTGTTTTAATATTTTGCCCAGATTACCCTGATCAACTATTAAGCTCTCC
This sequence comes from Flexamia atlantica, assembly GCA_035578135.1. NCBI lineage: Eukaryota > Metazoa > Arthropoda > Insecta > Hemiptera > Cicadellidae > Flexamia > Flexamia atlantica. The sequence goes on along the minus strand of JAQJVK010000001.1, from coordinate 42,573,967 downwards.
TCTCGTTTGCATAGGACGACTACAAATGTGATAAAAATAGAATATAATCTTTAAAAATTAGCCTGTTGTCAGAAATGAATTTACGGCTGATTGAGCATCATTACGTAATGCAACTTTAGAGCAAGACCCAAAATGGCTGTAAAATAATTTAAACGAAACCCCTAAACAACAGTTTTAACCTTAAAGTATACTTGAAGATTTAAGTTATCTTGACTGAAAAGCTCGCAGACTAATCAAATAATTGTTTCAATATTTAATACATGAGTTTTACATGTTGTCTGACAAATAGTAAGCAAAGCAGCACCACTTGTTACTAAAAATTGAAGCAGATGCCTTAATGATAAACATCGTTTGGGTTTTGGAGAAAGTGATAAGCACCACTTCACTTTTTAAATAAATACAATTAAAAAAACGTACGTACGTAGTTCGTGTGCTTATAGGCCTACATCACGATTTTACATTATTACTTTCAAAGTTTAAGAGATAATTATTTTTAAAACAACGTTTTTATAACTCCTTAAAGAAAAGTTGATTACATCAGTAATAGCCATTTGAATATAAGCCCCATGTTTTTAAAAACCCCAATTTCCCTTTGGATAGCTTTAACTGGTGCCAAATCTTAAGGCCCAGTCCGTCCATGAGGCTAATGTTAATTTTAGCATTGGGCTTATGGGCGGCGTGGGCTTTAAGATTTGGCACCAAGTATAATATATTGCACGTCCATTTTCCGTGAAATGTTTATTAAGGTTATTGATAAGGTTATTATAATGTTTATTAAGGTCACATTACATTGATACGTTTTGATTTTGTTTTTTTTTCAGAAATTTGCCATCATTGATTAGTATATAAAGCATTTGTATATCACAAATAAGATTTTTATGTAGATCACTGAACTGAATTGAATAAGACAACTAAATTTATAAAGATAGCCTATTTCGATTTTTCAAAGCCATCTCATTTTTCGTGGTATTGGTATTGTACATCAAAATTATAAAAACAGAAGCTGGTCACTTGTTATTCACTTTAATAATATTGAAAAGAATAAAATGAGGTAAAAATCGTACTGGTTTACAATTGAAGTATAGTTTTTTACTAAAATTAAAAATAACGATAGCATCGTCCTTGAGCATCGCGTAGGTCGCGGTAAAGCCTAGTACGCGGGAACACGTGCTAGTTCCTAGTTCTACTAATTTGCATTTGACGCGGCTATATTGGCCAGCAATACATTGTGAAAGTTCACATTTTTAATTGCCTTTCTGACATGGAGTGATTGAAATATTTGACAACATTATAATCCAATGGATGGACTAAGCCATTACTACGTCGCATGCACTACTTTCGGCGCTCGACTGCGTGGGTGTAACGAAGTCGTTCCTTGATCGGGTGTAGAATGTGTACAAACAACACTTAACTGGCTTTAAATCCTGTTTAAGTAATTTCTTTTTAAAGTGTTATTTATTTGATCTTTACTTAAATTATTTATGAAAAACTATTTACTACTAGTTCCTTGATAGTTTTTCACGATAAAAATCTAACTTTACTCTTGGGAGCTGGATCCCTCTTCTTTCAATATTGGGGGGGCCGGGCCCCCTTTCCCTTAACATTGGGGGGGCTCGAGCCCCTTGGGCCCCATGGAGTCGGCGCCGGTGTAGATTGCCAAAGTATAGTTAGATAATGAATGATATTTTTCTAATCTTATGTGAAAGTTATGCTCGAGCAAAGATTTCTCTTTGAATAAATAAATGAAATGGTTTTATTTGCTGGTAACCTGTAAATTGGTAATGAAGTGATGTGAGACAACTTACAAGTTCAAACACACTTTCATGTCAACCATGTATTTAAATTAAATAATTTGATTTCCAATTAAAAAAACCTTAACCCACATCTAATTTTGAAATCTGCCTCCTCTTTAAACATGTGAAAAAACTAAATATTTTAATTTATGGTAAGATGAAGACCTAAAAAATAGTATATGTGGTGGTTTGTTACAGGAAATGCCAAAACCGTCCGCAATGACAACTCTAGTCGGTTTGGCAAGTTCATGCAAGTTTGTTTCGACAGCCGCTGGATGATCAAAGGCTGCATCATTCAGGATTACTTACTTGAACAGTCTCGAATTACTTTTCAAAGTCCTGGAGAAAGAAACTATCATGTTTTCTACCAGCTGGTTGAAGGATCAAAGGTAAAATACATTTGCTTCTTTAATTTGTTTGAAATTTAGATAATTCATAATCAAGCGACTTAATTAAGCACTGTTATCGTGCTTTAAGCATGTGGGTCAATATAATATACATTAGGCTAAAGCTTTTTCAATAAAAATTATTTCATTTAATTCCAAAGATGTGGAGACCTCCTTTAAAGCATTGAGTTCTTATGAGTTGTTGTAACAGCCTTTTCTTGTGATAGGAAAAGTTATGAAATAAGTTTCTCTTTACATGTTTTACCTGCATTACTCAAGAAAGTGATTTGGGCAACTACTGAAAATATTGCAGGGTGGGAAATACTTTTTCTCGACCAGGTAATAATTTTTGGCCTTCATCTTGGATCATTAATTATGAATTAATTGGAAGTTTGATATTTGATACAAGATATTTAAACCATTACTCGAATCGCTTAACGCAAAAACCCATTAAAAGCCAAAATAGGCTAAAATGAGTTAAGACCATTCTATTGTTAAAAATAGGGATACAAATGGTTTAATGCATAAACCTGTCATGTTCCACTCTCACAGTGCTAGGTTGAAATCTGTGTTAGTGCAAAACCAGTCAATTTACAGTTTTTTACAACTTTTTTTACTATCTCTTAACTACATTTTTGGCTTGGTTTTTGCACTAAACAATTCAATTAGAAAATTGAGAAAACTACGTCTATGCCATAATATAGAACGACTGTCTAATTAAATTATTGGTCTGGGTCTATAGTTAATGATTCAACTAAAACAAGGCCAAACATTAATTAAAATAATTATGAAGTGAACACCAGTTCTCATCAATAGAAACAATAATTTTTTTAAAATATTTATTTCTAGATAGGAATACAAGTACCAAAAAAAGCTAAACCAAATCAAACTTTTTTACCTAATTCCAAATTGTAAGTAAGAAGATTCTCATGTCTAAGAATATACAGTGAGATCTTTAGGTTTAATTTATTCTCTTTTGTTACAGGGGAACAAAGAATTAGCTAATCAATTTAAGCTAAAACCTCCTGAGTTTTACAATTATTTGAACCAGTCAGGGTGTATTCGTATTGAAGGAGTCAACGACATGAGGAAGTTTGATGCCCTCAGGCTTGCTTTCAACGTCCTGAGGATACCCTTAAACATGTGCGATGGTATCTTCAGTGTCCTATCAGCCATTCTCTGGCTTGGAAACACCATGTTTGAGGTATTTTATGTTATATAATCTTGGTCAATTCTTGCTAACTTGAACCTTAATAACCCAAAGTCCTTGATACAGTATCTTGAATTGTTTTTACTCCCTACAGAAAAGCAAGCTAAAAACCTTACAAGACTGAAAATGATTTTATAATACCCCCGTCGCAGCAGACCTGCGTACTCAGCGAATTTCCATAGGATTTATTTTGTATATGTGAGCATTCAACTTGTTTGAAGGAAAGTATCATTTGAATACATTAAGTAAATAATATACTAAAAACACATATTTAATCATTCATGAGCTTTAAACATGAGGAAAATTAACAAAGAGACCATATTGGTTTTCATTAGTAATACATACACTTTTGTATTTTATATAATTCTTAGTCTTTCAATTTTTAATAACTGTAATCTTATTATAGAATATAAATGTCAACAAACATATAACCAATGAACTCAAAACACTCAAAACAAACAAATAATTTAATCTCATGAAAAAATTCAATCATATGGTCAGTTTTATAGTAATTAAAACATCCCTGTTGCAACAGGCCTACATCTCCAGCCAATTTCAATAAAACATATTATCAATCCTCATAATTTTAAACATATCATATATTATGCTACATTTTCAGGCAGTTTAGACCAAGACATCCCCCCCCTTTCCAAATGCTCTTACTTTCTTTATTAAATTTAAAAATAATTTGAATTTTTTGATATAGTATATATTTTCTGCAAAATCTTGATCAATGAACTCTTAACTATTCAAAATAAACACAAATAAAATATTCTACACCTGCAAATTTAATCATATGTTCAGAATTGTATTTTTTAAAAACATCTCAAATCAGGGTGTCTATACTTTTTGGAGGGAAAAATTAAAAACAATATTGGACAACGTACTGTGTTTAGCACATCCAATATCATCCAATATCTAAGCAACGGATTGACGTAGAATAATAATTCAAAATGCTAAATTGTTTGTTTTTTTAAGCTGAATCCAATTTTGACAATTAAGTTTGAAAATAATTAGTAAAAAGGTGTTAAATCTTGAAAATAAATTTTATTTTGTGAAAAAAACCTTCTTAGAGTAAATCAATCTTGCTGGTTTTCGAACTCGAAGTCATGAATGACGCTTTACACGTTTGTTCCAAATTTCATCAAGATCGAACCTTTTTTACAAAAGTTATCGCGCCTACGGACAGGTATATATATATATATATATATATATATATATACACATATATATGAAAATGAACGAACAGTGTTTTTGGGGTCTAGGGACCTCAAAATGAAAAAATAACATGGTCCCGGGCTTAAATCTCACCGTGCCGCCTACGGTAATAGCTACTTCCCATAAAGGAAATTCGCTAAAAAAAAAAACAAAAAAACAACAAAGAGAAACAAAAATTACCTCTCTAACTCAAAGTTCAATGTATATGTCTAATTAAATTTGCACTTAACCTCTACAAGTTAAAATTTACCACTGAACTTATTTCTTAGCTGTCTCTATGGACCTGCCTGACCTTTGGAAGTCAAAACTTTGGGATACAGGTCACATTGTGTCAGTGAATCATGTAATGTTCTCTATATTGGAAAAATACCCCCGTTGCAGCAGACCTGCATACTCAGCGAATTTCAAGTGCAAAACAACATATTTCGATCCAACAAAGCGAGATTTGACATGTTTTTGTAAGCTCCATAAGAATAACATGGGGAATGAGTATGGAGGTTTGCTGCTACAGGTATATTAAAACTGGGTGGTTTTAATTCAATATTTAGTAGATCTGAACTAGAAGAAGCCATTTACCAAGTTTTATCAAGATATGTTGAGAAATAAGCGAGATGTAGAATTTTACTTATTTCCCATAAGATTAACATTGGGACAACGTACTGCGTTTACCACTTTCAATATCTCGGCAACCAATGGACATAGAGCCATGATTCAAAATACTAAATTGTTTGTTTTTTTGGGCTGAATTCAATGGTGCCAATAAAAATTTGAAAAATTTTATTTTTCTATGTAAAAATCTCAAAAAACCCATTTTTGGGGGGGTTTACCCCCCTTTACCCCCCCTTCCGGTGGTCCGATCGGGCTGGTTTACGAACTCGTCCGAATAATTACTACTTTACACGTCTATGCCAAATTTCATTCCGATTGGACCATTTTTGCGCAAGTTATCGTGCTTAAAGACACATATATATATAGATATATAGATATATAGATATATATATATATATTTATGAAAGTGAACGAATGGTGTTTTTGGCATCTAAGGACCTCAAAAAGAAAAGTTATGATGGTTTTAGGCTTAGGTCTTACCATGAGACCTACGGTAACAGCTTCTTCCCTATAGGGGAAATTCGCTAAAATCAGAAGAACTACTAAATTAGAAGAACTGCTTTATCGCGATTGGTTTTATAAAAAACTGTCATAAAGGATGTAGATTATAAATAAATATCTAATTACCATTTTAAGTACAGCAAAATCTTATCAAGACTTACCTCTTAACTTTGCCTATCAACATATATCTTGAAGAAAAACGATAATCCTATGAATTTTGAGTCTAGTATCAAAGCAAAGAATATTTCTCAAAGAAGTTTTATAACTGGGGTCATTTATTTAGTCATTCAAAATTAGATATAAAAAGTATGAGTTTCTACCTAAAAACATACTGTTTAATATTAAACAAGGGAAAGTAAGAACACTAAGAATAATCTGGACTAGTGGCTTGTAGGGGCAAAAGCCCCTAAAAGTTAATCATCAATGCTGAATATAATTTAATGTAAGATGTTTAATAATCTGTAGTATTTATTAAACGTTTGATGCGTAATGTTAAAGGTATTTTGACATTTGCTAGTACGTTTCAGACTTTTAAGGAAGGACACAACTTCAGTATAGTAAAGGGCTGAATCCTTGGAAACGTGGCACTATCTGTCGATATCAAAACAAACCCAGTTCACTTAGTAATTAAACATATGAAAATGGTTTTAAGAACATCTAAAGGAAAGTCATGAGATTGAACACAAAAATACAAACAAATTGTGACGTCATCAAAAGATCGTCATCAAGGTCGTATGTTGCCTCTAGCTGTTCAAAAGTATATATTGGACGGTTAAAGGGTACTTATTATGAAAACTTCCAATTAAAGCTACATTTTTTACCTAATAGGCATATAGGTAAGAACGAAATCAGAAAATGATCTCTCACTGACGATTCCACGCTCCTCGTTAGAGCCTCTGGCTCCACCCCATACAGGAGTTAGGTTTGGAGACCACCAGCTTAGTGAATAGTTAATATTGAGGATTTTATCTTACGTCACACACGTTTTTATGGTTACCCGGGAGTAACTGCTACTTTGTGTATGTATATTCAAGATTCAATGTACTTTTATTGGCCAAATTTAAAGTCGAATTTGCACTCAATCAAAGCCGCACTACACTCAATCGCTGTTACTGCATCACACTCTTCTTACTTGGCCAAAAGTATGACGATTCCCGACCTCACATAAAACTGGCAGAGCTATTGGCCTTAAAAATGCTAAGTTTTTCCATACCTGTAGTCCGCGCTTATCGATTGTGTTAATATTACAAATCTCTTGGCTTTAAATAAGCATCAACAACTACTAATGTAAACAAAATAGACGTATGTAATTCTTAATGTTTTTTAAATAGTTATTATTTTAAAGCCCCTAAATTATAAAATGAGAAAATTCAAAAGTAAAAAACAGTTATTTCTTATAGTAGGTTCAACCTACATTCAAAGCTAAATTTTAAATAAACCATATTACCATATTACATATCGACATCTATCATGTGGTTTTAAACCAAGTATAAGGACCACATGTTTTATGTAAACAAAGCAGACCTTTTAAAAACCCAATGCTATTTAAATGGCAAATATTTTACGTTATTTCTCGTTTTCTGTTGGATTTCAAGCAATTAAAGTATTTTTCCCGCCATCACGGAATAGAGACCTTTAATTTGAGCCCTCTCCCATCTTTCAACAACTTCCCAGACGCCCACAATTTTGACACAAAGAATCGCCTTACGAAATTAAATATATGACTAGTGGCTAGTAGGGGCAAAAGCCCCTAAAAATAAAATACAAATGCTGGGTATTTAATGTTTCCTTCACACTCACAACTCTGAAACAGTTTGACAGAATTCAACGTTTTAAAGTGTTATGTTAAAGATATTTTGATCTTTGCTAGTACTTGTCAGTATTTTAAGAAAGGACATTGCATTATAGTAAAGGGCTGAATTTTCTGGAACAGTGGCGTTATCCGTCGTTCTCAAAACAAACTCAGTACACTTTGATTACAATTAAACATATGGACATGGTTTGAAGAAATTCTTAAGGTTAACCACAGACTGCAGCACTTAATTTATTTCCTAAAGAAAGTCGTGTCATTTAACACAAAAGTGTAAACAAATATCTCGTGTGAAGCCTCTATATTGGACAGTCAAAGGGTACTTATTATGGAAATCTCCGATTAAGGCTACATTTTGCCCAATAAGCATACAAATAAGGATGAAATCAGAAAATGGCCTCCCGTTGAGGACTCGACGCTCCACGTTGGAGCCTCTGGCTCCACTTTATAAGGAAGTTAGGTTTGGAGATCACAAGTTTGGTAAATAGTTAATATTGAGGATTTTACCCTACGTTCAACACTTTTTTATGGTTGCCCGTGAGTAAATACTGCTTCGTCTTGTTAGATTCAAGATTAAATATACTTTTGATTGGCCAAAATTAAAGGTGAACCTTTTTGGTAAGATCAAATTTAAAGCTGGTGTTGCACTCAATAGCTGCTAGTGCAGCACACTCTGTTGCTGTTCGGTCAAAACTATGACCTTTTCCGACCGCACGTAAAACTGGTAGAGCTGGACCTTAAAAATGATGAATGAAGTCTTTTCTATACCTGTAGCCGCTTATTCGATTGTGTAAATGTTCCCAATCACTTGGCTTTAAATCAGCATCAGCTACTATTACATCATACAATGTAAAAGTAACAGTCGGATTTAATTCCTCTTGCTTTTTAAGGTCAAGGTCCCTAAATTATAAAAACGGAAAATTTAAAAGTAAAAAACGTCAATGTTATAGTACGTTTTACTTATTTTGCTAGATTTTAAATAAACCGCATAGCCTATATCAAAATCTAGCATGTAATTTTAAATCAAGTATAAGCAACACATGTTTAAATGTAAACAAAGCAGACGTTTGTAGACTACAATGATTTTTAAATGGCAGATATTTAACGTTATACCGTATTTTCTGATAAACTTTAAGAACTCTGACTATTTTTTGCGAGTCCCTAGCATCAAGACCTTCTATTTGAGCCCTCTCCCATTATCCTGCGACTTGCCAAACTCCCACAATTTCGGCGCAAAAATTTCCCTTACATATATATTTATATCGGTCATTTGGCATTAAATCGGCATCGTTATAATGTAAACGAAACAAACGCACTTAACCCTTTATAATTTTAAATTATAAATATATACTCAAACCCGTAATAATTATAAGGCTGAAAATCTTAAAGTTAAAATATTTATTTGTTATAGTACATTGAACATAGTTAGCTGCCTTTTGAAAAAAAAACATATGTCAACATCTAGCATATGGCTTTGAATCAAGCATCAGCACCACATGTTTTACATAAACAAAGCAGACTTTTTAGATCCCAATGCTTTTTAAATGACAGATATTTTACTTTATTTCTAGTTTTCTGGTGAATTTCGAGCAATTTCAGTATTTTTCCCGCCATCACGGAATAGAGACCTTTAATTTGAGCCCTCTCCCATCTTTCTACGACTTGCCTGACACCCACAATTTTGAAGCAAAGAATCTCCTTACGAAATTAAATATATGACTAGTGGCTTGTAGGGGCAAAAGCCCCTAAAAATAAAATGCTGGATATTTAATGTTTCCTTCACACTCACAGCTCGGTAACAGTTTGACGGAATTAAACGTTTAAAATGTAATGTTAAAGATGTTTTGACATTTGCTAGTACGTATCAGAATTTTAAGAAACTTCAGTATAGTAAAGGGGTGATTTTTTTTGGAACAGTGCCGCCATCCGTCGTCAGGGCCGCCGACAGACTTTTGGAGGCCCGGGGCAAAGTTTGAGCATGAGGCCCCTCAATAGATAGAAATCGTAGATAAAAATACTGTTATCTCTTGAATAGCTAAAATCGTAGATCCACTGATTAAAAAAGTTTTGTTCTTTTGTTCTAAAAATGTTGAATATTATCTTAATTTATTCAAAACTAAACAATTTCATCATAGGCCTGAAGAAAACCTTTGATTTGTAAATCTATTCAAATTTAGAACACAAACTGTATAATTAGGTAAAATTATTTTTAAAACGCCTAATGAATCTTTTGATTGGAAACACCAGACTAAGCAATGTTTGTAAGAAGCCTGTACTTGGGGTTAAAAAGGATTAAAGAAACAGTTTTAAGTTATATTGAGGACTACCTAATTAAACCTCTTTATTGGGTTTTCTTCTATTAATTAACTCTTATATTTCCATAAGGCCTGTGTGACGTCATCAGGAGAAAGTTTATCCGGTTGTATTCCAAGATCTGAAGAGAAGAAGAGAAGAGAAGAATAATGGTACACCTAGGTTACCTCAGTCAAAAATGTAAACAAATCCTGACATCTTCTGTAGACCGGAAACATAATAATCTCCAGCTGGAAAAAGTGATTACTCTTGACTAATCAGAGGAGGCGTATTACTATTATACTTCATTCAGTGAGTGTGTAAAGTAAAGCCCCACCTCCTGCACCAGCTGTAATGTTGGCAGGCTGTGTCACATAAGTACCTGTTGTCATTGCTACACAACTCCAAAGAGGTTAAGTATAAACTGGAGCTGGAACTTGATGTCTATTAACAAAGCTAATTTGGTTATTTTTGTTTGTAGCAAACTTAAAATGCATTTTAACTTTACAAAAATTCAATAAATAGGTCGTAAGGCAAGTAATGCATTAATACATTCTTTGTTTATTATTCATATCATGTGGTTTATATTTTTCATTTCAAATCACTAAGTGGAATGGCTGTGAGCCATCCCTGGGAACATATGGACTGCCTCTTTCCTGAATGGTTCTTTTCTATACAAATGTTATATAATGGCAGGGGCTTTACTTTACACACTCACTGAACAAACTATACCTCCTTTGAGGCTATATTTTACCCTAAGGCCCACATTACACTATCAAATAATATTTTATAAAAGACTCTTTTATAAAAGATTTATTTGTCCAATCAAAATTAAAGATTTTGTTTTGAAAATCAGCTGACCTGAATTTTGATTGGTCTAATCAATTCTTTTATAAAAGATCTTTCATAAAATATTTGATAGTGTAATGCGGGACTAATGCTAAATAGAGTTGCTTAGATCCGGATATTGGGTCTATCATTGACATCACAGGCTTGGATCCACAGGTCATATGGGAGATGGAAAAAGTAAGACAACCTGACAGCCGTGGCGTGCCCAGGATTTTGCCCTGGGGGGGTCAAACCAGAAGCTAATTGGGGGCCGTCCATAAATTACGTCTTCTGAAAATTGGGGGAGGGGTCCAAAATGGAAATGACGGTAGGATGATGTGCATGGGGAGAGGGTGAACGCTGGGATGACGTCATTTTCCAAATTATATTTTAATACCAATTTAGATAGGAATATTGTAAACATTCTATGCATGTTTATTCATTAAGCTAAAGAAAAACGGATTGGAAAGTATGTCCTCGATTTTTACAATATCCGTTAAAATGGTCGTTTTAGCTTCAGGTCAGAACTAAGCTACAGTAAGTGCAATGATAAATATGTTTGTGGATTTGCAGGCAGCGTCAGAGTCTATCTCTACAGCAAATGTAGTTCTACAAAGTTCAAAAAGATCTGGTTTGAATCGTTGATTGACATCAAATTAGCCGAAATGAGTTTAAAACTTAATTTAGTGGTTTTAACAAATCAATAGAAGAACTCTTTAATTGGGCTTTCCCAAAGACTAGTATTGTTTTAGGAGTTTGTACCCTATGACGTCATTTTTGAATGGCAGGGGTCAGGCGGATTATGACAGCAAGATGATTGTAGGGAGGGGGGGTCAAAAAATGACCAAAAATCGATGATGTAATTTTTGGACGGCCCCGTGGACACGATGTATTTTCTTGTCCTTGACATGCAACTCGAAAACCAATCAATATTATTAAATGGAGCTTTACACACCGGTGTCACGGACACGATGTCACGGCCAAGATTTGCCGTTACAGAAACAACACGATATTTCTTGCCGCAAAGTCAAAGAACGGTTTCCTGCATCGCTGCATCCCTTTTAAATTTCAATTCGCATATACGATGAACACCAGTATCATACCATAAGTTTTGTTCGTACAGACAACAGAAGGTTGCCTGAATAGAATAAAAGCCAGAGACATCGTGTCCGCATCATCGGTGTGTAAGGTGCCTTAAGTGTTCAATATTCCTGGCCATATCGAAAGGAATGACGCGGGAATTGAACAGAAATGCTATAAAATATCTATAAATGAGGCATTAAATAATAAATACTGTACGAAATATTCATAGTTTTTTATTTTTTTATAAAAAAAATAGCTCTGGGAGGGGTCCGGTCCCGCTCGTTCCCCCCGTCGGCACGTCCCTGCCTGACAGTATAATATCAGACTGTGGATTCTCTTCTAATCTACAGACCTTAGTTGTATCCTGGCTATAGCATGTTACCATTGGGTAAAAGTAAAGCCTAAATCAGAGGTGCCAGTAATAAGAACTTTCTGATTAGCCAAGATATTTTATCGTACCAGCTGGAGGCTTCAATCAAGCTGCATTCTTCTAGTCGCTGATGACGTCACGATTTACTTAAATTTTTTAATGAGGAAAACTGCATTTCATTGGATCATGGTTCGTACGTAGCTAAACTGAAACTAAGAAGAGAAACGAAGCTGAAGAAGTTACTAATCTCTGCAAAACAAGTCATGTCACGTAAATGTTGTAACTACTGTTCTTTGTAAAATATAGTATATACTCCGTTTAGTTGTAGCTAGGAATCCTTTTCCTTGGTCCATCGTAGGCCTTTACAACGTTTTGTGAGGAATTTTTGGGGACAGCCAATTGGACCAGGGACAGGGGCCCAGTTTAGTACGGATTAGTAATGTGTGATCTGGCGCAGGCCTAGTGCTGGGTCTAACCTCGGGGGGCCCCTGACGAGACGCCAAAAAACCAAATGAGACTGAACCAAAATAAGACAAATAAAGGGCATTTTAGTTAGTTAATACACGTTTTAAGACTATAATTTTTATGTATTTTCTAATATTTCATTTCATATTGGCCGTCTTCAATTAAATATCCTAATTTTTAATAATCTACAAAAAATATACTGTGCTCAAAATGTGGCCCCCTTCCTTTTGTGGCCCGGGGCAATCTGCCCCCTTTGCCCCCCCCTCTCGGCGGCCCTGTCCGTCGTTCTCAAAACAAATTCAGTCCACTTACAATTAAACATATTATGGACATGGTTTGAAGAAATTCTTAAGGTTAAACACAGACTGCAGCACTTGATTTATTTCCCGAGGAATAAGCAAATAAATAAGTATGAAATCAGAAAATGGTCTCCGTTGACGACTCCACGCTCCACGTTGGAGACTTTGGCTCCACTTCATAAGGAAGTTAGTTTTGAAGACCATGAGTTTGGTAAATAGTTAATATTGAGGATTTTACACTACGTTCAACACCTTTTTATGGTTGCCCGTGAGTAAATACTGCTTTGAATTGGTAGATTCAAGATTAAATATACTTTTGAGTGGCCAAATTTAAAGGTGAACCTTTTTGGTAGGATCAAATTTAAAGTTGATGTTACACTCATTAGCCCTTTGTGCGACTTGCCAAACTCCTACAATTTCGGCGCAAAAACTTCGCCTACATATCGATCATTTAGCATTAAATGGGCATCGTTATAACATAAACGAAACAAACAAACTTAACTCTTTTTAATTTTAAATTATAAATGTATACTCAAAGCCGTAGTTATGAGTCTGAAAATCGTAAAGTAAATTATTTATTTGTTATAGTACATTGAACATAGTTAGCTGCCTTTTCGAAAAAACCAGATGTCAACATCTAGCATATGTCTTTGAATAAAATATCAGCACCACATGTTTTAATATAAACAAAGCAGACGTTTTTAGATTCCAATGCTTTTTAAATGGCAGATATTTTACGTTATTTCTCGATTTCTGGTGAATTTAAAGCGATTTCAGTATTTTTCCCGCCATCACGGAATAGAGACCTTAAATTTGAGCCCTCTCCCATCTTTCTACGGCTTGCCAGCAGTCCACAATTTCGACGCAAAGAATCGCCTTACGAAATTAAATATACAAGGCCCTCATGCCAAACTTTGTCAAAAGCCTGTCTACTTTAAAAAAAAAAACAGTTTACTTTAAAAAAGTAAACTGTTGAAAACAAAGCCAAACCAGCTGTAAAAATAAGTTTATCTGTAGAACTAATTCAGAGCTTGGCCATATGTTCAGTCTGTAAACGAAACTGAGCTTGCTCAAATGACGATGAATAGCGACACTGTTCCGAAACTTCAGCCCTTTACTGTACTTTAGTAACGCCCTTTTTTAAAATTCTGAGACTTGTTGACAAATCTACATAAAATTCCCTTTAATTTGATACCTCAAACGTTAAAATCCGTCCAGCCATCACTGAGGTTGGACTGTGAAAAGAAAACTGCTTGCGTATTAATATATACCCTACGGGCATGCCAATCATTGTAAGTCATAAAGCAATAATTTACAATAATTAAAAAATCTGTTCACAATAACTTTGAGTTAACAATCATTGTATAATGTTCACTTAACTATTTTACAACAGTTTTTTAATAGTGAGAGAATTTTAAAACAAAACAATTTAATAACAGTTTACAAATCATTTACAACAGTTGTACAATCATTACCAAAATTATTATCATTCTTAAAATTCCATCAGTTGAAAAATAATTAAAAAACAATTTTATAACAATTTGTGAGATGATTTAAAATTTCAGCTTTTCATTAACAAAACAACAGTTTAAAAATTATTTCCTACGTTAAAACGGCCTGATTGTCAACTCCACCACTAGGCAGCGCTGGCGTAGCTTACAGCTTGCATCTGTCCTGTCGCCGCCATTCGCCATTTTAAGTGTTTGTCTCTGTCCTCTGTGTTTCTTTTTCAGTGAATAAATTGTTTTAGTTCTCTCTATTGTGGTTTCAAATTAAGGTAAGTCCGTTATTGAAATACAATTATTTACTCTAGTTAGATTTCGTGGCTCTTCGCGATATGTGCATAAATTATTTCCATCGTGTTTATAGGAGGTAGGTGTATACAACCTAAAGTATTAACCCAGCCTTTCTTTGAATTCAGCAGGGCTAACGGCTTGGAAACCTATATTTACATTTTATGTATATTTAACTAAAGACAGATCTAGTTTCTTGATGTGTCATTGACAATAAATTATTTGGTTATTCAAAACTAATTGGTATGGTATCTAGGCCTATGTTCTAATGACAGTTTTTGGATGACTGATGTTTTGAGTGTTTCATATTTGATCCTCTGCCTTTAAAAAACATGTTCTGTTTAGCGGTTAGGTATATTTCCTACTTATTTCGGGTACGTTAATCATCTTCTCAGTATGATTTTACATGAAGTTTGCTTTCCTATAAGCTTTCGTAGAGAGCAGGCCTATTGAAATAATCTATAAATGCGATGGGGTTGCCCAATAGGCTATTGAGTGCTGCTTGACAGACTGTAGTGTATATCTAAGTTTGACTATCGGTATATGGTATGATAATGTGGATGTTAATAATAATCCACCGAAAGATGTTTTCGGTGGATTTGGTAAGAAACTGGTCATTGTTTGTCAAGATGCGGTGGATTTGCCTATTAAGGACCAAGGCAACCAGTTATTCACCGGTGACTGTGGCTGAACGGTTTTCTTAGAAACCAGGATCTGATCGTCTGCTAATCAGTAAGAACGAATGGCAGAAAATCAAACATGAAACTAAGTTAGTACCCTTCTTAAATTTGATATTGACTAAACTTACCAACAAATAATTGATTTTATAGTTTTAGGGGGCATATCAAAGTCTAACCAGTTGCTTTATATTATTTGTTATTAGTAACAGAAAGTAAATATTAATTTAATACAGTTTTAGCGTTATTTTTCTCATAAATAATGTGATTGGCAATTTATTTATTTGGTAAATATGCAGTTTCCAGTACTGGTCTCAAAAAAGATTTTTTTTCAAAATTTATGGAAATTTGATGCTGATTCCGGATAGTACGTGTGGTTAGCGTTGATTTCCACCAAAATCTTGCACTTTTTGATACAGCTTAGCCACTTGGTGAGTGTATACAAGATACCAGTAGAAGTATTTTTGTCCGAAGAACCAACCTTGAATTCGTGTAGAACACCCCCATATCAGCCATTAAAGATGGCCGCCACAAAACGCATAAATTGCCCCATAACTCGTGAAAGAGTAACCCGATCGTGATAAACTTTTTTTTATTTGAAAGGTCTTTTAAAAACTCAACTTTTTTGTATTTAACTTTTTTTTATAAACTTAATGGTTTTCTTTGTATATACGAAAAAACGCATTTTCCCATATAATTCCATGGGAAAGACAGATTTCTCAATAAAATGCATTTTAATTGATTTAAGAAGGCTAATTCCGGGTGGAATATCTTGAGTAGGCTAAAGACTTATGCATACTATGATTTTATGAATATTAATAAATTATTTTAGTAATAATGGTCTTTTACACATTTTTTAACAGGCCATTTTTTAATTTTTTTTAATTTTTCGATTATTTTACTGAAACAATTTTTTTATCCAGCCCAAAAGTACATTAAATTATAGAAAATGTATTCAAAAATCGAATGTTATCGCTCAAAACAAGAAAATCCAATCATTTAACCTATTTATGAGGATTTGAATGTGTCATTGACGTCCCATAGTAAGTATATGGCGGGGGAAATCGCGGGTACATTTTCAGCGATAAAATTACTACCCGTCGGTAGAATTGAGGAAAACTTTTTGGAAATGTCCAATTAAATCATTACTACAGTATACCAAAGAAAAATGATAAAAAAAATCATCGAGAAACCATATTTAATGTGCTTTTTATGATTTTCGTTTAAAACAACATGCTGCCGTGGCCGGCGCGTAGACGTAGTTCCATCAAACTCTCACAGAGCGCGCTCCTCTCGCTACCACGCTGAACCTATCTATGGCTAGCGGAGTCCATGGGAAAGCTCAGACATCGCGCAATCGTTATGCTCGTTCTTTGCCGGCAACACTTAACATTGACATCATATTAATACCGATAGCAATAGAGTAATTAATAAATAATAATATTATAATAATAATTGGCATTCAATTATATGCCTGCTAGTACGTTTGCCTCTATTAGAAATCATGTTAAGCATAATGATTTATTCCTAATTGCGTCTTTCTTAAGAGATGTATGGATTTTTATAAGAATATTGTATATTTATGTAATCCATAATTTAAGAATGGCAATTTTTTTTATCAACGTAAGTATATAAAAACCATACTGTGCACCCATGCCAGAATATTTGTTCTATCTTTATGTTTCGAACTTTGTCGAGACCATTTTCAATGTAGACGACCGAATATTTTTATTGCATCATAAATATAAATAAATACTAATTTTATCTCTTTATCAAGATAAAATTAATACGTTATATGTACCTTAAAAATAGTCTTCATTTTATTAAAACGTGTAGTTAGAATCATATTTCAGTAAAGTGTACCAGATTGGTAATTATTTACTTACATTAAACTTAGTAAAGGTTATAATTTGCCGTTATTATCAGTTTTACTCTCACTTGCCAATAAAAAAAATAGAAACACAACAATTTTACTTTAAAGAGTATTTATTACTTTCAAGGTATTCCATTTGGGAGAAAATGTTAAGGTATTAAAAAGGCATAAAATGTTAAGGTACTATATTACTTAATTTCATTTAAACCGGACCACTGGTGTCGTCTCTAGCTTTGTTTACATCCACACACACACACACACACACACACACACACACACACACGAAGTAAATGTTCATGAAGAAGTAAATTTGAGAGAATTTGATTTAACCCATAATGATGTAATAAGTAGTATTAAGAGTATGAAAAATAAACCTAGTTGTGGTATCGATGGAATATGAATTTCTGTAATCAAGGATAATATTGACATATTCAGTCCTTTGTTTTACTTTATATTTAAAAAAAATCACTGGAGCAGGGCATATTTCCAAATTACTTTAAAATTGCAACCGTTGTTCCAGTATTTAAGAGCGGGGATAAAGATCAAATGTCATCATACCGACCAATTTCTGTCATCAGTAACATTGCTAATATTTTTGAAACAATAATAAAAAATAAATTAATGATTTACTTTAAGGATAGGGGTTTGTTTTCAAATAATCAGTATGGGTTTATTCCAAGCAAAGGGATAGATCTAGCCATTAAAAATCATATTCGTAATATTACAGAATCAATTGATAACCAAAAATACACTTTGTCTTTATACTTAGATTTTAAAAAAGCATTCGATGTATTGAACACAGACATTCTCTTAAATAAATTTAAAATGTATGGTATAGGAGACGCTGCTTTTGAATTTCTTAAATCATTTTGTACAAAAAGGCAGCAGGTAGTAAAAAATAAATGGCATTCTAAGTGATGTTTTGGAGTTGAACTTCGGAACAGCGCAAGGAGGGGTATTGGGCCCTATTATTTTTATAATTTATATAAATGACCTCCTGCAACTTAATCTAAACTCATCAATATATGCATATGCTGTCGACACCGCTCTTGTTCATTAATAAAATCATTAATCATTAATAAAATATTGATTAACACGGCCAAAACCAAATGTATTTTGTTTTTTGATCAGTATAACCCAGAGACCTCTCCCCAAAATATGTTTAGATTAAGTTGTCATAGTCATCAATGCATTTATAAGTGTGAATGTCCAAACATAGAAATAACGGAATCAGTAAAATACTTGGGTTTATATGTTGACCAGCATTTACGCTGGGATATATATGTACAGCACCTTTCTAAAAAACTACGTAAAATAAACTATGCCCTTTATCATTTGAGGAATTTTATTCAGGGGAAGCATTTGAAAAAACTATACATATGGTTTGAAAGCACACTAAGATATGGCCTTGTACACTATGGTGGAACTTACCCAACAATACTAAAACTAGTTATAATGTGTCAAAGATTTACAATTAGGACTATATATAGACTGAAATATACTGATAGAGTTAGTCATATCTTTGTAGAGAATTGTTTGTTAACTGTGTCACAACTGCATGTACATAGTGTTGTTATGTATATATTTAAAAAAATTGCACAGTTTCCTTTTAAAGTAATTAGCAGACTGACACGTGCTGCTGGTATGCCATCCTTGGTTGTACCAAACTTAAATAAAGAGAGAAGCCGTCACCAGTTCTGCTATTTAGGCCCAAAGATATTTAATAGTTTTCTGCAAGTATACGGTAATTCAATACTTGTAGAGTCAAAACCTAAGGTTAAAATTAAATTAAAGGAATTTGTTAGTATAGATGTAGTTATGTGAATGCAGGTGTTGTTATTTATTGCTATATAGTCTTTGTTATTGCTGTTTATTGTTGACTGTTTTCGTTATAAATTTATTTATTCATTATTGTTATATTTGTACATAGATTTATAAATCAATATTAATTCTATAGTATTTAGTTTGTGATCTCCTATGATATATCGAAAATACAAGATGGACTGTTAATAAGGTATAAATAGCCTACTGCCAGAAGCATAATGTATAATTGAAAATATACAAAATAATATTTGACCCCGCACGCATCCTACGAGATGCATGGGGTATTTGTTCTTTGTAATGTTGTAATGTTGCTGAATAAACGATTTCTGACTTCTGACTTCTTCTGACACACACACACACACACACACACACACACACACACACACACACACACACACACACACACACACACACACACACACACACACACACACACACACACAGACAGATACCACGCCGAAAACCACTTTTTTGGATTCAGGGAGCACTAAAACGAATATATCCACTAACAGCTCAAATTCGAAAATTTTGACGAAAACAATACTTTCTCCATATACTATGTATAGGGGGAGAAAGTAAAAATGTAAATTTAAAAATAACTAGTGGCTTGAAGGGGCTAAGCCCTTAATAAGGGGAAATTCAAACAATCCTTATTTATTTTATTACAAAATACCTTCATGGCAAACTGGCTTTTAGATCTACCATAATCTAGCGCATGTTTTTCAATCTAGTATCAGCATCAATTGTTTTATGTAAAGAAAGCAGACATTTTAGTTCTCAATATTTTTAAATGGCAGATATTTTACGATATTTATCGTTTCCAGGTGAATTTAAAGCAATTTTAGTATTTTACCCGTCGTCACGGAAAATAGACAATTAATTTGAGCCCTCGCCCACCTTTTTACGACTTGCCAGGCGCCCACAATTTTGACGCAAAGAATCGCCTTACGAAACTACATATATGATACTCATCAACAATAATACAAACTTGGAATGGTTTCAAACTAATTAAAACTCAAGGGCTTTCCTGTAGTTTACCATAAAAACTTTTGAGTCCCGTAGGACCTAGTGAATTTTGTTATTGTGTATCTGTAACTCCTATGCAATATCACCAGTTCTGTTCAGGCCTTATAATTTAGTAGGAGTATATTATTAAATAGTTTTGTAGGTTCGCTGTCCGTTAGACAACCCCCTCTCCTTTGATACATAATTACACTATTATAATTTAAGTTTTCCTTATTTTTAGAGAACATTTAACAATGGGCTAGCAATGTTAAAAAAATTAACAAACTAAAAATGTATTTTTCTAGCAAGAAAACGCAATGACGCAACGGTCTCACATAAGTAACCCCACATAAGTCTTCCCACATAAGTAACAGTATTATTGAGTACGCAAGAAGTATTCCTTATTCATTATTGATAAAAATAATATTATTAGTGTCTGAAGTATGAAACTTTACATTACGTCCTTATGTTCATCCAACTTTAACATCCAGTGCAGCATCAGGTAGGTCTGTACGATTAACCAATTACTAGATAACACATAGCTCGAAATCGAGCAAAAAATCATATAGTAAAAGAATAAAGAATAAACAGCCTAATTATATACATTTAAAGATTAATCAAAGAGCTAAATTCAATAGCAAAATTATGGCTAAACTACTGAAACTTCAGTATAAACCTCAAATCAAGTTCATTTAATCGACCGCAGGAGATTCCGGTAAACGATTTTTTAGGGAAAATATTTTAATTTATTACAGATTGTTTATGGAATAGTTGAATGTAAATGTACACACACGTTCATTTAGGCTAACTTGAAATATTTTCATCGTTTTAAAAGACTGCGTGGGCAGCGAAAAATGTAATGCTGCCAGAAGGTAAATATAATTACTTTTAGTAGCTCTAGCCTATCGTGCCCATTGGCGGTCGTGGGGCACTCGGTTGCTTACTCAGAAAGGGACAGAAAGACCCAATTTTTCGCTTTAATGTTTTAATAATAATATAATTTTATTTTTATTCGTTTACATAAATCAAACATTTCATATAGTTAAGTATAATACTTAGAGTTACAGTTTTCTTGTTTACGAAATGGTTACAATGATAAACAGCATAATATAATTTTATGAGGTTTTATTCCCACAAAGAGTAATGTTTATTTTGTTTTTTTTCAGCAACGAAACACAATGATCTAATGTAGAGTTTTTAAAGTATTTCTAATTAGTCTACGAATAGTCCAGCTGAATGTACATTCAACCTTTGCATTACGTTCTGTATATATATTAGGTATACCTTTATTTATTTGCCTTAATTCTAAGCCAATTATGTTTTTTAACAATAAGGGAGTTAGGATATTTGTTTTCTATATAAACTTGCAACTTAGTAAAAAACCTTATAAAAAGAAAGAAACAATCTATTTATAGGCTATTATTTCAATAACGCAATTACGATTAAAAATATTATAAGCAACTAGCTGATCAATCCGGTTTTACCCGTGGAAAAACAGAAACTCTTTGTTGGATTCATGATTTTTTATGTTTAGGTTGCCATGAAAACTTCATAAGCTTCCCTGTTTAACAATGAAACTTTGATATAGGCGTAGTCCTCAGGGAATTTTAAAAAATCCGTTCTTAGTGGATGCCTACGCCCTATGGGGAAAGTCCATGCGAAGTTTCAAGGTTCTAGGTGAAACAGTTTAGGCTGGTCGATTATAGATGAGTGGTAGTTGACAAATAAATAGAATATATATGAATTTACTAAAAGTTTTATTAAATAAACTGATAGTGGTTTCTTTGTTTTACAGCAACTAAACGTACTGATCCAATACACATCTGGTAGGTAGTCTTCTTAATTACACAGAAAAAGTATTCCCTCGATAAAAAAATCCTGCAGCGTTCTTTCCTTATGGCGTTTCCGCTTTGGTCTCATGTACTGAATCATAAAGGTAGGCATATAATTATTTGCTCTTATATGAAACCAATAATATAATTTTAATAAACATAATGAGTAATACTGTACGAAAATTAAAGTCGAAGACGGTGATTTAGAAATAATTTTAAGATTTCTTTAAATATTAATCTAATTTAGTGTTCAGCTATTTGAAATCAAAACAATTACTGATCGACAAAGGCAATACCCAATTAATTTTCATTACTTTATGAAGAATATATATTCTTACTGTTCATAAACATTCTAATATACAACCTGTAATTGTTCGTAAAATCAATTGAACGAATTCAATTATATATCGGAAATGCTTATTTTATTTACTAAAGGAATCAATTTTAAAGTTTCATAAATAGTGAATATAATTCAATTTTCGGTTTTAGTTTCAGTTGGAATTAACCTGAGGTCAATGTTAAAAGTGTTGCCGGCAAAGAACGAGCATATAACGATTGCGCCATGTCTGAGCTTTCCCATGGACTCCGCTAGCCATAGATAGGTTCAGCGTGGTAGCGAGAGGAGCGCGCTCTGTGAGAGTTTGATGGAACTACGTCTACGCGCCGGCCACGGCAGCATGTTGTTTTAAACGAAAATCATAAAAAGCGCATTAAATATGGTTTCTCGATGATTTTTTTATCATTTTTCTTTGGTATACTGCAGTAATGTTTTAATTGGACATTTCCAAAAAGTTTTCCTCAATTCTACCGACGGGTAGTAATTTAATCGTTGAAAATGTACCCGCGATTTCCCCCTCCATATACTTACTATGGGACGTCAATGACACATTCAAATCCTCATAAATAGGTTAAATGATTGGTTTTTCTTGTTTTGAGCGATAGCATTCGATTTTTGAATACATTTTCTATAATTTAATGTACTTTTGGGCTGGATAAAAATATTTTTTTAATAAAATAATCGAAAAATTAAAAAAAATTAAAAAATGGCCTGTTAAAAAATGTGTAAAAGACCATTATTACTAAAATAATTTATTAATATTCATAAAATCATAGTATGCATAAGTCTTTAGCCTACTCAAGATATTCCACCCGGAATTAGCCTTCTTAAATCAATTAAAATGCATTTTATTGAGAAATCTGTCTTTCCCATGGAATTATATGGGAAAATGCGTTTTTTCGTATATACAAAGAAAACCATTAAGTTTATAAAAAAAGTTAAATACAAAAAAGTTGAGTTTATGAAAGACCTTTCAAATAAAAAAAAGTTTATCACGATCGGATTACTCTTTCACGAGTTATGGGGCAATTTATGCGTTTTGTGGCGGCCATCTTTAATGGCTGATATGGGGGTGTTCTACACGAATTCAAGGTTGGTTCTTCGGACAAAAATACTTCTACTGGTATCTTGTATACACTCACCAAGTGGCTAAGCTGTATCAAAAAGTGCAAGGTTTTTATGCTAACCACACGTACTAGGATATGAAGTTTTTTTCCGGCGGTCACGGCCGGAAAAAACCAAACAAATTTTAGTCTCAAAGGTTGGTCATTTGGGTACTCAAATTAACCGGGCGAGCTGAATAAGAATATGCAAAAATATTCAAGATCTGGTGTATATTAACAGAGTTGTGACCGGAAATCACGGAAAATCGTCTACAATGGTCTATTTAGAGTTAGGTTTAGGTCAGACATTGGTAGTTTAGGTAAGTTAAAACATATTGGGTTGATAAGTGGTGGACAAGGTAAAGTTTTGATAGGCTAGGTTAGGTGATGTGTTTGGATAGGTTAGGTTATGTTTTGTCAGGTTATTTTAGGTTAAGTATAGCAATTCAGGTTTGATATTACAGTACACCTTGGATTAACCAGACCCCCGCATTATCCGGATCCCGGATTATCCGGAACGGTCTACCCGAGGAATTAAAAAATTAGAATCACGGCAAAAAATGATTTTAGCGAGTTTACGGGTGAAATAAGCCTTCTAAAAGTAAAATGCAAATGTGGAATAACAATAATTGAAGGAATATTGTACTCAATGGTAGGGCTACATCACAGTATTTTCGTGAACGTAGTTTTCGGGATTGCTACTTGGGTCGCTAGTAGTTAGCAACAAAGACGTAGCCTACGGCAATTTTGCGAGTTTGTTTATGCTGAAATTTGATGTGTTAGGCCTACATTATTTTTTAAGAAGAGTTGCTGTAATAAGTTTTGTCATGATTATTTAATCTTAAAAATTAAATATTTTAATCCGACATTTTATTCCAAACCCAAACTGTAAGTACGGTAAAAGTTAATATTACGTTCGTATGATTAATAATAAAGTTTAGTTCTTAAATTTGTTTCAGAATTAAACCCCCGCAAAATTTGAAAGACTAACATGTTGTACAGACTTGTGACACGCCGCCGTTTGCAGCATCAAAGCAGGGGCTACATATGGTACGCAATCACTGTTTAGGCGATATTGTAATGACCTCGAATTACCCGGATTTTTTGCTATCCGGATCGGTGTTCCGCCACATTAATCCAGATAATCCGAGGTGTACTGTAGTTTGATAATGTTTGGTTAGGCCTATGTTCTGATAGTCGTGTCACAATCCCATGAACTTTATCCTTAGCTAAATCAATGGCTATAAACTAAACCTAAATTAACTTAATCTAATATAACGCAACATACCGTAACCTAACCAAACTTAACTAAACCTGACCTTAATCAACCTAAACTATCATAAAAATTCTTGATCCAATCTATTTCAATTATATCCATATAAATATAATCTAAACTAAGTTAAACTTAGTCTAACCATAAAATATGTTTTTATGTCAACATATTGCCTCAATTTTGCAGTTCGAGTACAGAATACCATCTGCAAATCCACAAAGACAGAGACCAATAATGAAGACCCATGCTGAAGACCAATAGAAGGTTTATTTTACTGCTTTTCGTCATGTCGTAAGTGGAATATCAAGTATTTATATGCAGACAGATTTTCTTTTGTTTACAAATATTTAAACTACAAAGACAAACTGTACTTATATTTTTATTCGTGAGCAAAGCCATGGGTACAGCTAGTAGCATTGGCAGAGTTTTGGGAGGGCCTGGGGCCCCTCCAAAAATTGGAAAAATAAAGCCTTGCTTAGTAATTAGGCCCTATTTAGAAGTATGTTGAAATTATTACTCAATCAAATAACCTAAAGCTATTTTACTATCATACTTTACTTTTTACGGTAAAAATAATTTATTCTTTTAATCCAATAGCCGATAGAATATATATATATATATATATATCTTATATATAAATATCTTTACCTACATTATTGTCACTGAGTATCTATAGGCCTACCAGTTACGGCGGGAATACGGGAAAAACCAGAAATATGTCAGGTATTTTGTCTGGTTGGGAATAGTCGAGAAAAGTAATGAATTTCAACCTTTGATTGGGAAATTCGAATTTGGCTGTAAAACAATACCTTGGATAGCCATTTTTGTCGTTGTTATCGACTTCTCGACAGACATTTTTATTACTTGGTGATATTAAACCAGCAACAACTTACAACTTCATCTAAGTGAGACAACATTGAGGAAATCTTTTGCTAAACTGCTTTTGATGTCAAACACTAAAGCCTTCGACTGTTGGCGTCCTATGGTAGAATGAGGTTATTTTTAAGTTCTATATGATAACTTTTACTTTGTATATATTCATTCCTGTCCCTATTCTTTTATACGTAAAAAATGCTTTAAAAAATACTAAAATCGTTTGTACAGAAACTTATTAGTTCTTTATCTGATAAAAGGTAAATATTTTGGTTTATTGCATTGTCTCTGTAGACCACTTAGATAAATTATTTTAAAAAGTGTATGTTTTTTTACAAAGGCCTAATCAGAATGCTCACATATAATTACGTTTAAAATAAGAATAAACTTTTAAGTTATTGAAAACCGTAATTTGGACTATAATAAAATCATATTTGCCGCTGCTATCCCAAGTGAAAAAAAATTTGAGTTTTCTGGCCCAGATCTGGCTTCTTCCAAAATTGGCCAGAACTGGCCAGATCTGGACCAGAACTGGCCAGATCTGGACCAGAACTGGCCAGATCTGGACCAGAACTGGCCAGGTCTGGACCAGTACTGGCCAGGTCTGGCCAATTTTGGAAGAAGCCAGATCTGGCCCAGAACTGGCCAGATCTGGCCCATAACTGGCCAGATCTGGCAAATTTTGGAAGAAGCCAGATCTGGCCCAGAACTAACCAGATCTGGACCAGAACTGGCCAGAACTGAAGAAATGTGAACAAAATTTGGAATATTGGAAATGTTATAAATAAAGACAAAATATAAAGGAAAACATTTATTGGATGAAAACTTAATACATAAATACTGTTCTCATAATCCTTATCCTAGCTCCTACACCTCTTCACTTCCTCAGCTCGCAAAGGCCCGCTGAGAGTTTTTTTTAACACACATGTCATCTTCAATCCTTAATTTTCTCTTCAAAGCAGCTACCTTAGCGAATTCTGCAACAAGAGCATTTATTAAAGGGCAAGTAAGGCCACTTATCACTACAGTTAGTAAAATGTTTCTTAACATATAAATGCAAAACAAATTACTTTAAAAAATGCAACATTTAATATTATATAATTAATCTACCATAAAAGAAATATTATATATATACAAAAGTTACATTTATTTAATCCATCTATATTTTTTGTCCTTTATCTGTTAACCATGAACTCAGACATTGTATTCAAAGTGCTATTTGCAAAATCTTACAGCTGAATATAGTATTTCAAATACTCCTGCTTGCCGGCAGGATTCAAAATAGTTATTCCCGCCAACCGTTGCTCAAGATATTTTAAATTTGTAATTTTGGGTTTTTGGTGAAGTATTTTTTTCCTAAATACTGAAATAGCAACTTCAATTCACAACTTCAACCTCAAACTTTCTTACCAACCGTCTTTTTTTGATTATTCCTAATGTTTTTGGTCTTATTTTTGTTATTTGCAAAGCAACCCAGCGGACGCACAGGCAGTACCTGCATATGTCTGCCGATTTCCTGGACTTTTATTTTTAATTAAATGCTACAAAAAATTATGTCTTTTTTAGTTTTATTTCATCATTTGTTAAACACTTTGTGTTTATTAGCATTTTTATTACTTTGTATGTAGGCTAGTCGCTTATTTTTGTACGGAATAAACTTTTCATTCATTCATCACACTATTCATATACCACACCTGACCTAACCTAACCTTGCTGTATAATCGTTATAGTAACTGTGACAACTAAAAAACTATTAACTGTAAATTGATATAACATATCTAAAAGTAGTTTTGTATGTTATACAATTCAAATTCAAAATTTCAAGTTCGAGAGAGGTAACTTACTGGAGTGCAAAACACAACAAAAAAAATAGGCTACATGTAATAATGAAAAATGAACAATATACAATACCAAACTGGTAGGAGTTTCATATCTGACCTTCTGCCGTTCGTTCCTATAGCAGACAATTCAACATCTGATTATCTAAGAAATCAATGTCGAACGACCTATCAAGTTCGATGTACTGTTTGATGGACAGAACTTGACATCTGATTTCTTTGTACAGTATAACATTAGATTGTTTTGTTATTCTGTGAAAATACATTTATCCATAGTATTTTAGTATAAGATAGCGGATGATGAAAAATAAGGTAGGCTAGGTTGTGTTTAGTAAGTTAATTGTAGTAACATTTTAGTTTAGTTTTTAATTTTTATATACATAATTTTAGCTGTAGGCCTATTACATTTATGTTTGGTATGATTTATTGTTCATGAGAGAATAATCGAATATTAAAATTGACAATGGTTTTGGTTATTCTTTGTTATCAACGTTTCTTCATTACTGACGGTTATTGAAACAGTACAACAGTACATCGGTTGAGTTAAACACGATAGGTTGATAGTTGATATTGGATTGGTTAACCGATACCTGAATTGAGTACCGAAAACAAAACTGATCCTCGCCCATGTTAATTCCTATTGAGAAGTCCAGTTATCAAAACCTAATCATTCAAGGTAAACAATTGACGGTAAACATAACCTAGAAGATCATATATGAAACTCTACCAAACTGGTAATAAAGTAGGGGGCAGAGCCTATAGCATTAAATTAGAAACTCACCATTCTTTCCAAACCTTTTCCATAAGCTTTCCACATAAATCGAACTGCTTCATTCAGGTTCTGGATTCCGATCGCAAATTAATTGATTTTCCGATTTTCCTCACATATAGGAACTGTTCCGTCCTCTTCACAGTCAATTAATTAAAACATTGTAACAAAAATAACAGAAACAACTCAACTACCACAGATAAACTGAAATTGAAATCAAAACAGGCGGCAATAAAAGTCAAGGTGACGCATGTCGATCGGATCGGAGTTGAGTTAGCTAGCTGTGTTGCTGTGTTGCCGGATCGTCCAGAACCAGTGTTGCCAGATTTCAATTCAGACCATACTATACGTCATACCTACTTACTTACTTCCTTCGGAGGAAAATGTGGAGATGGAGATGATATTCGTGTCTATGTTATAAACTTCGTGAGTAAGTAATGTGCCAAACTCCGGGAATAGGTCATATGGGTCAAAATAAATGAAAAATGCAGATAAAATTTTTTTCCAAAAACGCTTTGTTTACTAGATATACGCCATTTTGTATTTTTTACGAAATATTTTATATATCCGAGGTTTTTCAGTCGATTTTTTTAAAAACTCGTTATGTACCTGTATCTATTCAAGGTAAGTTTATTTAAAAATAATTAGCATGATCGAACAGTAAATTCCATAATGGCGGCCGTTTAAAATCTTTAAATTGAAATAACGAAGAAACGGTACATTTTACAAAAGAAACTAAACAATAATAATTTTTAGACAATTTTATTTACAATCTAAGGGCACAAACTTTTTGAGAATCGGTGTATAAACAACTGAGTTATGGTCGAATTTAGCTAACAAGGCAGCATATTTTGAAGCAAAATAGTCCATTGATGCGCTGAGCCATGCGTTGAAATAGACAAATAATTATGCTGCCTTATTAGACAAATTCGACCATAACTTAGTTGTTTATAAACCGATTTTCATAATTTGGTATCATAAGATTGGAAATAAATTTTACTAAATATTGTTATTTTGTTATTTTTTGTAAAATGTACCGGTTTTTTTGCTATTTCAATTTAAAGATTTTATACGGCCACCATTTTGAAATTTACTATTTGATCATACTGATTATTTTTTCATAAACTAACCTTGACTAGGTACAGGTACATACAGAGTTTGAAATAAATCGATTTTAAAACTTAGGGGATAAAAAATATTTTGAAAAAAAGGGGAGATTACTGGTAAACGAAGTGGTTTTGGAAAAAAAAATTTTGCATTTTCTATTTATTTTTAGGTTTGCATAAAACCTATTCCCGAAGTAATTGGTGAAATCCAGTATTATGTACTAGTTGACAAAAGGGGAAAGAAAAAACTATATGACATTTTAGAGCACCATTAATTTCCTGATTGCCAAGATTTTGTAGCAACTGACCTAGTTCTGGCCCAGATCTGGCCAGTTCTGGCCCAGATATAGCCAGTTCTGGCCCAGATCTGACCAGTTATGGCCCAGATATTGCCAGATCTGGGCCAGAACCAGCCAGATCTGGGCCAGAACGAGCCAGATCTGGGCCAGAACGAACCAGATCTGGGCCAGAACGAGCCAGATCTGGGCCAGAACGAACCAGATCTGGGCCAGAACGAGCCAGATCTGGGACAGAACTAGCCAGATCTGGGCCAGAACGAGCCAGATCTGGGCCAGAACTAGCCAGATCTGGGCCAGAACGAGCCAGATCTGGGACAGAACTAGCCAGATCTGGGACAGAACTAGCCAGATCTGGGCCAGAACGAGCCAGATCTGGGCCAGAACGAGCCAGATCTGGGCCAGAACTAGCCAGATCTGGGCCAGAACGAGCCAGATCTGGACCAGAACTGGCCAGATCTGGACCAGAACTGGCCAGATCTGGACCAGATCTGGGCCAGATCTGGCCAGAAAACATTTTTTCACTTGGGATTACCAACCGTAATTTGGAAAAACGTAAAGTTTAATGTCTTAAGTTAATTAGGGTCAATCCATTTCAAATCAACCAATTTAAAAATAAAAAGTTGCTGACAATCTATCGATATTTTCATATTTTTACTCGTGGTTATGCTATGTTCGAAGAGTTAAAAACAACTATTAATTTATTTTTTAGGTGCATAGTTTTTTTTGAGCAGCCATTTTGTATCGGTGCGACAGCTGATTTTGCATTTTGCAGAGGTGTACGTTAAACTCTGTAGTTTTTTTATTATTGAAGATATTCAGATGAAAGAAAAACCATTTGAAAGAGAATAAAATGACCAATAATCTTTGTCCAGTACATGTTTTGACTTAGGTGATAGCAAATATGCATGAAAAATAAGTATGAGTAAAATTTCTACAAGCGCAAATCTACACTTCCAGTGCCTAAAATTAAGACTCGCCTTCAATTTTTTTCTATAGACAGTCTTCACAGTATATTTTCTTCTGACCAAGTCACAAGCTTGAGATATGTATTCCTTTTTTAAACATATTTTTAAAATGAGCAGTTTATCCACAATCGTGTATTTTGAACTTGGCATATATCTCAGAAGGGACACATTCTGAAAATCTGAAATTTTCAGAAAACATTCTTTTGACGGGTTGAATCAAGTGGTTAAAATTTCATTACTTAGAATTTCTCATATTTTAAGCTATGATTATCTTTATAGTGACAATAAATAGTATACAAAACAAAATCTAAGAACATATACATTTTTTGTAATGTTGTAATATTTATCGTAAAACATAATTGAAGGGGTCCCCCGTAAAACGTTCTAAACGACAAAAACCTAGATTCGAGTAATCAAGCGTTGAAGATTGAATTCTGAAATTTACGGTTTTTTTCAAGGTTAGAACTTACAATCATGTATAATTTTTTAATACCCAATTTGTAATATCATAATGTAGCCTTAGACTAAATTTTTACTTGCCATTAAGCTTTTTTAAACATTTTTCGTGTTTTTTTTGGGGGTTATAACGTTCTAAATGACTGGCGTTTGAAACGTTTTCTGACGGACTGCCCCTTCTGCTTTGGTAGAAATCATCAGGGAGTGTAGGAATACCAACATAAACGAAAATAAAACTGAATATAAAACAATTTTATTGGTCTAAAAGTTCAAAAACGTAACGTTGTTACATAACGTTATAAGTCATTTTACTAAAAGTTATCCAAAGGAGGCACCTAAAACGTTATTCTACTCACCTCTTTTTTGCTAATTTTCCAGGCCTTGCCTACTTAGTTTTTGTAATTTAGGGTAATCCAGCTGTTCTATATATCTTCCTGGTTTTATCCTTCCACTTTCTAATATTTACTTCACCTGTTTTAATTTTACTTACACGATTTTGGTCGCTGGGCGACAACGCAACGAGCGGTGGGGAATTTATCTTTCGGCGAATAGAACGTTTTTCCCCAGAATGTCCGTGCAGTCCCGCGAAGCACGCCAACTTTGACAGACAAAATCAGGGCTGCCAACTCAAATATCTTCAAAACAAAATATACCACGGTGTAGCTCGTGTCCTAGAGAACCTTTTTTACTGAATATCTCCGATTTTGAAATTTTGTCACTTAGGCCTAGAACGTTTTACGGGGGACCCCTTCAATTACTATAAGCTGGTTGAAAACATCAAATTACATTATAAAAACACTGTTTAAAAGGTTCAATGTGATGTACAAGTTGTGTCAAATGTGATTAAGAAATTTTGATGAAAAGTTTGCTGATTGATATGCTCATCAATAACAAAATGATTACTTCCATAGTGTGATGGGTCCTTTAAATAAACAAAAACACAGATAAGATCAGATTTTTTGTTGAGGGGAATCTAATTGTGGGCATTGAATATACCCTATAAGAAGGACATACCTTACTGCCAGAATTCAGACCAACTTTTTTCTGTGAGTGCAACTTTTTGACTTTACCACCAGAGTTCTCCGGTCCCTTTTTTCCTTGCGCTCTGTGCAAGAGAGAAGGGGGAGAAGAGCCGGAGGTGTGAGAGAGAGCGCGCCGAGGGTGCGAGAGAGAGCGCGCCGGGGGTGTGAGAGAGAGCGCGCCAAGGGTGCGAGAGAGAGCGCGCCAAGGGTGCGAGAGAGAGCGCGCCAAGGGTGCGAGAGAGAGTGCGCCAAGGGTGCGAGAGAGAGCGCGCCAAGGGTGCGAGAGAGAGCGCGCCAGGGGTGTGAGAGAGAGCACGCCGGAGGTATGAGAGAGAGCGCGCCGAGGGTGCGAGAGAGAGCGCGCCGGGGGTGTGACAGAGAGCGGGGATGTTGAGAGAGGGCGGGGAAAGAGATAGAAAATCTATCTGATGGAGTAGAGTCAGGGAGGAAGCAAAAGACCTAACGAGCAAGAGAAATTCTAAGAACAAATTCGTCCCCCGAACCAAATGTTCAGCTTGGAAACAATACCCCAATAGTAGTTTATGCAACGATTGTATAATGAATGCCTTTAAGCCACGAGTGAGATGTAAGTTAGAACACGAGCGAAGCGAGTGTTCTAAATAACTCATTTCATATGAGTTTTCTAAAGTGACTCCAGTACTCTAAAGTCGTCATTAGAGTACTGCTTGGTTTTTGGTGTTTTAATGTATATCATTATAATGTTTATTGTAATACCATAATTGGTGCTTATTGCAATGGTCGTAGATAAAATATTGTTTTGAACCAACAGTTAAGAGCACTGGTTTGGTCTTAAGTCTTTCCGTTTGGCGGATATCATAATTATTATTACTATCTCGCTTCAGTCTAATTTGTAAATACCAAATTTGTAAAGGTCTTGGTGGGCAGGTAAAATAGTAATTTTTCAAGGAATTATTACAAATATGAGGTTACTAAAACTTTTTTGTGAGCTCGGCCATACTTTTATTTTAGACCAATTTTTATGTCAGGGAAAATGTAATTTTCAATAATTTTTCAATTTAGGGAATACTAAAAGTTAATAGTTTTCAAGAAGTTTAGGAAGAACCAAAAAGAATTAATTGTACCTTTAGACTTCCCCTCCCTCCCCCCGCTCAAGAGCGACAGACGGGAACTTTGGATATGTTCACCTCCTAACCAGTCCAAACAAAGCTGCACGGTCTAAAAATGAGTTAAAAAAATTAGTGTTGGTAAATCTGGCATTGGGAGTGTGGGACACATGGTGTAGTTATATATATATAAATAACTTATAATTAATAACATAAATTCATTCGTAAGCATTTCATTAACAGTACCGAGACAAAATTATTTGTTTCAGGTGGGAAGAAGTGTCACTCACTGATCCAGCAGAAGCCCAAGATGATTGAAATTAGTCTTGTAATGTTAATTTGCAATAAAACTTATGGTCAACAACAGAAAGAGAGTATTAATTTTGGCCAAAATGGTTTTTTAATGTTAAGGGCATTTAATTGTTTTAAATAGCATAACTGTAACTTGTTTTGAACAGTACCTGAGGCTGGCCTAAGGAATTTTAGTATAATATGCAATGATCAATATAATCAGCCATTAAATATATTTTAACGACTAACAAACCTTTTTATACCTATCTATTAAACCATTTCATATGACTTTCCTACTTATGACAATCAGTTTTAAATGAATTATACAGGGTGTATCAATTTTAAATGAATTATACAGGGTGTCTGTAAAGTCCATCACCAAACACCATAACTTGGTTTATTGGGTCAAAATAAGCAAAAACGTTCATATGAAGGTATGACCTAAAATGCATATCTACACAGATGGAGATAAAAAATATTTTGTGAAAAATACAAAATGGCGGATATCTGGGTAAATATGCATTTTAGGACATACCTTTATATGAACTTTTTTGCTTATTTTGACCCAATAAACCAAGTTATGGTGTTTGGTGATGGACTTTACAGACACCCTGTATATAACATTGCAATTATTACAAAAATTCATTTAACCTTTGCATATTAGTTTGCAATTGTTTGAAAATCACTTTTAAAATTGACTAGATACACATAATTACTACCTGAATACTTGAATACTTGAGAATAGCAATAATTAAAACATTATATAATAACCATTTTGATATGAGTTTACAATGATTTAAAAATCAATTTTAAAATTGACTAGATACACATAGCAATAATTAAATAATTATGTAATAACCATTTTGATATGAGTTTACAATGATTTGAAAATCACTTTTAAAATTGACCAGTTACCAAGTTAACAGCTTGTAAAATAATTTGTTTATTGTTTTATAATCATTACAAATGATTTATCTATGATTTTAAAATAATTTTTTCCCCTCAAAATGCCCATTGGGTAGATGATGATGATACAAGTCTGTGGCACAGCTGTTTTAATTTCAAAAGATGTAAACAAATTAAACCCCATGTTGTTTTAATGGGAAAAGTTTTATTCTGTTGCGAATTTATGGTAAAAAAATAAGAAAAATGAATAGTTTTCCCTCAAAATTCACGTCAAGACCTTTAAAATAAGACCCCTCCCATCCTTCTACGGCCATCCAGTCACTCACAATTTCTTTACAAAAATTTCACTTACGGAATTATATATATAGATGTGATACATAATATTGTTGACCGTGCATAGAAACATGCATGAGAAACCGTTGCAAACTTATATTAATAAAATAAACCACATTAAATCAATGAAAAACTGTATTTTTTAGGATATTGATGGGGAAAAGTGCAAATTAACAGAAGGTGATAAAGAAATTTTAAACACTGTATCATCATTACTTGGCCTGCAAGTGGAGGATGTGATTCAGGTTGCTCTACTGAGGCAAATAAATGTGCGGGGGAACATCACTGAAATCCCGTTGAAGCTACAGGAAGTAAGTAACACCTAATCAATATAATCTGTTATAATGAAAACTGTTAATCGACCTTTGTAAAACTGATTCTCAGGAACGATTATCATTCAGGAACTGTCCTGAATGTCCTTAAAGTTTATTATGTACTAGTAGTTTTCATTTTATGACTCAGAAATTAATGATCACTGTTTTAATTCTGAAAAAAAATTTGGCCTAAACATGAAAGGTGATGAAAACCCTGACAATTTTTACACAACTGACAATTTTTGTTTTGTGATAGTTCAGTTAATATATTGCTAAGACAGATTAAATTTCTGCTGCTGGTAAATCGTTCTTTTACTAATGCACTTTTTGATTACATCAGTGGTAAGCAAAACCAGAACTAAAAAGAGACTGTAAATAATCTTGTCCGTGAATTACAGTAGGACTATGACAAATCTGTTATCGTTTAAGGGATAATATTAAACATAAACATTGCACAATGCTGCATCTTACACTGCATCTTACAAAGAGGAGTCTAACACTGATAATTATAGGGATTATAGGGTTTGAAAGTTCATGGGAAAGTCATTTATTGCTCAAAAGGTAGTTAAACAGTGCTGCAAACCTATCTTGAAAGGGTGACTTATTTTTGTAATATCTGTTTCAAGTTAAGGCCTCGGGTCTGTTTTAAGTGAAATTCAACTGTCTGCCATTTTGACCCAATCCTCAAAAATTAAGTTTAGCTTGGTCATCATCTAACTTTTTGGTATTGTTTAGTTTTAACATAACACTGTATACCTACATTTGAGCCACTCTATATTTTACTCAGAATAAAATACTACATAAATATGCAAATCAATTCATTTTGTCATCAGCATCACTTTAAAATATACAGTATATGGGGAAGTTAATCTTTTAGTAGTAACTTTACACCAAAACTATTCTCAATTCCACATTCACCTTTCAGAATGGAATTTTCATAAGCCAAGTGTTTCAAATGACAATTAAGGTTGTACTACCCTTGTGAAATAATAATCAGCTGATGATTTTACTATCACGTGATACGGATTTAGTAAACAAATACACTCGGCAAAGGTAATAGAATATCTTCCATAAGACCTGTACTGAAAGGCGAATGTGGAATTAAGCATAGCCAATGGAATGCTTATAAATAGAAAAGATACAAATACAGGTGATAATAAAATATAAACAAATTAATATAAACCTAACTTAATGGTGAACAAAAGTCACTAGTACATTTGAATTAATTAACTTCAATGTATTACATAATGTGATGGTTTCAGGCCAGAGAGAACAGGCACGCCATGGCCAAGGCCCTGTACTCCCGCACATTTGCTTGGCTCGTCAACCACATCAACACTTGTACCAATCCCGGTCAGGACTCATCCAGGTTCCTTGGGGTTCTAGATATTTTTGGCTTTGAAAACTTCGCTGTCAATTCCTTTGAACAACTCTGCATAAACTACACCAATGAGAAATTGCACAAATTCTTCAACCATTATGTTTTTGCATTAGAACAAGAAATTGTAAGTATTTAGGTTTTTTATAAAGATTATTATAAGATTTGATCTTGTAATTACAGTTCAGTGTTTACATTAACCACTGTTTTACCAATACAGGGGACACACGTTACTCAGCAGCTTTTTTGTATGGGCTGTGATAGAACAAAGTTTATTGTTACCAGCTGTTCCTTGACATTTCTATTCCAATGTTTTAGAGTAAATGTTAGAGTAATTCTAAATTTTAAAAGTGCTTAGGACGCTTCCCTTGAGGCTGACTTTAATAAAATATGTGTCCTGCAAAACTTCATGCCAAGCTCTTTCCAACAATACCTTAATTATTAAAATTGGTTCAGAACTGTTGGAGGAGTCTTGATCACAAAAACCCTTTGCATATTTAATAAGTAAAGAATAGATTAAAATAAAAAATAAATTTGAAATGTCCCTTATGTGTTTATATATCTTGGCCAATCACGCTATTGTATAATTTGCTGTTTGTTTCTTGATAAATATTATCAAGAATTAAAACTATGATTGTTATAATAAGAAATTTAACATCTTCCCGTGACCTTTTCAAATGATCATCTATAAAAATTCTACCGTGATTGTTATCTTAATATTCCTAGGTATCTTAGTGAAATAGCACTTTGAGTGAACTTAGGAAGATTTTGCTGTTAAACAATAAAAAATTTCCTATTTTCACTTAAAAAACCATTGTTCTAATAAGATTTTCTTTCTCATTTTCAGTATCGACAAGAAGAAATCCAATTTTCACACATTCAGTTTACCGACAATAGTTCCTGTTTAGAGTTAATAGAAAAACCACCTCGCTGCATTTTGAAACTGCTGACAGAACAGTGTCACATGCCCAAGGTAGTTATCAAATTTTAATAATTAAAATTTTTTTCAGTTTTATAGCATTCTTTTCAGAAACTAACTTTAGTTTTGTTTTTATTTATGATGTCATATAATTTCAAGGCAACTGAGTTTTAGTCTGTGGCTATTAGCAGTAAAGCGAAATAGTTGTCTGTATTTTAGAATACAAAAAATTAAACCACTATACATTCATATTTATATGAGCTTTGATAAATTCCTTTTACTTGATACTTACATGATGCTTGGCGTAGTCCCACTTGTATTGCATTTGCATTATAACTATTTATAAAACTAATCTATTTATTATAAATTAGTCATACTATAGAAAATTGTTTTTCGCTTTGTTAAACTTCAATATAAACATATTTAACAATGTGAATCAATATAAAACTTCAAAAGCCTTATAGCTTTGATTATTGCCTTCTTTGGTATTCACCTTCTATGTTGGGTCCTATTATCACAGAATCATAATGAGCATTGCCAGCCAGCAGCAAGCCTGATCTTTCTGTCATAATACTATCGATGCTTCTTTCAGCATCATTTCAGGTCTGAAGAGAGTATAAAACACAGTGAATACATTTCAATACCAAAAACGACTGATATACAGAAAAACATTGTCATTCCATTGAAGGGTACCTATATTGTCTCATGATTGAATAGTCTCCTAATCACTGTAATATTACCAAAGAAAGGTATAAGATTACCTGGTTTACTGCCAAATGATTCAAATGTTGGTTTCAACGACCGTTGGTTTCAAACCTCAAAGGTTCATTTTCAAGTTGTCAAGCTAATTTTAAACATGATTCAACTTCCGTCGATGACACATGTGTAGTTTTATTAATTACTGGCTAGTGTTTGTAAATTTATGTTTATTGTATGTCAGTTCATGTAAATTTTGTGTGATTGTTGTATTAAGTGTGATGATGTCTCTTCAACACCATCAACCTTAAAGAGGAATGTTTTAAATTAGCTTGACAACTTGAAAATGAATCCTTGAGGTTTGAAACTAATGGTCGTTGAAACCAACATTTGAATCATTTGGCAGTATACCAGGTAATTTTATACCTTTCTTTGGCTACATTCTCTGTCGCAGGGCTCGGACACGGCGTACCTGGTCAACCTGCACTCGGAGTTCGAGTCGCACCCGCAGTACGTGAAGGGCGAGGACCGCCGGCGCTGGGAGGTGGAGTTCGGCATCAGCCACTACGCGGGCACCGTCACCTACTGCGTGCAGGGCTTCGTGGACAAGAACCGCGACGTGCAGCAGGACGTCTTCTTCGACTTCATGAGCCGCTCCACCAACGAGTTTGTCCAGGAACTCACACACTTCCAGGCATGTTGGATCTGACACATTAAATTTTGCTGGAGATTTATTAAATTCAGTCCATCACTGACATGTATTGAATATTATTCTGTTCCAAATTAGAGAGAAATTATGTATCCATAATGGCTCAGTTCCTATTATTTTGTTTAAGGATTCACTGATTTTGTAGTGGGATTTCACTGAACATTAAACCTTGAACAGACAAACATAAACTTGCATGGTTAAGTCTTATTAGTTTTTTAATAAATTTCTCTAAACTCTTAAAAATAATTTTTATGGTGACTAAAATGCTGAGAGCGTCATTGGTGTCGCACCAAGAGATTATAATGGGCCAATGTCACCTGATTTTCCTAACTCTTGATCTCAGATTCCTCAAATCTTGAATCTGAATTTTCCATCTGAAACCTGAATTTATACATGTAGATTAATTGGAAAAATTATTTTTCATCACACTCCTCTTAATGACCTGAGGAGTTGGGAATTCGGTATTCCAGAATTGCCATGCATAATAAGTAGATGCAGAAAGTGTCATGAGCCATGCTTCTGTGCACGATCTTCATACTTTTGAATTGAAACTTAACAATCACAAATATTACACAGAATTACAGTTCGTTTGATGATATAAATGCCAAAATTAAATTTATTTTGACCTGTTGTTCTGTAAGTTGATTTACCAAAAAAAAAAAAAGGAGTCAAGAGCTAATATAATTTGAATATTTTTGAAGTAGGATTTAATTATTAGAGTAATTTAATTTGATTGGAAAATAATCCCAAAATATACACATTTTTATTTTCAACTGATCAAGTTCTTTCAATTTACGTTGAATTTTGATTCAATATTTCCAACTCGCAGGCTGAAAATTCACAATTATTTCTCTTTCAAATTCTAAGGAGGGGAGGCTCCACCATCTCCCTCCCCCAGAGTGACGCATCTGGTGAGTGTGACGCACAGTAAGACTGAATCAGAATTGAACATGATTGAATTTCCAGAAGAATGTCCAGAACTCTAGAACCTGAGGTGATTTTATATAATAATAAATTTAATAATTTATATATCAAATGAGTTTGCAGACAAATGAACAAACCTAGTTATTTCACTCAATTCTTTATGAACTTCTCAGTGGCTTACTGAGGTGTGTTGGCTACAGGACCTGCTGGGCTCGACGGTGGCCAAGATGAGTGCGGGGGGCAGCACGATGGCCCGCGGCACCAGCAAGGGCAAGCCGACCGTCAGCGACACCTTCCGCCACCAGCTGCAGGCCCTCGTCGAGGTGCTCCAGGCGACCAACCCTTGGTACGGCCGACCTCCCTTCTCCCCGTGTTTCTTGGTATTTTAGCTTGTATCCGAACTCTTTTCAAACAAAAGGGTAGCGATCCCAATTTTTAATTATTCAAGTGTAAGTTGATTTAAGTCAAGCACATTGAGAGTTATAGTAGAATTAATAATACAACTATGAAGCAGGAGAGGGAGGGTAATTTATATACTTATCATTTGCCAATGACAGGCCAACCCCACGAAGGCAAATGAAAACACACGAAGAATTGTCAAAGTGTCACTATCTAGTGGACAATCAATAAACTTTAGAGCAAGATAAAAATAGCAACAAACCAAATGATTCATCCGATAGGAAACGACGTTGGGACAAAAATAAAAGAATGCTTCAGCCAGTGATATACTTGGCAGGATCTTGCGAACTATACTCGTTGGTTTTCGTTTTTTTGATGGGATATGCCTATCGCTGACGAAATATAAGTGGGATTCCCCTCCCTCTCCCGCTTCATAGTTGTATTAATAGTTAACATTTTATCAGAAAAAAAATAAATTTCCTTAATTTATCTAAAGTTAATTTTACCCTCATGAATTAATCTGTTTACCACTGACCTTTAGAGTCTCTGCTAATTTTGTGAGTTACTTTGTTTTTGGCATTATGAGTTGAATGATGGGTTAATAGGTTATTTCTGTATAACATGATTTGTTGATGGGTTGGACCATAGCCGAATTTTGAAACAAGGCAGAGGCGCTAATAAAAATGGCAACATCGCTTCAAAGGATTCAGCAAGCTAATGTGTGCCTCCATGCTCTCTTATGGCTCTACCTCTTGTTGACTTGAAATCAGCCGGCTCTATAAAGGTTTTTACGATTTAAAAAACCCTTGGATGCTAATAATTCGAAGGTTGCAGACTTAATACTATAGACTGCATGGTTGGATGAACTCACTCACCCTGATAAATTATATGTGCAGGCTCTGAAGTCAATTGTTATCACACTTCAAAACACAAATGTCAGAAAACACTTGCCTCAAGAAGTGATACTAGTCTTCTGATGTTTTAGGTATGTGAGGTGTATCAAGCCAAACATGAAGAAGTCGCCCAATGACTATAATGAAAAACTTGTTTTAGATCAGTTG
The DNA here is from genome assembly GCA_035578135.1 of Flexamia atlantica. NCBI lineage: Eukaryota > Metazoa > Arthropoda > Insecta > Hemiptera > Cicadellidae > Flexamia > Flexamia atlantica. The sequence goes on along the minus strand of JAQJVK010000001.1, from coordinate 42,533,043 downwards.
AAATATTTAGGAATGTTAGATATAATTAGGATTCGAAAAGAAGGCTACCCTGTCCACTTGACGTTTGCAGATTTTGTTGCAAGATATCGATGCCTGGCAAAACAGAGGTTACCAAACTGTCCCAAAGAAGCTATCAAGTAAGTATGAAGTATGTGCTCTTGAACAAACATTGATATCAAATGATTTATTACAATTCATTTTAATGTTTTAGTTTTCCGTTCTACTTGTCAGGCTTACAGTGAAATAATTCTCAAACTACTATATCACATTTAATTTAATTTTCAGGGATTTATCTTGGTATCAACCAATGCTCAAACTATTTTGTTGCTGGTTAAATTATACTTTTTATTTTTAAAACCTCAACTCTTAATTACAATAGAGTGATGCATTTTGTTTCTGAGAATATGATACAGCAATGATTTTATTTTCAGTGGATAAATCTGCTAACTGAAGCTGACACTGACACCTTTTAATATGTGGGTATCTAATCTATTAACGATGTCGATTTTATTTCCAGATCGATTATGAAGTTATATTCAATTAATCAGAAACAGTGGCAAATTGGAAAGACCAAAGTATTTTTAAGAGGCTGTGCTCATGAACCATTAGAAGATAGTCGTAACCAAATAATTAACCAAAAAGCTCTCATCATTCAACGGACATGGAGAGGATATAACGTTAGAAAAGGTAAGCAGTGAAAAATTGTTTTATCTGAAGTTATCGGTATTTAATTAATTTTAAAACAGTACCTTTTGAGTTAAATAATTGATTCCCTCCAATGTAAATGAGGGAGAATTGTAGCAATAACTCTGCAAGTACAAAGAAATACCAAAATATTAAGCCACAAAACATTTGCACAGAAAACATTTTTGGTAAACTTTAGTTTTGAGTGACCATCTAAGGATATACATTTATAGTAGTTATTCATCAATTCCAGATTACAAGCAGATAAGAGACGCGACCTTGAAGATCCAGCATGCGTACAGGGGGTGGAAGCAGCGGCTGATCTTCCTGCGGCAGAGGAGAGCTGTGATAGTCATCCAGTCCCACTTGCGAGGGGTGTTTGCTCGAGAGGTACAACATCTGTGATTGTGTTAACATTTCCAATGTTGAATTTAAAATTCCCACACAACTTTGATTATCGTCAAATGGGTATTGTAAATATTTGGAGTAGAGCCTGACTATGCTTATAAAAACTGTATGTATGTAGTGATATATTTCTTATTTTCAGTTTATGTCTCTTTGTTTATTCTTTGATTTTACTAAGATAATTACAAAAGGTATTTCAACAGGCAATGAAAAATAACAACAAAATACAATATAAACAAATTGAGCTTTTCAATAATACTGATATTATTAAAGAAGTCTTTTGAAAATGTTCCCCTCACTCCTCTTGGGAAAGGGAAGTTTTCTTCTTTATGAGGAAACAATTTAATCATGATTTATGTGATATAACTTTTTTTAATATACACAGATATTACTCTCCTCTAAATGTATTTTTTCTTTTAGGTTGCAGCTGCACTGAGGGAAATGCGCAGAGTAGAAGAAGAAATGAGAAAGCGAGAAAAATTAGAAGAAGAAAAAAGACTGAGGGAAGAGGAAATGAAGAAAAAAGCAGAAGAGGATAAGAAAGCCCTTGAGGAATCTGAAAAGTAAGGAAATTATGACAGACTTTTACCTCTTACTATTTCTGATAAGTACATTTTGAATTACAAAAAATATAAGGCTTCTTGTAGGCAGGTTTGACATATACCAGTATTTTGGGTAAAAATTAAAAACTATCACTATGGTAAATACTTAAATTTGTTATTACATTTTTGCAGTTACTATGAAATTCTTTGCAATTTTAGAGTTTTAAAATTGCTGTATTTTTTACAAGCGTACAAACACAATCTCAAGGAACAAACGAGGTAGAACCAAGGTATGTTCTATTTAATTTTTAACAATTTACAAACATAACCTATCACTTAATGGTTGAATAATTTAACAATGAGCTAGAAATTAAGGTCAGATTAATTAAACACATCGTTGTAAGGAGTAAAGAGGAAGTAAACTAGTTATGAGGCCCACAATAATTTAATTAAATCCTTATTTGTAAATTACTTTACTTGCTACTTCGCCAGAAATAGGATCTGTGTTGTAAAATATTGATATTAACTTGAAAAGTTGAAGGAAGATAAAATCTAAGTAGACCTAATTGTTTTTGTGATCCAAAAATGTCTATAAATTGCAAAAAAAAAGTTTAAATATGAAACTTGATACTCTACACCAAAATAATTACTAATAGGCTTAATAACACAAAACATACAGATAAGATCAGCCACATGGGCCTGTTTATATCGTTTGTACCAGTTGGCACTATATCATTGTGCAATCCACACGCCAAGGTTGAAGCTGGTACCTCAAGTGGAGTAAAAGTTATGTGCATCCTTTTGAAAAAACTCATTCAGACTGACAGACAATAAATGAAGTGAGGTTGGACCTGTATTCATGAGAACTTTTTTGGTGTTTTTACCCAAAGATCCAAATTATGAAGTTTTTCTCACTAACGGAATACACTCTAGCAGTGGCGCATCCTTGGGGGGGGGGGGACCAGAACGACCGGGGGGTATGGAATACCTCCGGGGGCCCTTCCCCGGGAGATTTTAAAAAATTAGATCTTTAAACTCGCGTTTTCAGGCAATCTAGAGGCATAAAAACGTAATTTGAAACTCCAGAAACCAGATCTAATTCAGGTTAGTCAGATTTTGGAAATTCATATTTCCCCAGAAGTAACACTTTACTTAACAAAATAAGTAGGATATTTATTTTTTACAAAGTTTACGAAAGTATCACTCGCAATCAATATCTCACCGGTATCGTGACGTCAGCAGTGTTTATGATTTTTGAAACTTACTCCTCCTCACCCTGCGCCATATAGAATTTTGTAACTGACTATACTATGACTATTAGTATTAAATCAAATCGGACTGTACATACGAAATTATTACGCGGTGAATGGTGATGGAGACTCTTGACTAATTGAATGATTAACATTCAAACTAAACATTTCTTTACCTGTTTTCCAATAAAGTTGCCTATGTCAAGAGGATAGTTTGGTTCTCGTGTTGGCTTAATAGGCTGAATAGGCTGGAGTGGATAGTGTTTAGTATCAAACATCGATGTTCTCAGTCGATTTTCAATGCTTTTACCATCGATATTAGAAAATAGATTTTTTTTTCCTACCATCGATGTTTTGGTATCGATGTGTTTTAAAAGGAATTTTAAGATAGATATTGTCTTTTTTCGACCTCTGAATATGGATATTAATAGGCCTAATGTTAAATTTCCATTTTGATTTCAGATACGGCCATGCATTTTTTTTGAAAATGAATAACTGTGTATCGAGATTAGAAACTTCGATATGATTTAGTTGAAAACATGGACGGTTTTCGCTTAAAAACATCAACGTTTTTGCAACATCGATGGTATTAGTTCGATGTTAATATCGATGGTGAACTATCGATGTCCGAACACTAAGAGTGGTTTTCTTCGTTTACGGAACTTTTTGAGCAACATGGTTGTGGTTGTCTTCCATCTTCTTGTTTTTGTATCTTAATAAAAGGCAAAATTGAGCCAAATTGCTGTAGTTTTTTTCTTTTTGTTTGCACTCATATCTAGAAGAGTGAGAAACACTGTAGCTTCACCACTGACAGGTGTCGTAGGGCGACACGACGTGGTGGGGGCGGGGTAGTGGGGATTGGAGGGGGTAAAGACCTCCATCGAGACAAAAACAGACTATCCACGGGTTTCTCTGTCGAACCCCATCCGCACTGAGCGTCTCGTCTCAGTCTGTGTAGCTGCTTTCAATCTTTTGTTTACTATGCTCTTTGTTGATTGGTTTTATGGACTATTCTTTTTATACGTTTCGAACTTTACAGTTATTTCGAGTCAATTGTTTATTAATATTAAAATTTTTTTACCAATAAATTTGACAAAAAACCTCAGGCTCCTGGAGGGGGACCAATCCCGTTCGTCCCCCCCCGTCGTTGCGCCCCTGCACTCTAGGTTTATTTACTATAGCTTCAATGTTAGAAATTCATAATAATCACATAGATATTTGTGTTAATTCATTGTACGTTAGGTTTCTTTGCGGGAACCCAAAGAGTAATTGACCATCATTGTCATCATACTTGAAAGACTGTAGTAACTTTCTAGTAGGGGTCCTCCCTGACAAAAAAAAACTTATGAAACACAATTAATTGTTTTAAAAGACATTCTTTCCTCCGAAAAGCTTAACTTTTTTTTAAATTCATAGCTTACTTTTAACTATCATGGCATCCTCTAAAAAAATATCATTATTGGTAGTCATAACTAGATGCTCCTGAAAGCAGTAACATCTATACATCATGTCCTCCTTCCGAAAAATTAAACCCTTTATAAATAAACTGTTTTTAACATTCTGTAGAGCGGCCCAGCAGGAGATCGACGCACTGAGCCACATCGCGGAGCAGCTGAACACGAAGCTGCTGGAGTCGCAGGCGCCGGCGCCGGGCGAGTCCGTGGACCTGGACAACCTCTTCGCTTTCCTGTCCGACGTGCAGACCGGCCGCAACCACATCATCGACGAGATCGGCGAGCGCATGAACGAGCTGGTCACCGACCTGGATGTCGAGGTACGGCAGCTCCAAACGGTGATGTAACTTTTGGTTTGTTTATAATTTGATCAGAGAAGAAGGAGAGTTTAGTCTAAGCTCAAAGAAGAGTTTTCATCCATGTAAGATCAGATTTCCTAAGTGTAGGATGCATAGACGGGGGATACCTGAGTCGTTATTGCACGGGGTTGTAAAACAGTCAGTCTGAGGAGCGGTTGGACCAGGGTGGATCTTCAGAGAGAATGAGGGGGAGTGAAGGGTGGTAGGAGGAGGAAATGGCAGGTAGGGGAGAGAAAGCCTTCCGAATTTATGAGAAATAACAATTTGTCTAAACTCAACCAGGAATCTGCTCCAAAACTTAATTGGATTTATATATACTTGATGCCTAACCTAATCTAACCAAAATTAACCTAACCAAATATCAAAGGGTAAATCATATCCACTCAATCACACTAGCCCAATCAGGATGACAGCCCCTCCCCACCTCTCACGGTGAATTATTTCCCTCTGGGTTGATCGAGCACTTGGTCCATTGGTCCAACTCAGTTTCTGTAAGATTTATGACCCACTCTCACAAAAAAAGGGTATAAGGGAAATTAATAAATTTAATTCTCAAATATAGAATGTGAGAAAAATATGAGTAAGTTAATCAGTTATTAAACATAAAATAATAAAAAAACATAACCTTGGTATTTATTTTTGTTTAACTAGCAGATTTTTTTATTCTATTACTGAGATCCCCCATGTATAAGGGCAGTGTGTATATTTCTATCTAAATTTGTATTATTTTATTTTATTTATTTAAATTTCTATTACAGGATTATTCCATTTTAATGTTAACTGTAACTGCACTTTATGTGTCCAACAAATGAGTTTTAGTTGAACTGTTACTTTTTTATTTATAGTCTATTTACTTATATCTTCGGGATGTTTAATAAAGTCACTATAAAACTTACTTGGTATTTTGGTAATTTCAATTTCAATTTTCAATTTTCAAATCTTTATTGTACATAACATCTGTTACAATTATTACAAACATGTAATACACAGACAGGTACATAGTCAAAGTTTACAAGTAGAAGGCTTCTAAGTAGAAAAATCGATCATAAACAGTGCATCTTACCTAATGCTTATTTATTTTTAATAGGGAATGAAGAAAAATACACATGCTTATGTCTGCTACCAACAATCACTGAAAAATTCTTCAAGATTATAGTATGCTTTTTCTATAAAAATAGTTCTAACATTACATTTAAATTTTGACATGTTCATTTGTTTGAAAGAATTTGGTATCTTGTTGTATAGTTTTAGTCCCATGTAGAGAGGACTCATTTCATATTTTTTAAAATGATGGATAGGATATTGAAAAACTTTTTGATTTCGGGTGTTATAAGAATGATTTATTAAATAATTTTCAAACATAACGGGATCGCTATGAACCATCTTTAAAATTTCAAATATAAATATTGAAGTGAGAGCTAAATTTTAAAATTTCTGAATAATTGTTTACATGGAGTTGTTTGCAGGCAATTAGCAAGATTGCCTTTTGTTTTTTAAAAACTTTTTCTACATCTGTAGCTGCCCCCCATAGAGTAATGCCATAATTTAATATCGAGTAGACATAAGCATAATATACACTCTTACAAACATCCAAAGAGGTAACCTTAATCAAAACGCTTAGAGCATATCTTGTTGAGCTAAGTTTTTTGTTTAAAAAGATAATGTGCTCCGACCAGTTTAACTTATTATCTACATGTATTCCTAGAAATTTTACTACTTCTGTGGCTGGGGCAGTAGTTTCTCTACCAATAGTTGAATTCCTTAATTTAAAGAATAAAATATTGGTTTTTCCTCATTTAAGAGTAAGCCATTATTTAAAAACCAATTTGCTATTTCTTCTATTGTTTTTTTGACATCTTTATGTAAGTTTTGAAGAGTGTCTCGCTTAATGAGAGCTGTCGTCTGCATATAGGGTAAAATTACAAATTTGACTTGGAAAATTAGAGGGTAAATCATTTATGTATGTTAAGAATAAGAGGGGACCTAAAATTGACCCTTGAGGTACTCCATAATTATTATATGCCCAAGAGGAAAATATGTTCCCAGAGTCAGTTTTAATAACAGTACTTTGTTTTCGATCGCTTAGATAAGATTTAAAAAGTTCAATTATTTTTCCATGAAAACCAAGTTCTGTAAGTTTATGAATCAGAATCCTGTGATTAACACAGTCAAAAGTGAAAGGTAATAAGTTACCTTTCAGCTTCTATAATTACGGTCTTCTTTCCCTACCAGCTTGAGTCAGTGATCCAACAAGAGCTAGAAGGCCTCAACAATGCCAGTGATGGGCCCAATATCCCACCCAACAACCTGGACCTGAGTCGCACGGTGGCCCCCAAGATGAAGCCCCCGTCACTGCCGGAGCCCACGGAGCCCCCGCCCCCGCCGCCTCTCGTGGAGCCGCCCGGCACCTCCGAGCCCATCTACGAGTCGGTGCTGCCGCGGGAAGGCGGCTCCCCACCCCCGCTGCCCGCCCCACCTCACAAGCTGCGGCCCAAGTCCCCCAACGTGGAGAGGATACAGAAGGTCGGAGGGTCGCCAACTGTCGGCTCACCGAGGCCCAGCAGGCCCAGCTCCCGCAGCTCTAATGTCTCTGGGGTAAGATTCTTGAGTGAACTTTATGTATGAATTATTACTGTAGGTGGGATTCATAAAATATGTATTGTCGCTCATAACCTCAGAGTTTTGTTTTCGAGTTTGTCAAATAAATAATCAGATTTTTAATATTACATAGGGTGTATTTCATTGTGTAGTGTGGTGAAAAATAGCGTTCGCACCTCGGCCGAAAGGGTTTAGCAGCTCTCGATTGTCTCGAATTTGAAACACGATCTCGAGCCTGCAAAACCTGATTTTCGGCCCTTGTTGCAAAATTTACCATAACAATATAAAGATACACTTAAAAAATCAGCATATTAGTAAAGTTTTTATTACTTTTATAATATGGTACATACAATTTTTTTGTTTTTTCCTTACATTTCCATCCGAAATAAATCTAAAGTGAACTTTAATTACCAGGGTGTTATCAATGATTCGTTTCTGGCAATAAATGTACTTTTCTTTTTTATTGTAAAGCCAATATTGGTTTTAACAGTTTAGATCATTTTTCTTTGAACTGAAATAATGACTTCAAAGAAGAAGTCATAACTTAAAGATCTCTGGTGTACAGTAATGGATCTTAATGTGTTGAAACAGGGAGTGCAGTCATCATATTCGTGGAAATACAATCAAGAAGATCCTGAAAGAGAGCAAAGGAGAAAGTTTAGAGTTGAAAAGAAACTGCAGGAAATGGAAGAGCTCAAAGAGAAAAATATTGATCCCCTGCAAGATGCCTACCACGATATTGTAGAGTTCGCTCAAAAGTTTTTCAACTCACATGAAAGAACTCCAGAAGGTAACTAATTAACTGTTAACACTATTTGCAAGTTTTTTTAATAGTGAATGAATGTAAGTTTTCAACCGTAAAAATATTAGTGGAAATGTGCCTCTTTTAAGACCTTTTTCAGGTAATAAAAAAGAATAAATAAGTAAATGTGCCATTGAAACATTCCCTGCGTCTCATTAAAAAATCACTTTCATGCAATTTGTTTTTTTTTTTTTGCTCTGAAATAGTTTTTTGATATTGGAATTGAAATTTTCAGGTACAATCATAGCAACACTGACCAGGAAGAGCAAGTCTGTGGAGACCATGCCCAAGTATGAGATGGTGACTTACTACAAGGGCTCGAGCATCCCCAACTCTCACATCCACATGTACGACCCTGACAACATCAATGTCGCCTGCTCAATATTTAGGGTAAGTGTTGTCATTTGAACTGTTTTGTAAGGTGTCCAAAAGGAGTGAATTGGTCTATTCTTGACTTTGTAAAATATCAAGCTTTCAAAAATATTTGTACACAAGTTAATCTGAATATTTTATTCAGAGATCATCCTCCTCTCTTTTTAGGAATCTTTTGATGACTATTTGTAGAGATATTGGGAATAGGGCTATAGAGCTATAGAGCTATTGTTTGGATATTACCTGATTAATCTACCAATATTACATTGAGAAGATTTCTATGAGGTAGACCACCATTTGATTTCTTTATTTTAGTATTCAAACCAATTTTTTTGTGGCAAACTCAATAACATTTTCGTTAATTGCAATTTTTTTCTTTAACTAAAATATGTCTGAATCAAAAGAAATCTTTATATAAAAACGCAAGGAATTTTCTTTTCAGAGTCATAACTTGATAACGGCAGGATGGATTTTAACATTCAAGTGTCAAAGTTATTTTTATATAGATTTGTAAATTCATCCCCCTTCATTTAAAAAAGGGCTTCATTTGAGTCTAGTAAAGAACTGAAATTTGGAACAGTGGCACATCAGTGTTATGCTTGGCATTTAAAACTATTCAGCTCATTTTGTTTATAACTAAATATGTGAATGTGGTTTAAAAATAATTCTTAAGGTCAACCACAGACTGCTTTGTTTGCAAGCAAAGTTGCAACTGAGTAAGAATTTAATATTTATCATTTTAATATTACTTCTTATTCTATTGAGTAGTAGAACTTAATATTTCAGCTATAATACATCATTTATGGTTTGAAAATCAGTATATCCTAACAATGTTTGAATGGGGCAGGAGCTGTGCAAGTACATCCGCGCGGAGGTGCTGAAGCCGGAGGTGGAGGCGCAGGTGATCCAGACGATCATCGGCGCGGGGCTGGAGCGCGAGGAGCTGCGCGACGAGATCTTCGTGCAGTGCATGCGGCAGGCCACCAACAACCCCAGTGCCGAGGCCACTGAGCGCGTCTGGCTCCTACTGTGCCTCACTATCGTCGCCTTCCAGCCCAGCAAGAACCTGTTTAAGGTTAGTATTGGGGCAGGAAATTCATTATGAATGAATTCCAAATCATAAAGGGTGGTTTTGATTGGTTAAGTGACTCGGCTGAGCCAACTCGGCCAACTGGCAAATATCAGTTGATTCCCCGTTTAGTATAATTGGGTTTGCCAGCCCACTTTCTTGTCACTCAAATCATTCCTCTGTCTATTCTGGTAGAGTTGATGGCCAGAAATTATTTCACAGTAATTTCGCACATCTCCCATCATTGCTACAAACGAGGAAGTGTCATATAAACAGTGTATAATTTATAGTAAATTAATGGCTTGGCAAGCTTTTTGGTTTTTACATAATTTTATACATTTTTTTAATTACCTTGAATTTATTGAAAAAATTAGGGCTCTAACTCAATTGTGCTCATGTGTATATATGTTTTTACAATTTTATGATTTCTGTTTCAGTATTTTGTTTGCTTCCTGAAAAAGAACTTGATGACTGAAGGTAAACTCCGTCAGTATGTTCAGTGGTGCCTTGACAACTGTAAGAACACAAAAGTCTCCTGTCGCCAGTATCCTCCTTCTAAAGTTGAAATTGCTGTAAGTACATGAATTTATGTAAATATTTATAAAAACTCCTCATGACTCGCGACTTTAATATTTTTTTGTGGATGAAATTCATAATATTACATCCATAAAAAAGTCAACCATCAAATGTGCTAAGAAATCATACTAGCTTTACTAGCATACTAGCTTACTAGTTTAACACGTTCTCTGCTGGCCGTTAGATGGCGCGACTGCGCCAGGAGCCAGCAGAGCTAGCTAATGAACCACACACAGCTGGTTCATTAGCTGCTTAGCTGTGCAGGAACTAGTGTATGTCACTAAGTAATATTGCCTCTGTTACACTGAACTATGGTGAAAACAATGACAGTTATGTCGGATAGCAATGTTCACTATCAAACCGGTTTTGGACAGAGTACTTGGTGGTTCTGATAGGTAGCAGAATTACCTAGGTCGCAGTCGGTAAAGTAGTGTTGCTATTTAGCAGGAAAGAGGTGAGACAAGGCTTTATCTAAATGACCCTGGTAGTAATTTTTGGAAATTATGTTTTTTATTGTGGGAAAAGTATGTCCCCTAGAGCTCCAAGGAAATATAGAACGCTCATGAGGAGCTGACTAATCCATGACAACGTTAAACAACAATGAACGGTGCCGTTCCGGAACGTTCCTAGCTCCTAGCGCCATGTTCCCAGTGACGTTCCGGAACGTCCGCAGCAGCGAACGTGTTAACTCAAAATAATATTTTCACATTTGGAAGAAGTAAGTACTATAGCGAAATTCTCTGAGAGAAAACTGTGTTTTGTTGCAGGCTATGAAGAAGCTGGGTACAATAGTATGTCGGTTCTTCTTCCTGGACGGAAGGACGAAGGCTATCGACGTGCACCCAACGGACACAGCGAGCGACGCGGCAGCCAAGCTCGCGGAGAAGCTGGGGCTGACCAACCTCGATGGCTGGGCAATCTACCAGAGCCGCCCCGACGGCGAAGAGCACGTCCGCGCCCACCACTACCTCTACGACGTCATCGCCGCCTGGGAGAAGTAAGGGCATCTCCAGACAATAGGCAACATTCCTTTTTGCATTTATAGGTTTAGAAATGTAAAAGTATAACATTAAATCATCGAGGATAAGAAAACATCTTAAATCTCAAAAAGAAGCCGAATGGAAAAACTGACAGATTGAAAATTACCATGTTTAAAATTAGAAAACTATTAGTTTGATGAAAAGCTTAGGAATAGGAACCAAGGTTTCATCGATGTTAATGAGGCTAAGAGTGTACAAATCAACATATTTAAACTTGGGATGGAAGTGCATTTGACGCAAAGTTTCTAAGCTCATTGTTAAAAACAACGGATTAATGGGCAATGAGGGGAGAGAAGTTCTTTTCTAAAAGCTTTAGCCACAAAAATGTAAGTAAAAATAATAAATGTAAGAGCACCATTTATTTGATTTTGATACAGAAAATAAATGAACAGAATAACAGCTCTTTTAACTTCAGTTGAGATGCAATTGGCAATAAATGGTATGTTTCCTTAATAATGCTCTCCAAAACTTTGGGTCAACTATATCGTAAAAATCTATATAAACACCTACTAGTATAATGATTCAATATTTTTTACAGCAAACAAGCAAAAGCCAATGCTCCCACCTCTTCATTCCCCACTCTGTCCAAGCGAGGCAGTCAGCCGACTCTGGGCAGCGGAGAGAACAGGTTCCTGTTCAAGCGGCGGCTGTTCAAGAACACGAGGGAGATCTCCCTGGACCCTGTTGAAGTCAATCTGCTTTACGCACAAGCTGTATATCATGTTGTCAAGGTCAGTTCACCTAGTCCCTCAATGGTTCATTGTCTTAAAACTTCGGTAATTGAAAACTGAGTCATTGGATCTGTATGTAGATCAGGTTAAGGTTTTCATTCTTTGCCTAATAGTGCTTTTTGGTGTAGTGACTATTAAATTTTTTTTGCCGATCTATTTTTAGAAGAAATTCTATTGATAATACCTTTCAACTTTTGTCAATCTGGCAAAATTACACTCCACTTTGACGTGCAATTGTGATTTTCAGCAAAATGTCCACAAATCAAGCAAGATCGTCTTTTTGGCCATGCTAGTTTTGTCGATTATGTGGGATTGTCTTTTTACAGCAAAGTTAATTCCGCCAAGCACAAGTAATTGTCATGAACCAAGGATGTTTTTCTTGGTAATGTCAAAGGTTTTGTTTGTTTAATTTGAACTTTTATTGACTTCTAGTTTGGATCAACTGGAATTTTTGGATTATTATTTTGGGACTCAGATGTACTTTATAAAAATAACATCAATAAGTTGTTAAAAAATATTCAAAAAATTGATATTCAAGCATTTGACCTGTAATTTTTAATTTAATAACTGAATACAAATTTGTTGACTTTTATTAATAATTCATTTAACATTATATTTCAGTGTGACGACTTTCCCGTGAGTGAGAAGGTTGCATTGCAGCTGGCAGGGCTGCAGGCTCAAGTGAACCTCGGAGACCCGAAGGATTCTAAGTCCTTAGAGTCGTACATGGACATCGACAGCTACCTTCCCTACAGGGTCAGCCGCAGCAGGGGGGAGGATGTTTGGGTAAGATAAACAATAAATAAATAAATAAATTTTTATTGTAGAAACAATTGAGATCATCAATTGTATTACAATAGTCATGTTACAGATACAATATTACAGATATTAACATCATGTAAAACTTAAATAGTCAGTTTATTTTATGTTACCCACTAAACACAAAATATGAAATACGCAAAAATATGAAACGCCATTACTAAAACCACGAACAAAATAGTCCTTTTACTAAATGGATTTAAGTTAGGGATGGTCCTGTCATCAATTCAATACACTCAGAACCAATCTTTTCAACAAATCTTTGAACATGATGAACCTGAGGCAGATAAATTGTATCAGAATCTTCCTTTTTATATTATTTTAATGGGTACTGTCATCACAACACAATAACGGGTAACAGTTCATAGTGTAATTCAAAAGAAAGTAGGCTTAGCTGTTTATAAAAAACATTATTATTTTACAGGTACCGATAATCGCACAAGCTCATAGGCAGTACGGGACAGGCAAGACAAGTTTAACAGCCAAAGCCTTGTATCTATCCTGTGTCATGCAGTACCCTCTTTACGGCACCACAATGTTCCAAGTCACATATAGAGGTTATTGGTCATATGGTAAGTTTTTTCCTTTAGTTACTTGATTTTTTGTATGTCATCATAGTATAAGGAAAAAAGAAAGGTGTGTTTATAGTCAGCTGGTATGATGTAGTTGGGCTCATACAACTAGCGCTTACATCGGCTACAATAAAAACCAGTTAATACAACTCAATCAAAATATTATATGTATGGTTTTAGTCCTGCTGTCATACCCCTAGGTCCACTAGTTGTGTGAACCCATCTACCTCATACCAGCTGAATGTGCACACACCTTTCTTTTTTCTTTAAAACATAGTGTATTATAGCTTATAGCAAACTTGCCACAATTAGGTATCCTAACATAAGATAGTTTTAAAATTTTGGAAAATTTGCTCTTTTTATTAAAAAAATTAGTCTTTGTTGAAATAAAAACTGAATTAGCAATATTTTTAGTTTGTTTAAAGCAAATAATTTCAAACAACATACCAATTTCAAACACGTTTCTCCCAATTACCTGTACAGATTTATTACAACCAAATGCATATTACATAAAATCACAATAAATATATTTATATCTCATTTCTTTAGTCACAATGTTGTGAATAAGTCTTAAGTATTCATGTGGTGGTTTGTATTTTTTGGCAATAAAACTTTTATAAATATTTCTCATGTCTTTTTCATGTTAAAAAAATTTTTTTTTTCAAAAAATATTTTTGATATTTTAGGCAACAGCCTGATACTGGGGGTGAGCAGTGAAGGACTGATGTTGATCAAGCCCGATGACAAGTTTATCCTGTACGAGTTCCGTTACCAAGACGTGGAGTCCATCTTCCTGGACCCGAGTGACAGCTTCCTGACCGTCAACCTGATGAGGCAGCACGGGGACAACGGGTCGCATCGCTGCTTCGTCTTCGAGACTCCGCAGAAATCAGAGATAGGATCTCTCATCGTCAGCTACTGCCCAGCTCTGGCTGGCTGGATCACTGATAATGAAGTTCCGGTAAGCATTTCCAAGTGAGAAATAACACAAACCTTTTTGTTTGGTTAAAGTTTTTACAAATTGACAATGAATTGCATGCCATTTGTTATAGTTGTTTTGTTACTTATCTATTTTTGTCAATTTAGAAACAATTATATTGCAAAAAGTATTGTAATGATTAGCACGGTACTAGTACAGATTAATATTTACAGGTAAAAGCAATGACCAATGAAGACCGGATAAGGCTGTACCATAATGTGGTCAACTGCAGGCGAGCTCTGGTAGACAGCGAGATGCTGAGGAAACCGCAAGAAACTGGGGGTGGATTCATCAGGAACACATTACGAAGGTAACAACTTTATTTTTGTGCTGTGGTCTTTGTAACCTGTAATGTTTGAGATATTCTTCTCAATACTTAAGTTTTTTTTTTAAATCCTTTGCACCTTGAAAAAGAGTGAGCGTTAAAGTAGTGTGATTTAAGTGAAGTTAAAATAATTCCTTTTTTTACCACACAAACCTTGTGTGAAGTGATTATACAGAGGTTTTAGAGCTTTAATTTTAAACCAAAAATGATAATTTTGTTGAAAAGGACTTCTTTCCAAACCTATTCTTCTGATCGTAAGGAAGCTTTCATAGTCATTTGGAAAGCAAATGCTCGGCGGCCCTAACCTCAAAAAATAATCTCAAGATATGCTTTTGTACAGGTTAAGTAGGCATGGGCTAGAGAAGTTGCGGGCAGATTACGGTGGAGTGTCGGAAAACTATAAAGGATTCTCCCTCAGCTACTGGGCGTTCGGCCGACAACCGATGACACAGAGTCTGATAAAGATGCCTGAGGCTGAGGAGCAAATTGCCATCCAGATGTACCAGATCATCCTCACATACGCTGGGCTGGGGCAGAATGGTGCGTTTATTTTTTTATTTTAAAATTTCTTTTGAATAAAAATTCCACTTTAATGTTGTATTTTTTATGATGAACCTGTTTTAAGAAGATATCTTACTGCTTCTGCTACATCTAGTTTTGAATATTTATCAATCCAAAAGTAAATTAAAATGTATTGAAAGAAATAAGTTGGATCTGGAACAGATACATACTGATATGTACAACAGTTAAAAAGACAGTAAAAACTATAGTACCTTGGAGAATTTTTCAGTGATTTTTTTCAATTGTTTTAATCGTATTCAATAAAAATTTATTGATCGACCAACAAACTGCCAAAAAACACTAGAATAGAAATTTGTAACACACGATTTAGTCAATATTCTGCATGATGATTGAGGGCACCGTCATTTTAAATATTTACCATCCTTTAAAGGAAATGGTTTTAAGCTGAAATATACCATGCTCGAATGAAGATGAATAAATCAGTGTAGAAAAACTTCAAAGGACGAGAGTAAATGAGGTAACATGGATTGTCGTATGTATCGCAGGTGAGACAGTCCGTCGGGCAGAGGACGAGCACATAAACCTGATTCAGAATGTGATGGAACTTGCGATGCGCAAGGAGTCACTCCTGGGAGAGTTGTACCTGCAGCTGGTGAAGCAGACGACAGAACACCCTGATCCCAACAGCCGAGTGAACCTGCGGCACTGGGCGCTTCTGTCGCTGGCGTGCTCCGTGGTCCTGCCGCCGCAGCGACTCATCCGCAAGTACCTCATCAGCCACCTGCGCCGCTGCGCCAGCGACTGCGTGACCGAGGAGGGCAAGTACGCCAGGTTCGCCGAGAAGGTACGTACATTGGCGGAGTTGTGTGGAGTTGATGTGAAAAACTACTCGGATAACTAACTTCCATGCTGCCAAAAAATAGTTTGCCCTAAATATTTTGGAGGATGGCAGACTTGTTTGCTAATAGTTAATCACTGGACCCAGAAACATTATAAATTCTTTTTTCTATTAAGTTTCCAAATAAAATCAGTTCAATGCTTAAGATGATGATCTTAAAACAAATTGAATTTGATTTGTGAAACATTTTATGTGTCCGATTCTTTGTTCCGGCTTTATGGACATAAATTAACTGTGATTTATAGAATTAAGTTGTTACAAAACGTCTCTTTTTTGACACACAACTCTTCAATTAGTTTGAAGTTAAAAACAAATTTATGTTTTTTTTATTATTTTTTATCAAATTAACAAACAGTATACCAATCATAGAGTTCATTTATTTTATCTTGAGCTATAGGAATCGTTTACAGCAGTTGGAGTGGATTGGAAGGCAACAGAACATCACAGCTGATCTCTAGTCATACTAGCCTGACATGTTAACATTTTAGTTAAGGATATGGCCAAACTACTTTTTTAAAAGTATTTTTAAGGAGTCACTATTACTGTTTTTGTTAATCAGGTATTCCAGTGTATTAAGTCATTGACAGTGGGTGTGATAATAAATCCACTTCCTCAGATCATCTTCTCTCAGTGCCAGGTTGGCTACAAATTGATAGAGAGTGAACCCCCTCCCCCCTAACACAGCGTACAAAAATTGCTTAAACAAACCAGTTTCCATGACACATCACTTAATAGGGGTCTGCAGTCTACTGTAAAAACTTCCTTAGCAGAAAGTATATCATTAAATTTAGTCAGCAGTAGTTTTAAATAAAAATATTCAAAATATATGTTTAGATAAGAAGTGCAAAATATCTTACTATGTTGGTCTGTTTGTTCTCATGAACTAACTATAAACACCTTATTAAATACTCCTCCGGAGGTTCCATTCTAATCTAAGCTTCCAGAACAGATCATGTTCTAGATAAACTATTCCCCATCATTGACTAACCAATCAAACAATTAACTGAAGTGTTAGCTGTAAATTAGTACTGCAGACTCCTGACATTAGCCCCCTAAAATAGACGTGTGATACCCCTTTGGTTGTATTTTAGTTTCACCTTACACCTGTAGTTAATTAATCACAATATATTAATGTGTTTTCATGGTTCCTGTAAATGCAAGTTGGTACAGTTGGTAACCACACTATAATATTGGTTTGCCATGAGTCCATTCCCAAAACATTGTAAATTGTCATACATTAATAAGGAATTTAAAAAAAATCTTTAAATATATCACAATTTTTGTGATTTGAAATCATACCATCAACACAATGTTTAATTCAACTGCCAGCACTTGTGGTTTTATTCCTCCATGGGTTAGGCAGTTATATCCGTTACCGACAACAATTTGTGCCTATATGCAGATATTCACTGATTACTTTGAGCTTCAAGGATGAGCCAAAGTAATCAGAGCTTGAATATATGTATAGGTGGACATATTTGCCGAATATTATTCGATTTGAGCAGTTCAAACATTTTTATATGAACAATAACTACTAAAATTAAATATTATAGGTAACTTTTGTAAACAGTTATTATGCTCAAATTAAATATATACTTAATATATTACCTTTTTTGTCTGTATTACAAAGAGAAAAAAATTACCCATCTATTTCTTTACATGTTTTTATCACTAGAATGGTCAGTCCAGAAAGTTTTAAATGTCAATTGTCTTAGTCAGTATATTTGCTCACAGACTGCTCAAAAACACCTCCTAGTAATTCCTGCACCTACACAAGTAAATCTAATCAATATAGTAGTTCACAAGTTTCAATGATCTCAACAAACACAAACTGATGATCTGTTTGGTTCACAGTGTCTGTCCAAGACGCAAGGCACACGGCGGCGCCAGTGGCCACCGTCACGGGAGGAGATCATGTGCACCATCAACCGACGACCGATCTACGCCAGGTTCCACTTCATGGACGGCCAGTACCACGCCGTCGAGTTCCACCCGTCGGCCACGGCCAAGGATGTCATGGAGCTGGTGAAGGCTAAGATTGGCCTCCGCGAGTCTGCCAAAGGTATCGGAACACATCTGTGTCATTTAAATATTTTTAACACTAGTTATAGTTCATATCAACTGTTGTCAGTGATCTTTCAGAACGCATTTAGCCAAAGACTTTTCTGTGTGACTTCAAAAACTAAATTCTCTGAATAAAATACTTTTTATAAAAATTAGTAATCAAAAAAAATTTGTATCTTTAGTTTTTAAGCTGTTTGACTCATCTGCCACTTTCCTGTGTAAAATGAAGACCGATTTTTATGTATGAGCATGCTTTTTTAAACATTTTTCAGTTTTTGTTATTCTTTTGTCAGGATCTATGTTATTACTTACCACAGTTTCCAAGCAGTGAGCCAGATTCATTTTAGTAATGCCAGTATAATATAATTTCAGTGATTTCTGTTTTGTGCGTAAGCTAAAGAAATTGAAACTATCAATGCATTCATGTTAACCTCATTCTATCTTGTCCAGGATACGCCATCTACGAGGTGCTAGGGAACTCGGAGAGAAGCCTGGTGGCGGAGGAGAAGGTGGCGGACGTGATGTCCAAGTGGGAGAAGTACCGCAACGCCAACGCCACCAACTCGGGCGGCCAGCCGAACAAGCCGCAGCGCAAGCAGCACCACTTCTTCCTGTTCAAGAAGCACCTGTTCCTGGACCGGTACATGGACCTGGAGGACCCCGTGGAGAAGGAGCTGCTGTACCACCAGGTGCTGCACTCCCTGCGCTCCGACCGCTTCCCCGTCACCGAGGACGAGGCGGTACGTGCCCCACCTCCGGCTGTGGAGTTGTTTGGTTTCTGTACGCATGTTTGGGTACACAATAGTTTTAAGAAAAAGTGGAGATGTTTGACGTTTTGTTTTTACCAAGGTGACCTCTCATATGAACATTTGCCTAGGATAGCTGTAATAATTCACAATAACTATTCAGTTGAATATGGATAATTCAAGTTTCTATAATTTGAATTTCTTCCGGTTCCTAGCATTTTATAAAAACAAAAAAAAAAACAGTGTGAGACAACTAGGATAGTTTGAACTTTTATATAAAAACTGCTAAATATTTGAAGCTGTCAAATCAGAAATCCCCAAGAAAGTGAATAAAGCTTGTTAGATTTTCAGTCTAAAATTCAATTCTTTGAAAATTAATTTTAATTTTCCTTTCTTTTGACTCTTTTTAACGTAACTGCCCCTATTTGTGTTTTGAATTACATTATTAATAATGTTAATGTTATTGTTAAGTTAAAAGTATCAAGTTCTGTTTTTTTCTTTTAACACTAGATTTTTTACAGCCTCAATTTTATAAACAATAAAAATTAATTACATTCGTTTTTTGTTAGTTACAGCTATATTAGTTACTAGTGAAGCAAACAGGCTCTGTCTCATTCTTACACACAGACGTAAAGTCCAAGTGAGAATAATTCCAATTAAATTATGTAATGTGCTACTTTGTAACTATGTACTAATTTGGAAATAAACTATTTTATTTGATTTACAGCACAATATTTTTATTTGGCAGCAATATTATATGATTCCACACCTGTGTAAATATTACAGCATCAACATTTTAAAAGCTTACGGCCTCTTATCCTTAAGAATCTTTACGGTTGTTGAATCTGACACTGTCTACCCCTAATTCTGTTATCAACATCATTCATTACATATGGAAAATCATATGCGAATAACATATAACAATGTTTACTCTTGACAGTCACATCAGTCTGATTTTGTGTGTTTTGTTGCATTGTTTTCAGTCCTTTTTTATCTGCAGTTTACACATTTTTTGACTGATAATTAATGTCATTACCAAGGCTTCAACTGCAAAATAGTAATTGTATATTATATTGGAGGTTTTTGTTCTTATCCTTATGCTTTGAGTTCCAATCCTCTCAAAAAGAGTGTAAAATAATCAATATTCTAACACTTCCCTTTTTGGTTTAATGAAAGAATTATATTAAAAACTAAAGGTTAGATAACATGGCCAGTTTTTAACAAACTTATTTCATTGGAATGTTTTGATATTTTAAAAAACCCAAAAATTATTAATTAATTATTATTGGTTCCTTGAAGTTTGAACTATTAAAATTCCAATTAATGAAATTTATTTCATACATTAAAAATAATTATATTTAAATTAGAACAAACTCAAAGTTAACTTGAAAATTTTAAAATAATTTTTTAATTTAGTTATTCATTAGGGATGTGTCGGTACCACTTTTTTCAAAGTCGATACCGGTACCGGTTCTTGACAAGATGGGTTCTCTGTTCTCGGTACTGGTACCATCGGTAACAAGCGTTTGTCACAACGTGTTATACAGGGTGTTTCAGAACTCCCTATCAATATTTTAGGGCATTGTTCCTGGGTTAGAAACATATCTAAATATCATATTTAAATTGTCCTGAAGTCCTTAGTTACTCACACAGCTGCCATTTTGTTTTTTTCACTTATTAATTTATTTCTAAATACTCCCGTTGCAGCAGACCTGCATACTCAGCGAATTTCAAATTCAAAATAACATATTTCAATCCAACATAGCGATATTTGACATATTTTGGTAAGCTCCATAAGAATAACATGGGGAATGAGTATGCACGTTTGCTGCTACAGGTATATTGAAACTGGGTGGTTTTAATTTAATATTTAGTAGATCTGAACTAGAAGAAGCTATTTACCTAGTTTTATCAAGATATGTTGAGAAATAATCGAGATATAGAATTTTACTTATTTCCCATAAGGTTAACATTTGGACAACATACTGAGTTTATCAGTTTCAATATCTCGGTAACCAGTGGACATAGAGCAGTGATTAAAAATATTAAATTTTTTTTGAGCTGAATTCAAAGGTGCCAACAAAAATTCGATAAATTTTATTTTTCTATATAAAAAACTCAAAAAACCCATTTTTGGGGGGGTTTTATCACCCTTTACCCCCCCCTTCTGGTGGTCCGATCGGGCTGGTTCACGAACTAGTCCGAGTGATTACCACTTTACACGTCTGTACCAAATTTCATTAAGATCGGACCATTTTTACGGCCGCTGTCATGCTCACAGACACATAATATATATTTATATATATAAATTCTAACAAACAGTGTTTTTGCTTCTGGGGGCCTCAAAACAAAAAGTTATCATAGTCTCGGGCTTAGGTCTTACCATGAGACCTACGGTAATAGCTTCTTCCCTATAGGGGAAATTCGCTAAAAATGGTTAAACATACGAAATTGAAACTTTGCACAAACATTTATGTCAATTAGGCAAAGCTAAAAAAAATTAAGAAAATTTTTCAAATTCATAAAACAAAATGGCGGTCATATTAAATTTTGTTTCCTAAATAATTAAAAAACCGTTAATTAAAAAAAAATTACAAGAATAACTTCTTTAGCTAATTCAATTACAAATCGATTGACACCTTATTTTTTAAGATTGGATGAATATTAACTGAGATATGGCAGCTTTAGTGATACGTGACCGCTGGAGGTTAGTTGCAGTGCATGCTGAGGCATGCGGCTAAAGTCTGTCACAACAATGCAACATCCGCTTTGCATGTTATTTGTAAGCGATTTTAGATTATTTCAAACAATAATAAAATATTACATAACCCCAAAAGTATCCTTTTTATCAATTATCTATCATTAGGATGGCTTAAAAATTTCACTCCTTTTTACTGTCTTTAAAATTCACACAAAACACCCAAACCTTTTTTTAAATGTACTGTTTATTTGAAAAGCAACAATAAAATCAGCTGATTAGTTTGTTAAAAAGTACGTTGACTTTCATCACAGCTGATATAAAAAGTTTAGGTGTTTTGAATGAATTTTAAAGACAGTAAAAAGGAGTGAAATTTTTAAGCCATCTTAATGATAGGTAATTGATAAGAAGGATACTTTTGGGGTTATGTAATATTTTATTATTGTTTGAAATAATCTAAAATCACTTACAAATAACATGCAAAGCGCAAGGAGACTGTTGCATTGTTGTGGCAGACTTAAGCCGCATGCCACGGCATGCACTGCAACTAACCTCCAGCGGTCACGTATCACTAAAGCTGCCATATCTCAGTTAATATTCGTCCAATCTTAAAAAATAAGGTGTCAATCGATTTGTAATTGAATTAGCTAAAAAAGTTATTCTTGTTAATTTTTTTTTAATTAACGGTTTTTTAGTTATTTAGGAAACAAAATTTAATATAGCCACCATTTTGTTTTATGTATTTGAAAAATTTTCATAATTTTTTTGTAGCTTTGCCTAGTTGACATAAATGTTGGTGCAAAGTTTCAATTTCGTATGTTTAACCGTTTTTTTAGAAATAAATTAACACTTTGTACCCTAAGCCTGAATATAGCTCGGGGCATGGCATATGTCGCCGTGTACGAAGCCCGAGTATAGGTCGGGCCGCGAAATTAAACTCCATAGCAACGTATATTCGACGTATTTTCGCTAATCGTTGCTAGGGAACTCTTCCTTGATCATCTGGCATTGTTTATAGTATCCAAAGGTCTCGAAAAAGCCATCTATTTAGCAGCAGAAAAATAAATCCAAATGTCTACAGCTGATCCTTTGCGTCACCTGCTGACGACGCTTTGTTGTCTGCAGTAATGGCTAACTTTGTTTACGTTTGTGTCGGCGTCCAATAAAGTGTGATTTTACTTATATTTACAAGTGTTTTGAGTCTTAGTTAGTTATAAGATTTGTTATTACTTTATTACGTAATGTTTTTAGCATGTTTAGTGTAAAATATGAGAAATATATTTGATATGAGTGATGTACGTGACTACCGTCGCAATTTTGTTTTCTTCATTTTTTTATGTCCGTGGAATCCTAAAATTGTTGTTTGTTGTAACTGTAATAAAATTTATATCATTTGAAAGGTTATCATTTTCTCTTAATTTTGATATATAATTTATATGGGTAACAAATATATGTATTAAGCTACGAATTTTAATTTGAACCCCAACATTGGCCAGTAACGCTCGTAAAAAGAGATTTTAGCGCCCAGGGTTCAAAGTGTTAATAAGTGAGAAAAACAAAATGGCGGCTGTTTAAGTAACTAAGGACTTCCGGACAATTTAAATATGATATTTAGATATGTTTCTTACCCAGGAACAATGCCCTAAAATATTGGTAGGGAGTTCTTAAACACCCTGTATAATGTAATGTACGGTCATGGGCGGATTTCTGGGGGTGCCACGGGGTGCCTGGCACCCCCTGATATTTGGTGCATTTATTGGCAGCGAAGAAGGGGGAAAATGTTTTCAACATAACTTTGATTGAGGTATTTGCATAAATTACAAATGGTTGTAAAATAAAATAAGTACCTATACTTGGAATAGACCTCAAAACGGACCACTTACATCGGAGTTTGATTAAATTTGAGCATACAATACTTCAAAGTAGGTGAGCTGGCACCCCCAAATATTATGATCTAAATTCGCCTATGTGTATGGTACCCTCAAACCTACAGACAATCTGTGTTGTATGTTACTGTTTTAAAAATGTTCTAATTTTCAAATGTAAGTTTCACGAAGCCATAAAATACTATCTCACTTCTTAAATCAATTGTTTATCCCTCTGTTAGCAGATGATATAAAAAATATATACTATGAACAAAAGAACAAATTCCAAGGTGGAAAATAACAGTTTACAAATTTGTTTTCATTCATAATTTTACAATTCTCATAGAAAATAACCCCATTCCAATTAATTTTAAAAATTGCAGTAAAAATCAATCAAGTACAAATGCTAAGGTGAAAAATAACAGTTTCCAAAGAGTCTCCATGGATAATCTTACAATTCCCAAAGAAAAAAACCCCATTCCCATTAATTTTAAGTATTAAAGTAAAAAATCAAGCAAGAGTCAAAAAATGTAAGATAAATTTCGAATCAAAAGTAATTTGAGAAACATTATTGACCTTCAGTAAAAGTACACGGTGGCACTTGCTATCGGCGCAACGCCCGCAGCGATGCGCGGTGCGATCGATCGTCTTTTGTGACCGATAGTTACTCCCGCCGATTACCATGGATACCGAAGTACCGGTACCGACATTTTGACGTCGGTTCTCCATACTGGTTCTTTTGCCAAGAACCGGTGATACCGAGAACCGACTTTAGGTACCGACACATCCCTATTATTTATAATCTAAATAACATTTGCAACTTAAATGGCCATGAACTTAAAAATTGTTGACCAACATTAATGGCATTAAAGTAAAAAACATATTTAAAAAATAAACTAAGCAAAACAAAAATAAACATACTAACTTTTTTCTTTTTTATCACTAAAACTTTAACCACTGGCACAAGCGTGCTCAGAGATGAGGTATGCGTTAACACGCTGGGCCTAAAAGATGAAACAATGATTCCGTCACTTGTATTGCACTTATAGCTTTTTATACTCACATAAAAAAATGCCTTCAAATGAAAAGAACCAATTAGGCCTACATTTCAGTTTGTGCACAGTTTTTGAAACAAGCATGCTGATTCAGATGGTGCTGGCGGCGCTGCAGTCGCAGGTGGAGATCGGGGACCTGGAGGACAACATCATCGACTACCGCATCATCGCCGGCCACTGCCTGCCCGCCCGCGTCGTGCCCAACATCTCGTACGAGGGCGTGATGAAGCACCACCAGATCCTCGCTGGCATGACTCCCGCCGAGGCCAAGAAGGCCTTCCTCAACCTCATCAGGAGCTGGCCCCTTCATAGGGCCACCATTTTCGATGTTATGGTAATATTGTTTTCTTCATACTGACTCAGGAACATCTGTTTTCTGTTCCTTTTTGTTGGCTTGAAAGTTACCCATTGCCGTACGAGCCCGGCAAAAACTTTTCCGGAATGCTAAAGTTTTGCCGGACTGCGATTACAGGAAACAGAAATGTATTGGCAGCAATGGCAGCAGTAGTAAATGTTTGTTTCGTTTGTTATAGTTAAGGTTTGAAAGATTGAGAAACGAATTGGTTTATCCAAGGACTATGTTATGATTCAAAGTATGTTTTTTTCTGAGTAGTATGATGAAAAGTATCGTACGTTACGTGGCCGGTAAGTTTTACCATACATGCATGAAAATCCCGCACTCACTAGCGGGAACTATCATGCTCATCTGGCAAAACAGTACTTTCCGGCCAGTAGTGTAATATACTATTAAAGTTTTCAATTTTTATAGGTTTTTTCTTACTTTGAGGATACATTAGCTCTTCTTTGATTTTTGTTGAAATCTGTTTTTCTGAAGGTCAAAGCATAAACTTTTATGAGTTGTAGGGATTGAAAAAAAAATTTCCTTCAGTTTATGTTTCTTGATGAGGTTAAATATTCCATTAAAATTTTTACCACAAACTCTTGATGATTTTACCACAAGACAAACTCTTTCATTTGTGATATAATGTGTCAAAAAACCTCCTATAACACTTCAGCTGCAACAGTGTGAAATAGGAAGTCTCTAGCCCATATCCCCTGTACTTAAAGTTCCGGCCAAATCATTAGGCAGACGGCGAAAAATGGAAACTCCAGCTGTATAAATGACTTGATGTTAAAGACACCTCCGCTCCTCTACACTGTTAAGTAGTTGAATATTTTTTCTAACAGATAGAAGCACACTTACTTGGGTATGTTTGGAGAACTTACTCAGCTGATTTGGAGAATATAAACAAAGAGCATAACTGTTTATAACTTCAGATTGCCAAAAACATATTTTGAACGCCAGCAGCGCACTCACTCACCCGCCTAATGATTTGGCCGGAGCTTTAGGGTTATTTTATTGTGTTTTACCAATTATACTTCTCTTGAAATCATTACCATTCCACCTCTGTATATCCTTTTTACAATTTCATTCTATACAGTTACAATATCTTTGATATGGTATTAATCTTTCCTTATTTATACAAAAAAAGTTATAAAATAAAAAGTTTGTGATGTTTTATTAGGCAATAACTTTGTAATTTATTCATGATTTGCCTCCTGGATAGCTAATTGACTTAAAATAAATTGGTTACTAACCTTACGTTTTTAATCCAATTGTCAGTCTGGAATTGTTCTTGGCCGGCCACGTGAGTTTATTAAATGTTTTTTGCCCATGTGCCTATGTATGAAGATTTTCAAACCGACGAAGATGTGTGTGTTTAATTAATCTTTGACGCAAGGATTTGAGAATGTGACATCAGTCCCAAAACTAGTAATCCTGAAGAGATATTGGATTGAAGATGTAAGGTTAGTAACCAATTTATTTTAAGGCTACTTTGTAAGTCTCAAAATAAAAACGGTTAATGCCTTTTAACTTTGCTCAATATCTAATCAAAAGGATGAAAAAACCTTTTAAATATATTCAATCCACTTGGATTACACATCACATAATTTACCTATTCTGTGCCTGCAGCAATCGTTCACCAGCCGCGGGTGCTGTGGCTGGCCGTGGACCAGGCGGGACTGCACTTGCTGGAGCATCGGTCCCGCAACGCCCTGTGCAGCTACGAGTACGAGAGCATCCTCACATACTGTCTGTACTGTGTCTACAGCAATCGTTCACCAGCAACTGGCCGCGGGTGCTGTGGTTGGCTGTGGACCAGGCGGGACTGCACTTGCTGGAGCATCGGTCCCGCAACGCCCTGTGCAGCTACGAGTACGAGAGCATCCTCACATACTGTCTGTACTGTGTCTGCAGCAATCGTTCACCAGCAACTGGCCGCGGGTGCTGTGGCTGGCCGTGGACCAGGCGAGACTGCACCTGCTGGAGCATCGGTCCCGCAACGCGCTATGCAGCTACGAGTACGAGAGCATCCTCACATACTGTCTGTACTGTGTCTGCAGCAATCGTTCACCAGCAACTGGCCGCGGGTGCTGTGGCTGGCCGTGGACCAGGCGGGACTGCACTTGCTGGAGCATCGGTCCCGCAACGCCCTGTGCAGCTACGAGTACGAGAGCATCCTAACCTACTCCCCCGCGCTCAACTGCCTCATGATCATCACCGGCAGCGACAAGAAGCAGAGCAAAGTCATCCTCACTACCTCACAGGTAAATCTTGTCTTTCTCAAAAGAACTTAGTCTTACAAGTGAAAAAAGAGATATCATGTTTCTCTCTGTTTAGCTGTTTATTATCACAACTTACTTAATTAATAAGTAATTAATTAAAGATATAAATGTTGGTTAACCCGTGAGCGGGCGCTTCACCGGTAAAACGCGAGCGGGCGCATGCGGAGTTTTACTCCGCAACACTAGATTGCACAAATTTAACCCATTTTACTTGTTTTATAACGAAATATTGTATTTAAATGTTGACAAACTTCATTAGCAATCACATTTCATAGTCGATTCAATTAACTGTTCAACTTAATAGGTGTAATATTTCAATTAAAAATATTAAGTAATTTTCTAGTATAAAATATGTATTAATTATTATTTACATTTTTGGACTTTTCCTTTTGCTTCTTTTTTTCGAAAGCAAAAGGAAAAGTCCAAAAATTAATAATAATTACAAATCCATTGCTATTATGAATTTTAAAAATAGGTATCAGTGTCTGTGTAACGGGAGAGGGCGCTCCGCAAACTGAGATGGCATCTCTGAATTGCATATAACGAGGTACCAAGGGGGGGGGGGGTATAAATAGCTTTAAAAATTCCTGGAATGAGGGGCATAAAGTACAGAGCCGGACACGACCGCCGACACCCATTATGTCTGTTTATTTTAACATAAAAAACACGTGCGGAGGAAAACTCCGCGTGCGCCCGCTCGAGGGTTAAGCAACCTGCAAATGGAAAAAGCCATTCAAGCTTTACACCAACAAAATTACCCCTAATAAGTCTATATGAGAAATGAAGCCTTAAGTTTTATTCTATAATCAATTTTCACAACTCTAATCAACTTATTTAATCATAACTGTAATATTTCATTCTCAGGTTTTTGCTTTCTAAAGCTTTTTTCTTTAAACTTATTTGTAATTTTCTCAGTTTATTAAATTTGACATCCTTCTAGCATTTTTTTAGATTTTAGGATAGTATTTAGTTTACGTTTTCATTCCCATAACTTGAATCCCAATTATAATTTATGTGTTTATTTGAAGCAAGATATTTATCAATTGCCATACAACTAAACTCTCTTCTTTTCCTTCAAGGCTTTTCAGATCGCCAACCTGATTCGTGAGTACACGGAAGTGCTGCAGTCGCCCCACGAGGTGAGGAAGAGAGAAGGCAAGAAGCGGGCCAACGCCGGGAACGCTCGGCCCGTCAGCATACTCCACAAGCCGGCGCCGGTGATCGAGCCGCAGCCCAGCTAAGGGTCACTGAGCGCTGGGCAGCCTCGTGGCAAGAGACAATGTCACAACTGCCCCTACAACCAAGTTAAAGTCTAAGTCACTCCGTCTTTGTTTGTTATCGGTTGCTTCTTGTAAAGTTTATTGAATATCGTTTTATATTTATATTATAGTATTTAAATATTGACTATGTGATAAAATGTGTACAAAGTTGTTAGTGAATAACGTCTTAAACGCTTGCTCCTAAATTGTGTTTGTTTGTATAGATTTGAGAAATATTTAGCTTGTTTTTTTATTTACTATGTACAGTCTTGTGTTTTTTTTTATTATTTTTTAATGCTGCATTAAAATTTGTATTAATGTAAGTTAGAATGTTGGATGATTTAGGTAATTGAATTTCTAGCAATGCATAAATTTTTAATATGTAGAGTTTGTTATTATGTTATGTAGTTTTACTACATAGTCTATCTTTAATATAGTATAGGTCTTTAAAATGCTAAAATAATCAACTATTTTAAATTATTAAGTTCATAATTATTTTGGCATATAATCATTGATATAAATAAAACATGTAGTTACTGTCATTCACCATTTAAAATTCTCTTATAAAATTATGATTATTTCTCTGTCATGAGACTGTCCTTGTTCTAATATTTTTTTCTCTCATTTGTAGCTTATTATTTGAATGAACTAAATTGTAAAATATCCCCTTTTAAAATTTGTATTATCTTGACTTCATGTCACATCCTTCAACGTATTTTCCTTATAACAAAAGCCAGGATAAAAAATGTAATATGCAACTGAGAGATTATTTGTCTTGTAGCAGTCAGAACTTGAATATATTTTAGACACCTAGGGAAGCGATCACAGCTTAGAGGAGTTATTGTTCAAGTAAATCAATTTTGACTATAAATTGGAAGTAATTAAAAGAAAATGCTGTGTTAGCTTGAAAATTTTAAATAGCCTGTAGCAGTACTGGTCTCAAATTATTGTGTAGCCAATGTTCTGTTTTGCTTTGCTATTCATTATTACTGTGCATCTTAGTGTTCTGTATTGTAGACCCAGTGTAGGGTAGTCGAGTGCTGAAGCCAAGGGTGCTTGGTTCACTACCGTTATCACCAGCAATCCCTTGGCATTGTGTGATTGGCGTGTGCAAGCTTCTTTGGTGCTGCTTCTCATTGTTGTAAGACTGTTGATATTACTTCACATTTACATTATTATTAAGTAACTCAAACATAGTGTAAATATATGGTAAATTATATTTTATTGGATTAGTTTCAGCATTGTAGACATTTTTGATGACATTTTTATATAAGGATGACTCAATTGATAAGGATGACTCAATTGATATTGATTTTAATTTTCTCTGAAAATAAACAATTTATTCCTAAAAAAGTTCTAAGACAAATACATTATTTTCTTTGAAAGAAAATCAACAAAACTGGATTTTTATCTCCTGTTTAGTTTTAGCGTAAATTTTACCCAAATTTGTTCCCCTAAATAATACTTTCCATGGTCATAAACAATTTACCTATTTTCATTATAATGCATTTGATTGCAAACCCCAATAGTACTATTTTACAATTATTGCAAAACTCCAAATTATATGTTCACGATGACAATAAAATAAAATAGTTAATTTATGTTATATAGCAAACATTAAACAACTATAGTTCTTACATGAAAATCCCGAACATTTTAAATACCTCTTGAGAGAGAGATAGGTAATTAATATTTAGAGTGATATACACGATTCCTAAATAATTGTATGAGATTGGCTGCAGCAGTGTGGTGTTTTGTACCTATTTGGTTTCCTATTGGACGATAATTTTGTTGGTTTTTAAAAATTAGTCTTGAATTGTTTTTGTCATCCACTAGTTATATAACTCTTAAACTTGTACCAAGTTGACAGCTGTCATCAGTCAGGGAAAATAAACAATATTTGTTTACTTCTGGGAAGATAAGTTTTTAATTAAGAGTAAAAAAAACATAACAATTATGAGTTTAACCCATTGAGGTAGTAGTTATTTTAGCATGCGCAGGACCTTTGGCAGCAATTAATTTCCCGTTTTTTGCAGTCTTTTGGTAAAAAAACCATAAAATCATTATTTTAAGAGATAAATCAGTAATTTTTTTTTTAATTGTAGGTCATAGTATTATCTATTATAAAATACAAAATTTTTTGCTTTTTTTAAAGTATATGTATTTTTTATGAGTATATATATATAAAATATATGTTGCACATTTTACACTTTTTTGAAAGTGAAGCTATTTTTTTCAAATTTTTCATTAAATAAAATCCCAAAATAATATATTTTATGAAAATATACATCAAACTCTACATAAAAATGAAATTTTATTTATCTATGTTCATAAATAAAAAAAATATGCAACATCAAAAGAATACATACCTCTCTAAATTTTGGTTTCAATTGGGTTTCCACGGAGATCCATGTCTACTAAAGGTTTTTGCACTTGAAATAAGTTTAAAATTAACACTAAAAATGTTATGTACACTATATACATGTTGTACTGGCACTTAAAAGTTTACTTTAGTGTGAAACTCCTTGAAGCATTGTTCGAGGTGCAACGGAACTTGGCACTTCTCACACATCCAGGGGGTTTCTGATCTCTTTTTGTGGGCTGTACACACCTTACATGCCCTTGTAGGGTGACTTTTATTTGCTGTGGGGGGTACCTTGACAGGGAAATGTGCCCACTGTTTACTTTGTAGTCTCAACGGTGATGCTGCGATAGGGGCGCGTCCTGGCGATGTACGAGCTGGAATTGGCACAGTTGTCAATATCTGTTCCACAAAATTCAGACAAAAATCAGTGAAATGCATGTTTTTCAATTTCTTGATTTTCTTGTAGACACAGAAGGCATTAAATAGGGTCATGTCCATTAAATAGAAAAATATCTTCTTATATGCTTTGACCGTGCGCCGCATTATAGGAAAACTAGACAGGACTTGGTCTTGCCGGTCAACCCCTAACATACCACGATTGTAGTCTATGATACATTTGGGTTTTACTACATCAACTTCCTTATTTCCTTGCTTGACTTTCTTAGAAACTGTCATGTCAATATCCTCATGCATAGTTGACAGCATGTGGACATCTTTCCTGTCACTCCATTTTACAGCTAAAACCCCTCTACCAGACCTTTTTACTGCTTCTCCTTTTTCCAGGTTAGCTTCCTTGAATGCCTGAGGCATACACCTCCTTTGAGGCAATACTGTTCCTACTGCATGAGTATTATTTTCAGCTAATTTGGTGTATAGGAGAGGCGATGAATACCAGTTGTCGAGGTAAACAATGTAACCTGTATGCATAAAAGGTTGCATCAAATCAAGAACCACAGCTTCACTTGCCAATACATCCTTCTCCTTGTCTTCGCCGACATAAATTTTGAAACAGCAACAATACCCTGAAGAGGATTCACATACCTTATAGATCTTTACGCCAAATCTAGCTCTTTTCTTTGGGTTGTACTGTATTATACCGATTCTTGCCCTCATTTTCAAAAGGGTTTCATCAAGAGCAAGATCCCTTTCTGGCTCAACCATATGTAGAAATTTGGTTTCTAGGTAATTTATCACTGGTCTGATTTTTTTGAGCTTGTCATGATTGACTTCAGTCTCTTCTGAATCATCGTAAAAATGAAGAAACCTCGATATACTTGAAAATCTCTCATAAGACATGGTATTTGAAAATATAGGGGTTTCGATGATTTTCCTATGGGACCAATACTGTTTTATGTCTGGTTTTCTGACCTGTCCCATATTTACATATAATGCAAAATAGACCTTCAACTCTTCTACAGTTACATCGTACCACTTATCATCGGATTTGAATTTTTTCCTGCCTGGGGTTGCCAAAAGCTTACGCGCATAGTCATTAGTTTCGACACATAGCATATTCCAGAACTCGTCACCTACAAACTGCATGAAGGTTTGCAGTTCTGTAGGGTTTTCCCCTAGGGCCCGCAAAGAATGTACATTTATGCCGGGTACCCCACGGAAATCAATATTATTTGGTACATTTTTTTCATCAACCCAAGGCCAGTCGGTGTCTTGAAACTTTCGTTTTTTAGCCTTCGGTGGCTTAGTACTGGAACCAGATTTTTTACTACTAACCTTAGGCTTAGGCCTAGTTGGTTTGGATTTGCAATTACTTGCAGGAATTTGCCTACATCTAGGCTTAGGCCTAGTTGGTTTGGATTTGCAATTACTTGCAGGAATTTGCCTACATCTAGGCTTAGAGCTTGAAATTTCAGAAAATTTTCTCTTTTTGGCACTTGGGACAGGTTCAATACGATTGCCATAAAAACTAGCACTAGGGACAGGTTCCACAGTTTGGCCTTCATCAATTACACTTTGGGAGGTAGAGCAATTTTCTTTGTTTTCATTTACAGTTTCTAGGTTTAGGCCTAGCTCATTTTCATTTTCTGGCCTGTTAGATTCTAATTCATTACCTGAATTGGGAAAATCGTCGTCGTCATAGTCATAAAATAACATGGGTGATTTCCTTTTTTCATTCACAGTTGCATCAAACTCAAGATAATCAACAGGTGTCTCATAATTATGTCCGTGCTGGATAATTTGATCATCGAACCCGTCATCACTAACACCATCTGAACTAAGATCATTATCACTGTCTAATAATCTATCTAATTCAGAAGTACGTAAACTTTTATAATCCATTTTACACGCAAAACATAACCACAAACGTAAACACAACAGTAGACGCTGGCAGACACATTACTCGAAGACAGTCAGGTGATGGGTCACAAAAATAAAATATTTCCAAGACACAGAATAACCAACCACGCAAAACTAAATATCCTAATACAGCCATAAGACAGGCGAAGAACATACCAGAGCGATCTATCGGAAATTTAACGAACTACGTCGTCAAACTATTGTGCAATCTGAACAACGAGTCAGACTCGTGTGTCGGCATTCGGTCCCGATCAGGCACATCGAGTCAGACTCGTGTGTCTACCCCAATGGGTTAAACATAGCCATCTCTAGTAATAAGGCCGCGGCCTTCGACCCGGCAACGTCGCTTGTCAAGGGTTTTTTGCATAGTAAAACCATTGACTTTCCCTTACAGAGCCCGCTGGTTTCAAGTAAACAAAAAATAGTGCCATAAGATAGTATGGATAACCAAATCAGCTGAACCCTTAGGCGCGATGTTGCCATTTACTAGCGCCGCGGCCTTGTACTAGAGATGGTTATGGTTTAAACTCTTTTTAATAACAGATAAATAAAAAAAAACATAGTCCAAGACGAATCTTGTTGGTAGTTGGGGGAAGTCGGTTAAAAATATGTAGAATGCTATGTATATTTCCAGTTTTATACCTGAAATGACAAAGATAAAACTTACCTAAACAAATCTCCAAACCATGACCTTAAATATATTTTAACAACTAAGAATTTTACTTTTGTTTTGAATATTAGTTCACTTATTTACAGCTACATAGCAGCAGTGAAGGGTTGGGGCTTGAGTAGGAAAGTAGACTTCCCCTCCTCCCCCACACCCTGATGCGTCAAAATTCTTGAGCCGATCTGGATTTTTGTGGGCGAACTGTAGTTATGTGAAAAAGACAAGATTTTTAAAAATGTAAAAATAGTATATTTCATAACAAGGGTGGAAAGTGGGACTTGGCTGCATATTCGAAATTTATGAACACTTATATGGTCGAGAATTTGCAAAACACTTTCACTCATTTTACTTTTCACTACAGTACATTGAAATCAGCTGTAGTTGTTTCATTTGTCTAGGAAAAAATAAAAAATATTGGAAACATTATTTTTTCGTTTTTTGAAACAATGTAATGATGAATTTTTGCCGGTGATAATCACATGACAAAACAGCCAATTTTGTAGTAGTTTAATGTAGTAAAATATATTGAAATTGGGTAATTTTAATTTTTTCCAAAATGATTTACGTTACAGATGGATAAAATGCATGTTTTTAAGAGTAATAAATCCATCCAGGCATCAGTGGTACTCAATCAATAAAAGTTCAGAGACTCAATTCAATATTGTCCTAGTTACAGTTTTAACATACAGTTTTTTTTGCACAACTTTGTAATTAGGTGACTACCACAATAGATCATTGATTTTATGTTAGCAATGATTGTTGATATGAAATAAAATTATGTTACATGAACATTATGCTCCAAGTGGTGATTTTCAATGTGGCACTGTTTATTTGCAAACTACATTTATTTTAGGAAGAAGTAAAGTTAAAGGTTATAGAAATGTCATCAAAAGTATCTTTAATAAAAATTGTATAGATAGATTGAGATTAAATAATATTAATATTACGTATTATTGTAATATACAGTATTC
The DNA here is from genome assembly GCA_035578135.1 of Flexamia atlantica. NCBI lineage: Eukaryota > Metazoa > Arthropoda > Insecta > Hemiptera > Cicadellidae > Flexamia > Flexamia atlantica. The sequence continues at coordinate 42,498,412 of JAQJVK010000001.1, read as the reverse complement.
ATTTAGCTGTAAATACATGATAGGGAATGATAAAAAATATAAGACTGGTTAGTTATAAATACTCACATTTAACTTTCAAGCAGTTTTTATCCTAACACTGATCTTGCTTCCATTGTTAAGTAATGTTAAATTTATGTGTAGGAAAATTCAGTCTTTAAGAGCATATTCAAACACACTGAAATTAGAAAATTTAATAAAAATTTTGTGGAATCAATTTGATAAGTGTGATTGGACAATCAGTCTGAATCAAACTAGTTTGTATTAGAAAAAAGTAAGTTTAAACAAATGATTAACCAAAGCCTTAAAAATATCATCAGTGATTTTAAGTATCAGATTAGTTCTAAGCTTGTGGGCATTATTTGAAAGCTACACAGAAAACCTGGAATAAGTAACAGTGTTTCTGATTTCCTGGCTTGAGATCAATGCCACCCAATCATTCTCTTCCTAATTGTCAAGTGTTTAGCATAAATATCCACTAATCTTTTTTATCTTTGCTTAAAAAATGCATTTATGATCTACAATTTTAAGTTTATAAAGCTCAATCGATTTTGTAACAACAGTTCAGGTGTGTAATAGTATAATTTAAACTGAAAATTAATACTGATAATTGAAAATAATTTGACGTTGTATCTGGCATTTAAAAGTGCTTCACAATTTGAAATAGGAAAGAATAAAGTAGTTTATATTTTAAAGCTTAAACATAATATAAAGTAGCTGTTAAACCTCCTTGATCAAAGACACCAAGTAAAACTTTTTCAATAATGATTTCCCTATGACTGAAGAAGTAGGGAACCGAAGAAATGTTTTTCTCAATACCTAGATTAAATTTATTACTCCATCAAGTAATAGCCCTGGAATTATATACGTACATTAGTAAAATGTTTGAGGATGATTACAAATTCAAACAGACGTGATTTATTGTACTTAAAAAGTTTCTACAGTAATTGTTGCTTTTGTAAATGTTTTGTAAAGACGTCTACTCAAAATAGTAAATGGCATTCTTATATGATGTAAATATTTTGCATATTTAATAACTTAAACCTACTACCTGTAGGATAGCTCATTTTGTAAAATGTTAAGGTCATCGGCCAGATTGTCCTGATTTACATAATAACTATGATATTTGTGACCAAAGATAATGCTGTCAAATAAATATTACAATCACTCATTTGCTTGTATTATTTTCCAATTTCTTGTAAACTATTCATACCTATCTTATAGTTTATAACACAAAAAAACTACTGTTACCAATTAAGAAAATATGGGATTTCAGGTCAATGCTGGAGTGAGAATTTGCAGATTGAAACACTGAGAAGAAATGGAAATTTTTGATTTATTTGGAAACCTTAAAAGGCTTCCCAAAAAAGCTGACTTAGCCTGAATTTATTTGTTCTTTTGCTACCTATTTGTTTACAAAATTGTGCAAATATAAACTGGTTAAACTCTACTCTATTTTACAAGTGACTGGTTCCTCATAATGAATATTATAAAGAAGTAGAAATTAATAAAAAACAATACTTCACACACAGTTATTTTATTAAAAAGTAATAAATAAATACGATAACATCATCAGTTGCGGCACAATGTCCCCTGAGTGTGTGACAGTCGGGATCACACAGTCACACAGCGGGCCGCTCCTGAGCCCAGGGGTGCAGCTCCACCCGCGGTATCTCCTTCTCACTGGTGCACGCCACCCTCTGGTTCCTGCTCATCAACATTCTAAACATTAGAATCTTACAAAGAAGATCTGATTTTTTAAATTAAGTGATTGTGATTATGAGTCAGTAATAAATATTTAAATTTTTTTAAATTTTAATTTTGAGGAGTCGATCAAATATGAAGGGTTTCTAGGCTGGTATATTCTTTTAATTAAGTACTAACTTAGGAATCCGCTTTGATAGCGAGCTAAGGTGGGAAATTCATTTGGACAAGTTGAAAAAGGTACTTTTGTTATTGGCCAGAAAAATGTTTTTGTTAAGGTCGTTTTGTTCTATCGAGGTCTTAAAAAATGTATATTTTGGCTTGATAGGTTGTAAGATTCAGTATGGAATTGTGTGCTGGGGATACACTCATTCAAATTTGGTAAAACCAATTTTAAATATCCAGAAGAAAATTATTCGCTGCATCTTAAAAAGACCAATGATGGAACCATCATTTCCTTTATTTAAACTGTTAAATATACTTCCTCTGAGACACTTGTATTTTTATAAGATTTCAAAAATATTTTACACTAAATGCCATAAATGGGGTTTGGTGAAAAGGGGTTATAATTTAAGGCAACAGCGAACCACTTCGTATATCATTCCTTTGCCTAGATTAGAATTTACACGTCATTCTTTTGATTACCTTGCTCCCACTCTGTTTAGTAAAATACCTAATGAAATAAAAGGATGCAGTAGTCTTAAAAAAAATTCAGAATTCTCTTATTAAATGGTTATTTGAATTCCCTGACATAGATAGTTTGTTTGTATTTAATATTTAAAATTCCATCAGTTGATTATTTTAGATTAGTATTATTACGTCAATTCAGTTAGTTTAACTCATCTGTTGTTTTTGGTCGGTTAGCAATAAGTCGTTTTTTTTGCTTTCTTTTGTTCTTGCACTTTTATTCAATTTTTTTTAAACTATCAGTTGGTTTTAGTTTAAAACTAAAGGTGCATCGGCCTGCATCTCTTTCTTATTAAAGTGTTGGTCACCCCAACACAGGCTCTGCTTATGGGGGACCTAATTTCTGACCAAGCATTTTGTAATATTTTTATTTTTATTTTTAATTTGTTAAATTTAATTTTGATTTACTTTATTGAATTTGTAAGAGCAAGGCATTATTGTATTATTTTTAGTTCCTTTCAAGAATTTAGTTACCTATATATTTTTACTTATTTGATAAATATGCTGCAATAAGTATTTTTAAATGTTATGCTTATTTTTATTTTTTTTACTCGCCTGTTCATTTGATATGATGAAATGTTATAAACTTTATTATATATGTATATTTTTATGTCTGTAGCAGCTTGGTTGGAAATAAATTATTTCTTTCTTTCTTTCTTTTCTTTCTTGTCTACAGGGTGTAAAATACCCCTCAGAAAAACAAAATAAATAGGTTTTATCAAGTAACATTAAAATGGATACATTTAAAATGTTTTATAGTTTGTTTATAAAATGGTTTATAGTTTATAATGTTTTATAGTTTTATTGTTTTCAAGATATGCAAAGTTAACTAAGTATTATGAACTACTTACAGGAAAGATGGTTGAACAAATGCAAGGGGCTGAATAAGAGCAATGTTGTCCGAGTTGTCACAGAGAATCCTAGCCAAGCTGGTTTTCCGTAGCTGCTCTAGTTGGGCTGAAACAATAATGACATATTTAAAACAAAAACAAAAAAAATCCTTGAAAATTCCATTCAACAGCTGGATAAAAACGAGCTTTCATTATGGTTGTAGTACATTAGCTCTCCCTATTTGAAATCCTCCTCAATGCAGTATGGTGACATGAAGGAGTAAATTTCAGTTTTTATGGGCTTTAATTTACCATTTAGGACCAAAACCCTAAAATTCATGTCCTCCTAAAAGGAGGTTAGTGGGATTCCGATTCATTTACCTAATAATCATGCTAATTAGATTATTTAAAATAATATCTTTACCGAATTTAAAGAAAATGATATGATAGTTAATTTTGACCTCTGCAGTGCAACAATTACCTAAGACAACCAAATCCACTTAGTACGTTCACATGTTCGTTGATAAATTAGTTGCCTATGAGTTTGTGCTATAACTCTGGAAAAGGGCTTAAAATTGTTGTTTTATTTTCCTTAATAAAAAATATAATGAGCTAAATTCAGTTAAGACTACATATCATCCCAAATTTGGAGCCCTTACCCTTCTAAAAATGGGGCAAGGGGTGCTCTGATTTTTTTTTTGCCTAAAATCTTATACAAAAGATAAGTTTTGAAAGGAGCAAGAGATTTTTCCAACAAAATTGAAGAAAATTGCACAAACATTTCTCTGCTAGTGAATGGTGTTTTTGGCCTCTGCGGGCCCTGAAACAAAATGTTATCATGGTCTCATGCCTCAGTGCCACCAAGTGGGTAATGTGAATAGTCACTTTTCCTTAGGAAACTCGCCGAAACATCTGCAGAACTATTACGCCAGGCACCCACACTGTTCAAATGAATGAATTTTTACCTTGAGTAAAAGAAGATGGTTGATTAGCCTCTTCATAGAAGAATCTGTCGCCCCTCCGGAGCCTGGCGAACTGGTCCCCCACCAAGCAGACGAAGGTGGGGCCAAGCATTGCCCCCTCCACTGGCCGCTCTGCGACGGCTCCGGCGAACAGGTCAACCTCGTCCACTGACGGGTAGACGGCTGCCAGGCGGTTGATACTCTGCATCACCAGTAAAGTACACTTTATACCAAGAGAAAGAAGACTGCTATTCTCAATATAATTACTGTTGTTTTTAGTCTAGGCACTTTTACTCTTTAAATAGTGATTTAATATGAAAGCAACTGAAACTATTACTAACAAACCCGAGAAAAGAGACTACTTTTTTAGGTAGCCCAAGAGCTTGAAAAATAAATAGAAAAAAGTATCTATCTCATTATTAATCATACAGTATCCTGCATTTAGGACAGTTGAAACTTAATAAATTCTTGACTGCACAGTTGCAATGTTACATTTTTTGACCTAGTAAAAATTAATTTGTTGAATTTTTCAGTAATACAGAGTACTTTTACAGAATGAGAGATTTTAACTTAAAACTTATAAGGCAGAATATTATTTATTCCACTTTTGAAACCCTTGACAGTAAAAAATCAAAAGAACCCTTTTGACACCTGAACTAATATAAGAGGGTCATCCAGAAAGTAAAGAATTTTGTTACTCTAGACCTGTGACTGAGTGTACGGTCTAAAGATCCACTCCCAGACTCAATTTGAGCCAAGTCTCATTGCCGAACGATCACGCATTTCATTTTTACTGCTTTTAAAAATGGCGGTGTCTACTGAAAATCACATTGAATGCGAGTGAGGTGATTTCAATAGTGTTTTGCGGCCTAAAACATTTTATCCAGTGTTGAATTTATTCCTAAAGGAGAAAAAAGTGGTCCTGATTCCATTTTGAGGTTTTATGATAACTTCACATATGCCATAATTTGCTGCCTCAAGTGAGACATTTTCGGACAATCCCGTATAACCCTTACCTGACCTTACCTGAATACAATTTTTTCAAGGTTAAGGGAATTTTTAGGCTGGAAAGTGTTTGAAAATGGTAAAGAACTGCCATTTTGAAACGCTGTGAGAATGAAATGCGTGGTCAGTCAGCAACGAGTCGGCTCAGATTGGGACAAGGAATGAAGGTTTAGGCCACACTATTAGTCACAGAGATAGGACCAATGGGTTGGATGTAGGACTAAACAACCTTTACTTTCTGGACGACCCTCGTAAATCACTTTCATTCGATATTTTATATCAAAAGGGGGCTCCAGTCCTGTGCGACTACCTGCTTCTCCCACTACGCCAATCATAACTTGCACATTCGACACAACCTCAACCATTTAACCAAAGTTATTGGTTGATGGGTCATTTGAAAGAGCAAAAAATTATCTAGTGATTCCAGTGAGCAAAGTTTTAATATCTCAATCATTACAATTTTTTACAATTTTTTTTACAACCAAACTAAGAGCGATATCAAATTTCTGCTCCTTGAAATCCTCAGTTACTTTTTTGCTCTTTCAAATGAGCTATAAATCAACGACTTTCGTTGAGTGGTTGAGGCTGTACCAAATTTGAAATTTAACATTGGCCTTATGGGAGGAGCAGGTAGAAGCATGATTTTTTTTTACTGGAGCCCCCTCTTCAGGAATTATCTCGTTATGCTGCTATGTTATACATATTGCCCGACCTGAGGGTCCATGACGTCCACCAGCTCCTGCCAGCTGCGGGCCTTCTTCATGCCGCAGACCTCGCGCCAGTCGTTGTACGGAGGCAGCCCGTGGTCCCGCCCGCGCTGGATGTTGAGGGCAAACAGGTCCAGCCCCAGGTCCAGGTCTCCTTGGAACAGGTGGTCCGTCACCTACAGACATAGTGTTTGTTTTGAATTAGTAAACTAATTGCTACCTGACCTGTTCTGTTATAGCAACTGCTTGGAAGTACTTTAGAATGGTTAACTATTGGTTGTCATGAAAAAACTGCTTCATGTTCAGTTCTAGACTGCTAAAAGAAAAAAATAGATGAGATGAAAACTAAATTATTTTATACCGCAAGCACACAATATACGGAGTATTAAACTTAAAAGTTACTTCACTGATTGGCAGAATAGTTGACAGACAGCGCCAGCCTTAAAGCAGGTGCGAAGCCTGGGGCAAGAAAATGTTTGCAAGGCCTTCTCATCTTAAATATGTTGTCATCTATTTTAACCCAAGCAAAACCCCTAATAGGAGAATGGGCCCTCCTAGGTGCAAGGACCTGGGCGGCTGCCCCTGTCGCCCTGCCCTAAGATTGTGTAGGTATGGTAACTAACATATTACAGTAGAAATAATAAAACTATGAAGTGAAAGAGGAGGGGAAATTTCCCTTATCTTTCCCCAGTGTCAGGCATGTCCCTAAGGTAAACAAAGAAAACCAACGTGTATATTTCGCAAGATCCGGCCAAGTACATGTATTTTTTCCTTCAGACATTTTTCTACTTAGTTTTGGCTAAAACATTTTTTTTACTTAAACATTTTCTATTGGATTATTTATTTTGTTCGATGTTTTTATCTTGTTCTAATAGCTTATTGATTGTCTGTTACATAGTGACACTTACATTATATAATTTTTGAAGATTTTGGTGTTCCTCGTATATTTTTGTCTGCCTCAATGGGGTTGGCCTGTCGTTGGCAAATGGTAAGTATATAAATTACCATCCCTTTCCGCTTTATAGCTGTATTAATCCTATTTTACACTTTGTCTTGTTTGAAATGTAAAAAATTATCTTTTTTACAGTCTTCTATTTTACAAATGCAATTTTCAAATTATTTCTTACTTATTCATTAAACTGGACTTAGTTTACACAACTGTTACAAAACACTGACTGCTTAGCTGATAATCATCATTGGATACTCTCTAAGATCTGCTACAGATGCCACAGCACTATATTGTAAGTTGTCTCATGGAACAGCACCTAGCCGGAGTTCATGCCTGCATTATGCTATACACTAACCTCATTGGTGAAAAATCTGTCTAACTTCTGAGCACTCTGGGAAGCCAGACCTCTTATCATGTCATCAACTGCTCCCTCGTTGTACAGCACAAAAGGGGTGAAATGGTGTTTGCTCAGTTGGAGATTCTCTCTTATGTTGCCAAAACGGCCATAACCACTGAAATAAATGATTAATTAATTGGTAATGAAGTCCACTTATATTTCATCATTCAAGATTTTTCTCAGTACATAAAAAACTATAACCTTGGCCTTGACCTTGTGTTTTTTTCTTTCAAGTAATGAATGTTAGGTAATTATAGTTAATGTTTTATTAATCAACTTCAAATAAAAATTCTTTGTGTATAAGTTTTTTGTTATAAGAACAATTGTTATAACTTACTGCATAAAGCCTTGTATAAGACTGTGACCAAATCTGAAAGCTGCAGTTGCAAAAACATTAGTAATCCCTCCGTTGAGCTCAGGATCATACAATTTAGTCCAGCCGCTTTCTTTTGGAGAAAGCTGAAATTTGTCCATGTAAGCCCTACCTGTAACAAATCACAAGTTGACAATTATGAATTTTCAATAAACTGGCAGAATTTCAAAATATTTTTTTAAGTAGCATAGGATAAGTATTTAAAGATTACTTTATGTGATATTTCACAGCAGTTTGTACTACAATGTAATAACTGTCCTTGTCTTTTCGGAATATATGGCATGTTAACTGTCAATCATGAAGCCCTTAGCCAAACACTTTATCTGCATTAATTTTGTTAGCAAGCCTTAAACCATTATATGAAAAAATTACAATCACCTGCAAAACAAAATACACCTCAGTCCTTAATACCTATACTGTTTCACGAGTAAGCTCATTGTGTGTTACTCCTGCTGCTCATTGTCTTGAACGCGCCGACCGACATCGAAAATCATTCCCTGATTCCCTGGGTGAGTTTTGCATACCCATCTCGGTTATTTGTAATACAACTGCTGTAAAACTTATAACAACCCTGAATTCATAATTTTACAGGTAATGCAATTTTATTGTTAACTCCACATGAGTAACCGGTTACTTGTGCCAAACTGTGGTTATTTATGGAACATTATATGCAGTTTGCTTTCATTTTTTATTATTCTATAAAGTGAAATACTACATACACATTTTATTGATACTTATGTCCAGTGCTTGATTTGTAAAAATTGAGGTACCGGAACTGTAATTGCCAGTTTGTACATAGCCCCCCCCTTATAATTCTTCCCTTCAACAAAGTATTATTTGTCTATATGTGAATAATTAGGTCGATTTAAAAAGCCACATTTTATCCAACTCAAATTTTTGAATAAGTAAAAACGAACAAAGCATTATTTTGCAAAAAAATAAATAGTCTAAAGAAATTCTAGATTATTTTATGATGCCTTATGCGAGTATCGGGTCTTTTTAGCGTTTTCAACATTCGGCTTAGCTCAAGACTACACAAAAGAGCGCTAATTTCAGGCCGAAACTCCGCGCGTAATTTCAGTAAAAGTTCGGTCGAGTACACGCGATCGTCTCTTCCGAAAAATACTCCGGCCGATTATAGGCGATCGTCTTTTGTGGCAAATTCTCCGGTCGATCTTACGCGATCGTCTTTAGCGTCAATATTCTCCAGCCGTTCATACGCGATCGTCATTGGCGGCAAATTCTCCAGCCGATTACACGCGATTGTCTCTTATACGACAAATACTCCCCGATTACACACGATCCACTCTCGTGGCGAAATCCTCCGGCCGATTGTACGTGATTGCATTTTACGGCAAATTATCCGTCCGATTGCACGCGATCGTCTCTCACTAAAAATACTCCGACCGATTAAGATTTACAAGATCGACTCTTGCGGCAGAAAGAGGTCCCGGAACGCCGTTCCGCCGCGTTCCGCCGCAAATCAAGCACTGCTTATGTCATATAAGTATGTTACTACATATCTCATATTATTTCTACTGAATTTGTCAATATTATACCTTGTACAAACAAAAACGGTTATTAGTTTTTTTAGAATTATGTTTTATTTGTGGGATGATGTGAGAAACTAATCCTGAGCTGCAGTATGATAAACAACAACATCTTAGTTCTGTGATGGCAACGAGAATGCTCTAGCTACACCCTCACAGGCACGGTCACATGAAAGCGAATGCTTTCGAACAAGCAGTAGGGAATGCCATAAGGAAGTATAGTGTCCCTGCTGCTCGTTTGTTTGTGTTCGCAACAGATTTGCTCTAACATGACCGTGCCCTTAGGGAAATGTTGCCTTTGCCACGAGTAACAGGTTACTCGTTAAACACTGAAATAAAGATCAAGGTATAATTCAACCACAGAGAAGGTGTAAAATAAAAATACAAAAATATTTAGATTAAATATGATATTAGCGTACCGAGGATGATGGGCAGGAACTCGTTGTAGGTGATGTGCTGTATCTCGGCCACGACAATGCGGCGGGTCTCCTGGAACAGCGCCTCGTCGCTCCAGTCAGGATGCAGCCGCGCGAGCTGCGCCGCTACGCGGTTGTGCTCCCGCAGCCACACCGTGTGTGTCAGCGCCAGGTTTACCTGCTCGTTCACCCGCCCGTCACCTGCCAGTTTCAGACTTTACATTTTGTATATGGGTATTTTTACTTGCAGAGCCTTCATCACTGGCCACATTGAGATTTATAGGGACATGGTACAAATTTTCTAAATTATTCTATCTTGCAACATTTTTCTTTTTTGGATCGTCTGGTATTCATCCAGATATAATATTGAACTTTACATGTGATTAACCATTATATAAAAAAAGACTTTTACAAAACCTTTTGGAAAGTAAAAAAAACTGCAAAAGAATTTCCAATATGAAGGGAAATCACATTTGATATAAGGCTCGAGTGTGAGAAGAGCGACACAAAACCAAACAGTAAGACCAACAAACTAGGTGAGCTTAAATTGAAGCAATGATTGAGATGAAGTGTTAAAATCTGACCTGCCAGGAAACAGGAGCGCCTCTGGTCAGGGCTCAGACACTCATTCCTGTTGGGAGGCAACATCTCCTTGCCCCCGAGGTTCTGTACTCGCAGTCGACCACCTCGGAACTCCCGCAGTGACCGCTGGGCGTCCAGGCTCGAACCGTAGATGTTGGACCCGTCTAGATAGCCCGTGATTTGGTTCATCTGTTGATATAGAGACATAATTAAACATAATAACAAAGTTGCTGAATTGTTGACAAAGTTATCAAGTTTTAAACATTAATTGATTGCAGTGTATTTTTTCTTGTCGTTTTTGAGGCTAATCTTGGGAAAAATACTGTAGGCTGCAATTTACCATTTATTCCCTGATGGGGAAGGTTGAAGGAAAAGAACTAACTCTGAATACCTGTAATGGTTACAAAATTTTCATCTAGGTAATGAGGAATGTCTGTAATGATATGTACCGGGAACTGGGAAATCAAAAATTACCTCATAAGGTACACATGTAAAAGCTATGCCGTTTTGAAGAGTTGCCCATGTTAGTCTTATGGGAAGAAAATAAAACTCTATATCTTTCTCTTTTTTTACATATAATGATAAAACTTGGTATTTTGTTTCTTCTAGGCGAGGTTTATTGGATATTGACAAGAAACAACCCAATTTGTGCATACCTGTTGCACCAAACCTTATTCATCTCCAAGTTATTTTTATGGAGAGAAAATAAAACCTTCAAGTTTGAACATCTTGGAGAAAGCCCCCAGATTGAGGGCTCCAAAAACTTATTTTGAAACCCACCAATATGCCTTTTCAGAATGGCATAGCCTTTAGATCTGCACCTCATGATGTGATTTTTGACCTCCCAGCTCCCAGTCCAATAGTAACACCATTGCTGAAAGAAACTGGTTAGCATACATCTCTATCATAAACTACAAACAATTAATATCACTCTTTATAAAACTAACACTATACACCTTTTAGTATGTAACTAGTTATATTAATTTAGTTTCAATTTAATTTGTGCTTTTCCAACTGATAAAGAACAATGTAAAAGTATTCCAAATTTTAATCTTAAGCATCTTTTAGTAAAATATAAAGTTTCAAGTTAAATGATTAGCAAAGTGGAAGTGTCACCTGTTCTCTTGGTCCAAAGTTGCACTCAGGCCTGGGCGCAGGGAGGGACCGCACAAACTCCATGCATCGCTCGCCAAAGGGGGAGAATATCTTGTCTGTCCGAGGAAGGTCGATGTGGAAGCAGTCGGGGTGTCGCAGGCGAGGCTCCAGGGGCACACCCTCGCGGCAACACGAGATGCCAGCGCCAGACTGACCTGTGATTGGAATTCACATTAGCAGTCATTTTGTATCTACTTAAAAATAATTATTGTTATAACAAATAATTTTGGCTCAAATAGTATTCTAACAAATAGATTTTTTGGCTTGTTCTGTAAATAGATTATTTATTATATAAATACATTTATTGTATTACCAAAGTTGATGGGTGTGTGGGTGAGGTCGTGGTCGAGGAATTGCCCCCACTGCATCACCATGAGGGTGTAGTTGCCCGAGGGGTCGTCCTTGTCCTGGGCTACAGTGGTCGACACTAGCCGAGCGCTGGGCAGCTCCTGGCCGTTACTGGCGTGTGACCGCGGCGCATTCACTCCTTATAACAAAGGAAGTGTTGATAATTAGTTGAGATTTTTTCCATACAATAGGTTTTTTTAGCTACAAATAAATTAAACAAATGTTTTTCTTTCGTTCCTTTGGTTGAAAAATACCCATTTGGAAATAATTTGTTCTTTATACCGCCCTGAAAACGTCAGTTATCATTATATGTGTTTAGGGGCAAAAGAATCTCTTTTTCACTCTAGGGAGGAAAAGAATCAGCTGATATCGGGATCATCAAATGTTCATTTTTTTCAACAATAAAACTGCAAATGGTGTATGGTGGCATTGATCATAAGATACTGTTTGTGACAAGAGTGGTAATCAGTTAATGCTATATCATTGTTGCAATGCTGTCAGCCTACAGCAAAGTGGAAGTAACCAACTTTAATCAACCTGTCAACCAATTGTAATTTTACCATTCGACTGTTTAATTCGTTCAATATGGTAAATCAAGAGTTTGGTTACTATTAGTCTTAAATAACATGAAAGAGACAATCAGCTCTTGTTTGTAAATCACAAGAACAAGATGAAAGCCTCTTTAAGAGAAATATTTTATGGTAAACAATTTGTAATTTATTTTTAATAGTTAACATAATATATTGAACAGTATAACAAAAACTGTAGTTCATCATAAGGGCCTAAAGTTTCTTTTGTAACTCAGTAATTTCTCAACCTTGGTATAATGACTGTCTAAAAAACTTGGCCTTGTAGGAAAAGTGTCACTTTAAGCCCCAGTAATGAAATATACCGTACTATTTTCTTTATATTCTCAAGTTTGTTGTTTTTTATTATGTTACCTATGTATTGCTCACTTTCATTACCATAACTACATTATAAATAAGGAATGTTTAGCAAACCAATTGTACTCTTGCTGGTAGTAAACTTTTTCATTGGTTTCTTAGTACTTAAACTATGCAATAAACGTTTTATGCTCGTTTGGATTGCAAGGTATTACTTGGCACATGGAAAATAAATGTGCGTTGGTTTTAAGTTTATTTACAATATTAAGTAACTATATTACTTGAGGCAGTTTACTCTTATTTGTACTAGATTTAGAATAATATAGATCATTTTGTGGTCGTCAACTGTTTTCCAAGCACAAATGTATAAAACTTAAATTAAAACTTAGCAAAAAATAAATGAAGATTGATCCACAGAATTTTAAATCTTGTTGAAACTCTTCAGGTTCTTTTGCAATTCTAATTCTAATAGATGCTACAATAAATAGATAGCATTCATCTCAATTTATTCCAATAAATTCCTGGCACATAGTAATTTTCCATTTATAGTCTGGCCACTAGACCTTACATAACGAGAAAAAAACAATAAACCCTCTTTACGATATTCCTTACAATTCTACTGCTTATATGCTTAGAAAAATACTAGTAAATTAGTCTTTATTATGGGCCTTTGAGCTCATAATTATTATAACTCATAATTATTTTGACTCAAAGGTAATAGGCCAAATAAAGAACCTCGTGATTTTTGAGCGTACATCAACACTCACCGTCGTCGTACTTGGGCGGCAGGATGCGCTGCAGCGCGACGGCGGCGCGGCCCCACTGGTCGTGGCGCAGGTTGTTGCAGGAGCCGTCGGCGACGCGGTACTTGCCCGCCGAGCAGGACGACGGCCGCGGACACGTGTCGGCGATCACCGTGTTCAGCACGCTGAAGGTGGGCAGCGCGAAGGTGCCCTGGTCCGGCGTCAGGTTGAATCTGAACGAGAACAAGTTCAGGTTAGAGGTATATCAATAATTATTGTATTTTTAAACAACTGGGCGAGTGTTATGAAAACAATACCCGCGTTGCAGCAGACCTGCATACTGAGCGAATTTCAAATGCAAAACAACATATTTCAATCCAACATAGCGAGATTCGACATGTTTTTGAAAGCTCCATAAGAATAACATGGGGAATGAGTAGGCAGGTTTGCTGCTATGGGTATATTAAAACTAGGTGGTTTTAATTCAATATTTAGTAGATCTGAACTAGAAGAAGCCATTTACCAAGTTTCATCAAGATACGTTGAGAAATAAGCGAGATATATAATTTTACTTATTCCCCATAAGGTTAACATTGGGACAACGTACTGTGTTTACCACTTTCAACTTTTAATGGACATAGAGCAGTGATTAAAAATACTAAATTGTTTGTTTTTATGAGCTGAATTCAATGGTGGTAACAAAAATTGGATTATTTTTATTTTTCTACATAAAAAACTCAAAAAACCCATTTTTGGGGGGTTTACCCCCTTTATCCCCCCTTCTGGTAGTCCGATCGGGCTGGTTTTCGAACTAGTGTTTTTTGCTTCTGGGGGCCCCAAAACGAAAAGTTATCATGGTCTCGGGCTTAGGTCTTACCATGAGTACTACGGTAACAGCTTCTTCCCTTTAGGGGAAATTCGCTAAAACTACACAACGCCGCAAGATTATTACTTTAGTTGAACTTCGATTGATAATGACGTCAATTTTTTTAACTTAAGAGTTTTTCTTCCATTCGGAATATTGATAGCTAAGAAACCACTCTGAAAAGAATTGACACGAGCACAAATTATGGAATGTAAACGTAAAATACTTCGTGACAAATACTTTACAATGACTTATATATATCTTATGATATTTTTCGCTGGCGTTAACTAATCATTTAAGTAAAAACGCTCGGTTACTTTTGAAGGTAATATTGGTAATATAAGTAAGAAAGATTATATTGAGCGATTTTCAGCATACTACAGTGCAAATGGTGCAATGAATGAAACTGATAACTCAACCCCTTCAAAACTGTCAGTGATTACCAAAAATGCGTTTGCCCCGCCCACTGAGCAATTTTACATGAAATGTTTAGTTAGTGGTGAGTGGTAACTCACTCCTGCACGAGGTCGACGCTCGCCTCGACGTTCTTCTGGGCCGTCTCGCCCCGCTGCAGCGTGGCGTTGGTGACGGGGAAGAACTCCTGGTGGGCGGCGGCGGGCGAGCCGGGCTGGACGACCACGCGGTTGTTGAACAGCTCCAGGATGAAGTTGACCCGCTCCTGGAGCCGCTGCAGCGCGGTCTGGGCGGCGGAGTCCAGCTGCTGGGGCGTGAGGGGCGGCACGACCACGGGCGGCGGGGGCGGCGGCCGCAGCACCCCGCTGTTCTTGCTGCCACCGGCTGCAGAAGCCGAGAGAATGAATAACACTTCGCCTGTCTTTGAAAGTGTTCTTGCACAATGCAAAAGTGTTTGAATGGAAGTGTGAAGAGTTGAATCAAAATTGGTTCCCTCCAATTTTGAAATGGAAAACTCCAAACTAAATCATAATTATATATGCTATTGGTTACGTAACTTTTTCCGTTATATGTATACGACTGTTTCGGGTTTGTTTTTCAAACTTGATTTTGGTAAGATAGATTAGGATAGGTTAGGTCAGGTAATTTAACCTAACCTAACCAACTGGAAGTGGGGTCGCTAGACGGCCAGACGCTGGCTTATCGCGTCTAAATAGAGATAATGGTAGGTAAGATAACAAAACCGCAGGTAAAATATCCTTACAAGGAATTTCCACTTTAAAACGATTAATAACAATTATTTTACCTAGTTTACGGTGCTCCGTCAAAAATAAAGCTTGAAGGGTAAATTTGGAATGGTGGTATACGTATAACGGAAAAGATCCACTATTTAGACCATGATCAATGTAAATCGTGAAATTGTCAGGATTAATGAATATGAGAGAGAATACATCTGTAGACTTTTCATAACTTTACTGTTAAAACGTAACTATATTTGGCGAATATCGATTTACAATATGAATACTGTACATGGTTAGGGTGAATGATATATGAGTGTGATGACTATTAAAGCTTTGTTATTAACTTTACATAAAAAATAGACATACCAGGCTGAATAATAATATTGCTGAATAAAATAGTCAATAATATAAATAAATTAGCCACTGCAACCATTCTTTGCTATCACCGTTAAAAGACACCAGCATTAAATAAATGCCTTTCAAATGGGCACTGGAATAAATTAGGTGCCATGGTTACTGCTTTTGTTCTTGGAATCGTACGTAGAACCACTACAGCTCAGATCATTTTTAGTTCAAAATATATATTTGTTTATGTTTCTACAAAGGTTAATATTGTTTCTTTAGAGCAATAGGGAATTTTACAAACAAAACTTTATACCCAACAATTATTTTTACGATGTATGATCTAAAACTGTGCAAGATTTTAGCACAGAAAAATGTTTATGCGCACCCGGAGCATACGATCAGACACCCCTTGGTTACGTTTCAAAACCTTAAAAAAAATTCTCAGAACTCTGTATAGGTTTTATCTGGCAATGTTAGTACTACATCATTAATCCCAAGAAACACAACATTGTTTGAAATGTTTTCAGAAAATGTTTTTGAGTCCTATAGGAATACGCGTTTGACCCTATGAACTTTTATTTTTTCAAACCCCCGTTCAAGTAATTGTTAATGTCTGACTCAAACTCAAGCAATCTGTTGAAAACATGAATTATTCGATTTTTGTCACATTACAAAAAATTGGAAAATGATGAAAAGTTTTATAATACTCTAAATAAAATTACACATATATTGAACATTCAAAACGGTATATGGTAAAAGTGGAAATTGGCGATCGATTTTGATCGCTCTCACCGATCGTCGGTGTAACCGGTCGAAATAGATCGCCATTTTCCAACTATTATGTATATTTACTGTCTTACTTAAATACAGTACATTATGTGTAAATATACTTTTAGTTTTATAAGACGTTTTATAATTTAATTCAGTATTTACAACATCGTGCGAATCAAGAAGTTGTTTAGATATTACTTATCTAAGGACAAACCATTTTATCCCATTATGTGAAATACTAGTAGATATACCCGCGGCTTCGCTCGCTGAAAGGATAAAAAATTAATGTTTGGTTCAATTACGTAAAATTATGGTCTGTAGGCAAATTTGACATAAAAGAATAAGAGGCATATGTACGATGTATACCACAAATACCACAAATTTAAGGGCCGCAAATTTAAATACTGCAAAAGGCGGACGCAATAGACCTAACATCTGAATTTAGTACGTTTATTAAGATACCAAAAACTGTTAGAAAGGATATAAAACTAATGTGTAGGCCAAAAATGAGGACACCTAATTCTTCATTTTTTTAAATCATATTGGAGATTGGATTACGGGTTTAGCAGCTTGAGGCGAAAGTTTTCGGTAGAAATAGTATATTTGATTGAACACAGCCTAAATCGCTCTAAGCGAACACGCAAACCCTTCTTAAAAATTTAGTTCAGAAAACCCCGATTCTTTAAAAATTAATGGAATGATATGTCCATACAGTCTGAAGACTTTAGTTCGATTACTTAGGGTGATCCGTAAAAGGCGAGTAGCGTAGGTATGTGGTATCTGAAAAATATTTAATATAAGCGTGTTGTACACATTGTTATTTTAGGAAATGGAATTCCTATTTTTTGTCTCTTTAAAATATTCTAGAGAACTTCTATTGATATTTGTTAATCATAGCTCTAAAAATTAAAAAGGCCGCCATTTTGAATTTTTGAAATTATTTTATTTTAGCCTTTCCAGAGGTAGCATTTTAATATCATTCATTAGTATACATCTAGAGCCTATAAAGAATATTTGAGCCAAGATTCATGGCCCAAAGCCCAACATTGTTTTAGAAAATAAGCTTTGAAAACTAAAAATGGCCGCCATTTTGAATTTTATAATATACCCTCTTTTAGCCTTTTGAGATAAAATATCTTAAAATCCTTTCTTAGTACGCATCTAGAGCCTTTATAGAAAATTTGTGCCAAGTTTCATAGCCCAAAGCCTTATAGTTTTTGAGAAACTGTGATCAGTGAGTCAGTCAACCGTTTTTGGCTTATATATATATATATATATATATATATATATATATAATTCTTCCGTTGGTTCCTTGTTAAAACAATGAATACTTTATCTGAAATTAGGCCTTTAAGCTTCTAGGTTGCTTTTCTTTAAACTTTGATTTTGTTGTAAACACAATTAATTAATAACTCAATTTAGTGTACAAATATTTAATATATCAGCTTTCAAACTTTCCAATTTATTACATTCATCTTCACATTTCCATTGTATTATAAATGTCCCACGAGTTTTCTATTAGGAGGGAATTTATTTTTACGGGGGAGGGCAATCAAGAGAGTTACTAGGCTACTTAAAGAGACCCCCTAGATTTTTTAAACGGCTAGTCTAAATTCAATTTTGTGTGGATCATTTTCTCTCGATTTTTTTATCCAACCGATCAAACTGGTGGTCCTGGTAAAACGAGCACCAATTTAAATTACATTCCTTGTACTACTGACTAGACTAGCAAACAAGTCCGTCTGAAAACAAAATATATATTTTGTACATAAGATTAATTATATTTGGGGTTTGGGGTTTGCACTTTGTATACAATGTGAATGTTATGGGAAAATTAACAAAAATATACGTTTATGTAAGAAACTTCTAGCAACATTTTACTAATCAAGATTATTATGTTTACCTGAGGGTCTAGATCTGAGGGGGCAGCACACTCCCAGCCCACCCTCGCCGAGTTGACATGGTTGGTTCTTCAGTTCGGGCAACTCCGCATAGAAACTCAAGCACTTAACCAGGGCTCTACAATGTCCTGCTTCACCCTTCAGTGTAGAGCAAGGGATGATCGCTTCGTCCGACGGCTGGTTCTGAGCAGAGGGTTGGAAAGAGGGTTGTTGAGGCCGAGGGGGCAGAGTTGGAGGTGGGAAAGATGGTGCTTGAGGTTGTTGTTGGTTTTGGTTTTGCTGTTGAAACTGTTGCTGTGGCGGAGGCGGTCGCTGTTGGAACTGTTGTTGCGGAGGAGGTCTCTGCTGGAACTGTTGTTGCGGGGGAGGTCTCTGCTGGAACTGTTGTTGCGGGGGAGGTCTCTGCTCCTGGAACTGTTGTTGCAGGGGAGGTCTCTGCTGCTGGAACTGTTGTCTGTCCAGCGGCTCCCCCGCCACCGGGGGGTTGTCCAGTCTGTTGACTATCCTCACTTCCACCCCGTCGCTCGGCACCAGGTTGACCTCCACGTCGTCCGGCAGGGTGACGAATGCCACTCCCCCGCCCAGCCGCTCCTGGATCTGCTGCTGTAGGGTCAGCAACCTCCGCTGCATCTGCCGCATCTGGCTGTTGATGTCGTCCTGCTGCCTCAGCAGCTGCTGCCGGTCCCCCGCGGAGGTCGCCACCTGCATCAGCCTCTGCAGGTTCTGCAGTTGCTGCTGCAGCGAGATCTGCTTGAACTGTATCTGCTGCTGCTCCAGTTGCTCGGGGAACAGCTCGGTGCGGAAGACGTCCACCGTGTTCTGCGTCAGCGCCGGCGCCAGCGCGGTCAGCAGCAGCAGCGTGTGTGGGTACATGGTGTTCGCGCGAGGGTCGCCGCACGAGTGAGGTCTGCACCGAGGCAGACGCGGCGTGTGGGAGTCCCTAATGACGTCACAGTGCGCCAACGCGCTCGGCCTAGACGTCCTGCTTACGACATCGTTTCGTAGTAATCGAAGACACACATTTTTCATATGATTTATATATTTGTTTGACTATCTACAGTGAAAATTTATTGAGACAAACTTGAATATGAAGTAGGTATCCTCCTAAGAATTTTTGGTAATTTTGTTTTTGATAAGTGTAAAAGTAATTGGATACGTACTCTTCCCATGCAAACATCACCTTGAAATCGTCTTAAATTAAGAATAGCAATTGTATGAATAAATAACAGTTGATTAAACAAAAATGAAGAAAGTCGAGCAATATGTGCTTTGTTAAGTTATACATTAAAGAATAAATTTGTTTTTCTATAAAAATACTGAACTCAAATTATTGTGAAATGTCTATAGCATACAGATGCCAACTACAGAGTTTCAAACACAATTCTACGTATTTTTTGTTTAGATATGCAGATGATCACGTTATCTTAACTATGTTAATACGGCAAAATCTGATAAATCTCTGATTGTTTTTTTCATCGAAGGTAAGTTAGTTCGAAGGTAAGTGGAACTAAACTTATTATAGTTATTAACTTATTATAGAATTATCACGGCAAATCCAAGTTTTATTTAGCCTTTTTTCATATTTCCCCAATTGAGCATACATTTTGGAGCGAGAACTCCATTTTAGCCGAAAATGAATTAAACGTGGGTGCCAATCTTTATATCCACAAATATTAAGAGTTTATTTAAATATTTTCTCATTGAAAAATAACGAGGTTGAATGTGGAGCAGGTTAAAGGAAATCGAATCCTTTTAAATGTATGATAACAGGTGTGAACCCTAAGTAGTCATAATGCGGTTGTATGCAAACCGCCGCGCTGGACGGTGCAGTGACTCGAACGCCGGGATGGACAGATGGCGTGAGTCAAAGTCAAGGCCGCCGTCAAGCGGAGCGCAACTCTTACAGATTTCCTCAACGTAAGGCCTTGTTCCACACTTCTAACCAACCCAATCTCGAACTTTTCTTTATTTCGGCACCCAATTATCAAAATACGTTTAAATGTTTCTTGTTTGATGAGGTTTGATTGTCCTTCTTGTTGCTATGTTTAGCTTAAAATTGCCAAATTTTGGAAGTTTAAGGAATATATTACGGTTTTTGTTCTTTTAAAGACATTTTTAGGCGGAGTATTTTTCTATATTTTTGTTTATATTTGGTTTCTATATTTATATTTCTATTTTTACCTGAACAACGCCATTTATATGAAGGTGGGTACCGCCCAGTAGAAACAATTACGGTTTTGTTTTCCTTGAATTACTACTTTCCTTGAATACATTAATGGTGTTTAAAATAACGCCATTAACGTAACAAAAAATCCCATTACATTATTAGATATTACACCTAATACACTATTTGTATTGATTACATTGAAAATTAAAAGCTAGGGCTGCTCTTCACAAGATCCAGCCAAAATTTTTGAGAGCTAAACCTTAGTAATGTACCTTTATTAAGAGGTCGATATTTTCATTCGCAAAATTACACAGAAATGACTTAGTGAATATTTCAAATTGCAATCTTCGTATTACAGCTACTTAGCAAAGATTGAATTGGAAATAAAATAAATCGTCGGCCACGGAACGAATCCATCAGATACCTGCTGACCTTGAGAGGTATGACGGATGACGTCTAGAAAAAACCAGAAGTCACAACGCGACTACTTACTTCATTTCAGTTACAAAGAATCACCAAAGAATTCTTTGAACGAATATTTTTTTTCGAAATTACACGTTAAGTGTAAAGAGCTTGCCCGGGGGACTATTGAATAGCACCCTGAATTCATACATTAGAGTCTTTTGAAATATAATAATCAGATTATATGTTTTGAATGAAAAAAATAGGATAAATAAGATTTGTGTCAGGATAACTCAATAAGATAAAGATCTTAACCATATACCAAGAACAGTAGATTTAACTTGTATGCTTAAAATAGAATAAGAATAGAAAAAGTGAACAATGGCATTCTTGCTCAGGCGGAAAGAATAGGGCATTAAATACAGAAAACGAGACAAAAATAAACCAAAGAGGTGGACAGTGTATTCTATGAACAGAAGCGTTTGTTCTGCGAAGGTGTTCAAGGGCAAGGAGAAGATCCGCGATGCCAATACAGCGGCAGGGAAATCCGACAACACAGCCGCAGGTCTCTGGGGTCACTGAATAATAATGTGCAGATCGGCGGACGACGCTGAGGCCGAACATAATGTAATCGATAGGCCATTTGGCCAAGCCGAGAGTGCGGGGGCGAGGTGTTCCGGTAGGCGAGGAGAGAAAAAGAAAAGGAGTAAACGACAGGACGTTTGCAAATCGAACACAATAGGTAACATTGGAATTTAAGAGTTTGAATGCAAATGATGGGTACTCTTAAGTAATAGTAATGGTAGCTTAGCGTCACCATTCCATTAATCGTGCTTGTTGCGTTGCAATTGATTAAAAACCGTTTATTGATTAAGTTAATATGCATAATCGGTTTATGCATATGCATATTGCTACTGCTTGGAGCAAGTAACGACTCAATAATATAGTTAATGCTGAATATATCTGTACAAATAATGTAAACGCGCATGAAGGTTTAATTATTGATCAATTAAGAAGTACTAAAATGAGAAACTATTATTAAATACCACGAAACAAAATCCTTCCATTACATTATTAAATATTTACTAAGTAATCATTAAAAAATAAAACACATACATTTTCCATTTTAAATTTTCCCGATTTTTAAAGTAATTTATTTTTGCTGTTTGAAAACATTTTAAGGTGGTTTCTTTCTAGGTCCACTGAAGAGTATTGAAAAAGTTAATATAGTTTTCCTGTGTAACTGGAATTTACTCATTGACTCAAATGTATAATATTAGGTCATTTCCGACTGCCACAGCTGCAGCCTTAACATTACCATAATTAGAGAGTCAATGACAACAATAATGTCGTCGACGGTGTTACTAAAACCCTTCAGGATAAGGTCAATATCATGGTTGAACATTATCTGAGTAGGGCTAACTGAGATTTAAATTTATCGCTTAGTTAAAACTACTATTATTTGTAGTTCATTGAAGTATAAGTTGTTTTGCTAAAACCAAACTGTCTACTGTTTACTATAAGTAAACATATAAAAAGCGATAACCTAAAAATTATTGATGATTTTAGTTTGATAGAGAAACTGATTGGCAATACTCTTTGGCTAAACAATTTTTGTTTACTATATGTTTATCATGCTTGCGACATTTTGCCTGATAACATTTTATACTTTAATTGCTTTACACCTCAGTGATAAATGTAATTCCGTAACGCATACAGAATTTTAATATCGAAAACTCAAAACACACAAGGGTGTTTTCATTAAAAAAAGTACTCTGTTGCTTGTAGTTCATTACATCCAGGGTCGAAAAGTTTGCGTGGTTGTTTTGCTGTGATCATATTTCTTATTACTATAGCGACATAAATAAATTATGGGTTGAAAATATAACCGCACGATAATAATCTGGTCGCAGATGATTAATTTTTCCATCCGTATTCCAGTAGCTACTGTATCAGGTGGGTGCTTAGCGAGAAAAAAATAAGTTCAAAGAACATATTTGGTCGAAGTTTCAAAACAGAAGATAAATACTGTATGCCGGAATTATTTTGTTATACTGCAAATATGTTATTATTTTTAAATAGTATTGTTATCTTAAGAAACACTATTCTTATAAATGACGTAGCATGATTATGTCCGCCTGTAATGTCCCAACTGCAGGTTTGACGATAAAGATCACTGGGTACAGGTACCCGTGTGGCTACGATGGCTATCATTATCATTAATAATCGATCACGTGATGTCATTCAGTATATTTTTACCTTCCTTGTCGGTTGGCATATAATATTGGGTCCACTTTTCGCTACAATGCTTTTGCAGATCATAATCAGTTTGCTTAGAGATATAAATCGTCATGAAATGCTATGTCGTTTAGGTTTTGAAAAAGTGGTTTCTCTGTAATTTAGAATTAATCAAAATTGGATGAAAATTATAGTTAACTTATACTTTAAATATTTGTGTTTGGATTTATTACTTTTTATGGAATATAACTTCGCCTTCTAAAATATTTGTACACGTAGATAATAATAAGGAGAAATAGGTTAAAAAATCAAACACGATAATAAAGATTCAAAGGATAAAGTGTTATATTTTAAGAATTTTCTGGTCGAGAGTATGGTTGGAAGTTAAATTTAACCTGCAATTATCTAATAGGAAATAGGAGGTTTGGTGGAATACTAAAACAGTTGTACTCATTAAATTAAAAAAAAATGTTCTGATACATTTAGCTGTTTCAAGTTCAAAAATTTCTCGGGTTCATTCAAGCGAAAAGGAGTGTTACAGGGAATACTAAAACAGCAACCAATTGTGTGATATAAACCAATAACGGCAATGGGTCATGCCACAACGGGAAATAAGAGATGTCTAAATACATTTACACGTAAAATGATAAATTAAATGCCTAAATACATATTTTAAATTAATATCTTGAGAGTTGTCAGCGTATATCTTTAAGAAAATGAAACTATGACTGTCAACTATATTTAAATGTTACTAACCCATGGGTGCATGAGGTAAAGAAGTAAGCATATATTACCACCTCCAATGTACACTCTGCAAGGGACAATGACTCATAAACATATATCTATTTAAAGTTACATAATAATTCCGAGTTAGTCTGTGAGTCGTCAGCTATTGCATATACCATGAGTCTACAAAACCAGCTCCAGTATAAGAGAGCTTATATTAGGATTTTGAGTAACATTTATTGAATTACATTTTCTGCACCTGACTGATTAACAATAAATTTAGGCACTTTGCATGACTGATTGCTTTTTGTATGTATGCATCAGAATAAATAATGCAATTGTCCAGTCTTGTAACCTTACATATTTATTGCTGGTTCCTTTAATGTAAAAAAGTGTATTTCAGATCTAGGAAAACAACAGAGATTTCATAAAGTAATTTGAGAATTATTTATTCTTTCAAGTGTCGAAAAGTTTAAAGAGAATCTGATTTCTGCTAGGGAGATATTACAAACATAATTTTATACCTTTATTTAGATTTTTGCGAGATTAGTAAAAGTCTGTGGTGGTAAATGTCCGCAAAAATAAAACTAAAGCTATAAAATCACCACCACCAGCGATAAATCTCTAACAAAGAAAACATAATCTGTTAAGTTAATATCAATGGCTTGCAACTGTATGAAGACAAAAGAATACTCTATATCAAGATTTTTACACTGTATCTCTTTATTCAAATTATATCATTTATATAAACTAATATTCATTATTATTTATTTTATTTAGTTACGGTAAATGTTTATTTAACTATACACTTTGATAAAGTTAAAGTACTGTAATTTACTCGATCATTCATATTATGCTAATAATTCACGAAATAGAGGCTTAACGCATAAACGATTGCATATCAATAGACCCTTGTGGTAGTGGGTTGCAGAGCATCTATTTGATTGCAGGTCTGAGGATAAGTAGGTCAGTTCGAGGCAGGGCCAGAGTGACATCAGGGCAGCTGAATCACCAAGACAATAACCAGCGACTAGCGGGGGACGTGCGACATTACTGGCGAGGCCGCCGCTGCCTTGGCGCTGTTGGACGTCATGCACTCGTAGTTCACACCGAAGGAGCTGTGGGAGGCAGGAAGCAGGAAGTGAGAATAGTGCATCGCAACAAACCAATCGATCAAATATTTAGTCAACACTTTAGGAGATTCGATTATATTTAGTCAACATTTTACTGTGGTCTCGATCATTTTCAAAAAAATATACGTAAACGTGATGATCGTTAAAATTCTCTCTGCCCGGTTGAGTTATACAATATTAATTTTCCATTAAAACATAAAAAAATCCTTAAAAGGAGATTTGGGAGGTAGAGCCTATATGGCGCTATCGCTAGAGCAAGTTCACGATCGCTGAATCTGGGCGAATTCGATTTTCCAAACGTTCGGTGAGCAATTTTCCACACGAGACCTTAAGCCGCTTTTAGACCATACAAACTAAAAAAAGGTAAACAAAGAAAGCTATAATAATACCAAAAGCTTAATACCAAAGAAAGGTATAAAATTACCTGGTACTGCCAAATGATTCAATGTTGGTTTTAACGACCATTGGTGATGGTCCAACGTGCTTGCTCGCTATAATTTTTGTTCGTAAAACATGTTTGATACGACTAACTTTTTTGTTTTTAAAACGTGCTGAAAAACAAACAAACATGTCTAATAACAAAAGTTTTTAAAACCCAAATTTCCACTGATCGTTTCTTGGGAAACCTGCAACATGTTGCAAAACACGATTTTCTGTTTTAAAACATGCTTGTTGTACAACTTTCTTCAATAATTTTTATCGTATTCTTAAACATGCTTAAACTAAGTATGCATTATTTTGGCAACTCATCACTATTGTAATAAAAAACAAAAAATTGTTTTCTATTACAATAGTGATGAGTTGCCAAAATAGTGCATACTTAGAAAACTCCGTCACAAATAAAACATACCGCCAAGAATGTTTAAACTAATTACTATAATTGGTTGTACAACAGAAGTCTATAAAATAAGTTGTATACAGGGCCTTAGCGAGTGCGAGGCCCTGGGCAAGAAAACGTTTGCGAGGCCCCCCCAACGCCAATAACTCAATGTATTATTAATTTTTTACACATATTTAATCACATGTAAAATACGTGTAAGGGTGGTCCAGTGATTGAAAACATGGTGGTTTATGAAACTTATTTATGCACAAATGCACAAATTCTCAAAGGACACTACGCAATGATAGAGCCTAACAGTTTCAGAGTTTCTAATTCCAAGAGTGAACATCATTCCATAATCTGCTTCAGTGTATCTATGACTTAGTTTAGAGAAAACAACTCTCTTTAGACCGCAAATCTCTTACTATTTTTTAACAAATCTGCTAAACTACGTTGATCACTATTAAATTGAAGCACTTATTAACTCGAAAATTTAAATAAGAGGGTTGGGAAATTCACGGTCATAAGTTGAGAATTTTAGGTGGTCTCCTCATCCTACAGTTTGGTAATAGTATCGTACGACGCTAACGCTACTACTGTGAAATATTTTGTAGGCCTAATTCACCGGCAATAACCTCTCCGCATAGAACAAATGAAAGAATGAAACTAAAGGAACATTTAATTCACTGCTACTTCCCCTCGGTACCTAGCAGCTGTGCTCGCTAGTACCTACCAAGTGATTACTGTATTTACTTTACATACTTCAAGTAATTCACATATGGTCTACAGGCCTTGCGCAAACCATACACCTTTATCAAATAACCTAAACGGCAAAGATCGTATTTGGCTTACCGTTTTGCCTTCTTTTCAAATTGCGTAGTTTCAGTATTACAAGTGTAATTAGTCTCAAGGTTTAATTAATATCTCTCTGCTCACTCTGCTGTTTTATTGTAATTTGATTTTGTTTTCACCTATTTTAAACAAAGTAAAACTCCTATTAGAAGCGCAAGGCCCTCCCAGGCGCGAGGCCCTGGGCGGCCGCCCCTGTCGCCCTCCCTAAGGCCGGTATAGTGTAAATGCGGCTTTATGAGAGTGACGCAGAATGGCTCATCCCAAACACACCAGTTCACAATCGTATTCGCCTGGATTTGCCCTCATTCGGCGACTGTCAACTTGAGCCATTGACTCTACGTGCCAATGATTGATGACCTGGTATGTGGATTGTGAAATCCCAATGCCAGGTCTCTCTTTTTATAACACCCACAATTTAGAAAAATAATTTTGAAAAATGGTGATTAGCGTCACATAGTCTCGGAATAGCGCTAATCCCATACTGCCAAACCGCCTCGAATAAATTTTACGTTTTAAAGGTTTTCTTTTTGTATTTTCTTATAAGTTATAAATATTATTTCTATTAATTCACACAGTGTTGTGATGCAAAAGGGGAGAGCAAAAGTTTGAAGATTTAGACTTCTCTAAAAATATTTGTTTTACCTGTGAATACAAAACTACACAATTAAGTGTTTAATCAATTTAAAAATAAAAAGGTAATGATCTAGTAAATGGATTGAATTATCATCCGAAGTAGAAAGTAGAATTAAACAATTTAGAAGGGTTAATACTACATTGAAGGTCAAGGTTTCATTCATGGACCATGACGCATCATTCGGTGGCTTGGTGACTGCGTAAGATAATAATGGTGCTACTCTAGGAACCGTTTTGCAACGACAAGGCTGACGGCTTTATTGTACCGCCTAGCAGAAACAAAATATCAGAAGTAACAGAATTGTAATCGTACCCCTAGTTAGTATTTTCTTGGCAGTCGACTCGGCAGATTTCATTGGCACTAAGGTAGTGGCTGTTGCTGTTGATTGACGAACGTCCACACAATGCCGCATTAGTGTCAAAGCACACAGCCCAAGATTCATCGCATGATCGGTTGTCTGAAGGTTGTATTTATTGCTTCATAAGCTTCCTAACGAGCGAGTCACGCCATGTACACTCCTAACAACAATTAAATCAACGTTTTAAATTATTGCTAAGTCGTGAAAGATCCTATCATTGTCTTCTTTGATACACCTGTATAAGTCTACATAAGAAGTATATTTGTGTAATTAATGTTACACTCAAAATTAATCATACTAATAAATTTCTATCTGACTTTCTATGATCTGTGAAGCACCTTATATTTAGTATTTGGATGAATTAACTCATTAATTTGGTTCATTAAGATTATAAGTGCTTGAATAAAACAGTTAACACTATACTGAAAACTCCATCAGGGTGTGATGTAATCGTCTGAATGAACACTGAAATTAGCTTAGTACAATATCGTTTAGCAGACATAAGGCCTTTACGGTTGTCAGGTTTTTAGGTTGTTGGAAGACGTTTGAGCGCAGTCGTGTTTTTATATATACGCCATACGGATATTAATCAGCAAATAAGCGAAGCAAGAAAACACACGTCATGTAATGTTATGAGAATTTTAAATACAATCCACAACGTTTGTTTCCACTATAATTTTCGATACATTTCCAGATAAGTTATTTATGATTCAACATAAATATAACACTTTGAGTTTAAGAGTATAAGTGAGTTAAAGTTTTATTATTATACTTGTGACAGCTTAAAAGTACTCATTAGTCCTTGGAATGTCTGTATTCTTTAAACGCAATTGCTGTAAATTAATACATGTCATAAGGAAATAGATTTTTTTTTCCATTTTTCAAGACCTTTTCTTTTATAAAAGGTAACAAATGAGAATATCACACTCTCCGAGCTATGTTGTTGTGTCCAAAGTTGCCAGATGACGTAAGGCTAAGGCTATTTAATACAGTTTTGGAAAATTGAAAACTCTTGTAGGTTGAGAGTTAACCATCAAAAGACTCATTAGCTGCCAAACTTCAAGATTAACGTTGTTATAAGTATCCAATAACAGAGTGACTTTGGTGAATTGACTTACCATGGACTTGACGGTGGTGAGTGGGACGACATTTATTTAGCACATAAAACCCTATTGCCCGAATAAATCACTGTAATGTTTAAAATAAAGATTTTTAGTTTAGAAACGCAAGTTAATTAAATTTTTGCATAAACAATACACGTAATCAAATAAACGGCAAGATTAATTGCCGAGTTTAGGCTTCCACTCGTCTTGAAGACTATTAGTTAACATCTACCAGTAATAACTCCATTTAATAAGCCCGAATCATCAAACTTGGGTAAAAAGAAAGAAAAAATATAATTTGATTACTTATTAAATACATTAAGGAATTGAAACAATTCGAATAATATTTAGATCGAGATAATATCACTAACAGTATTTTTTGTTAGAAAAACCTTAGTACAAGTACACTGAAAAACTTTTAAGACCAACGAGTTGGCTGTGAGAGTTTGAATACATGCTTTGAGGATCATACACAAAAAAATTATTTTTCTTGTACGGATATGGCTAATACAGTGGTATTCTACCAGTTTCAGATTGTTTCGTTTGCATCGATTTTCGGGATATCTGCTTTACCATTTGAGTAAGTACCTCTATAAAATTAAACTAGTTATTGTCGTAAAATATACTCATTTGATTTCCGTAGAACTTTCTTCGACACCTCTTCTGAAAAACCAGAAAAGAGAAATGGAAGATTTGTCATTATCATAAAAGATTGTAAACTCATTTTATATAGTTTCTAGATTTTTTAACATTTCCGACTAACAATGAATGAATAATCTGTGAACCAATTAACCCATTCTTAATGATAAGTAAACAAAGTAGTAAAATATGTGTATACTTGTTTGAGTTTAAATGAACGACTAAACGTTATTTACTCATGAAATGAAATTAATTTTTTTTATATTTATTAAAAAAAAAGTTTTATTTTCATGCCGAGTGAGTATTTTAAAAGCACCTAACTTTTAATAGATGGGCCGATGTTCGTTATTGGACAAAGAATTATTATTATTCAAGATCAAAATTTTATTGAAACGTTATATTAAGACTTCTGACTGTTCTACTTCAATATAATTAAAATTGTCATATGCAGACTATAGTTATAACAAGAATAATTTGAAGGTTCTGAAAGTTTTAATATTATTATGTGATGGAATAAATATTTTTAAGGTTCTGAAAATTTTACTGTCACGTGAGATAATATTGTATACTTCATTACTAGGGACTAAAGTGACTCTTTTCGAACAAGGACAAGGTTTTCTATCGAGGCTCTTGAGCGAAGGTTGAAAATGACTGAGCATAGAACGGAATTGTATATTTCATTACTTAAAGTTATGGTTTTCGTACGAGGTCAGGTTTCACGAAAAATTACCGAGTAACGAAAAGCAGCTTTAGGCCAGTGTGATGAACTATATTTTTCGTTATAATAACAGAATAGCACACTAACTACTTAAGAAAACCAAATTGTTACAGCTTATTGTTCACCTTCAAAGATGTCTCCCAATGAGGCTTCCATCTTGTTCTTGCTATCAAAAGCAATCAGCTGATTGTTTTATAGGTTAGATTGACAACAATGAACAACTATCGATGCATCGAACGCCTTGAATTATCGACTGGTGAAATGAACGTGTTTCACAAATCGGTTAAACTGACGACAATGCAACAATGCATTGCAGTTAATAATAACTGATAACCACTATCGATGCATTTGATAGCTCACCATCGGCGCTGACGTACACACATTTGCAATTTTAGTACATTATAAACAAACAAACAGCTGGCGTCCTCGCCATCAGCTGATTCTTTTTTTCCCTAGGGCGAAAAATAGCTTCTTTAGGCCCGCAAAATATATAATGGAAACTGCCGTTTTCGCAGCGGTATAACGAAAAGCAATTTTTCGCTATAACGCTACGAAAAAGGCAGTTTTCGTCACATGTGTTGCGAGGTTAAAGAAGCTATTTTTCTACCTAGGGAGTAAGATAATCAGCTGAAGCTGAGGACGACAGCTATTCGCTTTTTACTGTAGTAAAACCAAAGTATGTAGAGACGAAAAGAGCAATAATATAAGGTTTCCTGACTCCTATAAAGCATATCGAGCCAAACCTTATGACGACAATGCCGCACACTTTTCCGGTGTCATCCCAGCTCTATTAGGGTATTGGGTAAAAATATAGCCTCATTCGAGATGTCAGCAATATGTTGTCTCTGATTGGTCAAATAATGTTTGTCCCAGCCAGGGGTAAATTGTTGGTTACTTTCAGTCTGACCTCAACACAAATGAAACAGACAATCAGCTCATTGTTTAAAATTGCTAGAACAAAAATAAAGCCTTGTTGGGAGAGATATTTTAAAGGTAAACAGATTGTACAATTTTGTTTTTTTTTTAGTGCTTAGCTGAATAAATTAAGCGGTATAACGAAAAATATAGTTCATCACACGGAACTGATATTGCTTTTGGTAACTTGTTTATTTTTCGACCCCAGCTCAAGAGCCCCGATCGAAAAACTTGATCTCGTACGAAAAGTGTCACTTTAGTGTCACCCCAGTAATGAAATATATACTACTTGTCAGCTAACGCAACCAATGTTAATGCAAAAAGGGCATAGAATGAAAATTTTAGACAAATACAAATTGCAAATCTCTGGAATATGATTATTTTAAGTTTTTTTTAACACATCTTTTGATAAAGGAGCAATGGGAAATTGTTCTATATGTATGTCTGGAAAGGTTTCTAACCTGTTCCCTGTTTTTTAAATCCCTTAGGCTCTAAGACCCATTCACTGTTAAATCTCATAAAATAGTATGATTAAACAAATTGAAGTAGAAATAGCTGAAAATTCATAAGCTTATAATTTTGCAGAAAATTCATAGTTGTTCCCATTACTTTATCAGAACATTAGAGCTTTATTAGAAGCTTATTAGATCTTTACTAAACGTCCTTTGTCTTCTGGCCCGTATTTCCTCGGGTGCAACCACTAGTATTTTATAACAAAATACAAACTTGGGTTTCACGATGTTTAATTATTTTAGCCATTCTTTTGACAAAACTGTGTATTATGACATTATTTGATGAATGACTAATTCATCTTAAGTTTTAGGTTCCAATATAGGTAATAGTCACAATTATTTCACAGGACATATTCAGGGGTGTCTACAGCAAACCTGCAACCCATCTACTGGGTGGGCAGTCCCTCCTCGGGGCAGTTCTCCTATGGCAGTCCCGTGAAGCAAGTCTCCAGTCTGTACAGGGACGCAGCCCCTGCTGGACCCACACTACCAGCCTCTGCCCAACACAGCCCGACCCATGTGGTGGCGTTTGCTCATGATGCACCTTCAGTCAAACCTAATGATCCAAATACTTCTGGGTATACTCTTATTTCGCCTGCAAGTCCTTCGACAATCCCAGGACAAAATGGGCAACCTGGACTTCCTTGGATTAGATCAGACATGTCTGCTTCAAATGGAATAATGCCAAAACCAGGAGATTTTTCACCACCGACTTTTCCCCAAATTAACATTGAAAATTCGAACCCTCTTGATAGCAAAATGCCTCCTGCCACTTCTGGTACACAACTGGAATCAACTAAGGAAAGTACAAAAACCGCTGTTATGCCTCGAGTTACTATATTTGCTCCAGGGTCTTTAATAGGCTCTGACTTAATTCATACTGTTCTTAACAAATCATCGGAAGAATCAGGAATTGGTGTATTTATTTATGCACCTGGGTCGTTGTTAATTTCACAAAACGAAGCAGAATTGGCAAAATTTTCATTTTTGGGGCAAAGTAATTTGTTTCCTGGATCTTCAATTCAAACACAGCAAAAAATTAGTAATGGTCCTACTCTTGCACCAGCACCAGCCTCTTTGGATCTGATAACACAACAAGTAAATACTCCCAGTAAGTCCTCAATTGTCTCTCCTTAAATGAGTGTAACTACTGCAATCAGGACTGGCTACTTTCCCTTTAGCTTCAACATAAAAAACAAAAATATTTTTGAAATGCTTTGTTAAAAAGATGCGATAATTTTAAGCGTATTAACATTTTTCTTTGTTAAAATTTGTTAAGGACATAATGAATCCTACTATGATGTCTTTAACACAACGCACTGCTCAATACTTATAAATAAATAACTGTTAAAAAATGGCATGACATTGTACTGCTAAACACAAGGTCATTTTTTCTTTTTCTCAAACTAATAAAATGCAAAAAATAATTATCAACCACATTTTTTAGCGCATTTCTCCTATAGGGAAGAAGCTATTACCATAGGTCTTATGGTAAGACCTAAGCCCGAGACCATGATATTTTTTTGTTTTGGGGCCACAAGAATCAAAAACACTGTTCGTTTAAATTTATATATTTATATCTATATATATACATCTATATATATAGTGTATATACTGTATATATACACTATATATAGTTGTTCGACCTATATATATATGCGTGTGTGTGCGTGTCTGTGAGCACGATAGCGCTCGCAAAAATGGTCCGATTGGAATGACATTTGGCACAGACGTGTAAAATAGTTATTATTCGGACGAGTTCAAAAACCAGTCCGATCGGACCATCAGAAGGAGGGGTTAGGGGGGACAAACTCCCCAAAAATGGGTTTTTTTGAGTTTTTTACATAGCAAAATAAAAATAATCAGCTTCTTGTTGACACCATTGAATTCAGCTAAAAAAAGACAAACAATTTCATATTTTGAATCATTGGTTTATTTCCGTTGGTTACCGAGATATTGAAAGTGGTAAACACAGTATGTTGTCCCAGTGTTAACCATATGGGAAATAAGTAAAATTCTATAGCTCGCTTATTTCTCAACATATCTGGATAAAACTTGATAAACGGCTTCTTTTAGTTCAGATCTACTAAATATTGAATTAAAACCACCCAGTTTAGCAGCAAACCTGCATACTTATTCCCCGTGTTATTCCTATGGAGCTTACCAAAACATGTCAAATCTCGCTATGTTGGATTGAAATATGTTGTTTTGCATTTGAAATTCGCTGAGTATGCAGGTCTGCTGCAACGGGGATATTATGTTTATTGTAGGCAGTTTTCAATAAATATTCAAAAATAACTTTCATAAAATGAAAAAATAACATGAGGGGTATATAATACAATGTTGGATCCAGCTTATGTAGATTAATTGAAGTACACTTTCTGCCCTTTGATAACCAATGGTTTTTTATAGTTTCTAATTAGCACACTTTGTTACAAGGTGAATTAAGTGAAAGTGGAAAAATAATGAAGAATGTAGAAAAGGAAAATTCAAAAGAAGAAGAAGAAGATGATGATGAAAAAGACTAAAACAACCAGGAAGAGAAAAAGGAAGAATCTTTCATGGCAAAATCTGTTTTGGGAAACATTTTCTTTCGTTAAAAGCTGATATGGACCTAATTTATCCTATTATTCAACTTTCAACCTCTGTTACAATTTCTAGTTTCTAATGTTTTGTAACATAATTTTCAATCTAGCTTGAATTAAAACATTCTGACCATGAACACATTTTGAAATCCTCGTTTACTATTTTCTAGATATAGTTTCTAACTTTAAGGAAGATAATTTTACTCACCGAGGGTAAGTATTAATATTTGAGTTTACTAATATTGATTGAATAATTTGATGAAGTAAATTTCACCATGGTATAACTAATGTTATCATCTTTCGTTCTGATTAAAGTTAAGCTTTATTTTATGCTTTGATCAACCAACTATCTCAGTAGTGGCTAATGTTTATCCGGTCTGCAAATTTTTTGTCACCTCACATTATATTTGTAATATAATATTACCGACGACTAAACCCTAAGATAAAACAATCTAGTATTATGTTTTTCACCACCTGTACACATTTTACCCAAAACTTTGTTATGATGAGACTAAATTAATAATATACTTCATTCAATGAGATTGCAAAGTAAAGCCACGCCTCCTGCTTCAGCTGTAATGTTGGCAGGCTGTGTCACATGAGTACCTAATGTTATTGCTACAGAACTCCAAAGAGCTTTTGTATAATCTGGAGCTGGAACTGGATGTCTAATGACAAAGCCAACAACAGACATCCATTTATGACATAACATTTATGGTTATGTTTGTTTGCAGTGAAAGTAAAATGCACATGAGCTTTACAATAAGTAAATACACTGTTCAAAAGACAAATTAATGCATCCACACATACTTTATTTATTATTCATACCATATAGTATTCATTCAATTGGAATCACAAAGAAGAATGGCTGTGAACCATCCCTGGAAACATATGAGCTGCCTCTTCTCTGATGGTTCTTTTCTATTGAAATGTTATTTAATGGGTGAGGCTTTACTTTACACACTCACTGAATGAAGTATGGTCATTTATAAAAGATAGGACTGAAATATATAGGCTGCATTTTTTCAAATATAGTTTTCCAGTCATAGTCTAGTTCGTAGCCAATGGGGGGGGGGGGGGGGGGGGTCAGTGGGTCAAACCTCAACCCTCCCCCCCCCCGACAATGCTGAAATTGTGTTTAAATGAAAGGTTAGAAATTCCTGTAACCAAGGAGCCCAAACCCCCCCCCCCCCACAAAAAATTCCTGGCTACGGCTTTGGTCTAAATATTCTGTTATGTTTTATTCTATTCTCGCCATATATTGTGTTTAGGTACTTGAAATGGAGAATTTCTTAAGCATTTGTACCTTATTAGTATAGGAGACAGATTTACAAATACAAAAAAAAATAATTTATTTATTTTGACAAGGCAAAACAGTATATTTTTTACTATTGTCTGTAAAAATAAACCAAATGAGATCAAATTGGGAGATGTTATGCGTGTTATGATTTGGGGTTTTCCGCAAAAACAATCTTCAAAATAATACAACTTTTAACCTCAAATAATCATATTGTAGATAGAATTTAAAGAAATAATAATGTGTTATTAAAAAAAACCAAAATAAAAATTGTTTTCCATTAGATTACTAGTTGTTCTTTAAATCGTATGTTTTGGCTATTATCTGCTGTTGCATGACCTTAATAAATTAATGATTGAAAGTATTGGCTTCTTACTTAATGGTTAAAACTAAAATTGTAAAGAATAGTAGTTTATTGAAACAGTAGATGATACTTTAATGTTATAGTGGTAAACCAAATATTTCCTTTGTGAAGACACGTTGAAACTAAGAGATTTACTCAAATAAATAATCTGATTCGTAAGAGTTTTTAAGCATATAGAGAAGTTTTTAAAACAACTGAATATAATAAATAAGATTGTTTTATTTTAATTATAAACAAATATCAATAAATAAAAGGTTTTAACAAATTCTAAACCTATTTTTAAGACCTACATACTTTAGAACTTAAACTAGTGACTTTAACATTCTAAATGGTAAAACTATAACAAACATTCAGTTGTTTGGTTCTTTGCAAAAAATAACTTGGTGCTTAAAAAAGGTGACTTGTATCAAGAATACATACTTTTTAACAAAGGTTTGATAACTACGACAAATTATCTTTCCGCTTTTGTTTTATGATATGGCAGTTCGACACCCTGTCAATCAACAAATATACACAAGAAATCAAAGAATAAACAGAATGCTGTTTTCTTTCCACCTAGTTTGCTTAACAACTAAATGTAAATATCAATAGAAAATTGTCGATACAATTAATCAACTGACAATAGCTATTGCCGTTTTATTTTTGTCAAAATAATTTTAATAATTGACTATCACATACTGCAAAACGGTATATGAAGTCTTCAAAAATAATTATTCTACAGCATATTGTTCTTCCTTTTGCTTTTTCTGGAATATTTTTTTTATTCTTGTTGGTTGGGCCAATCCCTAAATGACCAAGTGTTTAGTTATTTGTTAAATAAAAAACTCTTATCGATCACACAGACTTGTTCAAAAATCTTAATTTTTTGAAAAAAGTACAATTTCCCCCCTCATTTTATTTTAAAGATCTTTAATGGTCGCCATTTTGAAAGGTGGAATACGATCATGATAATTTTCTTTAACATTGGACATTGACTAATTACAGACAAGTACTGAATTTCAAAAAAACGGTACGAAACGTAAGAGATGAAAATAATTTTGTGGAAAATACCAAATGGCGGATATCTGAGTAAATATGCATTTTAGGACATTCAATCAAGTTAAGTATTTTCTTACTTTGAATCTAAGCAATCATTACCTGAAGTTTAAATTAAAACACCCAAGAATTGAGACACAGTTATAAGAGTTAAACAGCCATGAGCCAGAGTTATGAACAGTTATGAGAGTTTATGTTTTTATATCTCTTATACGAGCTATATTTTTATTTTTTCTGTCTCAAAAACATATTTTTTTTCAAGTCACATAGCATGTCAAATTCTGATCACAAATTAAAATTGATTTGTAATTTGTAAATTGTCAACATAGGGATTGCCATATTAATAACTAAATAAAAAAATAGAATAGTGTAAACATAAACAAAAGTTATATTACACTAGATTCCACGTTCACCTTTCAGTTTAGGTCCAATAGGAGATCCCTATTATATTATCTGTTTTGTTTACATTTTCTTCTTCATCATAAGCATTTATTTAAAAAAATCAATCATCAACTGATTATTTCATAATTTGGCTAGTACAACTCACTTTGTTATTTAAACTACGTGGCTTATGTCAAGACCAACTGAAAGGTTAACCTAGAGCAGAGTATAGATCTTGACATTTTTATAACAACCAGTAGAATAAAATTTATACATAAACTAGGTACTAGGTATACTATTTTTAATATGCTAGAGGGTTTTGTGGTCAAAACTCTTTCCCAGTTCTAGATCAATTTTAATCATTTAAGTGTCGTTAGAAAGAGCATGGCATAAAAATTTGCAGGAAACAAAAATTATGAAGGTCAAACTTTATGAGAGAGCCTTAGACGCTCTTTGTGTGTGGTATTTCTCCATAAGATTTTACATTAGAGAAGATATCTTCATGAATGCTTAGTTAAAATCACAATTGTGAATGTCACTGCAAGCCAAAGTTGTTAGTTACAAACAGTGTAATCTATTTCAAGGAGATGTTACTTTATTGTACATGTAATAAACCCTGTGTTTACTACATTATTCTATTCATTACAATTCACAGATATATATGATAGCTTTTGACCATTAACAATTTGACCATAGCTTATTTAGGTAACCTCTCGTACAAATTGAAACAGCATCTTATCTGCTCATGAAAATGTGGTAGACATCAAGTTTGTGATCAGTTCAGAAATGAAATAGCCTGTTGTAAATTTAAGTCCATACTAGACTCGCTTACGGCATTAATACAAAGCTACATTGCTTCGTGTACTGGATCCTGGGCTGGGGACGCTTCATGTAGATCTGTATGAATTTCTTTACAAAATTCAGGCAGCGGTACAGTCAGATCACGAGGCGGTGTTGCTGTTGATCCAGTCCAGGTACTGGGTGATGCGGGTGTACACGCCGGGGTAGCCGGGCTCGCCGCACTTGTTGCCGAAGGAGACGATGCCGATCTGCATCCAGCGGCCGTTCTTCTTCAGCACCAGCGGCCCCCCGGAGTCTCCCTACGGAGAGATCGCATGTCTGTGTTATGTGTGACCACTTAACGTAAGTTAATTACTGTACTCAGTTTTAGAAGAGTTGCTGTACTGCACGTTTATAAAATATGTACCACTGCCGGTAGATTCTCTCTCTCTTTCTCCCTCATTCTCTATCTATACAGTCACTATGGCTCCTGGCATATTTTTAATCTTTGGTTTAATTTCATAAAGTTGGTTCATTTATCTAAAGACTACACTAAATGTGTGTCTCGACAAAATCCGGTCTATCCCAAAGACTGCCTAAATTCCCACACCTTCCCATTCTCCTACAAGTGGGTGTGGAAGAGGGAATTATTTTAAGGCTCAAAAAGGCAAGGATTATAAAATATTTGTTGACGTTATACTAAAAATATTTCTTTGGGGCTCTTTTCAGCATTTTTGCCTCAGACCCCATTTTCCTTACGGGGTAAAAGTAAAATTTAATACTTTCGACTTTAATAATTTCAATTGAAATGGCGACCTATAAGGTTTTTTGTGCCAATTGTTGATGAGAGATGAGTGTAAGATGAGTGACACGATCTTGTAGTTTTGTTACTGACGAAAGCTGGCATGTTTCGTCAGACAGGACTGTTAATTAATAGCCCAACAGCTAATGTAAACTCATGGTTACTTTTGTGGGGGAGCCAGGTCACCTCACTCATGAAGTATTGTATGCTCACATTCAAGCATCAAACTCCAATTCAAATAATCCGTTTGCAGGCATACTCTAAAAAATTTCTATTTACAATATTTTAATTTACAACAACCTTTTGTAATTTGTGTAACAGCTTATTCAAAGTTGTGTTGAAAATTGATTCCCACTTTTTCTGCCCTGCAATCCAGCAAAATTCAAGGGGTACCGGGCACCCCGTGGCACCTCCATAAATTCGCCCATGTGAAAACTAAGGGACCTACGGTTTAACTTGGGTACAAATCACAATTTCACTAACTTCACTTACGAACTGCGGTCTAATTATGATGATGGTCTTATGGATGGATGTAGTATTCACCAGTGCGGTTGTTAATATTCACCAGGGAATATCACACCCACAAACAAACGTTTGCAACTATTCACAATTCGTGACTTCCAAGTAGCTGGATTGCAGGTCAGTTAGACTCGTAAATCCAATTTAGAAATTTATCTGTTGCAGTCAAATAACCATTGACACTAATTTATTTAGTTTTTCAAAGATGTACACCATAACAATGAAACAGGAAACAATTAATTTTCATTTTGATTCTAAAACTATATTTCCCAAAGATTAGTACAATAATGATGTCACCTCATTCTGTAAGAAGTCTATCACTTAGTATATTTTTGTAGTAATAATTGGCATTACACCTTATTTACTTATCAAATCACAGGCCAATGATGATCTTAATTTTAATTAAAACTTATAGACAATCATGTGTGTCTTATTACCTGACATGCATCCTTTCCTCCTTCTTTCAATCCAGCACATATGAAATTTTCATTGATGGGCTGAAAATACGTTCTGTCACAATCTTCATTCTTCCAAACAGGTAAAGCTACTTGGCGCTGGACTGTACTCTCTTTACCTCCTATTAATACAAATTTTATGACATTATTTAGCAATATAAATAATGAACAGTCATAAACATGGTATATATTAATATAATTATTGAGGTGATTCCCAGCATGGTACAGTTGTACCCTTAGAATAACAATTTTCACACCTCAATACATATAGGCTAATAATTCTTTATATGTAAGCATGTAACAAATATAATGATAATGAAGCAAATCATTGCCTACTGAAATTACAGAATTAGTTATTTGTGTCTTGGAATTAGTTTTTGTAGAAAATAACAGAAAATCCATTGTAATTAATGTTTGAGGCCCTCTCTGTTAAATAAAGCAATTAATTGATCCAAGATTACAAAGCATGTGTACAATCTTTTATTTAACATTACAGCTAAACAACAAAGAGACTAACTTACATAAAGTAGAAACTGATTGTCAAAAAAGTCTCGTAAATTATTTGATAAGAATCTCTTTCATCAATAGAAAGGTGTCTGTGCTGGGTCAGAGGTATAAACCACTGTTAAAACTTACTTGTATTTAAAATTTTGTTTGTTTTTTGGATACTACATGTAATAAAACCGGCCAAACCTACCGTAGTAGGTGGTGCCCCAGCCGACCACGGTGGGCTGGTCGCCCACGAACTTGGCGTGGCGGAACTGCGGCGGCGGCAGACACACGGGGATGACGTAGCGCGAGCGCCGCACGGGCCGCTCCAGCACCAGCACGGCGATGTCGTTGTAGAAGCCGACGCGGCTGAAGCGCGGGTGGGCGCGCACCTCGGCCACGCGGTACGTCTGCGGGCCCGACGGCTCGTCGTTGCGCTTCAGGTCGATGTCGCCCAGGCGCACGGTGAACTGGCGGGCTTGGAACCTGGAAGGAGGAGAAGTTGGTTTTGGCATGGTCGACTTGGTTCTTGGCTGTCTGTAGTGATAAAGCTGCGGCCTTCACTTAACAAGGGATTTTCACATAGTAAAAACCTTTTTACAGCCAGGTGAATTCAAGTAAACAAAAGATATTACAAGAGAGTATGGATAAACTAATTAGCTGAAACCTTAATGGAACTTAATGTATAACTATTATAGTTGTCTTATATTTTTGTATACTGTTCTAAGTCATTTATGTCAAATGTTCATTTTGTTGATTATATTATTTCAATATCCCCTTTGTTCTTTAAACTAGCTGTCATAAAACATTGGTCGCTCCTTTAATAAGTATGACTCTTAAATAAGCTGAATACATTGGATACCCAGACAGGTTCTGAGTAGTGGTAGTTGTAGATGATCTATTGGCTGTCCACCTGGTATCCTACCAACAACAAAAAGCACTTAACTAGCAAAATTCGAAAATGAGCTTAGCTAGAGAATAAACTTCCCTAGAACTCCAGATTGAACTCGCCAGAGTGTACTCTCCAGATTGAAATCTGGATGGGGGGGAATTAGTTATCTACAAGGTAAAAAGTAAATCACTCAGAACCAAAGGGATTGAATTGGTTCTGAATTCTTTTGAGAGCAAGACTAACAGATGGTGAACCCTCCTATTCCTGCAAACCTGCTTTTTTCAGTGGCTAAAGGAAGGCGTTACCCCCCGGTAGCTATTATGTTGCGGCTTCCAGACCTTAAAATTTAAACTTTTAAGGTACAAATAATTTCTGAATTCAACTCGGGTTCGTTAGACAGGCTTACGGTCTCTGTCGGGTGTCCTTGGTGCAGTGAGCGGCTGTGAGGATGTACTTGGAGCCGATGAGAGAGCCGCCGCACCAGAACTCAGTGCGGCGCGGTCCGTGCAGGAAGATGGCGGCCATCCACGGCCAGCGGCCCGGCAGCGCCTCCTCGCCGCCCACCACGCGGAACTTGGGCGCCTCCTGGACCCCGCACTCGCCTGGCGACCCACCATCAGTGTCAGTCGTACACAGATCTCTTACACTTTGGGAGAGCTAATTGTTCACGACTTACTAAAACTCCTGAATTTCTGTGGTGTCCCATTTAAACATAGCATTGAGTATAAGACATGACTATCCTATGTTGATATGTTGAATGTTGATATCTTTATTATTAATACACGAGGAGTTTTCTTTTGACAGTCATAACTCGGGAACGGATGGACGGATTTTAAAGTTTGATAATTAAAATCAGAATGCATTTTTATGTTTATTTGTCAATATATCGCACAATTTTAAGTACAGTAAACATTCGGAAGAGTGGTACTCCCTCAAACTAGCTTAAACTCAGTTAACTTTGTTTAAACCAAACATATACACACGGTTTGAAATAGTTCTAAAGGTTAACGATGGATTGCAGAGTGTAATTAAGAAAATCTTAACAGTTATTGGAAGTTAGCTCCAACAGAGAAATCTAAGTCAGTTTAAATAATTAAGCAGTATACTAGAGTATATCCTATTCTAATGTATTGTTACTCTAAGTACAAGAAAAACACTATTTGTTAAGAAATAGCTTTGTACAATTTTCCAGTAGTATTTTTTTAAAAGCTTTTTTTGTTGTCAATTATTGTGACATTTTAAAGACAAAATATTCAAACATATCCGTGGTTGAGGTTTTATTGTTTAAGTAATTCTTAAACCCTGTTTCATAGACTATTTCTAACAAACCCATCATGAGTTATTTACCATGTTGGATATCAGAATTTCAAAGTAATTAAAAATTTAGTTTAGCTATCAAACAAAATTGGTAATTTTTTCACCATTACACCACACTCTACACTTTAAATATTTTTAAGATCTTAAAATTTTCCTTCTCATACCATTGCCAGCATCGAAGTCGATGGAGTTGATCGAGGAGATGGTGGTAGTGTAGACAGTCTGGGAGGGAGATGTGACCAGCGGAACTGCAGTGGTGAGGACGAGGGGCCGTCTGGTGGTCGTGGTTATCTCCTGCAGGAATCTGTACATGCACACACATACATCAGTAGATGGCGGTGGGGTAGACAGTCTGGGAGGGAGATGTGACCAGCGGAACTGCAGTGGTGAGGACGAGGGGCCGTCTGGTGGTCGTGGTTATCTCCTGCAGGAATCTGTACATGCACACACATACATCAGTAGATGGCGGTGGGGTAGACAGTCTGGGAGGG
The DNA here is from genome assembly GCA_035578135.1 of Flexamia atlantica. NCBI lineage: Eukaryota > Metazoa > Arthropoda > Insecta > Hemiptera > Cicadellidae > Flexamia > Flexamia atlantica. The sequence continues at coordinate 42,455,463 of JAQJVK010000001.1, read as the reverse complement.
AGATGTGACCAGCGGAACTGCAGTGGTGAGGACGAGGGGCCGTCTGGTGGTCGTGGTTATCTCCTGCAGGAATCTGTACATGCACACACATACATCAGTAGATGGCGGTGGGTAGACAGTCTGGGAGGGAGATGTGACCAGCGGAACTGCAGTGGTGAGGACGAGGGGCCGTCTGGTGGTCGTGGTTATCTCCTGCAGGAATCTGTACATGCACACACATACATCAGTAGATGGCGGTGGGGTAGACAGTCTGGGAGGGAGATGTGACCAGCGGAACTGCAGTGGTGAGGACGAGGGGCCGTCTGGTGGTCGTGGTTATCTCCTGCAGGAATCTGAACATGCACACACATACATCAGTAGATGGTGGTGGTGTAGACAGTCTGGGAGGGAGATGTGACCAGCGGAACTGCAGTGGTGAGGACGAGGGGCCGTGTGGTGGTCGTGGTTATCTCCTGCAGGAATCTGTACATGCACACACATACATCAGTAGATGGCGGTGGGGTAGACAGTCTGGGAGGGAGATGTGACCAGCGGAACTGCAGTGGTGAGGACGAGGGGCCGTCTGGTGGTCGTTGTTATCTCCTGCAGGAATCTGTACATGCACACACATACATCAGTAGATGGCGGTGGGGTAGACAGTCTGGGAGGGAGATGTGACCAGCGGAACTGCAGTGGTGAGGACGAGGGGCCGTCTGGTGGTCGTGGTTATCTCCTGCAGGAATCTGAACATGCACACACATACATCAGTAGATGGTGGTGGTGTAGACAGTCTGGGAGGGAGATGTGACCAGCGGAACTGCAGTGGTGAGGACGAGGGGCCGTGTGGTGGTCGTGGTTATCTCCTGCAGGAATCTGTACATGCACACACATACATCAGTAGATGGCGGTGGGGTAGACAGTCTGGGAGGGAGATGTGACCAGCGGAACTGCAGTGGTGAGGACGAGGGGCCGTCTGGTGGTCGTGGTTATCTCCTGCAGGAATCTATACATGCACACACATACATCAGTAGATGGCGGTGGGGTAGACAGTCTGGGAGGGAGATGTGACCAGCGGAACTGCAGTGGTGAGGACGAGGGGCCGTCTGGTGGTCGTGGTTATCTCCTGCAGGAATCTATACATGCACACACATACATCAGTAGATGGTGGTGGGGTAGACAGTCTGGGAGGGAGATGTGACCAGCGGAACTGCAGTGGTGACGACGAGGGGCCGTCTGGTGGTCGTGGTTATCTCCTGCAGGGATCTGTACATGCACACACATACATCAGTAGATGGTGGTGGGGTAGACAGTCTGGGAGGGAGATGTGACCAGTGGAACTGCAGTGGTGAGGACGAGGGGCCGTCTGGTGGTCGTGGTTATCTCCTGCAGGGATCTGTACATGCACACACATACATCAGTAGATGGTGGTGGTGTAGACAGTCTGGGAGGGAGATGTGACCAGCGGAACTGCAGTGGTGAGGACGAGGGGCCGTCTGGTGGTCGTGGTTATCTCCTGCAGGAATCTAAACATGCACACACATACATCAGTAGATGGTGGTGGTGTAGACAGTCTGGGAGGGAGATGTGACCAGTGGAACTGCAGTGGTGAGGACGAGGGGCCGTCTGGTGGTCGTGGTTATCTCCTGCAGGAATCTGTACATGCACACACATACATCAGTAGATGGCGGTGGGGTAGACAGTCTGGGAGGGAGATGTGACCAGTGGAACTGCAGTGGTGAGGACGAGGGGCCGTCTGGTGGTCGTGGTTATCTCCTGCAGGAATCTGAACATGCACACACATACATCAGTAGATGGTGGTGGTGTAGACAGTCTGGGAGGGAGATGTGACCAGCGGAACTGCAGTGGTGAGGACGAGGGGCCGTCTGGTGGTCGTGGTTATCTCCTGCAGGAATCTGTACATGCACACACATACATCAGTAGATGGTGGTGGTGTAGACAGTCTGAGAGGGAGATGTGACCAGCGGAACTGCAGTGGTGAGGACGAGGGGCCGTGTGGTGGTCGTGGTTATCTCCTGCAGGAATCTGTACATGCACACACATACATCAGTAGATGGCGGTGGGGTAGACAGTCTGGGAGGGAGATGTGACCAGCGGAACTGCAGTGGTGAGGACGAGGGGCCGTCTGGTGGTCGTGGTTATCTCCTGCAGGAATCTGTACATGCTCACACATACATCAGTAGATGGTGGTGGGGTAGACAGTCTGGGAGGGAGATGTGACCAGCGGAACTGCAGTGGTGAGGACGAGGGGCCGTCTGGTGGTCGTGGTTATCTCCTGCAGGAATCTGTACATGCACACACATACATCAGTAGATGGCGGTGGGGTAGACAGTCTGGGAGGGAGATGTGACCAGCGGAACTGCAGTGGTGAGGACGAGGGGCCGTGTGGTGGTCGTGGTTATCTCCTGCAGGAATCTGAACATGCACACACATACATCAGTAGATGGCGGTGGGGTAGACAGTCTGGGAGGGAGATGTGACCAGCGGAACTGCAGTGGTGAGGACGAGGGGCCGTCTGGTGGTCGTGGTTATCTCCTGCAGGAATCTGTACATGCACACACATACATCAGTAGATGGCGGTGGTGTAGACAGTCTGGGAGGGAGATGTGACCAGCGGAACTGCAGTGGTGAGGACGAGGGGCCGTCTGGTGGTCGTGGTTATCTCCTGCAGGAATCTGAACATGCACACACATACATCAGTAGATGGCGGTGGTGTAGACAGTCTGGGAGGGAGATGTGACCAGCGGAACTGCAGTGGTGAGGACGAGGGGCCGTCTGGTGGTCGTTGTTATCTCCTGCAGGAATCTGTACATGCACACACATACATCAGTAGATGGCGGTGGGGTAGACAGTCTGGGAGGGAGATGTGACCAGCGGAACTGCAGTGGTGAGGACGAGGGGCCGTCTGGTGGTCGTGGTTATCTCCTGCAGGAATCTGTACATGCACACACCAGTAGATGGCGGTGGGGTAGACAGTCTGGGAGGGAGATGTGACCAGCGGAACTGCAGTGGTGAGGACGAGGGGCCGTCTGGTGGTCGTGGTTATCTCCTGCAGGAATCTGTACATGCACACACATACATCAGTAGATGGCGGTGGGGTAGACAGTCTGGGAGGGAGATGTGACCAGTGGAACTGCAGTGGTGAGGACGAGGGGCCGTCTGGTGGTCGTGGTTATCTCCTGCAGGGATCTGTACATGCACACACATACATCAGTAGATGGTGGTGGTGTAGACAGTCTGGGAGGGAGATGTGACCAGTGGAACTGCAGTGGTGAGGACGAGGGGCCGTCTGGTGGTCGTGGTTATCTCCTGCAGGGATCTGTACATGCACACACATACATCAGTAGATGGTGGTGGTGTAGACAGTCTGGGAGGGAGATGTGACCAGTGGAACTGCAGTGGTGAGGACGAGGGGCCGTCTGGTGGTCGTGGTTATCTCCTGCAGGGATCTGTACATGCACACACATACATCAGTAGATGGTGGTGGTGTAGACAGTCTGGGAGGGAGATGTGACCAGTGGAACTGCAGTGGTGAGGACGAGGGGCCGTCTGGTGGTCGTGGTTATCTCCTGCAGGAATCTGTACATGCACACACCAGTAGATGGCGGTGGGGTAGACAGTCTGGGAGGGAGATGTGACCAGCGGAACTGCAGTGGTGAGGACGAGGGGCCGTCTGGTGGTCGTGGTTATCTCCTGCAGGGATCTGTACATGCACACACATCAATAGATGAGTTCAATGCTGTTGTTAAGTGTTAAGGTGGCTTAATAATCAAAACTCACCTTACAGCTCCATACTGCCATGAGGCCTTATGTTGAATCTTGGTGCTTTTCACCGCTCAAGAGTTCACGTGTGATTTATCGTCTTGAGTTTTCACCAGTATTCACCAGTACTAACTCTCTCTACACCAGCACTAACTCTATCTTACTAACCAGTCAAGTGGGTCTTTTCTACTCGCACTTTTCTGCCCTGCTACTCAACCAATCAATGTAAACCACCCTTCAGTAAAACCTTTCTTGGAGTAATCTATTCTTTCTCTCAATACAAACAGTTAAATAAATATACATCATAACCAAAAATTAAATAAGGGAATCTATATTAGACTTGTGTGTATAAATAGTCAAAAAAACCTTCGATGATCCATATACTATTTCCATCACAACTAATTTAGAACTAAACAGGGTTCCCCCAATAGTCACTCACGTGGTGTCAGAGCCGCCGCCGCCGCGCTTGGGACAGCAGACGCCGGGCACGAAGAGGCTCTTGAAGCAGATGCTCTGCCTCAGATTGCCCAGGTCCAACAGCAGCTGGGGGCAGTTGCTGAGGTCCTCGCAGTACCCGCTGCTGCCGCCAGGTGTCGTGCACGTGCGCAGCCCGGCCGGCGAGTTCTCGGTGCCGCCGATAGGGAGCACTCGCACCAGCGGCTCTGTCAGCCGCTCCGTCACGTTGCGGCCCAGGACGTTCTTGCTGATGGTCAGGATCGCGCCGGGAAGGTCTTCGCCGGTCCGCGGCTGAGAGTACAGACAACAATCTTTAAAGATAAAACTTAGTGTTACCTTCGAATTGAATTGAACGTAATTACTCAAATGTATGAATTGAGAGTCTAGGCAGTTGGCTGCTAAACACATTTTGGGAAATATTTCTCAAAGGCTACTGGCTACATGCAGGAAGCAAAGGTAAAAGTGAGGCGTGTCACCTCATTTATAGAAAGCATAAAGCATCGTGAGGCAAACAACTATAAACAATTTATAATTATATTATTTTCAGATTTCAGATTTTAAGAATGTTTCTGAGGCTGCAGCATTGATTACTTTAATAATACAACAAATAACATCGAAATTTAATTTTAATTACAATAATCAATTCGTAATTTTGATAGGTTAGTTGAGACCACCGATATGAAAGATACATTGATGGTTGAGACAAAACCATCATATTTCAACGTGGTTTAATTAAAAAGCTTTTTGTGCATTTAACATACGACAAAACACGTAATTCTTATTATTATGCAGAATCGTTCTTTGATCAATAGTCTACTAACTTATCATTTAGCCTACGTTTAAATTAATAAAAAATCATATTCTTGCTATAGTTCTAAATATGCTAAACTAATTGTGTTGAGAGAATTTACCCCAAGAATCTGGTGGGATCAGATTATTCGGGAAGTCAAAACAAGCAAAAAATGCAATGCAACATGTGTCCTATCTCAAACCGTTTTCCGTCTGTGCGTCTGTTTGTATTTTTTACATATTTAATGATATATCACAAACCTCTTAACGTACAAACTTCAAACTTAGTACATGTATGACCACTATTAAGACCTATTTTTGTAGGTAGTAACAAGTTTCCACTTTGTACCATTTCAAATGGCGACCGTTTCTTTATACTTAAAGCTAAATATCCTAAAACCAAAAATGTTAGAAAAATTTTACAAGGGTCAAAAAAGCTGCAGAATTTGATCCAATAACGCTTATATTAAGATTATGATGATCGGACCACTAATAGTGGAGAAATATAACTTTTCTGAATAAAAACATGGTTCTTGAGAACATACTGTCTGAAATTTGCATGTTTTTATTTGGGAAATTTAAAATTTCTCCATCGTTGTCCGATCATTATAATCTTTATATCAGCGTTAATAGGACTAAATCCTGCAACTTGTTGGCTCTTGTAAAATGTGTCTAAAATTTACGGTTTTTAAGATATTTAGCTTTAAATATTAAAAACAGTTGCCATTTTGAAATGGTTCAAAGTAGAAATTTGATACTACCTACAAAAACTGGCCTTAATAGTAGTCATGCATGTACCAAGTTTGAAGTTTGTTACGTTAAGTGGTTCATGAGATATCATTTAATTTGTAAAAAACACAAACAGACGCACAGACGGAAAACGGTTTGAAATAGGACACATGTTGCATTGCATTTTTTTTATTGTTTTGACCTCCCAAATATTCTGGTAAAGTTTGTCCTAGTCGAAGCTGGTCACCCTGTAGATTTAACAATTTTAGGCTACCTTGTTTTTTTAAAGATACTAACTATGCAAAACATCACTATAAATTTATCAAAAATTCAAAAATATATGGGGGTCTATATGTATTTGATCCGTGTATCCCTCCATTTATCGATCCCTACAGAAAAAAACATTGACGAAGTCAGGGTATTTTGCAAAAAGACAAGTGACAGAAATTGCTATCATAAACCTTTTTTTTTTAGTTGCAGTTAGAAACTTTGTTAACTTATTAAGAACGTTTACATACATAGCCTCTGTATCCTTAGAAAGAGATACTGGGTCGAAAATTTGAGGGACAAAAAGTTTATGACAGGAGTTCTTTATAATGACTAATAGTGCCTCAGTCTGTCCGTGTGCTAACCAAAGACCACCTGACACTGATGAAGCTCTCTGGTATGATTTAATGTCCTAACAGCCAAGGAGTCAGTTCCTTTTTAAAAGGACACTTTGTCACACGTAAACATCTCACTTTCCCTGGAATAGTTATAGAACCTGGACCAAGTTATGGATTTTGAAAGTAAGTACAGATCCCGGAGTGAAATCAGGCTTTCCACGAGCGAGCCCCAATTATAGAGAGGGGACTCCTACGTCCTCTACGTGGTTTTGGAAAAGAAAGCGCCTTGATCGCGGGTCCACTGTACTTCTGTTTTCACACTTAATGCTCATACGTCACCTCCTTTTAAAGTTGTTTTAGTCAGACCAATTTCCATTAGTCATATTATATGTAACAATTATGTTTGCAAAACGTAACTATGTGGATAAATCTTAAAATTAACCAATCTATTCTGAACCATAGTAATGACGTGAAGTTCAATTCATAACGACATACTATACTTAAAATTTACAAATTTGAATAGACGCTAAGGGTCAAGAAAACAATCGTCAATCATTCTAAAATCACTTAATATCGAAAGACGGCCTATGTTTAGTTATGGATCATAGTCCAGGAAGCTAATTTTCATGAGGTTTAAGTAGCCCTAATCCTAAAATATAACTATCTAATTTAATATTACCATTAAATAAAAAGTATAGCTACTTTATATAAATCTGGCTGACAACCGACGAATTTGAATGTATTAGGAAGAGTGTAATTAATTTAGGCTCTTGAAGCAAGAGGGGACATAATTAGTTGATTTAAAGACCTCCATTAGTCAAAGAACACATAGTTAAATTAGTCTAAACCTGGCCCGATCGTTCTCACAAGGGAAAGCTTATTCGAACCAACCTACTAGTAGTGTTTCCCTGGAGGAGCTCACCGGGGGAGTGTCGAGGCGGTCGCCGGAGGGCCGGACGTGGCCGGGGCCGGAGCCGCGGGTGTAGTTGACCAGGTAGCGCCCCACGGTGTTGATGGCGCCCAGGGTCTCCGAGATGGTGGCCAGGGTGTCCGGGGAGAGGTGTCGCCCGCTCTCGGGGCCCTCCAGGCTGTCAGAGGAAGAGGGGAACCCGACACTGCTGTCCACGTCCCACATGGGCGACAGCTTGCCTCGTCGTCCGGACTGGAAACTGCCGGGGAACAAGGACTCCTCGCTGGACTTCCAAAAGGATCCGTCGTTGGAGTCGCCGAACAGACTCGAGTCTGAGTGGGACTTTCCGAAAAGCGATTCCTCAGACTCATCAGATTTAGAAGAAGAAAAATCTGAAATCTCCTTCGAATTGGATCTTCCTTCGACCTTGAAGTTTGGCTGTGACTGATCCTCGGTTTTGAACCTGAAAGGAGTTTCTGAAGAATCCTGTTTGTGTCTTTCTGCACTGGATGGAGCTGAATAGTTCTCATCCCTACCAAACGTTATTGGAGGAGACGGAGGATCAGGATTATAACTTGATCTCACTTCTGAGGAGTCCTGTTGATTGGATCTTCCTTCCACCGAATAGTTTTCATCTCCACCAAACCTGATCGTAGATGACGGAGAATCATGGAAATTCGATCTTCTTTCAGCGCTTCCCTCCGCACTGGACGGTCCTGAATAGTTCTCGTCTCGTCCAAATCTAATCGAGGGTGACGAGGAATCACCGTTGAAGTTCGACCTTCCTTGAGCAGAAGGATCTTGGTTGTAGCTGGATTTTGCCTCAGCGCCAGTGGCGGTGGAGTACTTGTTGTCGGTCTCGAACCTGAAGGCCCTGGGAGGGTCCGGGATGGAGAGGCTGCGGTAGGAGGCGGAGGAGGACCACGAGGGCCCGGGGTCGTGGATGACCGACGAGCGACTGTGGAGGCGGTCCTGGGGCGAAGACCAGCGAGGTTCCGACCGGTCAAACCTCACGGCGGGCCTCGCCGCCGCCGCAGCCTCTCTGAAATATACTGGAAATATAAATATGCATGTTAGAAAACAGTAGTATGTGCTTAACACTATGGTACTTAAGAGTTTAGATATCGTAACACACTTTTGTATTTAATATTACTGTTGCTAAAAGATTAACAAAATACTTTATAAACAATATTTTCAAATAATTCAAATTCAAATTCAAATTTTGTTTATTTCCAGAGAGTATAGCATGTAATACAAATATAAAATGACATAAAATAACTTACACATTTTTCTAACAACTAATAACAAAAAAATCATCGAAATAGGCCTACATGGGCAGATTGCCTGTGCGTAGGGTGTAGTCGTTATAGAAATCCCTGTGATTAACTTTTTATGTGCATTGTTATGTAACTGTTATTTACATATATATTGGTATTATTTTTTTAAGAAGAATAAAAAGGTTGTGCAGAAGGGTTTGGGCATGCGCAGAATGGAGGAGGTCTTGCTATTTATATCGCGGAGGAGGACGATTTCAGCATTACCTATCAGTTGGTGGTGGGGGGGGGGGGGGGCGGGAGGGGATCAAGGGTCAAGTGCAGTGGAAGTACAGTGGAAGTGCAGTTGAAGTTAGTAGGGTCAGGTCCGCCTGTAGGCTGCTGTGATAATGAGCTCTGAATCAGAAATTCCTAACTGCAATAACCATTCATTGATACGCTTTTTAAATGAAAAGATTGAAGGAGAATAAATAATAATATTCAATTGAGGATTGGACATCAGATTACGATACAAAATGCAATATATATAAGAAGAGTTAGTCGTGGAATAAGTTTTTGTTAACTGAATTGTAGAGATGCCAATATTTTATTTTGTGAATAACGGGTAATATATGGATGAGTAACGTTGGAAAAAATAGATCATTGGTATTTATAAATAAAAGTTAATAGGTTTTTTTATGAACAACTGTCTAACGCCAAGCAAGGAAACATCGTGCTTAGCGTCACAAAAAGTGACTCTGTCGGGTAGTGAAAGCCCGACACCATGCAATTTCCACCATGATTCCCTAATAAAGATAAGAATTCTACAAAGATTAAAATAAGTGCCAAGGCAAAATTAAATCCATGCTAGGTCTAAGTTTGTATCAAAGGAAGGTAGATATGTTCTAAATAGTCACTACATTCCCGACTTTATAATTATTTAATTAATTATTCCTTTTACCTCAAATAGAGGAGAGAGATGAGATATGATTAGCCTCCTTGTACAGATTAGCTTAACTTGCAATCAGTTTACGAGGTTTTCCCGACACCTTCATTACTGCGGCGTGTCGGATCTGTCTCTTTACAGTAAGACGTCACTTGAAAGCGTTACTTCACTTACAGGACATTTCGCATTAGACTTTCCACTTTCACAGATAACAATTAACGCAGAAAGCTATCAATAGTAAGATGAACGGAAGTATTTATGGAGAATTATTTTATACCGAAAGACACTCTCGCTTTCGCAGGCGACGCTTTCTCATCATCGCTTTGTGGTGTTAAATCCCAAGATTGTTACGTGTTCGCTAATCCCTCAACATCCGTGGATTTGCCTTAAGATTTGTGTGCGGTTTCCGTGTTTCTAGCTGTAAGCGTTAGCCTGAAATTATCTGGAGCTAAATATTACATGCTTCCCCCTTAAGGGCAAATCCAAGCATCGTTTTAACCAGCGTTTCCGGTTTTCAAGATTATTGACTGTTACAGATCAATAGTTCGATTTGTGGAGTCTTACTTTTAACAGAACAAAAACATTAATCAAATATCCACTAATTTCCAAACACATGACGTTAATTATCCACAGTACAAAAAATGTTTGCCAATTTTGTGTTACGCAACAAAGTTATATTAGTTATATTGTGTTATTTAACAAAGGTAGTTAAATATTTAAATTTTCTAGTTCTAAATATTTTATGTAATGTATCTTACTGAAATATACTTTTAGTAACACACATGTGTATCCAGCTTAATAGTTGAATGTTATTACGTTACAGCATTCACTGTTGCTTCAGCACAGTCCTAAAATGTAAGTATGCAAATTTAAGATTGTAATTTTATTGTTCTTGAGACGTATTTGAGTAAACATATTGCGTCTTATGAAGTGAGTCGATTAATTTTCAAACGAGATCGCGAAGACTAAATGGCAGTCTACCGATTCAATTTTTCTATTCGACCTTTTTTCAGTATTTCTCAAAAATTAAATTAAATTACGATGGGTTTCCGCACATATTCAGGAAAAATACATGGTCATAAAATTGCTTTTCGCAATTCTGTAATTTTTCTACCGAGGCGTCTACCTCGTACGTAAAAGTGTCACAATCGGAACTAGAATTATATGAAATGCTAATTTTCTGCTATCTAGCGCCGGGATGTGCTTGGATTTTTCTAACAGGTCATCTCGAGCTGAGATAAAAATACCACAAAAATCATTCTTACCAACTAATATCATAGATATCATGTCTGTACTCTATTATTTGCAATGAAAAACATTTTTATATTTCAATAATTGTCTGGAACCATAGCGGCAACTTTCTCTATTTATAATACCGTCACTGTAATTGGACTTTGCTGATGGGGTAATAATTACAAGAATCTTTATTTTTAAAGTTTGTAATTAAAAAGAAATTGCATTTTTTTGCATCGCATGCTCGCGCACTTCACGAGTAAAGTATCTGCAATTAACCATTTATTCACCAATGTTATACTTAAAGCTCTTACTGCGATTGATGGTTTAAATCGAATGGCTTTTCCTCCGGCGTGTGGGCTATCATGGCAGAAATATACTTTTACTTTCTGCTTTTACTAAACTAGAATGCACTAGTTTAGTAAAAGCATTCTTTTGCGATGATTCATCGGGTAGTTTAATGAACCGTTATTGTTTTATTATCAGTAAACAGCAACGTTTGGAGCGGAACGACGTCTGCCATCTGCCGTTCCGGCACAATTGGCGGCTCCTTCCCATCAGACCGCAAAATACCAACACTAGAGATGCGATAGTTCAGACAATCGTCAGTAGGTGTTGATAATTAAACATCCTTAAGCAGCGGGGACCTCATCATTTGAAAAATATTTCTAAGACATGTTAGCCTATTTTCGCGTATGTTTGTAAAACATTTTTTACCCAATTGTCTTTACTTTTATGGCTAAGTTTCTGCATAGTTTGAGATATAAAATGAAGCTACCTCAATCTGAATGAAACTTGTAGTCTTAATAATGAACCAAATTTAATTATAATTTTAACGTTTAGTTTCCAGTGGTTGGTTGAAGAAAAGAGTTGTTAAGTAGGTCAATTCAAGAAAATATTCTAACATAAATAAAGATAGAGAATGCGAAGAATGAGAGAATGAACGTATTAGACGAACAGACAACATTTCAGGAAATCCTTTTTCCTCCAAATAATTCTCTTGCAAGTCAGGGGCTTAACAGTTTAATCCAAAGCACAAATATATAAGTTAATATATACAGCGTTTTATCTTTTTAGTAGATTCAGAGATAAAACATTATGATTCAAACAAACTATTGTTCTTGAGAACAAAAACAAGGTTTTTCACAGATCAACAGAGGGCCGTGCAATATAGAAAATAGAAACTCATATCACGGTGTGGTTTCTGAGCCATGGCAACCATAAAAAGGCTAATACGATAAAGAGCTAGAGGTTTTTTTTGACAAAAACCTTTTATTTTCTGGACAAATATTTTTAAATACTAATCAACATTTTTTTAACCTACTTAACAAAGTATTTTCATTACCAATCCTGAATCCAGACTTGTTGAACTTATTATTGTTAAGGTTTTAATGAAAAAGACTCAAAATTTCATCCAGATGGCACTCGCTGTTTTAAAATCAATACCGGTAGGGGGATCTGTCTCGAAGTGAATTAAGCGCTTCGATGAAAGAAGCCATGATAAGGCATCGAGGCAGGTGTCGTGTTGGTGATGCCAAAAACCTTTTACGGATCAAATGGCCAATTATATGAGGTAAGTAGGTCAATCACGGGGACGACACATAAATAAGATCGATTTTGTAAACACAAACTTGCAAGGTGGGCTTGCGCGGACAGCCCGGAAGGCGAGTCTGTAGTTGCACAAGTGTGATGCAAGGCGGGGATCCCGAGGCGGCTTTCTCGCGGGGAAAGCAACGGCAAGGACGCGAGGAAAGCGGGGACCAGCGGCGAGTACTGGGGACCACGTTCACTTTCCGCGGCGTCCTTCCGTGTTAGGCTCCGCACCGCACTGCGCCGGTACCACACCACAGCACAACACACTACACAACGCCACACCAGACACCCTCACAGCCCTCCAGACAGAGCGAGGACCAGCGGCGAGTACTGGGGACCATGTTCACTTTCTGCGGCGTCCTTCCGTGTTAGGCTCCGCACCGCACTGCGCCGGTACCACACCACAGCACAACACACTGCACTACACAACGCCACACCAGACACCCTCACATCCCTCCAGACAGAGCGAGGACCAGCGGCGAGTACTGGGGACCACGTTCACTTTCTGCGGCGTCCTTCCGTGTTAGGCTCCGCACCGCACTGCGCCGGTACCACACCACAGCACAACACACTGCACTACACAACGCCACACCAGACACCCTCACATCCCTCCAGACGGAGCGAGGACCAGCGGCGAGTACTGGGGACCATGTTCACTTTCTGCGGCGTCCTTCCGTGTTAGGCTCCGCACCGCACTGCGCCGGTACCACACCACAGCACAACACACTGCACTACACAACGCCACACCAGACACCCTCACATCCCTCCAGACGGAGCGAGGACCAGCGGCGAGTACTGGGGACCACGTTCACTTTCTGCGGCGTCCTTCCGTGTTAGGCTCCGCACCGCACTGCGCCGACATCACACCACAGCACAACACACTACACAACGCCACACCAGACACCCTCACATCCTCCAGACAGAGCGAGGACCAGCGGCGAGTACTGGGGACCACGTTCACCTTCTGCGGCGTCCTTCCGTGTTAGGCTCCGCACCGCACTGCGCCGGTACCACACCACAGCACAACACTGCACTACACAACGCCACACCAGACACCCTCACATCCCTCCAGACGGAGCGAGGACCAGCGGCGAGTACTGGGGACCACGTTCACTTTCTGCGGCGTCCTTCCGTGCAAGGCTCCGCACCGCACTGCGCCGACATCACACCACAGCACAACACACTACACAACGCCACACCAGACACCCTCACATCCTCCAGTCGGAGCGAGGACCAGCGGCGAGTACTGGAGACCACGTTCACCTTCTGCGGCGTCCTTCCGTGTTAGGCTCCGCGCCGCACTGCGCCGATATCACACCACAGCACAACACACTACACAACGCCACACCAGACACCCTCACATCCTCCAGGCACAGCGAGGACCAGCGGCGAGTACTGGGGACCACGTTCACGTTCTGAGGCGTCCTTCCGTGTTAGGCTCCGCACCGCACTGCGCCGGCACCACACCACAGCACAACACAACACACTACACAACGCCACACCAGACACCCTCACATCCTCCAGACAGAGCGAGGACCAGCGGCGAGTACTGGGGACCACGTTCACTTTCTGCGGCGTCCTTCCGTGTTAGGCTCCGCGCCGCACTGCGCCGGTACCACACCACAGCACAACATACTACACAACGCCACACCAGACACCCTTACATCCTCCAGACAGAGCGAGGACCAGCGGCGAGTACTGGGGACCACGTTCACTTTCTGCGGCGTCCTTCCGTGTTAGGCTCCGTACCGCACTGCGCCGGTATCACACCACAGCATAACACTGCACTACACAACGCCACACCAGACACCCTTACATCCTCCAGACAGAGCAAGGACCAGCGGCGAGTACTGGGGACCACGTTCACTTTCTGCGGCGTCCTTCCGTGTTAGGCTCCGCACCGCACTGCGCCGACATCACACCACAGCACAACACTGCACTACACAACGCCACACCAGACACCCTTACATCCTCCAGACAGAGGAAGGACCAGCGGCGAGTACTGGGGACCACGTTCACTTTCTGCGGCGTCCTTCCGTGTTAGGCTCCGCACCGCACTGCGCCGGTACCACACCACAGCACAACACACTACACAACGCCACACCAGACACCCTCACATCCTCCAGACAGAGCGAGGACCAGCGGCGAGTACTGGGGACCACGTTCACTTTCTGCGGCGTCCTTCCGTGTTAGGCTCCGTACCGCACTGCGCCGGTATCACACCACAGCATAACACTGCACTACACAACGCCACACCAGACACCCTTACATCCTCCAAACAGAGCGAGGACCAGCGGCGAGTACTGGGGACCACGTTCACTTTCTGCGGCGTCCTTCCGTGTTAGGTTCCGCACCGCACTGCGCCGGTATCACACCACAGCATAACACTGCACTACACAACGCCACACCAGACACCCTTACATCCTCCAGACAGAGCGAGGACCAGCGGCGAGTACTGGGGACCACGTTCACTTTCTGCGGCGTCCTTCCGTGTTAGGCTCCGCACCGCACTGCGCCGATATCACACCACAGCACAACACACTGCACTACACAACGCCACACCAGACACCCTCTTCATCCTCCAGGCAGAGCGAGGACCAGCGGTGAGAACGGAGGACCACGGTCACCTTTAGTGGTGTCGTTCAGCGTTTGGTGAAGGGGCACACCGTAACATTCATTACATAGCAAACAGCACTACATACTGTATTGACATCACGCTACGTAACGCTAAAGACTACAACATAACATCCGAAGGCCAGCGGGGAATACTGGGGACCACGTTCACTTTCCTTGTCGTCGTTCCATTGTAATATGTTAACTACTAGATGCCGTGCCGGTGACACACTATTAAATTGAACCACATCACACGTAGTAAAGCGGGACCAAACCTTAGAGTAGGAGTTCATTTTCTGCAGCGTCCTATCATGCCAAGTGTCCAGGTACTAGGTCACGCCTGTATCTCACCTTACCCCGTTACAATTCACACTGCTCTGTCAACAACAAACCGCACATTTCACATTACATGCTCCAAAGCACCTTACAAATATAGCGATGTTAAGAGGATTAGTATATCATCAATAAGCTGTTAGGGCTTGGCCTTGAGTTTCTTATCGGCTATGAAAACGTTTAGTTATACTCGCCCCTCGCCCACCTACTACCCCCTCTTTGACTTCAGATGACCTAGTATGCAACTACTTAACATTCACTATTTAGATAATATTGTTTTATCAAATTATCTCACTATAAAACTAATGGTGAACGTTTTCCCCAGCGATCTGATTTTGAAGCTGTTCTGTGGTACTTACTTTTATTATCATAACATTTTTTATAATGCCACCTTACATAATATCTCCTGCTGTCTTGAATATTCAGTTTTTTACAAATTTTTCTATAATATTTCTAAAGCAACGCATGATTTTTACTGGTTTAAAAACATACTGTATATAAGAACTTGTATCGCGCACAGGCCCTTCGTGGCCTAAGCGGTACCATTTTTCGTATAAGCCCGTAGTAATTGTAAGTTTTATTAATTAAATAAATTTGAATTGACTTCATCGATGTATCATGTATCTTTCTAAGGCGAGCTCTAGAGAGCTAGGTGCATCACTTTCTTCAGGCATCACAATGAATTTGACAAACGTCCTGGTACAGGGTGTTTTTTTTTCTAAACGCAATCCAAATTTTATGTTATCAGTGAAGGATTATCCCCCCCCCCAAGACCCCCGGATTTGAACAAAATATATTATTTTCTTTGGGGATACATTGGGGATTTAATACAAGAAATGAAAAGAGGTACTTTTCAAAACGTGTTCGGGACTTTGATGGAGCGAGCACAACTTTGTATAAATGTCAGCGGCGGATTGTTTGAATAGACAACGTAAGCTAAATGTGTTCAAACTTAAATAATAAGTTGTATAAAATGTAAAGATTATCAAAACAATACTAATTTCACCTTTGTTTGTGCATTACTTATTCAATCTCAAACATGGGTTGCGTTTAAAAAAACACCCTGTACTGTATATATTTTCAGCCATTATTCTGCGTTATACGTTGCAGGAAATATTTTTAAAACCCAGTGAACATTATAAGTCGCGTTGTGGCTTAACTCGTGATCGCATCTATCAACTCATATGTTATGATTCGTCCTGAAAATGACCTCATCTTAAGAACTTTTTTCTAATACTAGACATAGTATCAGTGAGAAAGTGGTATGACAAAAACTTAATCCGACTCGTGAAGGTATTGTGAGTGTATGTGCAAATTAAATTATAACATTTCTGCTTCCAGTCAACCTAAGAATCGTTTTTATAGCATGAAGTATCGTCATAAGAGTTATAATTCACTCATCCACTTATCCTGTTACTTAAAATTATAAATTCTTATTTTTTATGTATTTATTCTTTGATTGCATGTAATGTATTTCCTAACACAAAAACTGCTCAAGTGGTTTTAATAAACTGTTATATCTAGTTGAATGATTGCTGTTCAAGTTGACCTACATAACCTGAACAGCAAAATAACCTGGTTTGGTGTATAAATGAAATTCTTTTTAGAAAAACAAAACGGTTACTCTGTCCTTTGTTACTTTACTTTAAGGCAGCTTAACCAAACACTAAGGCTAAGTCCAGATGAACAGCAACTAAAATAATTAGTGACTGAAAGATATTTACTCGGCTTACCACTGTTGGCCTGCCGCTTGGAGCGCGAGCGGGGAGCCTCGGCGCAGACCGCGGCGACTGCCCACACACCCAGCAGCCACCCTGCAACACATGGTTGCCATCGTTAACGAGAGGATCGTTTTAGGAATTAAACAATTTAAGAGCATTCTACGAGAGGACTAATTAGTTTACGTTGCATGTGGTCTGCCTTATCTCAAATTATTATTGATTTTATTTGTTTGCCACGAAGTAAGGGGGAGAGGGGCGGTTGAACATTTTTCTCATATAGTTCAGTCACCTTTTTATCGTCAAGTTATATTGTAGGTAAATAAAGAACTTCTAGTCATCGAGGGTAAAGACAGGAAAAGAGAAACATGTTTTAAAGTAATTTTGTTTGAGTCCCCAATAAGATGACTCTTCCCCAAGTCTATTGAAATCAGTGATGTATTCACCAAGTGACTGGAAGAGAACTCTTTACTTTTTTATGAACTCTAAATTGTAGTACTTATAAAACCTGTAATAAAATAAAAATATCAAATTAAAGGGAAACATGCCAAGTTTGTGTATATTTTTTTACAAAAAATATACAAAGATTGTATATATTTACAAAAGCTGTATATATTATAAGATAATTTCTATTATTGTATAAGATCTTGTACTTTTCTGAAATAAAAATATTTATTTATTTATTATTTTATTTATTTATATTTACAGTTTTTATGTATTTTAACAATTTTGGCGATAAGGCACACAAAACACAAATAAATTAGTTAATTCCCTTCAAAAACTTAACCTTTAGATACACAAAAGCTACAGACATACAGAAACAGTTAAACTATAGGAATTTTAATTTAATTTAAAATTTTGATTTGAGTGTTTTCTGTTGCTTGCATAGTTTTCAAGATATCTGTTAGGAACTCAAAACTGTCATTAAATCATGGTTCCCGGTCACCACCGATGCTCAGGGTATTTATTTTTGTTTTATGTTATGTATGTTATACATCCAAATTTACATACATCGATACTTTGTGACATGTAAAACTTGGAGAGTTTTCCTTTAGTTTGATATACTGTTTATAGTAGTATGATTGTAACACTATTTAGAGTTTACCAAAATTAGGGAGATGTTTTTCGGCCGCCCGGTACATTTAATAATGTTACCCTGACTACGCCTACAGTTGAAATGATAGAAAGATATTATCCAATTTCTACATGCCGACAGGGAGCAGATCCAAATAACAATCAGCAATCGTAAACATATACCTCCGTGTTGTTGTCGGTGCTTGAAAAACTTACAGCTTTTTTATATTTTTCTAACTATGAAAGTCAAACTCAATTTTTCCGTACAAAAATTAATACGCGCTCAAATTAGTTATGAATTATTTTTAATTTTAATTTGTTTGCTTTTACAATCTATATAAATAAAACTAATACTTTAGGTTTCAAATGCTGAAAATAGCAAACACCTGAAAATAACTTTGGTTTCATACAACTTTGGTAGCGTCCCAACTGTCCCAATGTACTTGATAAAATATTATTTTTTGGTATTTCAAATTGGAGTTATTGGTTTTATGTTTGTGGCAAAAGATTAGGGAATAGAAAATTAACAGCATTCTGACCATTAATTTAACTGATTGATTTAAAAGATCATTTAATTTATTAAAATTACAGATAATTAATTTAATACATATAATTAATTTAACACAGTTAAACAGATAATTAATTTAACAGATTAAAATAATGATTAATTCATTAATCATTGTTTTAATATTTCCAAAGTTACATTTTGTGTAGAGTGAAGATGCACATATGCTCAATGGAAACTATACAATTTAATAAAAAGTTTTCAAGAATGTTGGATATACGAATAAGGTTAATTAAATCTATTTATTCAGAGTAAATATTAAACTTTGCTGCGTCAGTGGGTAGTATTTGATAATATACTGAATATAGTTGATGACTAACAATATTGAAATTTTGCTGAGAGAATGAATAGTTTTGCCTCTTGTCAATGTTTTATAGTCTTGTAAATTATAGTTTTCCTTATATTAAGCATTAAAAACATAAATTAGGTGTCATTTTGGATGTTATAATGTACCCTGCTTTAGCCTTTTAAGATTCTTTCTTATAGTACGCATCTAGAGCCTATAAATACATATGCCAATTTGTGCAAATTTTCATACCAATAGCCTTATACGTTTTAGAAACTGTTATCAGTGAGTTAGGGAAACGTTTTTGTTTGGCATAATGTCGTAGCTTATAATTGGGCTCTTCATGAAGTGTCTGTCCATCTCTGTTAAGCAAACAATCTAATTAGTTTGAAACGGTTTCATTAAAAAGTGCAGTATGTGACCAAACAAATGGGCATGCACTTCATGAACTTGCTGTAACTATTGCTTAAGCGTGCTATATGAGCACTAATGTTCGACTCATATGTTGGTTACTTTCTGTAGAAGAGATTATGAAGCGAGATGAAAAATATTGACATTAAGATTGTCTACCACTAATCCATTCATTCAATTAATCTAAGCTTAAATGGGGTAAGTGTACTGGTGAATGACCACCGTCAACGAATGACCGATTTGCAGAAAAAAGATCGTAATAAGAGTTTCAATTGAGTTAAAATAATGGAAACACATGTAAAAGGAAGCTGTCATTCTTTATTATTATAGTAATAGCTTAGAATTATTTGTTAATTTTTAAATTACCTTCAGGCGTTTTTACTTTTTACTGTTTTGAATATCGCCATTAGAGCCTCGATCACTATAGTGTAATTCTATGAAAGACAAATATTTTTCAAAACCACAGCTAAATACTTCATATAAGGTCAGTTTTATAGTTCAAAACTATAGATGAATAGTTTGCATTGTGTTTAAATCGTCTGTACATTATCTTAAAATAATATTAATAACATTTTTGAGACCGGTCATTTACTGAATCAAAATTTTGGTCAAAACTAGAGAATGACCGATTTGGTAATTTACTGATTTATGACTTGAATTATTTAATTCATCTTAAAGAACCTACAAGCAGTAATAATTTACTTTGTTTCATCACAATAGTTAACATTTAAGGGGACTTCTCGTCCTATTCAGTAAATGACCGGTGTGTAAAAGTCTCACAATATTTTTGGTCGGACATGTTCAATCGCTTGATTTTGGTAAGGGTGTTGTGGCAGATATATAAATACAGATTTCTGACTTTTGATGGGGGTATTATGCGCTAAGGGAATGAGCAAATCTTCAGGCATCCTTTATAAAAAAACGCCCCTGAAAACCGCATCCCCAAAAAATTGAAGTAATCAAATGACACAAAGAAAATTAAATAAAAAGGGAAGTAGGAGGAGAGGAGAAAACAACAGTCAAGATAGAAGAAGAGGAACACATAACGATGAAATAAAGAAGCAAACGAAGGTTTTGAGTGTTCGATACAAAAAATTAATAAAAAATAAAACTGACGCTAAAAGGTGTGTAAAACAAAAATAGATGATGCATTCAATACTTGTATTAAAAGTATTTCACAAAATCGTTATTTATTATTATTTTTACGGTTGCTATTTGTAGCCTTATGATAAAATTATTTTCTAGACATATTGTTTTTCTATGTTAGTCGAAATCAACCTGGTCATTCGCTGACACGAGACCGGTCATTCACTGAAACCATGACTTAGTTTTCCTAAAAATCAATTAAACCTTTTTATGTTTATTTAAATTTATAATTAATATCCTAAATCAATCTATATATCTTTTGCAAGAATTGGACGATATAGAACAGATCGAAAACCATTTAGTGTGGGAGTAATCTTAATTTGATCCTAGATCTCACCCTTAACCGGTCATTCACTGATACACTCACCCATTTGAATTAATTGCCTGGTAAGGCAAATTTATAATAAATCAAAATACAGCAAAACAAAAAATGGCAGGAAGTTCCAAGAAAGTAACAGTAATAAAATTAATAAAAAACATAGTTCAGTTAGATTTTTGCGATAAAATTTAAAACATGTATATCGAATGCAATTTCTTGGCTTGTAATTTTGAAACTTCTTACTGGAAACAACGTAAATTTAAAGCTAAGTTTATATGTATATGTTTTTTTTCGTAAATTGAGAATTTTCTAAGAAAAGGCGAACTTAAAATTATTAGTTTTCTGGCATCCTTCCATGGCATGTGGCATGAAATGAATTACGCAATCGCCCGCAATATCTTGATATTGCGCAATTCCTCTGAATCACAAAAAGTTTCTTAAAAACTCTCATCAAATATTTTCTACATTATAATCCTCAGGTAAAGCAAACAAACAAAGCTAATATGCTTTTACCGTATCCATAACGCTGGAATGCCGCTACTCACTTCTTAACTTTTTTTATATCAAGAACGTTTTACGGTCATAATTTATTTTCCATCAACCTCTTGTTGCTCACGTCGGGCGTCGTGATGAGAGAGAGTGGCTGTAAGGTGCTGATAGCCGGACCCGGATACTCTTTGTACCGGAAGCGGTGTTGCAAGCGGATCCGGACATGCGCCTTGCCAAAGACATTGTCGCCTCCATAGCTCCACCACGAGTGGGTCGAGTTGACTAACATCTATGGAGACTCTGTGACACTAATTATAATCGGGTTCGTATCGATTACACGATATCCAGTGCTACGGGTGACATTTTTGCAAATAATAACCAATAGACATTCCTTAAAGAAATTAAGTGGAACAAGAACTGAGTATAATATGGAGCTCTAATAAAATTAGCGAGCTAGAACAGAGATGTTAACTCATGACAGTACAACTGGCAATACTAAAAATATATTTACAAAACATATAAACTACAAAGGCAGGTGTACAACTAATTATATTATTATGATGTTGATATTACTAAGGCCTATATTTATTCATACTGTATTTTAATCGTCAAAATTCTAAATGTTGATAAAGACGTAGCAATATTAATTTGAATATTATAAACACACCAGCGCGCGGCGCGCGGCGTGGGAGGGAGAGAGCGGTGACTCACAAGTTTTCACTTTTAGTCGAGTAAAATTAACACAAAAAACAGCTCGACCTAGAAGTAATTGTAATATAAATTAAAATTGTTGTTTCTTAATGGAAAAAATGCGATAAACACGATGGAACATAGTCTACTCATGTACGACCCTGGGTTTAGCCGCCATCTTGAAAAATAGGCGGCCATCTTGGATTTTATGCAAACATCTACTAAATCCTCTACTGTATAGAAACTAATTAACCTAAAAGGTCAACTTTTTTACTAACATGTTCCCAGTAAACCAGGCATTCGTATAAATACATAACTATCTGATTACTTATTCATTTCTCAGAAATATAGTATCTGAAACTTTAAAATTTGTAAAACATTTGTTGTATTTTTACAGTTATTGAGAATTTATACATTAAAACTGAATTTTTGTTTTTGAACCACCATATTCATTTTAAAGAGAGAAAATTTTGCTACAGAATCAGTCTGTTGGTATGGCCTTCCAGCCATTTTAGAGTGGAACGGGTGCGAACTAAATATTTCTTTTCAGGATTTAACAGGACAGTTAGACCATAGTATAGATATATAATGTTACAATCTATCAAATTTCTGACCACTAGAGCAATAGCAATATAAAGTTAATTTAATGTACCTAGATGAAAAATGTACGATAAACACGATGAAACATAGTCTACTCATATACGACCCTGGGTGTAGCCGCCATCTTGAAAAATAGGCGGCCATCTTGGATTTTATGCAAATATTTACTAAATCCTCTACTGCATAGAAACCAATTAAACTAAAAGGTGAAATTTTTTACTAAAATGTTCCCAGTGAACCACGCTTTCATTTAAATACATATATATCTGATTACTTATTCATTTCTTAGAAATATAGTAACCGAAACTTTAAAATATGCAAAAAAGGTTTTTGTACTTTTACAGTTTTCATGAATTTATACATTAAAATTTAGTTTTTGTTTTTGAACCACCATATTCATTTTAAAGAGAGAAACATTTGCTACAGAATCAGTCTGTTGGTACGGTCTTACAGCCATTTGATAGTGGAACGGGGTTGAACTAAATATTTCTTTTCAGGACTTAACAGGACAGTCAGACCATAGTATAGATCTATAATGTTACAGTCTATCAAACTTCTGACTACCAGGGCAATTGCAATATAAAGTTAATTTAATGTACCTAGATGAAAAGAGTGCAATTAACACGATGGAACATAGTCTACTCATGTGCGACCCCGGGTTGAGCCGCCATCTTGAGAAGCAGGCCGCCATATTTGATATCATGCAAGATTTTTCTAAATCCTCCATTGTTGGAAACCACCAAATTTGCCTGTTTATTTTGCATAGTAATATAGTTATTAGTATTAAATTAACTTAAAACAACTTCAACAATACAAATACAAATTTACACCTTAACAAGAACTTTAATTACCACATAACATTAGTTTACAACTTATAGAATTGAATGTGGAAGTTACGTTTTGGCACAAAATTGGAGATTTAATCATTTTTCCTTTTGCTCAAAAATGTTTTATTAGAGAAGGTACACCTAGAAGGAGACAAAAATGTTATATTTTTGCAGAATAAAACTCTCACCTAAGTTAGTTTAAGCTTAATAACTAAACAATAACTTTTTCAAGGTAAAAACATACCATAATCGAAAAATGAAAAATAAGAAATTTACAGACAGAGAATGAATTTTATTCACTGAAAAAACGTTAAAAAAATACTATGATTTACGTATAACGGGGGACAAACCCATCACCCTGAATTATTAAAAAATTAACTGTTCATGAGGCTCAACAAATGTAGTTTATAAAATGTAATGATAAAAATATATTCAATGACTGATAAACAAAGATTAAAGTAACCATCAAGTTAAATTTAAACTTTACTTAACTCTTCTTATTGGGGTTATGAATAATGAATAATGAATGAATAATAATGAATAATGATTTATTTATGTATTTAATCATAGCATGGATCACGGGAAATGTTTTAATAACAGAATTGACCTTTTGAGTCATTGGTTTCCAAACAAGGGAGGATTTGGTAAAAACTTTCATGAAATCCAATATGGCGGCCTGTTTCTCAAGATGGCGGCTCAACCCGGGGTCGCACATGAGTAGACTATGTTCCATCGTGTTAATTGCACTCTTTTCATCTAGGTACATTAAATTAACTTTATATTGCAATTGTCCTGGTGGTCAGAAGTTTGATAGATTGTAACATTGTATATCTATACTATGGTATGACTGTCCTGTTAAGTCCTGAAAAGAAATATTTAGTTCGCTCGCGTTCCACTATAAAATGGCTGTAAGACCGTACCAACAGACTGATTCTGTAGCAAATTTCTCTCTTTAAAATGAATATGGTGGATCAAAAACAAAAACTAAATTTTAATGTATAAATTCATAAAAACTGCAAAAGTACAAAAACTTTTTTGCAAATTTTTAAGTTTCAGTTACTTTATTTCTAATAAATGAATAAGTAATCAGATATATATGTATTCAAATGAAAGCCTGGTTCACTGGGAACATTTTAGTAAAAAACTTAGCCTTTTAGGTTAATTGGTTTCTATACAGTAGAGGATTTAGTAGATGTTTGCATAAAATCCAAGATGGCCGCCTATTTTTCAAGATGGCGGCTACTCCCAGGGTCGTATATGAGTAGACTATGTTCCATCGTGTTTTTCGTACATTTTTCATCTAGACACAATCAGTTTACTTTATATTGCAATTGCCCTAGTGGCCAGAAGTTTGATAAATTGTAACATTATATATCTATACTATGGTCTAACTGTTCTGTTAAATCCTGAAAAGAAATATTTAGTTCGCACCCGTTCCACTCTAAAAGGCTGGAAGACCATACCAACAGACTGAATCTGTAGCAAATTTTTCTCTCTTTAAAATGAATATAGTGGTTCAAAAACAAAAACTAAATTTTAATGTATAAATTTACAATAACTGTAAAAATACAACAAACCTTTTGCAAATTTTAAAGTTTAAGTTACTATATTTCTATGAAATCAATAAGTAATCAGATATAGATGTACTTATATGAAAGCCTGGTTCACTGGGAACAATTTAGTAAAACAGTTGACCTTTTAGGTTAATTGGTTTCTACACAGTAGAGGTTTTAGTAATTGTTTGCATAAAATCCAAGATGGCCGCCTATTTTTCAAGATGGCGGCTAAACCCAGGGTCGTACATAAGTAGACTATGTTCCATCGTGTTTATCGCATTTTTTTCATTAAGAAAAAACCATTCCAATTTATATTACAATTACTTCTAGGTATAAACCTATTTTTACTCGACTATTTCCTCCGGCTGCATCGCCTGCCTCAACGTGACGCTTTACAAGTTTTCCTTCTTGTATTTTTTTTAGAGCCATCGCCCCCGATGCATAAACACCTCTCTGGAGTCGTCTTATGTCCCCTTGAAATTATGGATTTGTCAACCCCATTATACTTTGCGTGGCGTCTCGACAAATTAGGTTGTGTCTGGTAATTCAATTTAAATTTTATCAATATTTTAATTGTATTCAAATGAAAGAAAATGAAGCTTACAAGTTCAGTGTTTAAGGATGAATAAAAAAGGCAACAAAAATATCAGTTTACGCAAGTATTAAGATTGATCTACACAAATTCAAATAATTTAGATTTATTTTATGACAGTTTCTGGGTTTTAGACGTAAATGCCTCAATCTGCTTACTGAAAATTACTTTTCATCACTGTGCGAAAATAGCCCCGTTACCACACAGCTGAGATTTCCATACATCAAAACAAATCATGATCAGCTGCCCTTTCCGGATCTAAACATTACTTTTTCATAATTCTGACTCAGAAACATCTGTTTTCTGTTCCTTTTTGCTGGCTTGAAAGTTACCCATTGCCGTAAGCCTACCAGTCCAGGAAAAACTTTTTCCGGACTGCTATTTGCCGGACTGCGATTACAGGAAACAGAAGTAAACAACCAGCTAAAAAAAATAAAATAAAATAAAATATAATTTATTGTAAAATAAATAATAAAATAGGGGCTTTTTCATGTTGATAATTTAGGGTATTTCGCAGCGTAAAGCACATTTCAATGAGAAATTCATTGTATAGTAGTATTTTTTCAAATTTTCTAGAAAATTCCTTGTAATACAGGAATAAAATTACAGTATTACAACTGGCCACAACTTTTAAAACTATACCCTATTACTTTAGACTTGAAACTTTATGGGTAAGAAATTCCTCACAGGATTTCAGAAGTTCATTTATTTCACCTTTTTTAAAAGTGTCGATGTAAACGTTATACATACACATTGCAGATTTGATAGCACAACCATTTTTATTTTGAATAATTTGAGGGTTAGTTGATATAGATCTTCATTGCTTAGCTCATCTTTATACATTTTTTCGGATTTTTTAATGAATATGTAGGCTATTATACACAACATCGAAGTGTCAGTCTCTTGCATAGTTTTTATTAGATCTT
This sequence comes from Flexamia atlantica, assembly GCA_035578135.1. Taxonomy (NCBI): domain Eukaryota; kingdom Metazoa; phylum Arthropoda; class Insecta; order Hemiptera; family Cicadellidae; genus Flexamia; species Flexamia atlantica. The sequence continues at coordinate 42,429,045 of JAQJVK010000001.1, read as the reverse complement.
ACCAAAAACGGTTAAACTCATCTTTAAATAACATTTATAAAATGGTCATTCGCCGTCATCGACATCGATGTTCGCCGTTTGAAAAACAAATTATTCAGCGCTTATAACGACTGAGAAATTAAATTTTCAAATTGACCATGTATTTTGTTTCCTATATTAAGTACATCATGTTTGGCAAATTAATACCTAAACATTTATCATTAGTTTCTACTGAATTCTCGCATTAAATATTTAAATTGGTTGCTGCATTTAAAAATCGAGTTAACGTCGGCACACTAAACGCAAACATTTAAATATCCTTCGCATTCCAAGTACATTGACAAAATCTAGTTTTTAAATTTATAATTTAAACCTGGTTTTTTCGAAATACATTTTAACTAATATTGATATTTTAAAATGTTTAATGTTGAAATATGCATCAATACTTTACAAAAAAATCCCACCTCCAGGGCTACATGTGTTCCTTTTTTAAGTTAGAAAAAATTCAAATTAAAATTCTTTATTTACAATTGACAATTTATAAAATTGTATTACAAGTGCCAATTTTAGTAATAATTACAATTATATTGGTATATTTGTTGTTAAACTAAAAATTAAGTCTGTATAAAATCAAAACTAACATAGCCAAAAACTTATCAACAGAGTGAAAACCCCTCTCCACCAGGAATGTTTTTGTGAATCTTTAAAAGATCCAGTTATTATCTCATCTTGTGTAATGGAGGGGAGTGTGTTATACAATTTAGGTCCAATATTTTGTGGAAGAGATGCATCCAAATCTAATCTGTGGGAATTTTGCCTATGTAGAAATCTATTTCTTGAACAGTGGTCATGAATATCTGCGCCTAATTGGAATGGATTATGTTTAAATTTGTAGAATATTATGATCTGAAAATTTATTGTGGTATATTGGCATCTGGCATATTTTCATTTTTAGAGATCATATTATATAGGAAATTAAGATGATTACAGAATTTTTGTCTTGTTTTCATTATAATAGATAGTATTCCTTATGGTGAGAAAAGATTATTTTTGCTGTCTTATACAACGGCTTTATTGTTTTGAACCTAACAAATCAATGGAGCGCAGTTATTATCTTTAGTTGTTTTAAGTATGTTGATTCGTTTTTTTAATTTGCAAGACGACTGTCATTATTAATTTATTTCAAAGTCGTGATTGTTTTTTGTATTATTTCCCTACTGTTTAATTCTGATTCTTTTGTCATCCTGTTTACGTTAAGAAAACAAGTAGCTTTCATGTAAATATGAAAATAAATGAACCCATTATAAAGCGTTGTTGTACTATTTTTTTAAGTTGGCGGTTTACATTTTAATTTATTTTCGCATCTTAATCTGAACTGTGAATACATCTTTAAACTATTCTCGACTAAACAGTTGAGAAATCAGAAAGGACCAATCAATCAGAATAGTTTCCCAATTTTTTCCTGATGAAAACGGAATTTTCCACTTTTAGAAATAACTTTGTACAGGTGCTTTGCTAAGTGATTGGAATTATTTTACAGTCGGTACAGTCGTAACACTTCAGTTCTATTCAGTCTCCGAATAATATCGCCTTTTGAGACAACGGTTTACACGGAACATTATCCACGGCCGGACACTAGTGGTCTTGACCTCGATGTGTCTCTCATTCAACCATTGTTCACGTGATGTTTATAACTTCGGATCGAGCCATGGCCCGCTCACTTTAGTGGCTATAGAAAAGTCAAATAAATAACAGGATAGTCTGTCGTAGCCGTTTAACCAATGATGTGTTTGCGGTATATGGCTTTTACAGGTTTTCTCTGAGTAAAGGCTCGTTTTGTCATGAAACCCGCTGAAAGACACATTAACCCCTTTGTTTCTTTAGTCTAACCATCACTTGCATATTGGAAACACTGTTTTCCTCCTAAAAGTAGTCGACCTCAAGAGTTATCCATCAGAATGACCGATTTTTTATTCCTTGGCTCGGAAGTCAAAAGGTGTAATGACTCCTACCATGCACAAACCTACTATAGTTAGTTTTTTATTTGTAAACTTGTGTGTGTACACCAAAAGTATTTTTATCACATTTGTGAAAACCTCGACTGAGAGATGAAAAAATCATTAATTGATAATATTAGCCTAGGGACACAGGCTGATGATAACGCTACGGCGAAGAAACCTGTAGGTCTCCGTTATATCCTGGAACCCTTGGGATCGTAATGTAACTTCTAAATTATGTAAAGATAAAATGGTTTAAAAAAAACTTTAATCAATGGTTGAACTATTGGAGCTGCAAAGTTTGCAATTTTTTATTATATCAACGCTTTTAAGGCAGATGAAATGAATTTCTTCTCCTTATTAAGTTTCAAGTCTAATGTAATAGAGACGGACAGACTTGCCGTCGGACTTTGCCCAATTTTCTAGTAATAATGTTAAATAATTATCAAGACTGCCCAGTACACCCAAATAACAAAAATTATGTTTTGCAATTACATAATTTATAGCTTTTATATACCTAATTTGAGAAACTGTAATTAATTACTAACTATGCTCCTAAACCCACTGGTAATGCTTAGTCAGTGTTATATTTTATCGTACCGCACTGTTGGTACTAAAATATGGGGCGGTATATGATGAATGATACATCACAATCACAATCACAAACCACCCCCTCTTCTCGCCTTACGTTTCCAGTTTAGGCAAAATGTTTTTTAAACAATATTTTCATCAGAATTCGGTAATAATTACAGAATGGCCTATCATGCCCATGTCTATAAACATAACAAGGCCTATGTCATGTAAGTCGGCTGGATTACCAACTCCAAACCTGAGCCGTGCAACCACATCGTCACACTCGGGACGAGTATACGTTGCGTAAATGAGACATCAGCCCACCCGGGGCCGGTGCTGACGAAACATCAGTCTGCGGAGTGACTGTCCGGGGAAACCCGTCACCGAACACGGCTGAGGAGCGAGGAGCGCCATCGCCGGCGCCGCGGGGACAAGGAGGTCAAGGCGCGGGACCTCCCCCGGCGGAACCGACAGACTGTGACATGGCTCTGGCTGCAGCGAGGTCGGTCGCACTCAAACGGTCGATCGGTTGGATGTCAAATAATCTATCAATTGGTTAAGCCAATGTTTTAGCACAACAATCATATATTCTTGAGAGCATTCCGGTAACGTAAAATTTCTTTTTTAGTCTTGCCTTCCCACTCGATGTCACGCTATATCCATAATCTGCATTAATCTCTAACATACGGTTAAATATTTACGTAAATCACTCTTTTATTTTGAACAAATAAGCAAATATTGTTGACAACATTACATGTTTGATTCATAAAGTCCTTATGAATCAAGGCCTTAGTGCCTTAAGAGCCTTAGGGTCCTTATGTAGAATCGCTTGTTTCTTTGTACGGCAGTAACTTTTTTATGTTCTAGGTTTCTTTAACGCACCTCATAACGGGTCCGAATTCTAGATCCCGCTTAGAAGTGAAACTTGTTTTATTATAGTCATTGGTGGCAAATGTCCACAATAATCGCGATAATAACACAAATCATTGACAACTCAGACTTTCATAGTGTTTGTTATATTTTATTACGATTGTGTTAACCTTAAGCCTCATTTTAAAAGCCGGTATTTAATTAACATACTAACTGTTGATTTTCATGTTTGGGCCTATCGTGATTGGCTCGTTACTCTTTCGAAGCACCCTTGACCCTTTACCCAGTTTAAGGGATAGCAATTTAAAATCCATCGATTAGTCATGAAATCTAAATGTAGACCGGCCTGAACGGGTTAAAGAACGCATACTTTTAATATTCATTGGAGGTTACAGTCTTCATATCTTATGTAGTGTCATAGCCAAGAGAGTTATTGATATCCGGCTGGTGGATTGGCAGCTGGGAGAGAACAGTGTTTATTTGTCATAACACATTTATGAATGGTTAACTAGGGGTGTGGGGCAGGGGCGAGTTGCACCACCGGGGGAAAGGGCGTCGGCCCGATTATCGCGCCCTTGCGATTGTCCGCGCTGCACGCACATCGAACACCGTGTGGAAATGTCACCGTTTGCGCCACTCCCTCAATGTCAGCAGATCGCCGCCGCCGCCGCGCGCCGGTCGACCGGCCGGAACAATCGATTAAAGGGGGTTTCCTCTTTGGCGTTCATAGCTTCGTTTTGCATCGATCATCACATGTAATTTTAATTTGATGCTATTGCAACTGCAGTTGGAAGGTATCTTTCGTAAATTAGAAATTTTAAAGTCGATCTGGTGTTTGTTTACCTTTTTTAACAAATAAAAAATTTCGAGGAAAACGTAGGTGAATAGTCTAGAATGGATGAGATAATATTGGAATGCAAACCTATTGCACCAAACAGTAATTGAATTCAGTTTTATTATATAGAATATAATATAGTAGAATAGCTCACATACATAATTCACGCGCCGTTATAAAATCTTAAATTTTTGCTTTGTACTGCAAGTAATTAATATTTCAAAATGATTAAATCAGGATCTAATGACAACCGTTAATGACTCAACATTACCCATGAAAATCGCTGATTAACCAACTAATTCGTGTAGTATGTAACTGATCCTGCATTTTATTTTCCATTTTGTACACGATCAATCAATCAAACTCAGTAAGCAATTGACCTCCCTGGATACAACAATGGAGTGGGTCCGGAGCGAGGACTGTTTGTCGTCACGGTGGGTTGATGGGTTGTAGTGGGTGGACGGGTCATCTCACCGACCCACTTTCGTCCCCAGTGACCCATCAGCGGCGTCGCGCTCATTGCTTATCACTTTCTACTTCCACCGTCATATCGCACTGGTGCGCAACCGTCGCTTCACGCATTTCCATCTGTCCTTTTACTGAAAACACGGATTGAAAGTCGGCCTCACGACTCATCTGGAGCACGACTCGGCGACTCGGAGGGCTGCAAGTTTGACACTTTTACTTTCTGCTCAGTTTATCTTCTAGTATAAATAATTATCGGGAGGAAGAATTTACCACGATACCGACCCTTGAAGATCAAGCCACCAAGTGGTGTATTTTGAATTTAAAAACCGACAGAAGAAAAGTGCTGATTTTTCATTACAACATTTTACTACATATATTTAAAAAGATATTTCTGTTTTTTTCTGCATATCTGTTTAGAAAACTACGCAAGTCCAAAATGATGCTTGCTTTTAAACAAAGATAACTAAAATCACAATAATTGGGTGGCAGTGATTTTCACATACCTTCTTCGCCGGTATCAAAATAGCTGTTAATTTTTCCGTAATTGTTGCATTTTTGTTAGCTAAGTAATAATATAAAATTAATAATTAACTTTTTGTCAAAAGTATTATTTATGGTAGCTAGGTAATAGGGACTTATTTTCTTGATTTTATTGTTCTGGTTGAATAGTATCAGAAAAAGAAATACTCTAAAACGAGTGCCAAAGAGTCTGCAACTAGGTAAGTAATTAAATTTGTCATCACGTTCACTTGACAATGTTAATGAGTGATTAGTACGGTAAGTAAAGTGTTTTTTGTCAACGGTTTAAAGCCGATTCTCATTCTGCCTTGAGATCGAGATGACGTATCTCACCCCATGGAGAAAACTCATCGCTACAACTAATCTTCTTACCTCCCTGACCCGTCCCAGGCCCGATTTCCACCACGATCATCTCATGTAAAGTGACTAGATAAACATATAATATTTGTATAATTTAGCGTTGATATATATTGCGTTGAACGGCAGTTTTTATTTTGTTGCTGCATTCTAAGATTTTCTTTCTCAGGGCTGGACTTGTTGAGGGAGAATGCACCAGTTCTTCCCTGTACTTTGCCTCTGCTGATGCCGTAAAAAACTACCCACTGGACTGGACAGTAACTTCCGATGGACTACTTTGCCACAGAAAGCTAAAGACAGTAGGTAGATTCTGTCTTTGGCTTTCTGTGGCTTAACTGTTACTGAGACGACGGTCACTTTCCGGCAACATTGAACATCGTCTCCCAGAGGTAAATTATAGCTACATTATCCTTATTGGTACGTAAGGGACATATTTGCATACTGAAGAATATTGTAAAACTGGTATCATAAAGTTCCTTTTTTATGTTTATGACAAAATTGGGATGAAGTCATACAACAGTAATATAACTTCTTTAATACCCAATCAACTATAATAGTTGAGCTACTTGAGTAAGTTTAGTATACGTTACTTGGAAAGCAGTACGCAACTGGTATTCTTCTGTCGTAGAAAGGCATTTCTTCATGGCTTGAATAATTTCAGTAACCACTCAAAAGTCCCATCTCAAGTTGTATATGGCATGGTTCAGGACGTTAGTGTACTTTGGTTCAGTATATACCTCTCTTTGGATAAAATAATTCAAGAGGTTGTTTCAAAAAATCTCTTTCTTATTAGCAACCATCTCTAATCTTTTTACAGTATATTTTAACAGGTTTAATCTGTTATAACAGTATATATTTAATAAGAAGAGTGGAAAATGGGTCATTACATATTCGAGACCATATGTTTGAAGTGCGAGATTTATCGAGAACATGTAAACCTCTTTCACTCATGTTTTGAACGATAATTTTTTGTTTTGAAACAAAAACAAATATTTATTTGTTTGTTTCGGGAAAAAACAAAAAGATAGCATGCATTGCTTTTGAATAATAAACATTGTTTTGGCGTAGTAAACAATGTAATAATTAATTTTTGCACGTGATATACACATAACGAAAACAAGCGATTTCACATTAGTGTAGTGAAAATACATTTTTGACAACAATTCCATTATATCACCTGCTAGAGTTATATGTTTATCACCTGCGAAAATTCGTCATTATATTAATTACTACGGAAAATAATGTTTTCTGTAAAAAATTAATATTTACTTTTTTGATTTTTTCCGACACAACAAAATAAACAAAAACAGCTGTTTCAATGTCGTTTGATTAAAATATCGCTCAAAACACGAGGGAAAGTGATTGGCTTATTCTTGTTGACCATATACGAGTGCTCGATAAATCACGCACTCCTAGAGTCTGGTTTAGAATGTGCAAATACCCACTTCCCATTCTCGTTATGAAGTATACTATAAAAATTATATAGGACTATCATATCTTTGCACCACATTTAGATTTATTTTCCTTCAATGACTTCAGGGTAAAGGCCCCCACACACGCTGAGATTGTCGCGAGACATTTCTTGAGACAAGAGGTATCATGAGACAGATCTCTGCGTGTGTGGCGATGTCTCAAGCATGTCTCAGTATCACACTCCGTCTCTGAGACCGTTATTTACATCTGCGTTTGTGGTGCTGTTTCACACTTACTTCACAGCTGATAGTAGTTGTTCGCGAAAGAACAGTTCAGTTTCAATGGTTCATTGACGCGATGAAATGAATCATGAATCATTTATTGATTGAATCGAATCGTTGTGCAAACCTTACTTAAATAAACCAATTTATCTGGGTTTTCTCCTTTCCTTTTCGTAAAAAGCAAACTGCAAACGCCGGTTTGGAATAAATTTTCGGGAATTCAGTAAGTTCCCCCCATTTGATCTTACACATTTACTAAATTTAAAATTGAGAGGTGTTAAATTTTGAGGGGTACAATTTACAAGCAGATAGTGTCTGATGTCAATGTATATAGAACCCTCTAAGTTAGGACATCCAATGTTAAATTTTTAATCCCGCCGCCGAAAAAGCAGAGGAAAAAATAGCACTGATACATGGAATAGTTCAAGCTGACTCCGTATAGTCCGCGCTTATACCCACTGACAAAAATGTCAAAATAAGAATGATTGTTAAAAACGACAGATAAACATAGTATTTCAGTAAATAGTTGGTCTTGTTTATCATAGTTAAGGAAAATTGTATATTCATTTTAGTTCAAACTTTTTCTTAAAGTGATTAGCAGAGTGTGCGTGCAGGCGCTGCGGGAAACTGCTCGGTTGTCAGTGATTATTATCGTGCAGCTGAACTCACCTTATCAAGAATAAGAACACTGTATTATAAGAATTGTTATTTTGCTGGCCAACTACTGGACACCGGCTAGCAATAATTCCTAAGTTGCACTTTTGTTTTGCACGTATTTTATATTGAAGGAATAAATCATTATTTCATTATTTCATTTTCACATTATGGTAAAATATATAACAATACTGAACAATAACATACAACTCTCAAAATATTACAACCAGCTGCTTGACTTTGGAAAGTCAGGTTGATCCGTAAACTCGCACCAACAATTCCGATCGGACTGAAAAATGAAAGTGGCGCAATAGAGTAATAATGAACTTCGTAAAGAGTTGTCACTTCCATGTTAACTCGGTGGACTTAACCATTTCTTAGTCCATTTGCTTTTAGGATTTCTTTTTCTTTTTAGGGCAACCGCAATGGCTACCCCACAAGCAAGCAAAACTTCTTACGGTATTTCGTCCAACAATGTAAACAAATATAGATATAAAATATATAAAATAAAAATTATATAAAATGGACTAAATGAAAAGATTCAATAGAGAGATTTGAATCAAAATTATGAACGTAAACAAATATTCTAAATCTGTTCAATAATATGATTTTTGTAACACATGTTTCATAAAACTTTGGTCTCATACATGTATCGCGACAAATCTCAGCGTGTGTGGCCTTGTATCGCTGATACCGCTTGTCTCATGATACCTCTTGTCTCGAGAAATGTCTCGCGACAATCTCAGCGTGTGTGGGGGCCTTAAGGAATACAATAAAAATAATTACTTATTACATCCCTTATGATCCATACGGAATCCTAATGATCTTTCCTTTCATTTCCGTTTCTGCCGCGAGCCGTTGCGCATGGAGACGCCAGGATTACCGACTACGGTTACCGCCAGGATTGGTCGTGTGCAGTTGTGTGCAGCCGATGCGCCGCCGCCGTTGCGTCACCATCGGCCAGTTGCGTATGCTTTCTCTGATCTGTGTGCTCGGTGAAAGCACCAGGATGTGTCCGGGCAGTCCGCGTTGCGTCACTCTTGTGTCACCGGGTTTGTTTTACCGCCATCCGACCTCGCGGCCCTTGATGTAGGCCGAACCAACAGTTGTGTAACCCGTCGCTCCCAGCAAATCACACACTGGGACACTGGAGTTCCAGTTTGCTCTCGGTATCTCGTGAGTGAGCGAAAACCTGGTTTCTGTGGATGTGGGTTTCCTGATTTGACTCGCAAAAAGTAAAAAGGAAGAGAAATAATTTAATATCTTCACTTCTTCAGATACGGACTGAATAGAGTTGGTAAATTTGTGAATACAAGACCCTCTTCATCACCCACATCTTTTAGTTTTTAATGACTGCTTGTATAGCACCTCACCTTACAAGTACTTGATTCATTGAATAGTATTAAACGCAACAAAATATTATAATGACCCTGCGCAAGTACTCTTTCGTTTAGTCATAGCAATCGATGACTACAAGCCCGTTTAGTAAGATTACTCCAACACATTCCCTTCATTTGTGTGTTATTATTACTTTTAGTTAAACATCGTGTCCTCAGAAATAACAGTTTTATCATGAATATGCCAATAGTTACAGAAGTCACATTCATATTAACCGTACATTTTATAAAAATGACAATTAAGTCAATAAAAATTAAAATATTATTCATAGCCTAAGCTTTATTAAATAACTTTATGTTTATAATTTTAAAACACATCAATACCAAATAAAAAAAATTAATACATTCAACAATAAAAACTCAACATTGTTATCAGTTGAAAAAGTAAAAATGTCTCAACATCACACATTATCTCTCTTCCTTATCACAAACAAAAAGAATTCATGGGAACAATAACCAAGCTACTAGAATCTAGTTTTATATTGGAAAGTCTCAAAGTTTCAAAGTATGATTTTGTTTTGGGAAACTTCATTATACAACATGAATATGTTTTTTTAAAGCGTGTGTTAAGTGAGCGAGAGCGGCTCGGCGAGACATTCGCCACAACAAATAAACCCACTTGACACGATGAGTGAAAGTGATGCGTAACTGAAGTAAGGAAATAGAGAGAAAGAGACTTTCCCGCGCAATATGAGACGCCTTGTCAACTTCCTCTCCCTGGCCAGTAGGCCTGCACCCGATGTAACTTGGCGGCTAAAAAACCGTGCTTATTTACGCTATGGAACTTTGTTCAGCGTCTTTTCTATCCAGTTAAGTACAAAGAGAGGCTAAGAAAATTGCAGCGAAAAGAAAGGAGGGGATGGGCAAGGAGGAACTTCGCCCAAACCAACGTAAACAGTGTGTGCAGCTCAATTCCATACCTCCATAGACTCTTGGCCACAAACCGCGACCCAACCTGAGAGGAGGACTGTTTACTTAAAGTGAGTAAACCTTTAGCTTTTTTTTAACAAAAATTTTTCCGTCTAAAAAGATCAAACCAGGGAGGCACCTTACTATGTAAGAGACAGGTGCTAGATGCTTAAAAAATTAAAATTCCAGTGCTATAACATTAGTTAAGCACATCATCCCTTTCGGATATAGTGCAGATTACGGAAGGGAGAGATTCGCAATTGTGGGGAAAGGATCCATCTAAACATTTGCCCCTTAAGGAAGAGCCGAACATTTCAAACCTAACCTCTAGGCTCTAAACCTCTAATATGTCTTAATCGCTGAATCTAAGGGCGTCCAAGACAAGGAACGACATCACACAGGAGCCCTCCGTTTTGTGGAGAGTATCGCGCAGGACGGTTCGCTTTCCACATTGGCAGACCCTTGGGAGTTTATCAGGTAAAATAAACTCCCAAGGGTGGAATAAGCCCCCCCACAGCTTATGATGTGGGTAAAATAAACTCCATAGGGGGCTTAGGTGGAATAAGCCTGCGGTAGGCTTATTCCATGTTCATCGCCTTCCACATGGAATAAGCCAGGATTATCCGCTACCCCTTCCAGGGCTTGGATCTGACTGAGTATCCAAGCTCGACCAGGAATCAAACTTCCCAGAGAGAGAGAGAGAGAGAGAGAGAGAGGAGGTGAGCCAAGGTAAATGAATGGTAAGCTGGCCATCCTGAATAGCCGAAGAGACTTGGCAAATCAAACGGATAGCTTCTGGGTGGCTTGGAGACTGTTCCCATTGTCGACTTCTGTACTAGTAGAAACCAGTCGGACAGGCGTATATGGCCAGCCCCTAACTAAGGTTGCATCATGATCAGTCACGGGCATAGAAAACTACTTTAGGGACGGAATCGTAATTTGACATATCATATTGCGTATTTCTTCTGTCTCCCCAGGTTGGGTCACTCACTGTTCAATGAATAGGAGACCAGGAAGAGAAAGCTTAGCTGTGCGTCAAATGGACTCACGCTGCGTATAATAATTCTTGTTGTTCTTAAAGTAGGTTTAGTAAGTCGAATTTTGTCGATATTTTATAAATGTACAAAATGAACAGTAACCGTAATTTGATAGGTTACTGTTCTGTATGACTGAGGAGACTGACTAAGAAAGAAAGCTAATAAGGCGTCTCCCCCGGGGTCCTTACATTGCACTGACTGACGTGTCCTCGACGTGTCCTCGTATTTTTCGCACGCTGTTTCGGTCACCATACCGCCTGGAAGAGGAAGCCTGTTAGATCAATCATTCTTCTCAGTCATTAGCAAGCTAATAGCTTCACGTCTTTTGTTGTATAGTCTTTTACCATCCTGGTTTAAACTATTTAACCAGAGAGCAGAAGATAACGTAGAAATATTCTTCTTCCACTTAAAAGTTTTCTAATCGTGGCTCTTATACAGGGTGTCTTTAGGGCATCTAATTTGTATCAGATAAACTTAAGTACTGCACATTTAACAAGGGCTTTATATGATAAAATGGACTTTTTTGCTTATAACTACAAAACCATCGAAGATAGCACCTAGGTGTAAATTGAAAAGTTGTTGGTCTTTGCAAGACCTGTAAAATGATGCGCTATTTGACATATGCTGTCATTTAACTTTTTTGACTTTCAGGGCTACCAACATTAAAATAAAATAAAATGTACTGTCAAAAACTTTTATTTTTTAAATTTTGGCATGTCGTATATCAAATTAAAGCTGAGTTTACGAGGATTAATAATTTTTAAACAGACTAAAAATACGTTTTGTAGTTCTCGAGATACAGGGTATTCCGTAAATATCAATATTTTTACGAAAATGGCCGCCATTTTGAAATGAATAAAGATAAGTGAATTCTGTTTTCACCAAATTGTTTGTCTTGTTTAGAGCTTTAAAACGATGCATAACATGACATATGTTTACTTTTTTTTACAATTCTGAGAGTCGAACGCATGACCCCCGGTTTTTGGAACACCCTGTATTTTAAAAAGCTTAAAAATATTTTTATGTTGTTCCTTGCGGTCGACTTAGTGGAGAATGATTTTATTTCATCTATGTAGGACTACTAGTTCGTCCGCAATCCATTTGAGACACCTTAGGTGAGACACCCTGTATATTCATTTTTTTCTGGACAGATATTATGTCATTCCAAAGATTTTATTTTTCTACTATATATTTTTCAAATACCACTCACATATAATCGCACAACCTAAACTACTTTCTCTAGAACCTTGAAACTTTGTATGGGTGTTCCTCTCATGGCGTAGGCATCCGCTAAGAACGGATTTTTAAAAATTCCTTCAGGGCTACGCCCAATCAAAGTACATCAAAGGAGGTTCATCAAAGTTTCATTGTTGAACTATAGGGAATTTTATGAAGTTGTCATGCCAACCTAAACATTAAATCTTCAGTTCAAGGAAGTTTTTCCGTTTTTCCACGGGTGAAGCCGTGTTAATCAGCAGGTTTTTTTATTTTTTTTATTTTTTTTATAAAATATGCCACTTGTTTAGGTAGAACCTTAATGGGTAAAGGAGCCAAGCTAAATGTCTCACACCGTATATTCCTCCGTCATAGATGTTATATGAAGAGGTTATGTAAATGTTCCAAACAAATAAACCATTTCGTCTAGATATGTCTTGTCCGCGTATTTCGTTAATAAGAATTCGTTTGGACTTGTTTGGGGGGGGGGAGGGATTTGATTCAACTGACATTTGACACATTTGACTGTGTCGAATGTGATGAGACTAGAGAACTCACAGACCAGTCCGATCTGAAATGTCATCCAAAATCTTTTTATTTTCTAACTTTTACGTCCTTTTTCCTCCATCACGCCATCAAGAATACAAAAATAAGGACTGTTATGAACAATTGGTTGGCTGAAGAAGCCCAATGAGAGCCAGTACCAGCGTGGAGCTGCGGTGCGGGGACAGTAAAGGCTCATACATGACCATTGGTATTGTTTCAGACGCCTTACAATCAACACTTGGACATGCTTCACTTTCCTCGCCTCCTGCTCCACTTTCGGCGCTCCTTTGTTTTACTGCCACCTCCCTCCTCTCATCCTGTTACGGCTCCATTTCTGTAGCTCTATTATGCTGCAGTTGTAGCTGTTGCCTGCGCCCAGTGCGTTGCCGCAAGGAACGTACATAAAGTTATGTAATCTCAATATAAAAACTTTGGTTGCACAGTGACCGTTGTTCAGAAGTACTGCAATACGTATTTCTCACGGAAAGGTTTCATTTTATTGAGTCATTACCTATTTTCTGAATTATGATAACAGTCAAAATTCCTTCGTCAACTTTGAATCCTATTCTGAAAAATTTTTCAATTTTCAAATGATGTAAGCATACAAATCTGATATTGGTAAGCATACATAAAAACATGGCTTCAATTTTTGAACCGAATTTGGATTTCTGTTTTTAAGCCAAAATGTTACCCTAAGACAATTCTACCTGTGGAACATTTGGAGCAGATTTCAACGTCGAGGTTTCGTGGAAGGTGGACTACTTGTAGTAAGGGCATCCTAATGTCCTCCTAATTATTAGGTAATAACGTAATATCAGGTATTACGTTGGTACCTAATACTAGGGGCTCACGCGCAAATTTCGCATTTTATATGATTTCTGTTGTGAGAAACGCATCTTCAGTTAAAATAAAGCATATGACTTTAAACTCACCTTTATTAATCAAATTCAAGTTTTCAATTGAAATGTAAAGGTCTCACATAAGTAAACAAAGGCCTAACCGATCAAAACACACACACATTATTCATCACCCAAGCACTATGTATTTGAATTTGGTTGTCTTCTCGCACTACAGTACGATAGCGTAAGTTTTTCTAGGGGGCCCATTTGAAAATTGCACATTTTAATATTTTTTCTGATTTTCAAATAGTCGTTGGCCCTCACCGGGGACAACCGAACCGCTCCGATATTTTGGATACTTTTGAAAACATCGAACCGCTCCGGTCATTAAAAAGGATTAGGAAGGGTCGCCTCACCACCCGGTCAGGTAGTCGCTACGGGACTTAGAATTATTTTTGTCCCTGCTTCCTTATCTGTGACTGCTGTCTTATCACCACCAATATCAGGAATACTTATACTAGTTGATAAACTACCGCTTCGTTTGCCTTTAAAAAACCACACAGTGATACATCCGGGAAACGACACAGTTTCGGATTATCGGGACTCTATTCAGAACTGATACTGGAACATATAATTTTTCGGCTATTAATGCCATTTTCACATTAAAAGAATGTCTATTAATGTTAATGTTTTGTTAATGTTATTTTGATGCAAAACATAAATACTGTGTATATGGATGTATATTTTGTAAGTATTTGAGTCTCTATTTGGTATTTCAGTGTCTAGGTATTTGAGTTGTTTCTAGGGATGTATATTTTGTAAGTATTTGTAAGCAGATTTATAAACATTCTCAAATGCTGTTATTTATTCAAATTATTGAAAGTATATGTACAGTACTAATTTTTTTCAACTTCCGCTGATTCTTTATAACTCTTTAACGTTGATCGTCAGTACATCTAGCCAAAAATAATCACTAAAAATGTCTTCAAAACATTGTTTTTGTTTTCTTCTCTTTTGTTCAGTTAAATTATTCTACAATTATTGCTTAAATGTTCCGTTTTTAACGAATTGCCTATATAAGATTTGGCACAAGACGATTAAATTTCATTTATAAGTTCAATTCTGTAAGTATATTCAACTGTAATGCTACTTATAGTCTGAAGCAGTTAAAATACGTATAAATATCGAAGCGACATGTCCTTAATTACTGGCAACAATTGATTTAAGTTCCAAAGTTCAAACAAAGATCTATAAGCCCAACGAAGCGGTATTTTATAAGATACAAACCTAACAACAAGGAATTATGGTTGGTAATCGCTGCTCTTTGGTACATGGAGTGAAAATGTTAATCATATATATTTCAACTGCTTGTAATATTGTTACAGAAATGATTATTGTGACTGGACAGGAAAAGCAGTCGACGGCAATAGAAGACTGCAGCTACTGTCATTGACAGGACGGAGGGATAAAATTCCCTTTTTCCCCAGTCCCGTAGCGACTACCTAGCCGGGTGGCGAGACGACCCTTCCTAATCCTCCTTAATGACCGGAGCGGTTTGATGCTTTAAAAAGTACCCAAAATGCCGGAGCGGTTCGAGTACGCCTCCCTTACCAGTTCTCTGTTCTTGCCGAAGGTGACGCATATTTTCCCTAATCTCCTTGATTCCTTTTTTTCTATGCCTTCTTCTTTCTGTTTCAGGGTAAATATATTATTTACAATATATTTATAATCTTTCGATCGTGGATCTTTACTATGAGGAATGATTTACCTGTCTCAATTTGGCTTCTATTACCAATAAAATTAGCCTAAAATTAATTTTCATATGTTTACAGTTGCAGGGAGTATATTTTTGTTTACAACGTGACTGGTTGAAAATTCGTCAAGGTAAACAGCTGTTAAATTACAATCACATTTTAAAATCGTTATAACGCAAGTTGGTCAGCACTGGAGCGGTGAAAGCGCCCTCTAGAAATAAATCAACGGCTTGGGGGTCGAAGCCGTAAAAGAAATGTCCATTTTAATTATCAGTTGCCGGTGCGCTACATTTTAAACTTTAAAATGAGACCTTAATCGTAAAAATCGGTTAAGTAGGACGGCTGAAAAAGGGATATAACAGAGAAACCTCTTATTGTAGTAAGTAAACTGATGGTCAAGGCGAGTAATAACGTTTTAGATCAATTAAATGTAGGGGGAAATGAGTATTTTCAGTGAAATGCCGGAATTTGATTGAGCTATATCAGGTTTACAGTAATTAGATTATTAAATTATAATTATCTATAATTAAGTATAATTATATGTATATATTATATATATAATATTACCTATATTTTGGAAATTTTAAAAATATAGTTACTAGATGTTACCCATGACTTCACCCACGTTTTAATTGATTTGAAACAGCTCAATGCTGGTTGCTCCTGCAATGTTTTTTTGTAACTGTCAATTGGAATTGGGTTTCATTGTTAACATGCGTCTGCCTGGATGGATACATTTTTACAGCTGACTTACATAATATGACAAACAAACAAACTCAAACTTTCCCACTTATAATAGTAAGATTGTGTTGATAAGTTGATAGGTCTGTTTGTACTTTGTTCAGTAAGTCCTAAGGTCTACTTAAATATATCCTGCAACAGTAATAAATACTTGTTACAACAAAAACCCCCAAATCACGTCATATCACGTCAATAGGCTAAAACAAGTCTTGTTTTTAGCCAAACTATGTTTAACGAGGACTAAAAGACTTTTTTAAAGCAGAGTTAAATCAAAATTTGTGCCATCCATTGTAATATTTAAAAAAATAATCTCGTAATAATTTTTGACTGTTAAAAAGATTAATTAACGTCATCGAAGCCTGAGTCACTAGAGGCGTCGCTCAGTCGCCGGGCGGTGAGACTCTTGAACAATACCGGCAGTAATTATTCAATCATTAACTTCGTCGCGTTGCTCCACCGTCCTGTCCACGTTTCAACATCAAGAGGACTTTTTAGAGATCGTTGCATAATTTAAACAACTCTCTGAGTCTAGAAGGTCTGTCAATTAATATAGTACAATTTAAATGGCATCGCAACTAAATAGTTGCGATATCAACAATTTTTTGATATTATAAATATAATATCAAAAAATTGTTGATAACATGGCTGCTGTATAAACTTATATTGTTGATTTACTTTTTTATTGAAATTATCAAAGGTTTGTTTATACCTGTATGCTGTTTTCCCACTGCAAACTTTGCAGTCGTTTCATGTTTTGATACGCTTCAATAAGAATAATTTGGACCCTAAGCGAGTATTATTAATTTTGGGTTGCTTACTTCATACTGGGTATCCCGTAAGTAAGTACAAAAACTTTGGAAATATTTTGTTGGGCGGGGTCCAAATAAAAAGGGAACCAAGAATAAGTTTTCCCGTAAACGACTCTTTACCAAAATATCCGCCATTTTCTATTTTTACTAAAAAAATGTACATCTTCAAAACCATAAAATATATTCCAGTGAAACTTGGTATAGTATTGAAGGTAATAATAAACTTTTCTTTACAAAAATGATATCATAATATTTTTTCTGTTTCAAATCGGCGGCCGTTTCAATTTTTCAACTTGGTTACAAAAACAACAAAAACACGAGTTAGTTTACAAAAATGACTAGGAATATCTTGTTTTACCATTTTAAATTTCCCATCAAACGTCACAAATTTGAAAAATATCGGTTTATAAATAACGGAAAAATTGTGACGGCTACCATGACAGTAAAGCTATTATTGCATGAGATAATCAGGTGATTTTTCATCACACGTGGCTCAATTTTTGGTGAACACATTTTCTACTCTGTTTTATTAAAATCTGTCTGTCACCAACCCTAAATAAATAAAGTGTGTGTTCCATTAAAAATCATCCAGAATACCATTTATTAGAAGTAATACCATTTATTTTTTTCATTTCATGGGTCTGGCAACAAGGCCATCCATTCTCAACAACTAAAGGCGCTTCAAAGACACTGTCTAAGTTTTCCAGCAAAAGGAAAGTAAGTGACAATTAAACCCATTATGTAACTAAAACAATAAAGAAGAAAATTAAGAAAATCCTCTTAATTTAAGTAATTATTTTGGTTAATTTAAAATTAATTAAATTAAATTAAATTAATTAATTACTGGGCTCAAATTCTAAGACACTGCCTTAGTAGCGCCTTTCAATTGAATGGCAGCCATTGTTACTAGAACCGTGAAATAAAAAAATACCGTTTCATATTTTTCACGGAGTAATTTTTATTCACTTCATTTATTTAGGACAAGTGATAAATGTCAATAAACAGTAAAACTTGTAATCACGAACAAGCCCCCTCCTCGTGTACCCCCCTCGTACACCCTTGTGTGACAAAAAATCAGCTAATTATCGCAGGCAGTAATCGCTTTGATTCCATGGTAGGACAGATCTGTACAAAAAATCATCAATTCTCCGTTATTCATCATTCATTTTTTTTCAAATTGGTGGCGTTTGGTAGAAAATGCAAAATGCTAAATAATGTCTTACTGGACAATATTTTGTAAATTCAGCAGTTTTCTTGTAAACTTAAGTTGAACATTTTAAACGGTATCCATTTTGAAATGGAAAATTATATCATGATGAAAGTTTTTTTAGAATAGTCCCTTACTACCTTTAATATCACACTAAATTTCATTGAAATATTTTAAATAGTTTTAATGATATAAGAGGTTTAAGTAAAAGTACGAAAATTGAGAATATTTTGGTATAACAAGTTTCCTTTGGGAAAAGATATTCTTGGTTCCCTTTTTATTTGGACACCTAAAAATAGTATTCCCAAAGTTTGTGTGGTTACTTATGGGACACGCTGTATAACAACCATAACGATTGTCAAAACTACATAGTATAGTCAGTTTTCAAAACTTCTATTTCAACAGTTTGTATTAAAAGATTTTTTTAATCTACGTGTAACGTGACTGAGCGAAACCAAATTAAATTCTAACAAACGTAATCCGTAATCCCCTTTGTAAACATTTCCAAGTGCTGAAATTAGTCATATGGTACAAATAGCAATATTATTAGTTTTTTATTATGAACTGTTGGTATTGATGAACTTTATTAATAAAGATTTTTGGCACCTAATCAGGTTCAGTCCTGTCCTTTGAATGGGAAACTAAAAGCCAAGGCAATCAAAATTTATATAGTGTTATTTTAAAGTTTTTATTCACAAAAATAACAATGGAGCTTTAGACCACAAGGTGTGAATAATGGTTCCGGCATTACGTATTACCTCATTCGGCGCTTAGTATCTCATACTTTTAGTCCACTCAAAATTTAACTTCGGCTACACTAAGGTTTAATAGTGGGGAGGAAACACCGTCTCCAAACAAACGCACATGACCTGAACTCTTCGCCCAATTGATATGGATAGCATGAATAAATTTCAGTGTCTATGAACATGAATAAATCCAATATGCTATGATATGAAAACATATGTCCTGTGTGGTTGTAATTCATGTCATCTCAAGTGACCTATTACTTATCTAATAAATAATCTAAATTTGTGTTTTGTGTTTCAATTCATTTGTTTTATCGGCGTAAATAAAAGTACTCTAAGAAACTTAAGCGTAAAATGCGTAAAATGTTGGGTTTCTCGCGACCTTTGTCCACGTTCCGCGTATTATTGCACAAGTTTGGGGGCTTTCTACACAGCCCCGCGACCCCGAGTTGGCATTTGTTAGACGTCTTGCATAGTAAAATCCTCACTTGCGTCACAGCCAGCCCCATCCCTAAAATGGTCACCGGATGGTCAAATCTGCACGCTTTGTATCAAATGACTATCATTTTCAATCAGATCATAGAGAAATTATCATCTAAGTTATGTCAAACTCATCTGGTAAAAAGCATAAATTCTTACGTTTATTAAGTCTGATTCAAATCTTCCAAGCACACTACTACTTGAATAACATTATCTAAAATATATTTTAAACTCAGCCTGTAACGTTATTAGACCACGGTTATAAAAAACTCATTTAGTACAACAGATTCTGTTACCTTTTTAACTCTGAAATTTTGGAGTAACTACACTTTAACAGTAGCTTTTCTGCGAACGATTCCGTGATATTGTATGGAGACTTTAACGCTGCGTTAAAAAGTGCTCATTGATTTGTATCAAATTACAACTACTCATTCAAATGGTTTACTATTAAGTTATTCATAAGTGATTAGTGATTATTAAGTGATTTATTATTAGCTTCCACATATATAATCTATATCCATATCTTGTTATTGTACTAAAATAGAGTAAGCTTGACAAATTGCAATATTATAAAACTTCAACGTAATTTAAAGGATTTGGATCAAAGAACTACTTTACTTGTATGAATGGTAGTAAATATTAATATGATCGTTTCTTTTTAATATGTATTATTGACTAAATATGAATCGTAAACTATATTACCAAAATATATATTTACTATATTTATATATACAAATTTCACATATATAGATGTATGTGTGTGTGTATGTATATTTACTATATGCTACATGTATATAGTCTATAAACTATAAATAGCCAAAATTTCTTCGTGGTTGACAAATAATGGATATTTAGTGGAGGAAATAGTTTTCCGACGTTAGCTTATCAACGTTTCTTAAGTGTAATTCATATCCTTATATTTGTTTACATATAAGATAATTTAATGTTTTTAATATAATCATGTTTATTTTGTTATGAAGAGACGGAAATCACGAACGATTGTCAGCCGGTTAAATAATTTCACTAGGTAAACAAACACGTAAGAGGTTGACCCGCATTTCCAACTTCTATAAATCACGTTATTGTTAATTAGTTTTGGGCTACTGTTTACACAAATATAACAAGTTTAGTAATTTCCTCCTACGTTATGTAAAATTTCCCTGACATATTTCACAGTTTAGTTTTTTTTTACTGTAAAAATCAAAAAAGCCTTGAAATAAAAAGACACAAAGCTGTACCTGTGAGGTAGTCCGAAAGGCGCATGGTCCACAGCAGCAGCAGTATGTCCACCACCACGAGTGCCCGCGCACTGCGCCGCCGCGTCCACGGAGGAAAGTGAAACAACACGGCACTCTCTCCGGGTCACAAGGCCGCCCAAGGACGGAATTGTTATCTTTTATTCTTTTTGGAGTCGTGACCGCGCGAGGGGTGGAACCGGTCCCCGGGCTGAACCCCCGGCGGTGTTGGTCGTTGGTCGGGAAAAAGACTTCCTCTACCATACATTACTGTGGAAGTGACATCTCACGAATCCCAGGGAATCACTCTCTTTTTAAAACCATTTACTTTTATTACAAAAAACAAACCCCCATTACTAGTCAGTCTAACATTTACTTACCGGTACTGTAATAACAAAAACACAGTATATACAACAATCGGTCTTTATTAAATGCTTATCACACCAAAAAGAGTTTTGAACATTTGTTGTATTGTTCACTTTCTCTCGTTTTCATCAAGTCTTTAATATACTTCTGGTTATAATTTACTTTACAAATTAAATAGTGTCTTTGCTATTGAAAAAGTATATCTTGTGATTCTTTGAAAATCTTTGGTGAAAGCAAACTGTTAAACTAAACTGTTTTTCCGTGATGCACAATAAGTAGTCTACGCGGAAGATTGTAGATTCTAATTGTTGTCAATGTAGATTCTAATTTTTGTGGCAAAATATTCGTTGCTACTAGCTTAAATTGGTACCTACATACAAACAACTGAGATTGTAAAAAAGTTCTTTCACTTTAAAAAAAATCTGTCTTTTAATAGCGTTAAAATATATGCAACAAAATAGATTAGGAGGCGCGTAGGCTTACACTGTGGCAGAAGTAACAAATGGGTAGAGTAACAAATTATACTGCCGGGGGAATATTATACTGTGGCAAAAGTAACGGAGGAAATCGAGAGCCATGGTGGAATTATACTGGGACAGAAGTAACAAAGGAGATCAGAAGCTATGGTAGGTATAGGATCACACTTTGGCACAACTTTCTGGACTAATAATTGCCTTGAGCTTTGATAATCTTTGGATTTTTAGTTTCCTCATTAAATTCTCTTAGTTTTTATTGTTTGTGCCTTGCATGTACAATTGCGGTTTTGTAATGCTTAAATAAATAACTATATTGTCTATTGCCATATTGTCTATACTGTTTTATGATGAATTGCCTTATTTACATTTTAATGTTTTCCTTTTTTCACATCTTATGCCTCGAGACACTAATTTTTAAGCTAAAAGGTGTGAAAAATGTCGTGGCATTTCAACAAACACGTATAAATTTGCTGTATGAAGATAAAACTGTAATACAATTTAGCTAGACAAAAGGTGTCGATCTTTCGCCTGACCCGGCGAGTGGGAGGGAGAGAAATTCCGGAGGAGGCGATGTATCATGTTTCATCTGATGCCGGGGAGTCGCCGGAGCAAAACTATGTTGTTGTTAGAGTTAGTTTTTGAATCCGGTTAGAATCTGGACCCCAGGCATTGGGACGTCCTCCTTGTGCACTTTTACTTCTGACGCCGGCGCCGGCCCAGAGCCGGGCCGCACCACGGGGCGGCTGCTGTGGTGTGGCGGTAATGGTAGTGTGTGCTCTGACACCGATCATTACATGTAAAACGAGTGCATTCGTCGAAACTGCGCTCTGCACTCAATCATTACAGAGAAATGACTGCGCTAATACACCGGAGAAACTTGTGACCCATTCATCTTGCAAATTCTAATTTTCTCGAGAAGTACTGTTGAACTTAGATTTATACTCTTTCCGTTTATATAGCATGCAAAATATTATAAGTACAAATTTTTTAATTAAATAAATCACATGTTTCAAAGAAAAAACTTTTTTGAAACTGTGTTCACTGTACTGTAAGATATAGTACAGTCAAAAAGTTCCCGGAATGAATTTTTGTAGACATAGCGCGATCGCCAGCGGTAAATTTGTCTTGCAGTAGTTGGTACGACTCCTTGGGAGGGCATATCGGTGGCATATAGTGGTGGCATAGCTGACTTGCCGTAGTGCAGTATTGGAAAGGGCTTTTGGTGTACCTTAATGTTGCCGTTTTACTTGAAATTTCGTCCACAATTACAGAATTGTTGACAAACAAAATTCTGCGTACATGAAAGTGTTGCAACTAACCAAAACAAAAATCAACTTTTATAATTACTAAGACTTGATAGTAATATTTTATGTTTACCAGTCAACCAATTCCAATAGAAAATTTTAAAACTCATCTCACTATTTGAATTGGAATTTCCCGTACCAGATGGCTGTAGTCTGCAAACTCCTGATAATGACTTTATTGATTTACGTTTTAGTTGTTTATTTCGTTGCAAAAATGGGAAAACATAAGGGGCAAAGTTAATTTTTTTCTACTTTTTAAAATTAATTTTATTATACGATCTTAGTTTTTGTCTGGCTATGTAACCTGCATAGAACAGGTTTATGAACTCTTTAATATGGATATGGATGATAAATTTAAATACCACCATAATTTTTAAATCTAAAAGTTTAAAACCATTAGTATTGTGCATTTAATGTAGGCAGCAGATGCAAGTAACTCTCATGCAAGCAAATATTACGATTGACGTTAAGTAATCACAATTCACCTTCTAATTTAAAATATTTCTTGGTAAAAAGTTGTCTAGAACGGAAAAAATCGGTGAACTTAAATCCTTAAACTGCTTGCAGAATAGGCAAATGCTTATTTTAGTGAATATTGTCTTACATTACTTTGGAAATTATATCTCACAGGACTGCGAATCCCAGGGAATCGCAGTCTTTTTAATATGGTTAAACCATTTAAGTTTATTACAAAACAAATCCCCATTACTAGTCAGTCTAAAATTTACTTACTGTAATAACAAAAACACAGTATACAAAAATTTGACTTTATTAAATCCTTATCACACCAAAAAGAGTGTTGAATATTTGTTGTATAGTTCGCTTTCTCTCGTTTTCATCAAGTCATTAATATATTTTTAGTTATAATTTACTTTAAAAATTAAATAGTGACTTTGCTATTGAAAAAGTATATCTGCCGAGCCAATACGAAAGCCTCCAGAATCATGAATTTATTTTTGTTTTCCTGCCTTTATGTACTCAAGGAATCACACTAAATATTTAAGAGGAGGACTACCACCACCAGTATGAAACAATGTTAACCTTTTTATAGCACCAGGTTCAAAGACTGCCGTAACAACAAAGAAAATCAATGGCTATATTTAACCCATTATGTTTATATTTAACCCATTCATAAACATTATTTTGCCAAAACACTATTGTAGCTAAGATATGGCATTTATTAGCAGAATAATTTATTTGTCAGTGTGCATAGATTACTTGTTGTATAAGCTAAATAGTTATATTGATAGTTTTCGATTAAAGAGTTTTATCTTTGAGATCCAAACAAAAAACACTAATATCAATTAGTGTCAGTTGGCAACAGTGACAGCATACAGTTGAAATTTGAACTCAACAGCCACTCTCTCTTTACTCTGAAGAAGTCCTCCAGTTGGACGAAATATTAGTGTTAAATGTGTCTCCTTTAGTGTTTCTATGTGCTGCTACCATGAACATTATTTCTCCGGTAAGCTAGCTGAAAGTCTATCCCTTTCCTCACTTAAAACCTACTAAGCCCTTGGCTCTTCCTTAGAAAACTAATATCAATTAACAAAGCTAACCGATGTATAGTGTTATGCATAAGAACTGAATATTTTAAAATTTAAAACTTATATAGGTGCATTGTCTATATTAAAACAGCTAACACCTCCTTAAATGTCTGATTATAGTTCGACCTCATCATGAGATAATGTTTGGAGCGAAAGGCATTTGTTGTTTACTCGACAACCGCGTCGGCTCGAGGTTCTGTTCGTTTCTGGGTCACTTGTCTTCAATTAATTGAGTTAACACTGGTATCTTCACTTTCTCCTTTCCCGATTTCGATGTTTACTCACGCAAGTAAACATAGCTGTATCGTGTGAGTCGGTGGGAAATAGATAAAACTTGAATCGCACAGCTTATATAATAGGTAATGACATCATTTAGTGATATAGCTATTTGCTTTAAATCGAGCTCGTTTTATTATTTATCACTTTTGTAATTAATCAAGTGCTTATCCGAATTTTCTCTTTGTAACAGAACTATCTCCTTTCTATTGTAATCCTTGATGTTTTCCAACCATACCCTCATGCACTATTTCGAAGATAGCAGTAGTGTTTTTTCACTGGAAATTGACACTACAGAGGTACAATACAATTGTCACTATAGGCTACAACAATTTGTGTCCTTACTGTCTACTAAACCGAAAATCAAATTCAAAATACAGTTTTGTCATTATAAACTGACGAATTCGAATATTTTATCTTCCTTTTTATGCCTAAATAAAACATATATAAACGAATAGGTAATATTTATACGAATTAGATTGGCAACTACTGGAAAATCGTACCTAACTGCCTTATCAAAATAAGGATTCATCTCAATACTTATCTCATCCTTTATTTTTTCTTCCGCTTAAAAGAGATTTAACGATCCTACTTTTCCTAATTATTGACTCGTCATCAAATCTTAGCAATTTAGAAGCCTAGAAATAGAATAAAGTGATTAAGATAAACTAAAAATTAGAGTAGTAACTTTAAATTATTAAACGTTCCAATATTTAAAAAAAAAAAAACTGAAGGAAAATCTATTGGTTTTCCGTAAGGTATTTCGTCGGTGTTTCCTTCCACAACTATAAATAATGGCTGTTTCAAAATGAAATATCAGATTTGTATTGCTTGGAACCGACCAATCATGATTTGTAGGGCACTGGATATATTAATAAATCAATTTCGCTTCAAGAACTCGGAGTACACATTGCTCTTGACACTTGACCAATATGGAGCGAGAAATGGACTACCGTTTTGATGTGTAGTGTGCTACACACGGTGCGCATATTGAATACATTAAACCTAAGTAAAATAAAGTTGAAATATTTCTCTGTTTATTTCTGTTAAATTTGTGTTTATTTGTCTTATCGTTAAATATTTCCCTGTTTATTATGTTGATCTGTTTATTTTATTCTCTGTTTATTTATTTATTTCTCTGATTTACTGTATATTGCTTATTTCTCTGTTTATTTTTTATTAATATATAAATTATTAATTAAAGAGTGTCTATCACAAGAATATGAAGCCTGTTCTTTCATTCTAAAGTGTCCTATACAGTGTGATAAACATTACCTCAAACCTGTACAGACAATACTGAATGGCCGCCTTAACAGTGGCCACGGCAAAATACAACCATCGACGTTTCGCTTGTTGCAGAAGGACATAGCACGGCGCTAATCACGGTATATTTTAGACCGATTTAATATGTTTATGAATGCTCACATCCTCCATCTTGCTTCGCTATCCCATTGCATATTATAAGATGTATTGCAGTTAATGTGTTTTTTTTTTCAGATACGTTTGAAAACTTTCTCAATCTTGTAAAACGATAAAATCAATAAATATGTTGGTTTTCTTATCCATAAAAATAACCCAAAACAATTTATTGTATCATGAGAAACCGCTCGCGGTTGATGAACATGTAACAAATAAATTCAATCGATTTGTATGAATATACAAACAGTCGAAGATGCATAAAGTCACACAAAAAGTTAACACCAGAAAATAGATGCAACTAATCAACAAGCAAACATTCCAAGATAAATAAAAGAGCTATAAAGAATTCGACTAAATAATAGTTCAATTTTAATGAAAATCAAACCTGTACACTGTATAAAACAACAACATAATGTTACATATGAACCAACAACACATACACAAACTATCAAATAAAAAATTATCAGGCTATTAAAAGTCACGTGAAAGTCTAGTTCATTGACTCCTAAACCTAACAATTGAAGACAAAAGAAATCAGGATGATAGTGTAATTTCTTAGCAAACGAGGGATAATGCTGATGTCAGTAAACTGCCTCTTGCCAAACGGTACTTGAGATCAAGTCTGACTATGAGCTATTAGTTAATTTAGCTCTGGGAAATCCAATTGATCAGTTTGAACAGGAACATCAGATTTAGGTGGTTCTTCTCAGCTCTAGTGAAAGCAAACCCAAGACTCTCTGTACATGAATGACTGGTATATTTATTTAGGCTGGATCTTTTACTTTTATTCTGGACATATTTTAGGTTGTCAGGCAAGGGTCCTTTTTCAAAGGCACTTCCCTTAGGCCAGGAAACCAACAAAATCTATTATACATTTGTAACCCCGGTAACACGAGTGTCCAAGCCTCAGGAGTGGAATATCAAAAAGCTCGAAAGAGTCAAGAAGTCAACAATGGAACCGTTAGCTTTTCGTCTTAATATTTTTTTAATTAACCTATAAATAACTTTAATAATCTTGGAAGCTTTTGTGAGTTTTTTCGGAATGATCTTGGTGAGCTTAAGAGCAACCTTTAAAAATTTCAGCTTCAATATGTTTTTTGGGCTTTACAAAACAAACTAGAAAATAAAAGGTGATACGTAGGCAAAAATACTTACCACTTCTACAGTAAATTCTATATGTTATACCCATTTTTTAACTTCTACACTAGATCGGTCACTAACACTGACAATAATAGATCTCAGAAAGCCAAATACGTTTGGGTACTGACTATGCTCGGTTATAGAAGCAATTTGTAACTGTAACAAGAAGCAACAAAAAATAAACATGGTTTGTTTTACCATATGTATTGTGAACATAGGAAGTTTGAGTGAAGAGTTGTATACTGACCAGAATTTTAAAGGACCTTCAACATTTTGAAGGGTATTGGGACTTGGGACAGACATAGATGTCCATGAGCCTAATATAGATGTTTCTATTTTATTAACTTGATCTTCATTTTATAATTTGAGGGTCCTGCCCTTCCTCTGTTTTCCTCATTAGAGTTTGCAGCTGCCTCAACAATTTGTTACACCCGTGTTGGTTATCAGCTTGACCAACATGGGTTAAGCATTAACATTCTGGGCATGCAGTGTTCTCGGTGCCTCTGCAATCCGGGCGATCTTCATCTGCTGTCCAAAAGTGTAGGTGTGAAAAATTGTTCAGTGTGTTAACTGTTTTTTTGTCAAATTATAAGAAAATCATATTATTATGATTTCCTATAATTCTATACCACAGTTGATTAGACCACAGATTGCGCCATGGCTTTCAGCATGATATTAAGTTTAAAAGTGTAGGGGGTACTAAACCGCAATATTATTTCGGTCACTGGTAGTATCCCATCATTGACCACCAATCACAGTCTAAAATATGAAATGGGGTGAAAAGTAAAACTCCTAACAAGGTAGTGATGTAAATATTGAATAGCGATGAAAGTTGATTGGGCTACTGTTCAGATTTTTTAATTATAACCCTCAAGAAATGTATTTACTCAAATAATTGTGTTAAATTAATTTTTAGAGTTTGTTTCTAGATCATTGACTCTGGTAGAAATTTCCAAGGATTGATTTTATCCATTTTCCATATGGTTGTATGGATAAAAATAATACATTTTCCATATAAAATGTATTCAAGATTTAAAACTTAATTAGTTTATGCATTTTATATTTTTTCTCAGCATTTAGGATTAGCATATAAATATATTACCACCTCTAAGCTTTACATATATTAACACATATGGAATCAGTGCTGAATTCACCATAAGCTACAAATGGGGCCCGTGGGCCTTGGCCACAGGCTGCAAGGGTACAAGGTACAAAATGAATATCTTAAAAATATTTAAAGATATCTAACTTGAAACTAGCAGCCTCCATCACTTCGAGGCTTGAAAAAACAACATAATAAAGTAGTTTTTAATTTCATGTTGATTTTTCATGGAATTCGCAGCGTAAAACGCCTTTCGATGAGGAAATGTTTGCACTGAAGTGATTTTTTAATTGTTCTAGACAATTTGTGTCATTGGAATAAAATTTACAGTGGCTCAACTGCCCATCAATCTAACTTTTAAAATCAACCTTTTACTAAGACTTGAAACTTCAATATGAAGAAGAAATTAATTTGATCTGCTTTGAAAGTATCAATTTGCGTTATACACTTTGCAGCATTGATAGAGCAATCATTTTCATTTTGCATAATTGGGGGTTAGTTTACATGGATCTTCATTGCTTAGCGCATGTTCTTACCTACCTCTACTTTGTAGTTTCTTTTCAAAAGTAGTGAATCTGAATGTTATTTAAACACAACATTGACGCAAAAGTCTCTTGCATTCATTTTTATGAGAACGGTAAGAACCGCAAACCTCTGATCGACATAAACTAATCTCTATAAAACGTTAATAAAATTACCATTCTCCATTTTAAAATCGAATTACTCAGTGCTCTAAACGACCTAGAGATTGCATTATCTAACTCACCTTTTTTTGTTTCGTATTTCATGTTTTCATGTTAATACTTAAGCAAATTTCGTAACTTTCTAAGAAATAATTACATTAAGTAGGTGTATTGTTATTGGTGCACTTAAAAATAAAATTAAAAAGCCGGCTAACTGTAAACACTTAAATATTCTTCTCATTCTAAGTACAAAATCAAGGATGATTTATAATGAATTTTAAATTAATTGTTTTAGACAAATTCTTAGCTTTGGAATATTCATCAATATTATAGTTTGTTAGAAAATCCCACCTCCAGAGCACTTAATGTTTTACATGTGTTCCTATATTAGGTTTTATTTTTTACAAAGGGAATACAGGCAATTAAGATGATTACAGACTGTCGGTCTTGGTTTCAAATAGGGTGGATGTCGTTCGGTTCTTCCTTATGATAAGGAAAGATTATTTTCTGTTGTTTAATAAAAACTACTATATTTTAAGAGATCATAATGTGGATGCATATTAACTGACTTTTGCTAGCCCTGCATTCTGTGGTATAACTACGTAACTACTACGAATCTTGACCATTTGTTTTGTTAAAAACAAATATTAATTAGAAAAGTTTCGCAGGTTTCCCAACAGGTAGTGACACTTTCGCCAGAGTTTCAAAAGCCTCCTGATCGAAGGACTTTCAGGGGATAATATTTTCCAAAATCGCAAAAGGCACATTTAGAGAGTTATAGTTTTAATTTGATACCAAATATGTATATAAAAATAAATTTCTAGAGGTCTATATGCTCTGGACAAACTCCCAGAAATTATTTCAATAAAATAGATAGAAGATAGATCATTTTATCTTAATAGTGTGCCCGGCTTAAAGCAAGAAATAAAATGCAGGGTAACCTTAAATTCTCTAAAAACAGGACGAGAGTAACTAAAAAGGCTTAGTTTAGGGCTTCCATGTCTGTAAATCCAGCACTACCTGGAACACACAGGAATAGAGAGACTTTTGCAAGAAATGCACCTTTCTGGACATCACAAAGACAATTGGAACTCCTGTTTTAGCTCAGAAAGTCAGTGTTGTTTGTACATCTCAATGATTATCACTCTTATGAGTTATTTCAGAGAATTTGTAATAGAATGAAGTGATCTGTAAGCATTATAAAATTACAGTTGAGTTTTTATTTTGCCATCTCTAGATATCCAATGAGAGTTGCAGGATGCAATTTGATTTTGGGTAATAGTAGTATATTATTATGAATATAAACGTTAATCTATGAATTCATGCAAAATAAACAAATTTACCAAAATAAAAAATAAGCTAAATTACATAAAATAAATAATTCTACGATATCAAATATCAATGCAAAATAAGTATTTAGAAATTAACAGAGCTTATTTAGTGGAAAAACGTGTGGGAACGCTCCTCCTACTTATCCATATTGCACTGTATATCTGAATCTAGTTGCAGTTCATCTGTCTAGAATCTGTCAGTTCTCCTTAATTACTGACCATTACTGAATCTGTCAGTTCATCTTTTTGTGGATTTTCAGATTTTACAACTTATGTCTCTTATATATAGTTTGTTTCATACGTACTATAGTTTTACTTGAGTTTGTGATCTTATTTGAAACTTCCTTTGTAATTTGAACATTTTGATAACTAAATTTAAAAAAAGTTTAATTCTTTGATCAACATTTCCCCAAGAGCAAAATGACAACCATCCGAAGGTCTGAACGACTTAAGATTCAAATAAATATTTGGGTTAACAGATTCTCCTGTACTTTCCATTCAGGAAACATTGACACAAATTATACCACAAAACCTCGTATCGGTGGGTAAACAATTATATTTAAACGCAATAAATAGTAATATTAACAAAAGTAAATTAACAACAAAACATATACATAACAATATGCACAGACTGACAACAAGTTTGCTACGCTAGGATCCTGGGAGCGTTCAGCTGACATTGAAAGTTTGCTCGGGAGTGCCTGGTCGGGTGTTCTTGAGCAGCCACGGAAGGTAGGGGGTGAGGGGGGTGTAGACCACGAGGCCCACCCCTGCGCCAGTCTCGACCCCCGCCAGCACCCCCCCT
Organism: Flexamia atlantica; assembly: GCA_035578135.1. Classification (NCBI taxonomy): domain Eukaryota; kingdom Metazoa; phylum Arthropoda; class Insecta; order Hemiptera; family Cicadellidae; genus Flexamia; species Flexamia atlantica. Next base: position 42,397,735 of record JAQJVK010000001.1, on the reverse strand, counting down.
CCACAGAACAGCGGCGCCCCCGACCCGCGCGACGACGGGTCCTGAACACCACGAGTAATGTCATGACCACATCTAACAGTTCTAATTACAGATATCTAAGAGCCGTGGGTAGATGACACAAAAGGTCCATTATTCTGAGTATAACCAAAGAAAAGGAAAGGTAGGAAAGGATAGTCAGATCAAACACGACCATTAGATCTGTGACCATTAGCTCTTTAGTTGTTATTTTTATTAGTAAAAAGATAACAGTAATATGGTTCCAGAGGTGCAAGGGTAAGAAATATTATTTCAAGGTTGTGGCTAAAACTCATTAGGATTGTCAGACAAATAGTTGAAAATTTTCTATATGAGGATGCGGAATTTCCATGTTGATCCTTTAAACAATTAAAAACCAGCAGTTTAATATATAAGTTTTCAATCAAGAGAGTGACAAAGTGACAAGTATTTAGGGCATACTTACATAAAATCTGGGCTCCCATAAGATATCACAGTTAAGAGTAATGTAGGAAAACCCAAGATCGTCTGTCATCTTTCGACTTGGGCCTTCACAAGTATTGGATGTGCTTTCAGATCTTGCTGACTTGCAGTCTTCTATTAATGGAAAGAAAAAACAATACTATTGTTATTAAACTCTTCATTTTATTTGAATTAACCACTAACCAACAATAATTGAACAAGTACTTCAAAAAGTCATAAAAAATCAACTAAATCAGTTCCATTGGAAAAAATAATACAAAATTTAGACCACACATAGAAAAGACCATATTGCATGTATGGACCACATTGTAGCCTATGTATATAGTGAAATGTTATATTTTAACTTGGTGAATACTAATTTAACTTAAACATCCAGAAAAGTTCACTAGTCTGCTCTAGATGGAATTGGTTAAAAGTATGAAAAAGGGGGGTTTACAGGGTTTTTTGTACATTAAATAAATGTAAGTCATATTTGGAAAAATAGATTTTTGTTTGTACGAGTACTCACGAGCCTTAGTGGTAAAAAAAATTAATACAAAAAAATTGTCATCAGGTTTGCAGGTAAAATCCAATTAAATACAAAATTAGGTCGGCTTGGTAGCAAGGAGTCACAGAGTTATAGTGTTTGATTTATAAATGAGTTTAATCATGAAACCATCACCTACTTTTAATCACTGCGCTGATAAAAGCTGGATCAGCTGGATTTCCCGACACACTCATTGATCATTCACATTTTCCTTAAAACTTTTATAATGTAGTGTTGTCAGCACTGAGTACGTAAACAGACAATCCGGGGGTGCAATCAAGAAAAAGAAAATTTCAAATTGTAATCATATTTTCGGCCTAATACTACCTTTTGGCCCACAGAGTCGTGGAGGGATGGACGCAGGAGCGAGAGGCTGCGATGTGACGGCCGAACAGTTGACGCCGGTGAACTCCGTCCCAGCCTCTGGTAGACACGGCACACACGGCGACCACTCCACCATGGGCGTGTGTAGCTGCACTAGACCTGCACACAACCAACAATCACTGCCTCTGGTAGACACGGCACACACGGCGACCACTCCACCATGGGCGTGTGTAGCTGCACTAGACCTGCAAACAACCAACAATCACTGTCTCTGGTAGACACGGCACACACGGCGACCACTCCACCATGGGCGTGTGTAGCTGCACTAGACCTGCACACGACCAACAATCACTGTCTCTGGTAGACACGACACACACGGCGACCACTCCACCATGGGCGTGTGTAGCTGCACTAGACCTGCACACAACCAACAATCACTGTCTCTGGTAGACACGGCACACACGGCGACCACTCCACCATGGGCGTGTGTAGCTGCACTAGACCTGCACACAACCAACAATCACTGCCTCTGGTAGACACGGCACACACGGCGACCACTCCACCATGGGCGTGTGTAGCTGCACTAGACCTGCACACAACCAACAATCACTGCCTCTGGTAGACACGGCACACACGGCGACCACTCCACCATGGGCGTGTGTAGCTGTACTAGACCTGCACACAACCAACAATCACTGTCTCTGGTAGACACGGCACACACGGCGACCACTCCACCATGGGCGTGTGGAGCTGCACTAGACCTGCACACAACCAACAATCACTGTCTCTGGTAGACACGGCACACACGGCGACCACTCCACCATGGGCGTGTGTAGCTGCACTAGACCTGCACACAAACAACAATCACTGCCTATGGTAGACACGGCACACACGGCGACCACTCCACCATGGGCGTGTGTAGCTGCACTAGACCTGCACACAACCAACAATCACTGCCTATGGTAGACACGGCACACACGGCGACCACTTCACCATGGGCGTGTGTAGCTGCACTAGACCTGCACACAACCAACAATCACTGCCTCTGATAGACACGGCACACACGGCGACCACTTCACCATGGGCGTGTGTAGCTGCACTAGACCTGCACACAACCAACAATCACTGCCTATGGTAGACACGGCACACACGGCGACCACTTCACCATGGGCGTGTGTAGCTGCACTAGACCTGCACACAACCAACAATCACTGCCTCTGATAGACACGGCACACACGGCGACCACTTCACCATGGGCGTGTGTAGCTGCACTAGACCTGCACACAACCAACAATCACTGTCTCTGGTAGACACGACACACACGGCGACCACTCCACCATGGGCGTGTGTAGCTGCACTAGACCTGCACACAACCAACAATCGCTGCCTCTGGTAGACACGGCACACACGGCGACCACTCCACCATGGGCGTGTGTAGCTGCACTAGACCTGCACACAACCAACAATCACTGCCTATGGTAGACACGGCACACACGGCGACCACTTCACCATGGGCGTGTGTAGCTGCACTAGACCTGCACACAACCAACGCCTATGGTAGACACGGCACACACGGCAACCACTCCACCATGGGCGTGTGTAGCTGCACTAGACCTGCACAAAACCAACAATCACTGCCTCTGATAGACACGGCACACACGGCGACCACTTCACCATGGGCGTGTGTAGCTGCACTAGACCTGCACACAACCAACAATCACTGCCTATGGTAGACACGGCACACACGGCAACCACTCCACCATGGGCGTGTGTAGCTGCACTAGACCTGCACACAACCAACAATCACTGCCTATGGTAAACACGGCACACACGGCGACCACTTCACCATGGGCGTGTGTAGCTGCACTAGACCTGCACACAACCAACAATAACTGCCTATGGTAGACACGGCACACACGGCGACCACTTCACCATGGGCGTGTGTAGCTGCACTAGACCTGCACACAACCAACAATCACTGCCTATGGTAGGACACGGCACACACGGCGACCACTTCACCATGGGCGTGTGTAGCTGCACTAGACCTGCACACAACCAACAATCACTGCCTATGGTAGACACGGCACACACGGCGACCACTTCACCATGGGCGTGTGTAGCTGCACTAGACCTGCACACAACCAACAATCACTGCCTCTGATAGACACGGCACACACGGCGACCACTTCACCATGGGCGTGTGTAGCTGCACTAGACCTGCACACAACCAACAATCACTGTCTCTGGTAGACACGGCACACACGGCGACCACTCCACCATGGGCGTGTGTAGCTGCACTAGACCTGCACACAACCAACAATCACTGTCTCTGGTAGACACGGCACACACGGCGACCACTCCACCACGGGCGTGTGTAGCTGCACTAGACCTGCACACAACCAACAATCACTGTCTCTGGTAGACACGGCACACACGGCGACCACTCCACCATGGGCGTGTGTAGCAGCACTAGACCTGCACACAACCAACAATCACTGTCTCTGGTAGACACGGTACACACGGCGACTACTCCACCATGGGCGTGTGTAGCTGCACTAGACCTGCACACAACCAACAATCACTGTCTCTGGTAGACACGGCACACACGGCGACCACTCCACCATGGGCGTGTGTAGCTGCACTAGACCTGCACACAACCAACAATCACTGTCTCTGGTAGACACGGCACACACGGCGACCACTCCACCATGGGCGTGTGTAGCTGCACTAGACCTGCACACAACCAACAATCACTCTCTCTGGTAGACACGGCACACACGGCGACCACTCCACCATGGGCGTGTGTAGCTGCACTAGACCTGCACACAACCAACAATCACTGCCTATGGTAGACACGGCACACACGGCGACCACTCCACCATGGGCGTGTGTAGCTGCACTAGACCTGCACACAACCAACAATCACTGCCTCTGATTGACACGGCACACACGGCAACCACTCCACCATGGGCGTGTGTAGCTGTACTAGACCTGCACACAACCAACAATCACTGCCTATGGTAGACACGGCACACACGGCGACCACTCCACCATGGGCGTGTGTAGCTGCACTAGACCTGCACACAACCAACAATCACTGTCTCTGGTAGACACGGCACACACGGCGACCACTCCACCATGGGCGTGTGTAGCTGCACTAGACCTGCACACATCCAACAATCACTGCCTCTGGTAGACACGACAAACACGGGGACCACTCCACCATGAGCGTGTGTAGCTGCACTAGACCTGCACACAACCAACAATCACTGTCTCTGGTAGACACGGCACACACGGCGACCACTTCACCATGGGCGTGTGTAGCTGCACTAGACCTGCACACAACCAACAATCACTGTCTCTGGTAGACACGACACACACGGCGACCACTCCACCATGGGCATGTGTAGCTGCACTAGACCTTCACACAACCAACAATCACTGCCTATGGTAGACACGGCACACACGGCGACCACTTCACCATGGGCGTGTGTAGCTGCACTAGACCTGCACACAACCAACAATCACTGTCTCTGGTAGACACGGCACACACGGCGACCACTCCACCATGGGCGTGTGTAGCTGCACTAGACCTGCACACAACCAACAATCACTGCCTATGGTAGACACGGCACACACGGCGACCACTTCACCATGGGCGTGTGTAGCTGCACTAGACCTGCACACAACCAACGCCTATGGTAGACACGGCACACACGGCAACCACTCCACCATGGGCGTGTGTAGCTGCACTAGACCTGCACAAAACCAACAATCACTGCCTCTGATAGACACGGCACACACGGCGACCACTTCACCATGGGCGTGTGTAGCTGCACTAGACCTGCACACAACCAACAATCACTGCCTATGGTAGACACGGCACACACGGCAACCACTCCACCATGGGCGTGTGTAGCTGCACTAGACCTGCACACAACCAACAATCACTGCCTATGGTAGACACGGCACACACGGCGACCACTTCACCATGGGCGTGTGTAGCTGCACTAGACCTGCACACAACCAACAATCACTGCCTATGGTAGACACGGCACACACGGCGACCACTTCACCATGGGCGTGTGTAGCTGCACTAGACCTGCACACAACCAACAATCACTGCCTATGGTAGGACACGGCACACACGGCGACCACTTCACCATGGGCGTGTGTAGCTGCACTAGACCTGCACACAACCAACAATCACTGCCTATGGTAGACACGGCACACACGGCGACCACTTCACCATGGGCGTGTGTAGCTGCACTAGACCTGCACACAACCAACAATCACTGCCTCTGATAGACACGGCACACACGGCGACCACTTCACCATGGGCGTGTGTAGCTGCACTAGACCTGCACACAACCAACAATCACTGTCTCTGGTAGACACGGCACACACGGCGACCACTCCACCATGGGCGTGTGTAGCTGCACTAGACCTGCACACAACCAACAATCACTGTCTCTGGTAGACACGGCACACACGGCGACCACTCCACCACGGGCGTGTGTAGCTGCACTAGACCTGCACACAACCAACAATCACTGTCTCTGGTAGACACGGCACACACGGCGACCACTCCACCATGGGCGTGTGTAGCAGCACTAGACCTGCACACAACCAACAATCACTGTCTCTGGTAGACACGGCACACACGGCGACTACTCCACCATGGGCGTGTGTAGCTGCACTAGACCTGCACACAACCAACAATCACTGTCTCTGGTAGACACGGCACACACGGCGACCACTCCACCATGGGCGTGTGTAGCTGCACTAGACCTGCACACAACCAACAATCACTGTCTCTGGTAGACACGGCACACACGGCGACCACTCCACCATGGGCGTGTGTAGCTGCACTAGACCTGCACACAACCAACAATCACTGTCTCTGGTAGACACGGCACACACGGCGACCACTCCACCATGGGCGTGTGTAGCTGCACTAGACCTGCACACAACCAACAATCACTGCCTATGGTAGACACGGCACACACGGCGACCACTCCACCATGGGCGTGTGTAGCTGCACTAGACCTGCACACAACCAACAATCACTGCCTCTGATTGACACGGCACACACGGCAACCACTCCACCATGGGCGTGTGTAGCTGTACTAGACCTGCACACAACCAACAATCACTGCCTATGGTAGACACGGCACACACGGCGACCACTCCACCATGGGCGTGTGTAGCTGCACTAGACCTGCACACAACCAACAATCACTGTCTCTGGTAGACACGGCACACACGGCGACCACTCCACCATGGGCGTGTGTAGCTGCACTAGACCTGCACACATCCAACAATCACTGCCTCTGGTAGACACGACAAACACGGGGACCACTCCACCATGAGCGTGTGTAGCTGCACTAGACCTGCACACAACCAACAATCACTGTCTCTGGTAGACACGGCACACACGGCGACCACTTCACCATGGGCGTGTGTAGCTGCACTAGACCTGCACACAACCAACAATCACTGTCTCTGGTAGACACGGCACACACGGCGACCACTCCACCATGGGCGTGTGTAGCTGCACTAGACCTGCACACAACCAACAATCACTGCCTATGGTAGACACGGCACACACGGCGACCACTCCACCATGGGCGTGTGTAGCTGCACTAGACCTGCACACAACCAACAATCACTGTCTCTGGTAGACACGGCACACACGGCGACCACTCCACCATGGGCGTGTGTAGCTGCACTAGACCTGCACACAACCAACAATCACTGTCTCTGGTAGACACGGCACACACGGCGACCACTCCACCATGGGCGTGTGTAGCTGCACTAGACCTGCACACAACCAACAATCACTCTCTCTGGTAGACACGGCACACACGGCGACCACTCCACCATGGGCGTGTGTAGCTGCACTAGACCTGCACACAACCAACAATCACTGTCTCTGGTAGACACGGCACACACGGCGACCACTCCACCATGGGCGTGTGTAGCTGCACTAGACCTGCACACAACCAACAATCACTGCCTCTGATTGACACGGCACACACGGCAACCACTCCACCATGGGCGTGTGTAGCTGTACTAGACCTGCACACAACCAACAATCACTGCCTATGGTAGACACGGCACACACGGCGACCACTCCACCATGGGCGTGTGTAGCTGCACTAGACCTGCACACAACCAACAATCACTGTCTCTGGTAGACACGGCACACACGGCGACCACTCCACCATGGGCGTGTGTAGCTGCACTAGACCTGCACACATCCAACAATCACTGCCTCTGGTAGACACGACAAACACGGGGACCACTCCACCATGAGCGTGTGTAGCTGCACTAGACCTGCACACAACCAACAATCACTGTCTCTGGTAGACACGGCACACACGGCGACCACTTCACCATGGGCGTGTGTAGCTGCACTAGACCTGCACACAACCAACAATCACTGTCTCTGGTAGACACGACACACACGGCGACCACTCCACCATGGGCATGTGTAGCTGCACTAGACCTTCACACAACCAACAATCACTGCCTATGGTAGACACGGCACACACGGCGACCACTTCACCATGGGCGTGTGTAGCTGCACTAGACCTGCACACAACCAACAATCACTGTCTCTGGTAGACACGGCACACACGGCGACCACTCCACCATGGGCGTGTGTAGCTGCACTAGACCTGCACACAACCAACAATCACTGCCTATGGTAGACACGGCACACACGGCGACCACTTCACCATGGGCGTGTGTAGCTGCACTAGACCTGCACACAACCAACGCCTATGGTAGACACGGCACACACGGCAACCACTCCACCATGGGCGTGTGTAGCTGCACTAGACCTGCACAAAACCAACAATCACTGCCTCTGATAGACACGGCACACACGGCGACCACTTCACCATGGGCGTGTGTAGCTGCACTAGACCTGCACACAACCAACAATCACTGCCTATGGTAGACACGGCACACACGGCAACCACTCCAACATGGGCGTGTGTAGCTGCACTAGACCTGCACACAACCAACAATCACTGCCTATGGTAGACACGGCACACACGGCGACCACTTCACCATGGGCGTGTGTAGCTGCACTAGACCTGCACACAACCAACAATCACTGCCTATGGTAGGACACGGCACACACGGCGACCACTTCACCATGGGCGTGTGTAGCTGCACTAGACCTGCACACAACCAACAATCACTGCCTATGGTAGACACGGCACACACGGCGACCACTTCACCATGGGCGTGTGTAGCTGCACTAGACCTGCACACAACCAACAATCACTGCCTCTGATAGACACGGCACACACGGCGACCACTTCACCATGGGCGTGTGTAGCTGCACTAGACCTGCACACAACCAACAATCACTGTCTCTGGTAGACACGGCACACACGGCGACCACTCCACCATGGGCGTGTGTAGCTGCACTAGACCTGCACACAACCAACAATCACTGTCTCTGGTAGACACGGCACACACGGCGACCACTCCACCACGGGCGTGTGTAGCTGCACTAGACCTGCACACAACCAACAATCACTGTCTCTGGTAGACACGGCACAAACGGCGACCACTCCACCATGGGCGTGTGTAGCAGCACTAGACCTGCACACAACCAACAATCACTGTCTCTGGTAGACACGGCACACACGGCGACTACTCCACCATGGGCGTGTGTAGCTGCACTAGACCTGCACACAACCAACAATCACTGTCTCTGGTAGACACGGCACACACGGCGACCACTCCACCATGGGCGTGTGTAGCTGCACTAGACCTGCACACAACCAACAATCACTGTCTCTGGTAGACACGGCACACACGGCGACCAATCCACCATGGGCGTGTGTAGCTGCACTAGACCTGCACACAACCAACAATCACTGTCTCTGGTAGACACGGCACACACGGCGACCACTCCACCATGGGCGTGTGTAGCTGCACTAGACCTGCACACAACCAACAATCACTGCCTATGGTAGACACGGCACACACGGCGACCACTCCACCATGGGCGTGTGTAGCTGCACTAGACCTGCACACAACCAACAATCACTGCCTCTGATTGACACGGCACACACGGCAACCACTCCACCATGGGCGTGTGTAGCTGTACTAGACCTGCACACAACCAACAATCACTGCCTATGGTAGACACGGCACACACGGCGACCACTCCACCATGGGCGTGTGTAGCTGCACTAGACCTGCACACAACCAACAATCACTGTCTCTGGTAGACACGGCACACACGGCGACCACTCCACCATGGGCGTGTGTAGCTGCACTAGACCTGCACACATCCAACAATCACTGCCTCTGGTAGACACGACAAACACGGGGACCACTCCACCATGAGCGTGTGTAGCTGCACTAGACCTGCACACAACCAACAATCACTGTCTCTGGTAGACACGGCACACACGGCGACCACTTCACCATGGGCGTGTGTAGCTGCACTAGACCTGCACACAACCAACAATCACTGTCTCTGGTAGACACGGCACACACGGCGACCACTCCACCATGGGCGTGTGTAGCTGCACTAGACCTGCACACAACCAACAATCACTGCCTATGGTAGACACGGCACACACGGCGACCACTCCACCATGGGCGTGTGCAGCTGCACTAGACCTGCACACAACCAACAATCACTGCCTCTGATTGACACGGCACACACGGCAACCACTCCACCATGGGCGTGTGTAGCTGTACTAGACCTGCACACAACCAACAATCACTGCCTATGGTAGACACGGCACACACGGCGACCACTCCACCATGGGCGTGTGTAGCTGCACTAGACCTGCACACAACCAACAATCACTGTCTCTGGTAGACACGGCACACACGGCGACCACTCCACCATGGGCGTGTGTAGTTGCACTAGACCTGCACACATCCAACAATCACTGCCTCTGGTAGACACGACAAACACGGGGACCACTCCACCATGAGCGTGTGTAGCTGCACTAGACCTGCACACAACCAACAATCACTGTCTCTGGTAGACACGGCACACACGGCGACCACTTCACCATGGGCGTGTGTAGCTGCACTAGACCTGCACACAACCAACAATCACTGTCTCTGGTAGACACGACACACACGGCGACCACTCCACCATGGGCATGTGTAGCTGCACTAGACCTTCACACAACCAACAATCACTGCCTATGGTAGACACGGCACACACGGCGACCACTTCACCATGGGCGTGTGTAGCTGCACTAGACCTGCACACAACCAACAATCACTGTCTCTGGTAGACACGGCACACACGGCGACCACTCCACCATGGGCGTGTGTAGCTGCACTAGACCTGCACACAACCAACAATCACTGCCTATGGTAGACACGGCACACACGGCGACCACTTCACCATGGGCGTGTGTAGCTGCACTAGACCTGCACACAACCAACGCCTATGGTAGACACGGCACACACGGCAACCACTCCACCATGGGCGTGTGTAGCTGCACTAGACCTGCACAAAACCAACAATCACTGCCTCTGATAGACACGGCACACACGGCGACCACTTCACCATGGGCGTGTGTAGCTGCACTAGACCTGCACACAACCAACAATCACTGCCTATGGTAGACACGGCACACACGGCAACCACTCCACCATGGGCGTGTGTAGCTGCACTAGACCTGCACACAACCAACAATCACTGCCTATGGTAGACACGGCACACACGGCGACCACTTCACCATGGGCGTGTGTAGCTGCACTAGACCTGCACACAACCAACAATCACTGCCTATGGTAGACACGGCACACACGGCGACCACTTCACCATGGGCGTGTGTAGCTGCACTAGACCTGCACACAACCAACAATCACTGCCTATGGTAGACACGGCACACACGGCGACCACTTCACCATGGGCGTGTGTAGCTGCACTAGACCTGCACACAACCAACAATCACTGCCTATGGTAGGACACGGCACACACGGCGACCACTCCACCATGGGCGTGTGTAGCTGCACTAGACCTGCACACAACCAACAATCACTGTCTCTGGTAGACACGGCACACACGGCGACCACTCCACCATGGGCGTGTGTAGCAGCACTAGACCTGCACACAACCAACAATCACTGTCTCTGGTAGACACGGCACACACGGCGACCACTCCACCATGGGCGTGTGTAGCTGCACTAGACCTGCACACATCCAACAATCACTGCCTCTGGTAGACACGACAAACACGGGGACCACTCCACCATGAGCGTGTGTAGCTGCACTAGACCTGCACACAACCAACAATCACTGTCTCTGGTAGACACGGCACACACGGCGACCACTTCACCATGGGCGTGTGTAGCTGCACTAGACCTGCACACAACCAACAATCACTGTCTCTGGTAGACACGGCACACACGGCGACCACTCCACCATGGGCGTGTGTAGCTGCACTAGACCTGCACACAACCAACAATCACTGCCTATGGTAGACACGGCACACACGGCGACCACTCCACCATGGGCGTGTGTAGCTGCACTAGACCTGCACACAACCAACAATCACTGCCTCTGATTGACACGGCACACACGGCAACCACTCCACCATGGGCGTGTGTAGCTGTACTAGACCTGCACACAACCAACAATCACTGCCTATGGTAGACACGGCACACACGGCGACCACTCCACCATGGGCGTGTGTAGCTGCACTAGACCTGCACACAACCAACAATCACTGTCTCTGGTAGACACGGCACACACGGCGACCACTCCACCATGGGCGTGTGTAGTTGCACTAGACCTGCACACATCCAACAATCACTGCCTCTGGTAGACACGACAAACACGGGGACCACTCCACCATGAGCGTGTGTAGCTGCACTAGACCTGCACACAACCAACAATCACTGTCTCTGGTAGACACGGCACACACGGCGACCACTTCACCATGGGCATGTGTAGCTGCACTAGACCTGCACACAACCAACAATCACTGTCTCTGGTAGACACGACACACACGGCGACCACTCCACCATGGGCATGTGTAGCTGCACTAGACCTTCACACAACCAACAATCACTGCCTATGGTAGACACGGCACACACGGCGACCACTTCACCATGGGCGTGTGTAGCTGCACTAGACCTGCACACAACCAACAATCACTGTCTCTGGTAGACACGGCACACACGGCGACCACTCCACCATGGGCGTGTGTAGCTGCACTAGACCTGCACACAACCAACAATCACTGCCTATGGTAGACACGGCACACACGGCGACCACTTCACCATGGGCGTGTGTAGCTGCACTAGACCTGCACACAACCAACGCCTATGGTAGACACGGCACACACGGCAACCACTCCACCATGGGCGTGTGTAGCTGCACTAGACCTGCACACATCCAACAATCACTGCCTCTGATTGACACGGCACACACGGCAACCACTCCACCATGGGCGTGTGTAGCTGTACTAGACCTGCACACAACCAACAATCACTGCCTATGGTAGACACGGCACACACGGCGACCACTCCACCATGGGCGTGTGTAGCTGCACTAGACCTGCACACAACCAACAATCACTGTCTCTGGTAGACACGGCACACACGGCGACCACTCCACCACGGGCGTGTGTAGCTGCACTAGACCTGCACACAACCAACAATCACTGTCTCTGGTAGACACGGCACACACGGCGACCACTCCACCATGGGCGTGTGTAGCAGCACTAGACCTGCACACAACCAACAATCACTGTCTCTGGTAGACACGGCACACACGGCGACTACTCCACCATGGGCGTGTGTAGCTGCACTAGACCTGCACACAACCAACAATCACTGTCTCTGGTAGACACGGCACACACGGCGACCACTCCACCATGGGCGTGTGTAGCTGCACTAGACCTGCACACAACCAACAATCACTGTCTCTGGTAGACACGGCACACACGGCGACCACTCCACCATGGGCGTGTGTAGCTGCACTAGACCTGCACACAACCAACAATCACTGTCTCTGGTAGACACGGCACACACGGCGACCACTCCACCATGGGCGTGTGTAGCTGCACTAGACCTGCACACAACCAACAATCACTGCCTATGGTAGACACGGCACACACGGCGACCACTCCACCATGGGCGTGTGTAGCTGCACTAGACCTGCACACAACCAACAATCACTGCCTCTGATTGACACGGCACACACGGCAACCACTCCACCATGGGCGTGTGTAGCTGTACTAGACCTGCACACAACCAACAATCACTGCCTATGGTAGACACGGCACACACGGCGACCACTCCACCATGGGCGTGTGTAGCTGCACTAGACCTGCACACAACCAACAATCACTGTCTCTGGTAGACACGGCACACACGGCGACCACTCCACCATGGGCGTGTGTAGCTGCACTAGACCTGCACACATCCAACAATCACTGCCTCTGGTAGACACGACAAACACGGGGACCACTCCACCATGAGCGTGTGTAGCTGCACTAGACCTGCACACAACCAACAATCACTGTCTCTGGTAGACACGGCACACACGGCGACCACTTCACCATGGGCGTGTGTAGCTGCACTAGACCTGCACACAACCAACAATCACTGTCTCTGGTAGACACGACACACACGGCGACCACTCCACCATGGGCATGTGTAGCTGCACTAGACCTTCACACAACCAACAATCACTGCCTATGGTAGACACGGCACACACGGCGACCACTTCACCATGGGCGTGTGTAGCTGCACTAGACCTGCACACAACCAACAATCACTGCCTCTGATAGACACGGCACACACGGCGACCACTTCACCATGGGCGTGTGTAGCTGCACTAGACCTGCACACAACCAACAATCACTGTCTCTGGTAGACACGACACACACGGCGACCACTCCACCATGGGCGTGTGTAGCTGCACTAGACCTGCACACAACCAACAATCGCTGCCTCTGGTAGACACGGCACACACGGCGACCACTCCACCATGGGCGTGTGTAGCTGCACTAGACCTGCACACAACCAACAATCACTGTCTCTGGTAGACACGGCACACACGGCGACCACTCCACCATGGGCGTGTGTAGCTGCACTAGACCTGCACACAACCAACAATCACTGCCTATGGTAGACACGGCACACACGGCGACCACTTCACCATGGGCGTGTGTAGCTGCACTAGACCTTCACACAACCAACGCCTATGGTAGACACGGCACACACGGCAACCACTCCACCATGGGCGTGTGTAGCTGCACTAGACCTGCACAAAACCAACAATCACTGCCTCTGATAGACACGGCACACACGGCGACCACTTCACCATGGGCGTGTGTAGCTGCACTAGACCTGCACACAACCAACAATCACTGCCTATGGTAGACACGGCACACACGGCAACCACTTTACCATGGGCGTGTGTAGCTGCACTAGACCTGCACACAACCAACAATCACTGCCTATGGTAGACACGGCACACACGGCGACCACTTCACCATGGGCGTGTGTAGCTGCACTAGACCTGCACACAACCAACAATCACTGCCTATGGTAGACACGGCACACACGGCGACCACTTCACCATGGGCGTGTGTAGCTGCACTAGACCTGCACACAACCAACAATCACTGCCTATGGTAGGACACGGCACACACGGCGACCACTTCACCATGGGCGTGTGTAGCTGCACTAGACCTGCACACAACCAACAATCACTGCCTATGGTAGACACGGCACACACGGCGACCAATTCACCATGGGCGTGTGTAGCTGCACTAGACCTGCACACAACCAACAATCACTGCCTCTGATAGACACGGCACACACGGCGACCACTTCACCATGGGCGTGTGTAGCTGCACTAGACCTGCACACAACCAACAATCACTGTCTCTGGTAGACACGGCACACACGGCGACCACTCCACCATGGGCGTGTGTAGCTGCACTAGACCTGCACACAACCAACAATCACTGTCTCTGGTAGACACGGCACACACGGCGACCACTCCACCACGGGCGTGTGTAGCTGCACTAGACCTGCACACAACCAACAATCACTGTCTCTGGTAGACACGGCACACACGGCGACCACTCCACCATGGGCGTGTGTAGCAGCACTAGACCTGCACACAACCAACAATCACTGTCTCTGGTAGACACGGCACACACGGCGACTACTCCACCATGGGCGTGTGTAGCTGCACTAGACCTGCACACAACCAACAATCACTGTCTCTGGTAGACACGGCACACACGGCGACCACTCCACCATGGGCGTGTGTAGCTGCACTAGACCTGCACACAACCAACAATCACTGTCTCTGGTAGACACGGCACACACGGCGACCACTCCACCATGGGCGTGTGTAGCTGCACTAGACCTGCACACAACCAACAATCACTGCCTATGGTAGACACGGCACACACGGTGACCACTCCACCATGGGCGTGTGTAGCTGCACTAGACCTGCACACAACCAACAATCACTGCCTCTGATTGACACGGCACACACGGCAACCACTCCACCATGGGCGTGTGTAGCTGTACTAGACCTGCACACAACCAACAATCACTGCCTATGGTAGACACGGCACACACGGCGACCACTCCACCATGGGCGTGTGTAGCTGCACTAGACCTGCACACAACCAACAATCACTGTCTCTGGTAGACACGGCACACACGGCGACCACTCCACCATGGGCGTGTGTAGCTGCACTAGACCTGCACACATCCAACAATCACTGCCTCTGGTAGACACGACAAACACGGGGACCACTCCACCATGAGCGTGTGTAGCTGCACTAGACCTGCACACAACCAACAATCACTGTCTCTGGTAGACACGGCACACACGGCGACCACTTCACCATGGGCGTGTGTAGCTGCACTAGACCTGCACACAACCAACAATCACTGTCTCTGGTAGACACGACACACACGGCGACCACTCCACCATGGGCGTTTGTAGCTGCACTAGACCTGCACACAACCAACAATCACTGTCTCTGGTAGACACGGCACACACGGCGACCACTTCACCATGGGCGTTGTTAGCTGCACTAGACCTGCACACAACCAACAATCACTGCCTATGGTAGACACGGCACACACGGCGACCACTTCACCATGGGCGTGTGTAGCTGCACTAGACCTGCACACAACCAACAATCACTGCCTATGGTAGACACGGCACACACGGCGACCACTTCACCATGGGCGTGTGTAGCTGCACTAGACCTGCACACAACCAACAATCACTGCCTCTGATAGACACGGCACACACGGCGACCACTTCACCATGGGCGTGTTTAGCTGCACTAGACAATCACACAATCAACAATCACTGCCTCTGGTAGACATGGCACACACGGCGACCATTCCACCATGGGTGTGTGTAGCTGCACTAGACCTGCACACAACCAGCAATCACTGTCTCTGGTAGACACGGCACACACGGCGACCACTCCACCATGGGCGTGTGTAGCTGCACTAGACCTGCACACAACCAACAATCACTGCCTATGGTAGGACACGGCACACACGGCGACCACTTCACCATGGGCGTGTGTAGCTGCACTAGACCTGCACACAACCAACAATCACTGCCTATGGTAGACACGGCACACACGGCGACCACTTCACCATGGGCGTGTGTAGCTGCACTAGACCTGCACACAACCAACAATCACTGCCTCTGATAGACACGGCACACACGGCGACCACTTCACCATGGGCGTGTGTAGCTGCACTAGACCTGCACACAACCAACAATCACTGCCTATGGTAGACAGGGCACACACGGCGACCATTCCACCATGGGTGTGTGTAGCTGCACTAGACCTGCTCACAACCAACAATCACTGTCTCTGGTAGACACGGCACACACGGCGACCACTCCACCATGGGCGTGTGTAGCTGCACTAGACCTTCACACAACCAACAATCACTGCCTCTGATAGACACGGCACACACGGCGACCACTTCACCATGGGCGTGTGTATCTGCACTAGACCTGCTCACAACCAACAATCACTGTCTCTGGTAGACACGGCACACACGGCGACCACTCCACCATGGGCGTGTGTAGCTGCACTAGACCTTCACACAACCAACAATCACTGCCTCTGATAGACACGGCACACACGGCGACCACTTCACCATGGGCGTGTGTAGCTGCACTAGACAATCACACAATCAACAATCACTGCCTCTCGTAGACATGGCACACACGGCGACCATTCCTCCATGGGTGTGTGTAGCTGCACTAGACCTGCACACAACCAGCAATCACTGTCTCTGATAGACACGGCACACACGGCGACCACTTCACCATGGGCGTGTGTAGCTGCACTAGACCTGCTCACAACCAACAATCACTGTCTCTGGTAGACACGGCACACACGGCGACCACTCCACCATGGGCGTGTGTAGCTGCACTAGACCTGCACACAACCAACAATCACTGCCTCTGATAGACACGGCACACACGGCGACCACTTCACCATGGGCGTGTGTAGCTGCACTAGACAATCACACAATCAACAATCACTGCCTCTGGTAGACATGGCACACACGGCGACCATTCCACCATGGGTGTGTGTAGCTGCACTAGACCTGCACACAACCAGCAATCACTGTCTCTGGTAGACACGGCACACACGGCGACCACTCCACCATGGGCGTGTGTAGCTGCACTAGACCTGCACACAACCAACAATCACTGCCTATGGTAGGACACGGCACACACGGCGACCACTTCACCATGGGCGTGTGTAGCTGCACTAGACCTGCACACAACCAACAATCACTGCCTATGGTAGACACGGCACACACGGCGACCACTTCACCATGGGCGTGTGTAGCTGCACTAGACCTGCACACAACCAACAATCACTGCCTCTGATAGACACGGCACACACGGCGACCACTTCACCATGGGCGTGTGTAGCTGCACTAGACCTGCACACAACCAACAATCACTGCCTATGGTAGACAGGGCACACACGGCGACCATTCCACCATGGGTGTGTGTAGCTGCACTAGACCTGCTCACAACCAACAATCACTGTCTCTGGTAGACACGGCACACACGGCGACCACTCCACCATGGGCGTGTGTAGCTGCACTAGACCTTCACACAACCAACAATCACTGCCTCTGATAGACACGGCACACACGGCGACCACTTCACCATGGGCGTGTGTATCTGCACTAGACCTGCTCACAACCAACAATCACTGTCTCTGGTAGACACGGCACACACGGCGACCACTCCACCATGGGCGTGTGTAGCTGCACTAGACCTTCACACAACCAACAATCACTGCCTCTGATAGACACGGCACACACGGCGACCACTTCACCATGGGCGTGTGTAGCTGCACTAGACAATCACACAATCAACAATCACTGCCTCTCGTAGACATGGCACACACGGCGACCATTCCTCCATGGGTGTGTGTAGCTGCACTAGACCTGCACACAACCAGCAATCACTGTCTCTGATAGACACGGCACACACGGCGACCACTTCACCATGGGCGTGTGTAGCTGCACTAGACCTGCTCACAACCAACAATCACTGTCTCTGGTAGACACGGCACACACGGCGACCACTCCACCATGGGCGTGTGTAGCTGCACTAGACCTGCACACAACCAACAATCACTGCCTTTGATAGACACGGCACACACGGCGACCACTTCACCATGGGCGTGTGTAGCTGCACTAGACAATCACACAATCAACAATCACTGCCTCTGGTAGACATGGCACACACGGCGACCATTCCACCATGGGTGTGTGTAGCTGCACTAGACCTGCTCACAACCAACAATCACTGTCTCTGGTAGACACGGCACACACGGCGACCACTCCACCATGGGCGTGTGTAGCTGCACTAGACCTTCACACAACCAACAATCACTGCCTCTGATAGACACGGCACACACGGCGACCACTTCACCATGGGCGTGTGTAGCTGCACTAGACAATCACACAATCAACAATCACTGCCTCTCGTAGACATGGCACACACGGCGACCATTCCACCATGGGTGTGTGTAGCTGCACTAGACCTGCACACAACCAGCAATCACTGTCTCTGGTAGACACGGCACACACGGCGACCACTCCACCATGGGCGTGTGTAGCTGCACTAGACCTGCACACAACCAACAATCAGTGCCTCTGGTTGACATGGCACACACGGCGACCACTCCACCATCGGCATGTGAAGCTGCACTAGACATGCACACAACCAACAATCACTGCCTCTGTTAAAAACTAAATTATATTTTACTCCTCTAGGCCTTTCATTCTTATATTTATATTAAGTCATCAGTCCTAGATTTTAATATGTGAGATCCTTATAATAATGCATGCTAACTTTCTAAGGGGAATACCATGAAAAACCTGCCTGGGCAACTATTACACTCAGGGGTGAGCTGGCTGTTGTTACAAGCAAAGCTGAAGTCACAAAGTATGGTTGGTAAATTAGTAACAGTTCAGTTTTTTAATAAAACCAAAATAATGAATTGACTACTAAAAGGTATGGACTTTGTCGTTGTTGACTATAAATATACTAAAGTTATGATTACTAAACCCTTCGCTCTAATCAGAGAAAACTCAAGATGTTTTTTTCCGGCGGAATGGTTTCAAAATTTCCATCGCCCCAAACTTTCCTCTCAGGAAAAAACGTCTCTTACTAATTAACAAAAAACTTTTCAAATTATTTTTTAAAAGTAATCTAATTTAAATCTTATTTTTTTACGAAGTTTGAAAATTATCAGAAATATCAATTTAATATCTATTGTACTGTATACTGCAAATGCAATGGGTTCAATGGGCCATCAGCAGGCGACAGTAGTTCAACAATCTCACCATAAGAATGAATCTCCTAGGTGGAGAATCAGGGGACAAAAATTTACCTATATTGTTGGCTTCCATTCCCTGTCCACTTGCACCAGAGTTTTCTGCATAGCTTTCATGAACAATAATAGTTTTTACATGTCCTGTTGATGTCTCCGTCAAAGGATAGATGATGACATCCAACATGCCTGCTCGGAAAATCCTGTAACTCATTCAGTTTAAATTTCAACCAACTGACCAACAATTATTTATGACATTTTACTGAATTCAATACTGAATTAAAATTTAAAACTAGAGTGTCATTTGATCCCACTATATCAAGTTAAAAAAAAACTGAAGTCATTTACTGTTTATTTTTTTCTAAAAATTGATCCCAGATACAACAAATTACTTAAGTTCAAAGTAAAAAAAATAAACTGTCAATGCCTTTGTATCAATTATTTTTTATGTTTTATGAAAGCTAAATGTTTGTGATATACCTTCATTATGACGTTCTCAGCCATAACTCAACTCACCTTAAAGCACAAGAAGCTGAAGTTACGACCCAGTCTAAAGCATAGACCGATCCGAAACATAAAGTCTGATTTTTTATGACAAATTTAACTTCCTGGGTGCATTTTTCGCCAGTGACCTTGGTACACGGTTCAGTGGTCCCGGGTTGACCCTGCATTACATTTGGCTGGATGTTGTTTGTAGTATGATTGACAGGAGACATGGGTGGTGTTGAAGCCAATTGGTTTTCATCAGGTTTTGTTGCATTTTCATTTGGTGATTTTGTGTCATCTACATTCAGTCCGTTAGATACCTGTGAATCATTTTCTTTCAACACATTACCTGTTACCATTTGGTTATTGTCATCTGACATTGGTGTAGATATGTTAAGAACTTCATTTATTGTAGACTTAATATTTTCTTGATTCAAGTTATTGACACTGTTTGGAGGTGATGTTGGTTCGCTGTTGTTTGATTGTTTTTCACCATTTGTATTTATTGACTCATCCATATTTTCTTCATCCTCGAAAATATCAGGTATGGGTGTTGTATGTGGACTCATATAATCTATTTTATTCTCTGTATCACTTCCTTCTAAAAATTCTGATAATTTTTCTCTAGTATCGTTACCTACATTGTTTTTGCCAGCTAATGGGATCTTTCCTAAAAATAACGAGTTAGTAGTTGTGTTTTCTTTGGTTTCCTGGGGCATTATTTCTTTTTTAGGAACACTCATCATATTTTTATTTTCTTCTGTTTCCTTAGAAAGTTGAATGTGTTCAGAAACAGTATGATTTGATTCAACTTGTGTTGGTGCATCTGCCTGTGTAGCAGCAATATCAGAACTGCCTTGAAATTTATTGTTTTTTGTTATTGAGTTTTCTTTTTGAATTTCTTTGTTGTCGTTTTCACTATCTTTGTCACGACTATTAACATTTTCTTCTGTGACAGAAACTTTTAAAATGTCATCAGGCGTTATTGTGTTTTCTTCAGACTTTATTTCAATAGCTGATTTCTCAGTCCCTGATGTCTGTTGTATCATGGAAGGGCTGGTATTAGCAGTATTACTTGAATTAATTGATTCCTTGATGATCTTCTTTTCACCTAAGACTTCTTCTGGGTTCAGTTCATCTGTATCATCATCCTCACCAGACATTTCTTGCCATAACTCTATTATTGGGGAGTCTGCAACCATTTCTTCATCATCATCCTCTTCTTCACCTCCTTCCTCTTCTTCCTCATCAGCCTCTTCTGATTCCCGAAGTTCAGATGTCTGATCATCCTCATCTGCTTGCGGAAAAACGGTTGCCTCTGTCACAGGTGATTTATTAACCGCACTTACACTTTGAGCTACTTTTTGCAAAACCTGGTCAATTTCATTCTCTACAACATTAAGTGGAGTAGTCCGTGCCGTCATAGGCTCAGTGTTTGCTAATGTAATGACTGAGGGTAAGGTGATTGGAGGCTTGTATGCAGTTTTGTTGGTAGCCCTGCAGCAAACAAAGTGTGCGCTGGGAGTGAAGGCTGACTTGAGTCCGTCGCAGTGTTGTCCTGCCTCGTTGTCTGGCAGGAAGTCTTCATCTAGTGTACAATCCAGCCCCAGCAGGCAGTACCCATCTCCACCCCCACAGGTCCTTACTCCCGATATCACAAACAGTCCTGGAATAAAACAAAATGGCCGGTTAGGCAAGTGATTAAAATTACCATCGATATCCATGAGTGGAGTCAAAGATTTTCATAACCGCCACAAGATGAATCCTGAATTGTCCAAAAGCATTTTATGATGAATGGATTAAAATTGATTGTCACTTTTGAGATCCTAATTGCGGTGTGCTTGAATTCTGTTAGAAACATTGCAATAACTCCGTTAATTGTTGTTTGATCTTAATAATCTTTGTATGATTTTTTAGGAAATATAATTGCGCAACTTTTTTGTCTCTTGTAAAATTTTCGTAAAATTTAAGGTTTTTAAGATATTAAGATTTAAAATATAAAAATGGCTGAAATTTTGAAATGGTACAAGTAGAAATTTGATACTCCGCGCCAAAATAGCTCCTATTAATCAGCATATACGTACCAAGTTTGAATTCGATATCTTTAGTAGTTGCTCCAAAGTTAAGCGAAATCATGTTTTAAACACGTACAGACCGTCAGACGGATAACCGAGCATTTTAGGACTCATGTTTATAGTAACTTTTTTTAGATTTGGTGTAAGTAACCATATCCGGAATTCTGTAAGGGTTTTCCGTGAACACCCTGTATAAAACTTCGTATGTGGCTTCATCTAGTTCAGATCAGAACCGCACAGGGGGAGGGGGGGGGGGTAATTCTAGCCTAAATCCCCTAATTTTCGCATTTCATCTATATATATTGGCAAATTCGCATTCTCACTTCCCATGTTATTTCTATAGAAAAAGATTTTGTATGCATATTTACGGACGTACAACTATTTTTACTTCGTGAAAATTATTTATCTAAGCATTTGAAATTCGCTGAGTATGCAGGTCTGGGTATTTTAATTTTAGTTTTATACCTGGATCAACAAGAGGGAAGATCTTGGGAGCCGCCAGGGTGACAGGCAGCCACAGTAGCCAGATCATACTCATCACGTATTGCCTGCAATAGATTATTGAAAACATTTTTTTATCTCACATAAATGTTGAATTGTATTTTATTATTTTATAAATTCCATAATTATTTAGAAAGTACCTGGTGGACCGAGCCTTGCTCGGTGTTATTTCATGTTTACCAGTTCATCCAGTTACTATAAAATATTTCAATGTCATAAAATTGATAAATAGAAACCTTTTTTATTGCTCCATGGACTCTTCATCCCACTTGCTGTATTTTCCCTTAATGGCTGTAGATTCCAAACAGCTGTTATGATTACTTCATTTGTTTACACTTTCCTTGTTTATTTTCGTTGCTATCACGGCAACCCATAAGGCCAATGTTAAAATTTTACAACTTTAAAATTCGATTTATTACGATATTAGATTTTCTCTGGCCAAGTAATCTGCATAAAAGACGTTTTTGAGTCATAAATTACTTATTTCCAGACTTTGAAGAAAATCCTCGGAGCCGTTTTTGAGATCGTTGTGCAAGCAAGCAAGCAAGCATACATACATACAAGATAACACTGCTCGTATAAGAGTATAGGATAATAAAACTTTTATATGTTTTCCAATTGATTAAAAATGTTATTTCAATAACTTTAAATTCAAAATTTACATCTCAAACATAAAAGCTTAGTGTAATAAAATAACCAAATTCTATAAAACACTTACTTTTTTCAAATAGGTTTTTTTGTTTCCTTTGATAGTGACATATGAAAATTCTTTGGAATCAGACTACAGTACAACTTTAGTCCCAATTACAACCTTACAACCAATCTGATGGTGAACTTTTAGGAAAATACCATGTCTTTGAGTATTCCACTTAATCAGATTGCAGTAGAGGGGGGCAATACGTGAACTAACAGGGGGGAGGGAAACTAACAGATGCAGACTGAAGCTGTTGAGGAACTTGGGTGTTTATGCCTGATGTCATACAATTGGCTGTCAGTATTCAGACAGACACCGTTAGTTTGGTGGAGTGTGACTGGACTGGGTCAACAGGGGGAGACTCTTCTTCTCCCCCCCTCACTATCTCTCTCTCTCTCGCTCTCTCATACACACATACAGACACACCAGATTATTACATGCTCCTTCTGATTACTGACATTTGTCTGCAAAATTTGGATTGAAAGTTATGTTCCTTGAGGAATTTGTATCTTGTTCCACGAGCAGACGTGCTTTGCTTTAATGGGCCTTAAGATTACTACCTATTATGGTTCATTTGCAAAACAAAACTCACATAACTGTAACAGTTGGAATACCTGTTTTACTGGACTGAAGAACATCGCACTGACTTGTATTTTCGGCATGTCCTGAACTGAATTCAAGGCTTTAAGTTGATTTTGGGAGATAAGTAACTCTGCTTTATTGGCTGCATTAACAAAAATTAAGGCTAATGAGAGAGCCTTACGTGTTGTTCTTATACATGCTGTAGGTTTTAATATAAGTTTTCTAGACATAAAGTTTAATTGAATTCTCATAAAAATATTTTGGCTACAGAAATTATAAAAATTTAATTATATAACATGTCAAATTCCCACCTACTCTCTCCATAAGATCAATAGTAACTCTTAAATTTATTCTAGACTCAATTATTCAATTAAAATCTTTGATTTAAAGCACATTTTCCTGAGGGCCTTTTAAATCACAAAACTACATTAAATTTAAATTTTCTAATCAATGGGATCTATTTATGGTCAAGCCAAATGTGCTAAAAAATTGTGAAATTACAATCACCAGGTACAGTTTGTTCTTTAAAATAAATCATCATAACTTATCGTGAATGGAGGAAAATTTAAACTTATCAATGGACTTAAGAATGAAGCAAGTAGTGACACACGCCTAAAGAATTGTCTTAATTTCACCTTCCCAATACCTTTAAATTCACACTCTTTGTAGGTTTTTGGAATCATTGCAACTTAAAAATGTATTTTATGCATAATTCGATCAGGCATAGACTGGAAGGCGCAGAGAAGTAGGGATGTTTTATCATCCCAGTGAATAAAAAACTGATTTAATATTTAGGTAGTATTATTTAGTAGTTTTCTGAATTATCATAGGCTAGCACAGTATAATGGAATCAAAACCTATGCAGGTGAATATTCAAACTAAAACTAGTAATAAATATTCATAATACACAGCAATCGATTTTTCATAACCAGGCCTACATCAAAGGTGGAAAACACCTGTTGTGTCTTAAATTGTTAACCGGGGAAATTGTGGTTCGGATCCCACGTTAAAATGTAGGTCCCTTAGTTGCCATTGGGTGTAGGGCTATTAACAGTCCTGTCTAAGGAACATGTCAGCCTCAGTCATTAACAATACTACAAGATCGCGCCACAATCATCCTCCACTCATCTGTCATTCATACTTGGCTTAAAATACCTACCATAGGTCACCATTTCAAGTACAGTAGTAATGTATCTAATGTACCTACTAATGGTTTAAATGATTTCACTATTTTATTATTTGTGGTGAATTAAAGTAATGTGCAGGCTCATAAATTCATTGGCTAGATTAGGAGGTAAATATTAAAAGGATAAGTTTTAAAGCTAACCACAGTTAGACTTGGATTCCTGAAACTAAATAATTACTTTATAAACTTTGTTGAAAGTTTAAGAAGTGTCCTTATTTTAATTACTCAAAAATAATACATCTTGAATAAACACAGAATGAATAAGTTTAACAAATTAAAATTACAAAACTACTAAAACTTTATGTATCATTATTTAAAACACATTTGTATTAGTATTAATCGAATTCAAAAACCACCCTTGTAGCATAAAATATATTTTACACCTTTGATCGTGTAGCAATAAAACATGTGCAGAGAAATAGTATGTTTCACCTCTACATTATTGTTCACTTTACAACATTTTATCATCCCGCATAAATTATCTACCAAAAAATAAATTCCACCATACCTGTAATGAGGAGGAAGAGACGGGAACTGATGATGAGCGGCAAGGGACTCTCCGACTGTGGCCGATAATCGGCGGGAACACCCGAACGAGAAGCCGACCGCCGCCGAAGACGACCGATGAACCGCGAATTAGGCATTGTTGTGTCACGGCGCACCTTTCAAAGGCGAGGTCCCTCTGACCTGTATCCAAACAAATCCAGACCCACTATTGAATTTGGCACATTTCTTTACTTTCGCTATCCCCATTTCCAACAATAGAATTTCCTTTCAACTAGGGCTAGAGCTTTTAAATTTATGTTTTAGCTTTCCCTTCTTTTTTATTTCATGTGAATTTAACATTGTAATTTCAATTAGGTCTAAAGGTGCGAATTAGTGTCATGCATTTGGTTTTGCTGTTACTTTAAAACATCCCATTGGTTTGAAACCGCTTTATATTATATTTGTAATAGATTGATTATAATATTTGCAATATCGCCAAATTAAATATACTGCACGACTACTAAAAATGTCCGTGGACAACATTTTGTCAAAATGAAATCTGTAAACAAAATCATTAAACAAACTACAAGAAATGCGTGCAATGTAACTTCAGTCATATTACAAAGTATTAGCTAAAATTGTGAATATTGGGAAAACCATTGCCAGTCCAAATATTAAATTATTCAGGTAAAGCTATTTACCAAAATAATAACTTTTACCTCGTAATAAGTCAAGTTATTTAGGTGTTTACCACATTTCACATCACAGCAAAATAATAATTATTATTATTCTTGATAAGCTTTAAATACACGGTTGTAAACTTTAACTAAACCGTCTTCATATTAAAGGAATTGGAATTTTCCAGGCGGAAACGGACTTTTAAAAATCAAATGAACGAAAGATGCTCCGACGGTGTAAAGTTTTTCTGTTACTTAATACAAATCAAATATACTGGTCAGATATGTCAGTTAAGAGTCCCACGCATAAACAGAAAGTTCAGCATTAGTTTAGTCGCTACTGGAACAATCAGAATATAAATGCCGGGAGAGTCGGTGGATGAAGGAAGTGAGTTTAGTCGGAAGTGTAATATATATAGCAGTAACAGGACTTGATGGCCGCGGACTGGTTGAGATGCAGGAATCCCGCCGCACACCGGCCTGACGGGTCGTCGTCCTGACCTTAGCCTCATACTCACACTCACACACCTCATCAGCCGATCATCCATTGTTCAGTCAAATGGTTTCGATGTGTTCAGTAACTATTTTTGGAACTACTGTGCCGATACCTTATTTATTCGATCGTACTTGTTCTTATGCCTACTCGTCCAATATGATGGCTTCTTAGTCTCACTATCCGTCGCCGACCGCTGCGGTGAGTGTCACTGGTCCTGGTCCATAACACGGCCCTTGCCCATGGTCTGCACCTGCTATATCCAACATGATGGCTACTCAGTCTCACTATCCGTCGCCGACCGCTGCGGTGAGTGCCACTGGTCCTGGTCCATAACACGGCCCTTGCCCATGGTCTGCACCTGCTCTATCCAACATGATGGGCTCCTCAGTCTCACTATCCGTCGCCGACCGCTGCGGTGAATGCCACTGGTCCTGGTCCATAACACAGCCCTTGCCCATGGTCTGCACCTGCTATATCCAACATGATGGCTACTCAGTCTCACTATCCGTCGCCGACCGCTGCGGTGAG
The DNA here is from genome assembly GCA_035578135.1 of Flexamia atlantica. Lineage (NCBI taxonomy): Eukaryota > Metazoa > Arthropoda > Insecta > Hemiptera > Cicadellidae > Flexamia > Flexamia atlantica. Next base: position 42,369,807 of record JAQJVK010000001.1, on the reverse strand, counting down.
TGTCACTGGTCCTGGTCCATAACACGGCCCTTGCCCATGGTCTGCACCTGCTCTATCCAACATGATGGGCTCCTCAGTCTCACTATCCGTCGCCGACCGCTGCGGTGAATGCCACTGGTCCTGGTCCATAACACAGCCCTTGCCCATGGTCTGCACCTGCTATATCCAACATGATGGCTACTCAGTCTCACTATCCGTCGCCGACCGCTGCGGTGAGTGTCACTGGTCCTGGTCCATAACACAGCCCTTGCCCATGGTCTGCACCTGCTATATCCAACATGATGGCTACTCAGTCTCACTATCCGTCGCCGACCGCTGCGGTGAGTGCCACTGGTCCTGGTCCATAACACAGCCCTTGCCCACGGTCTGCATCTGCTATATCCAACATGATGGGCTACTCAGTCTCACTATCCGTCGCCGACCGCCGCGATGAGTGCCACTGGTCCTGGTCCATAACACGGCCCATGCCCACGGTCTGCATCTGCTCTATCCAACATGATGGGCTGCACAGTCTCACTATCCGTCGCCGACCGCTGCGGTGAGTGCCACTGGTCCTGGTCCATAACACAGCCATTGCCCACGGTCTGCATCTGCTATATCCAACATGATGGCTACTCAGTCTCACTATCCGTCGCCGACCGCTGCGGTGAGTGCCACTGGTCCTGGTCCATAACACAGCCCTTGCACATGGTATGCACCTGCTCTATTTTGATGGTAAATCATTTTTTAAAACAGTGGGAAAACAATATTTCCATCTATTTACGAAGGTTTTTCCTTTTACAGTCATAGGCCTACATCAGTAAAAGCTGACGTTCGAGGCGTCATTTTAAAAGTATATTTGCCAGTATATTGTCGAATACGTCTCAGAATTTCAAAAGGGACACCACTTAAGTACGTTAAAGGGCTGAAGTTTTGGAACAGTGGCACTATTTATCTACATTTTTGACCAAGTTCAGTTCACTTTATTTACAACTAAACAAAGCTGAAAGTGAGTAATGTAGTGTATTTTTTCTTTACTGTCGTTGTACTATTTATATTAATATGTTTATTTTGCAGTATTGTAGGTTTATGTAGGCTTGACTTTATTTTTAACGATATACTCGTATTATGAAATATAATGTTTTTTTTAGCATAGACTACACAACAAACACGGCTGAAAAATAACTACAAATAGATGGGAAATCTCAGTGGCGTAAGTACGGGGAGAGATCAGGTGGATATATCTTCCCCTGACCAATGGTTTGTAAAAAAATATACCCCGTTGATATCATGCTTCCGTCTTTTGTGGCTAGGAAGAAAAAGAGATTAACAAAAATGAGTTATAAAACGTTTTTCTATGTGGCCTTAAAAGCTCTAGAATTTTAGTATGTCAAAACTCCAAAAAACAGAGCAGAGTAATTAAATAATTAGAATAGAGGTTGAACAGGGTAACTCGTTTATTACTAAAAGCTGTCTTTTCTTAAAGTTTTACAAAAGCCAGACGTAAACAAAAACAAACATCAGCATTATTCTTAATTTACAGCTGACTTATAACTGTCTTTAAATACAGACTGAGAAGACTGCACAAATAACTTCAATACTTTCCCTTTTTTTCCAGTCCATCAGACCAAGCCCAGACCTTCACGAAGAGCTTGAAGTCGTACGCAAGGCAAAGGTTTCGTAAAGATATCTGCCAATTGATGTTCTATTCCGATGTGTTCCACAGCCAGCATCTTCGTCTTGATCCGATCACGTATGAACAGATACTTCCTCTGAATATGTTTGGTCCGGAAGTGGAACTCTGGATTTCCGGCGAGTTTCTTTGCAGACTCGTCAATTTTCAAAACAGGGAGAGCTGACAGACCTGTTAGTTCTTTGAACAAGCGAGATATCAAAATAATCTCTTTTGATCCAAGGTTTGCAGCAACGATTTCATCTTCGCATGTTGAATTAGCGACTAATTCTTGACGACGACTCAACCAAGAGATAGCAGCTCCTGCATACTTAATGACAACTCCACTTGTAGAGCGCATCGTTGTCGGACATCCAGCAAAGTCAGCGTCACTGTAGCACTCGAGCAAACATGTATCAGGGTTACTGCGATAAACCAGTTTCAAATCACTGGTAGCTGCGAGATACCGCAAAACTCGCTTAGCTCGCACATCTTCATCCGTTGGATTTTCTAAATGGCGCGATAGAACACTGACATAGAAAGAAATGTCGAACATAGTTCCGCGGGCAAAATAGAGTAAGGCGCCTACAACAGATCGGTAACGGAAATATGTAGCTTTCTCTGAACCCTGTGTTAAGAGTTTTTCCATTGGGGTGAGAACCGGATTGCAGTCCGACATTTTGAAACGGGTGAGAACTCTTATGATAAATGAGGATTGGCACACCGTGATGTCATCGTCTTGTCTAGAAATTTCCAGTCCAAGGAAATAAGATGCCTTTTTGGTAGGAATTTCGAATCGTTTGCGTAACTGATCAATGAACGAGTCAATCACAGCTTGATTTGTTGCTGCTTCCAGTCCGTCGTCGTACACAAAGCGCTACGATTATTTTGCTGGTCAGAGTTTGGCAGATAAAGACACACGGATCCTCAAGACTATGTTCAAATCCAAGATTAATAATAAAGTCATCGAATTTTCGATTCCAGCCAGCACTGAGGGGCTTGCTTGAGACCGTGCAGGCTACGTTTGAGACGGCAGACATGCCCTGTACCATCATCATATCCTTCGGATTGCTTCATGAAGATTTCCTCGTCTACATCCTACATCCCCATACAAAAAGGCGGTGGAAACATCAAACTGCCTCAGTGTCATTTTCTCCACAGGAGCAATAACTAATAGGGATCTGATTACTTCCAACCGGGCAACTGGACTAAATGTCTCATTATAATCGATTCCCGGTCTTTGAGCGCACCCTTTGATTACCAATCTTGCACGATACTTGTCAATGAAACCATCAGGAATTCGCTTCACACGGTACACCCATTTGCTGTTGATTGGCTTCTTTCCCGGAGAAGTTTCCGTCAACTCCCAGGCATCGTTTTTCTTCATTGTCCTAATCTCTGTGTCAATAGCTGCTCTCCATTCATTACTATCTTCCCGTTCAATAGCTTCTCTGAAGGTTTGTGGATCATCCTCAGCAAACGTCGGCGGTGTTGGTTGCGGTAACGTAGTATTTCAACCAATCTGGTGGCTTCCTTTTCCGAGTGGAACGCCTCGGCGATCGGGATTCGTCAGCTTGTACCTCATCACCAGAATCCTTCTTGGTGATCTCTTCCTTTTCGTAATTCTTGATAGGCAGGTCGATTTTGTTGCCACAATCGCTTAGCCACAATACTTTCTTGGAAAACAACATCACGTGAAATAACAACATCTCATTTCTCAGGAACATAGATCCTGTAGCCTAACGCTCGTCTCCATCATATCCTACCAGTTAGCCGATCACGGCCTTTGAATCCATTTTGCGTCTCTTCTGAGCAGAAATATGTACATAGCACATTGAGCTTACAATTCGAGGGTGTTTAATCCTTGGTTTCTGACCAAACCAGAGTTCAAAAGGTGTCTTGTTCGGGATTGGTGACTTTCCTACTCTGTTCAGAACGTAAGTCGCTGTAGTCACGAGTTCTGCCCAAATTGCCGCAGGAAACTTGACGTCCGGGTTCGCATACTTGAAACTGCGAGCCATTTTGACGATTGTCCTGTTTTCACGCTCTACTGCACCATTTTGTTCTGGTGTGTACGGTGCCGTAAGACGTTGGTTGATTCCATATTCTCTCAGAATCGCTCGAACTTCGCCATTGTCGAATTCTCCTCCGTTATCGCTAAGAAAATCTTTCACTCGGTGTCCGAGAGCGTGAGTCTTTGCCAACACATCTCGTAACGCATCCTTGACGGCAGATTTTTCTCGTGCGACACAACAGTAACGATACCTTGAGTAGTGTTCTTTGATGACGATTAAGTATCGGCGACCAGAGAAGGATGGATCAAACGGACCACAAACGTCGCCAGACAGCAGCTCACCAGGCGCAGAGGCTTTAATACGGGTCCCGAACGTCAGTCGATGGGCTTTCCCAAACTGGCATGGCTCACATATCCGGTTGTCAGTTAATACTCTCATTCCCAACTCGGAAACCAGCTTGGATCGCACATACCGCTTGTCCATACCCCATATGACCCTAACGTTCATGGTAAAGCTGAAGAGTTTTGCTGTCCTCAGCTACATTAGCTAACATACCTCACCTGGCTGAACTGTGTCTAATTAGGCTCGATAGGCCAGGGTCAATTAGGCTGTGTGCAGTTAGGGTCCTACCTTTATTTCGAGTGCCCCTAAAAACTGTCTTAATGTAACAGTGAACGAACAGCTAGTGTCTGTGGATTCAAACAAACTGCTCGGATATCGGTCAAATGCGGCAAGGATGGACACTAAATTTCGTGAAATGTCTGAACATACCATACATCTTTAAGCTTAAACATTCAAGCTTACCATTCTCGAAGTTGGCAATTTCAACCGTTCCGCTGCCGAGAGCCTTGATGACCTCCTTTCCGGCAGCCTTGACTGTTGCGTTTGTATTCCCAGGAAAAGGTTTATACTAGGTGAACCAGTTGAAGTTCGAAGTGATGTGTCGTGTTGCCTCGTTGTCAATCCAGTACTGTTCACTGGTATTAGAAGTAGCCACACTTACGTCATTGCTGATTGAAACAGGTTCAACACATGTATCCGTCACGACTGCCTGAGAGCTCTTTGGTTCACCACCACCACACGCCGACTATAAGGAGGTTTCCCATCAGCTTTCCATTTGGCACATTGACGAATCCAATGACCTTTGGCTTTGCAATACTTGCATGTCATGCTCACTTGCCGGTTAGTTTTCTTTTTGTCTTGGTGACAATCAACATTTGTAGTGGCAAGGACGTCGCCCGATGTTGACCGTGGAGATTCCGCTCATGAAGAACCAACGCCGATGAAACATCTTCGACCGTCTTTTTGTCATTCGCTTTCATGAGGAGATAACTCGGCTTGAACATAGATGATAACTTGACTCGTGATGACATAGATGGGGCATCTTCGGTTTCATGTCATTGAATATACTGAAAAAATCAAGACAATGACGAAACAACTGGTCTTCTGCTTTGTTGTCAAACTGTTCAACCAAAACATCCCATGCTTCCTTAGCTGATAATTTTCCAGAAATTCGTTGGTGTAGATCATCACTCAAGCAATGGGAAATGACGATTTTTGCTTGTGCTGCTGACTTCATATATGCGTCGAACTTTACTTTCTCATCGGTGGATGGCGTTTCAGAGAGTTCGGGTTTCAGTCTCTTTCCCTCCACGATGTCGACCGCACCAAACAGCTCCAACACGTCCATTACTCGATCCTTCCACGTCGGGCAGTCTTCTGTTCCTTTTAGTGGTTTTATTCCTTTTGCGTATTCCATTTTAAAGTCGGACGAACTTCTATGCAAGAGGAGTGACACCCTCGGGATTCAGTTAACTGCTATTACGGGAACGAGCAACCTATTTAATTTGTCACTTTTGCGTTTACAATGACAAAAACTTTATCTGCGCAATGAAACGTAAAACTGGGAGCCATAACATCTAGAATTTTAGTATGTCAAAACTCCAAAAAACAGAGCAGAGTAATTAAATAGGCAGAGTAAATGTTGAACAGGGTAACTCGTTTATTACTAAAAGCGGACTTTTCTTAAACGTTTTACAAAAGCCAGACGTAAACAAAAACAAACATTAGCATTATTATTAATTTATAGCTGACCTATAACTGAGGAGACTGCACAAATAACTTCAACAAAAGCAACCACGTGAATTCCCCGATCGCAGGTAAACGACGGTGCGATTCCAACGGGAGTAGGTCATATTTTATGTTGACAATCGTGAGAAAATGCCTTTACAACTCTACTAATGAACACCCTGGAACCCCTACTCACAGTTTTTTTCCTGGAAAGACCCTAAATCACAATGGAATAACGTAAACAGCTCTCAAATTAACTAAAATTAACTAATTTAGACAGAGCTAAGTTAATAAGTGGTACCGGATTTCTAAGAACAAAAATATATGAATTTATATAATGATATATGATTTTTTTTATAATGTTGCTGCAAGTTTGTTAATATGTTGTGACCCCCCCCCCCCCCAGACTATCGTCCAGCCTCACTCCTATAAATAATCAACACAATGGGACTCTTTTATAATCTCTTCATTTAAAATTACGGAAGGTGGAGATAAGCCATCTCACTCTAGACATTGTTTCTTTTTCATCATGGGCGGATTTGTCATAATCTTTGGGGGCGCTAAAGCAAGTACCAATCCATTTGTAGCCTAATATTATTATGAACACGGCTATAATACTATTTATTGATTGTCGCTAGAAAAAATAAGGGAAATTAATTTTTGTTCGTTATCTTTTATATTGCTGAGATAAGACTAACGCCTAACGCCTAACGCTAACGCTGCTCCCCTTCACTCCCAAATTAGGCTACTAAGTTTCTGCTTTAAAATGCCGCGATCCACACAATCGAGCGCCTTTGAGAATGCTTGGAGAGATCGATAAAGCAACCAACTGCCGTATCTCCATTCCCCAAAAGGCGTCGATGCATCATTCTCTTGTCTCTTGCACGCTCTAAATCACAAAATCTATGAGAGCTGGCTTGGTTGATTTATTTTTCTGACATCCAAATAGTTATGAAAAAGTAAGTTGCGATCTTGAAAAAATTGATCTCATTTTAGACAAACTGATTTTTCAGGTATCATTGACACCGTAGGTAGGAGTGAGTCAGGCCGATAGCTAGTTCTAGCTGGGGGATAGGCCTACTGTCCTTTTTATGGAGGTTTCCTCACGCCAATTTTTCACTCTCCCTTCCTCTGGTCCATATACGCCACTGGGAAAACTTGTGACTCGATCCAAAAAATGTTGTTAGTTGCATTGGTTGTATAGTTGTAGTTGGATTTAGACTTGTTTTAAAATTATAAAATGGTTTGAAGTTGTAGTAACTTTAATTTGTAATTAATTTAAAACTGAATGGTTCGTATAAACGTTTTTGAATGAACAGTATTAAACTTACGTTCGTTTTTTAAACTAACGTTCGTTTCTTTAATGTAGGCTACAATAGCTTATCTACTTATTCGTATTCACCCTATGAGCCAAGTCTACCTTCAATAGGCCCTACATAGGTATATTATAGGCCTGAACTTTAAAATATTTAGATGGGCTTAAGTTAAGTTACTTATGTCTAGCCAGAGTCTGAAAATGAATAAATAAATGTTCTGTAAAAGTATAAAAACTATAAAAGTAATATTATTTGTTGGGATTGCATACTCGTCACTACTCACGGTCCTTGGTGATATGGACATTGCACTGGCACCACTCTGAACTGACATTTTCGCTCCCCCCACCCGGAGCTGCGGTGTCCGAGTGGTTAAGGAGTTGGACTTGAAATCCAATGGGTTCTACCCGCACAGGTTCGAATCCTGTCCGCAGCGCAAACGTTTTTGCATGTACCGTAATTATTTTTTGTGTGATATTATCTACTAAATTCATGTGATGATCATGTAGATCAAATTTGTCTGTATTAGCCTTAATTTCATATTAATAAATCTAGATAGATTACTTTGTTATAAACTACAAGTTCCTGACCGCAGCGTAAAAACTATTTCATTTAATACAATAAACTTTTTATGTCATGATCTAGTATCAACTTAATTCATTTATTTGATGATCAAATTAAGTTATAAAACAAATTAAGTTGTCGGCAAGATTTTAGTAAAAAAGCGTAAAAGTATTTTTTGCATACACGTTTATGCTGAAGATTACAGGTTTAATATAACTTTTTTAATTTAGTAATAGTATATACGTTACAAGACCGGTAAGTACTGTTTTACCGTACAAGCATGATAGCTCCCGCGCGGGCCAGAGGCGAGTGCGGGATTTTCATGCGCATGCGAGTAAGTTATGGTAAAACTTACCGGGCGTGTGACCTACGATACTACACATCGTACTACTCAGAAAAAAACTTATTTTTTATTCATTACGTATTCCTTCTACAGGGTGATTGAAAAGTCTGGGTACGGCTTAATATTTTGAAAAATAATAAACGTAGACCTACAAAACTTGGAATCAAGTTATAAGGCATATAAATCTATCTTAACACATATCCAGTGATCCGCTACCTCCTCAGGGGGACGGCCCGCCAGTCCCCCCCCAGTGAGGAGTCAGGAGAAAATCTTAAATGTAAGCATAGGTTGATATGCACATCAAATTAAAGGTCTATTTTTGTAGAATACAACGCCGCAAACCGCACTCAAAAAGGTTGACCCAGTACAAAATGGCAGCTGTTCAAAGATTCAAATAAATACCAATTTCTTTGAATACAAACAATTTTTATCATTTTAATTTTTATCATTTTAATTTTTATCATTTTTTATATCATTTTAAAGAGCTTTTTAAGCAAAGAAGAATGCCGCAAACCGCATTCAAAAAGGACCATCCGTTAAAAAATTACGGTTGTTTAAAGATTTAATAAAAAAACAATTTTTATTTATTTGTATTTATTTTTTTGTATTTATTTGAATCTTTGAACAGCTGCCATTTTGTACTGGGTCAACCTTTTTGAGTGCGGTTTGCGGCGTTGTATTCTACAAAAATAGACCTTTAATTTGATGTGCATGTCAACCTATGCTTACATTTAAGATTTTCTCCTGACTCCTGGCGGGCCGTCCCCCTGAGGAGGTAGCGGATCACTGGATATGTGTTAAGATAGATTTATATGCCTTATAACTTGATACCAAGTTTTGTAGGTCTACGTTTATTATTTTTCAAAATATTAAGCCGTACCCAGACTTTTCAATCACCCTGTATAAACCATTACGTTTGTCAATTTTTCAAACCTAAGCTATAATAAACAAACAAGCATTTGCTACTGCTACCAGTTCTGCCACTACATTCCTCTGAGGTAACCAATAAACTGCATTAAACGTCATGCAGTTTGCTGCAATCAGCTGATTGCTTTGATTGATTACTTCAGTTATTTCCGTTTCCTGGAGCACAATAAATTTACTGTGCACTGCCTGTTATAAATTAACCGTGTAGTTATCGGCAAAGAGTTAATATTCCAGCCATTGAAAACAGATATTTCTGTGTAGTATCATTGACTTTATACCTACTGGAGTCAATGGTAGTATGATATAAAATATATTATTCATTAGGGACGCGCACTTGAATTATCAATGGGCGCGTTCAGCCGCATTCCACCGGTGGGTAATATACTAACCTATAATAAGTGAACGGTAGTGGTGGACGTACCATCTACCGATCATTGTTGTGCATCCACCGATGTTGTGTTTACGGTGGATTCGGTAAGTAACCGGACATTGTTGATTGTCAAGATGCGGTGGATTTGCCTATTAGTGACTATGGTAATCGGTTACCCACCGGTGGAATGCGGCTGAACGCGCCCAATGTTAGCCTAGTTACATATTTAAAATACGAAATCCTACTTATTCTAACCCTTTTCTAAGTTCAACGCAACACATTACCAAGAGTCATTACACCCCAACACTCAATGATTATAAAATGCTAATATTATTTATAAATCTTTTTGAACCGTTTTAAAATTAAAAATAATGTAACAAGTTTTACTCGTAAAGTCGGTAAAGCAGTTGATGCCCTTGCAGTGCTGCTCCCAGTGGAGATCGTAGGAGACTCGCCAAGATTTCAACTCCGCAGAACATGATATCATTGATATTACACTTGGAGAATCAATGATAATGCACGTAGTCCATGATAGTAGCACTTCAGGTCAGTATAAATAATTTGTCTTAAGTCAATATTTTTGATTAATTTTTGAAAACTATTATTTATACTACAACAGTAGGCCTAAGCTAAATGTTCATAATATTTGATTAATCAATCGTGTAATACTGTTAAGTAAATCAGCCAGTATTGTGGATTTTGTTTTTGAATGGATTGGATGTGAATTGGAATTGTTGAAATATGAATCGGGCATCGGAAGCTTCATTATTTTTCAATTGGTTTACCTAAATTTCTTTACAACTGAATAATAAATTAATTTACCTTAGTTTGCCTGAAGGTCTTGTGAAGTTGTTTTAAACTCGATGAATACATTTTGCCGCAAGTGCGACATCTTCATTTAAGGTATATACATTTTTATAAATACAGGTCTTGTCACAGGGTTTATATATATTGAATAATAAAGTAGAAAACTAATTCTAACAGAATACATGCTTGTTTATGGCAGTTAAAGAAAAATTGCGTATAAAAATTGCAATAACTCCGTCAATTGTGGTTCGACCTTAATAATCTTTATATTTCTTTTTAGGAAAAAAAGTTCTGCAGCTTTTTGTCTTTTGTACAATTTTCGTAAAATTTATAGTTTATTTATATTTTAAAAATATAAAAATGGCTACCATTTTTAAACGGTACAAAGTATAAACTTGATAGGCCTACTCCGCACCAAAATAGGTCCTATTACTCAACATATACGCACCAAGTTTGAAGTTATATCTCGAGTGTTTCCAAAATTATCCAAAATCATGTTAAAACACGTACATACCGAGAGACGGATAACCGAGCATCTTAGGACCGATATAGGAACTTTCTTTTTAGTTTTGATCTAAGTAGCCATATCCCGAAGTCCTGAAGGGTTTTTAGTAAACACCCTATAAGTTTAAACGGCTCATGAACGCATGTAGTATTTTTACATGTTCAAAACCATGTTTTATTGAACTTTTGAAACTGTGTGCGAGGGACATCTATCCCGTTTAGTGCGATTACAGACAATGATCCTACCATTTAAAGTAACCTTCGCTCTGTTTATAAAGCAAGGATTTTTGGCTCCATGAGTAATTATCTCGAAAGGGCAAGCGCCGTACCATCCAAGATGCAAAACAGATACACCATCAATTTTGCATGCTGATTTCTGAAGGCGTTAGGGAGGAAGTCCATTCATTTCAATTTATCTATACTTATTTCATACGCTAGGCAGGGGTGCCCAGAATGGGGGGGATATGGCGCTCAAGGCGCCATCAACAGAAATTTTGGGGTATATTTTTGAAACTTTGAAAAATAATGAAATTTTGTGATCATATTGATTGAAAATTCTAGTATGCTTAGAAGGATAATCATTACAATTAATTTTATCAAATACAATTGAACTATTATTATACTGTTCAATGACGCAAAGTATATATGCGTGTGTCTATCGAACGCGGAAAATGGCGGATTTAATTTTTGCGAATGCCACGATCGAAGTGTGAAAATCACGCATAATATTGCCGCTACGGTCGGCCGAAAAATGGTTCAGCCGTTGATTCCACTCGTAAAGTAATTCAGGACTTGCTTTGAATGCAGAATTACTTTTCACGGGTAAATTATTAAGAGATACTTGTGACTGGTATTTATACAATCAACAAAAGTAATAGAAAAGAGATTTTTCCGGTGATTGAAATTTCAAACATTTAAGGTTTAGTTAAGGTTTAAAAATATTTAGTTTGTGAGTTATTTACTAATAAGTAGTGTTAAGAATACATATAATTTATGATAGTTGTAATTATGGAACGCATTTTCGTTTAAATAAGAGCCGTAAAAGTGTATAATAAATAAATTACTAAGTTTGCAAATCATACGTTATGCAAAAAAATACATTGTGATTGGGGAATAAAATAGAATCAGGGGCGAACCCAGGATTTGTTTTTTTGGGGGGGCATCCTATAAGAGGGGGGAATTAAGGGGGTATTTAGGTAGACTTAAAAAAGCCCATACTAATGTGACGATAGACAAATGTCGTCGTGGTAGGCGAGTATCGCGTCACTATACGAATGTGGACGAGGCGGTAGACAAATATCGTTGTCACGGTAAGCGAATATCGTCGTCGAAGTAGACGAATATCGTCGTTGTGGTAGACACCACGGTGGACGTGGATCGCGTCGCGGATGACGAATATGGTCGTTGCGGAAGATAAATATCATTGTCGCGGTATACACAAATCGTTGTCGCGTCGCAGTAGAAGAAAATCGTCGTCGCGGTAGAAGAGTACCGTTGTCACGGTATATGAGTATCGCCGCCGCGGTAGATAAAATATCGTCGTCGCGGTAAACGAGTATTGCGTCACGTTAGACGAATATGGATGTCTTGGTACCAGTAGGCAAAAATCGTCGATGCGGTAGACGACTGTCGTCGTTGTGGTAGACGAATATGGTCGTCGCGGTAAACGAAAATCGTCTTCGTGTCGCGATAAACGAAAATCGTCTTCGCGTCGCGGAAGACAGAAAGTCGGTGTCGCGTCGCTGTATCCAAATATCGTAGTCTTGTCGTTCAAAATTACTGTTCTCTAAAATTTCGGGGGGGGGGGGTTGTATCCCCTTTATCCCCCCTGGGTTCGCCCCTAGCAAACAATTACCATTTAGCTTTGTGAATATCAAACTGTACTCCTATACAGTTTTAAAATTTTGATCATATTTTTTCTCAGAAATTTTAGTGAACTATTCTCCAATACATTGAAATTTGAATGTGTAAAACTCAAATGTAGTGTTTATGTTTTACTTTGGACATAACAGGTTGCTTTATTATTTATTTTTTGCCCGTAGTATATAGCAGCCTATTTATTACTACTTTTTTCACTTAAATTCATCCTGTACTCTTATATGAGTAATGTTATCGTGCTTGCTTGCTTGCTTGTATGCTTGCTTGCACATTTATCTCAAAAACGGCTCCGAGGATTTCCTTCAAAGTCTGGAAATAAGTAATTTATGACTCAAAAACGTCTTTTACGCAGATTACTTGGCCAGAGAAAATCTAATAACGTAATAAATCGAATTTTAAAGTTGTAAAAATTTAACATTGGCCTTATGGGTTGCCGTGATAGCAACGAAAATAAACAAGGAAAGTGTAAACAAATGAAGTAATCATAACAGCTGTTTGGAATCTACAGCCATCAAGGGGAAAAAACAGCAAATGGGATGAAGAGTCCCCATGGAGCAATAAAAAAGGTTTCTATTTATCAATTTTATGACATTGAAATATTTTATAGTAACTGGATGAACTGGTAAACATGAAATAGCACCGAGCAAAGCTCGGTCCACCAGGTACTTATTATTAAATATTATAAGTTACATCGTAGAATAAATCATAAAAAGTGTGTTAGGCCCTATATACTACGTAAAGAATAACTCTTTTTTTTATAACTACATAATAAAGAAAGAGTATATGTTACTCTGATAAAGAATAGAGGTGAGTGAGTAGTGAATTTCGAAGTCGAGTCGACTAAAGTTAAAAAAACTCGCGAGTTTCGAGCTTTTTTTGAGTTGAGTTTTTTAAAGATAACTGTCATTGCATTTCTACATAAATGTCATGTTAAAAATCTTTATATTAATAGACAAGCATTTTTTCCATAAGGTTTTTGTACTCCTTTTTTCTCAGCCTGTGTGCAACGTAGCAAAAATCTAAGGACACCGATAGAATTGTATTTTCCTGTAGATGTGCAGAATCCCATTGAAATTTATATTAGTCTTTTAGAAATGTAGAAAATTCAATTTAAAATTTCAAAAAAAATAACATTAGCCTTAAGAGTTGCTGTTTTAGTGATGTAAACCAAATGTAAACAAAGTTAGCATCATATGTAGCTGTTATCACATGCTATTTTTCGTAGAGTAAAGATTTTATGTAGAAACATTAAGCCACAGTTAATTGGGGCATGGAATGAAAATATAGAATTTGATTGAAATCAGGACTACTTAGAGAAGATTAGGGATATTACACTCAAATGTGTTCCATTTTACATATATATGGAAAAATAAAGTTTACTTGCTTAAATAAGATTAAGAGATAAAAATTTTCTGATAAAAAAGGAAGAAAAAAGTACATTAAGTTAAGTTTATTCCGCATCCAATGTACTAACTGACATGCAACCGGCAGGGCCGGCGACGGGGGGGGGGGGGCAAATGCACAGGGGCCTGGACTCACAGGGGGCCCGGATCCACGCGAGATTAGTAAAAATGGGGCCCAGAATCGAGATAAGTAAAAAAAGGTGGGTTCCTCAATTCTACAGGGGCCCGAAAATCCTGTCACCGGACTTGGCAACCGGAGTATAAATGGACATATTATATTAAAATTTTGTTTTTATTGGTGAATAATGGGTAAAATATATATTACATTTTAGTGATAATAATAGGAAGAGAGGGAAGGAGGGAAAAGTTCCAAATGGTAGGAAAGAAGGGAGGAGAGATGGTAAGAAGAGAATGAAGGAGAAAAGGAGGGAAAAGTGGAAAGAAGGTCGGAAGTAGAGAGTGAGGAATTAATGGAGGGAGGGAGAGAACTGTGGTAAGGGGTGTACAGGATTAACTGATTTGATGACTGAAGTCTTACTTTCCTCTGATTCAATAATTATTCTTAAAAAAATAAACATGAAATCTTAATAAAATAGTCATTATCTTAATAAAATACCAATTACTAAAAACCATCCCATAAGCCAGAAATGAATTAAAATAATTCGTCAAGGACTGAGTCTTTCTCTTTTGTTTTTGGGCCCCCACTTTGGTTATATTATGTGTTTACGTGGAAAATATGTACTATATGAAATGTATTTAGAAACGCATTGATTTATGCGGGGATTATTTATAAAAATAGCTATCCCTATTTGTCACTTTGAAAATTGGTCGAATTTTCGACCACTGGCGATCTCTAGTTATTATTATTGGTCTACAAATCAAACACGATGTAATATTTTAGGTAATTCAATTTTTAGGTATTCCTGGACTAGGAACAAACATACAAATAAAAAATGATACGAAATAAATTAACAAAACGTTTCACAAACTCTCCTTATCATCAGGAATAACGTGATATAAATTTACTATTCTTCATAACTCAAATGAAATCTTTAATTCCAGTTAAACAAATGAGGTTTTACTGATGGCAGAGAAAGATTAATTATTTATGTGAACTAATTACTTAAAATTCTATCGCATATGTCCTATTATAAGTAAACGGCGGGAGTAACGACTGGCAAAAAGTTGCGTGTATACTCGGCTCGAAAATACTCTATGAGTGTTTGCTCCCCTCCGATAAATAATTAGATAAACAATTTGTAATATCCCATCCCGATCTCATCCAAAATTTCAAGTGAAGAAATACAATTACCTCTGTTCATTTCAAACACCACAAATTCTCTGGATGATTACTGATTGGGTCTATTGGAATTATGTACCGTGTCAGGTACAGATTATAGCTTATAACGAAGAGGGGAGGGGGTGTGGTGTTTGAGGCTTGGGGGATGGGCACCACTGACGTTAGGTGTTTTTTTTTGTAATCATTACGCCTCCTAAACAACTGGGCCGATTTTAATTTATTTATTGTTCGATATCTATTAAGTTCACTAACTTAATAGAACTCAACACCAACGCCCCCCATAACTTAAAAACTTAACTTAACTTGACTTTTTGTGTTTATGGTCGAGGATCATAAATAGAAAGTCGAACCGTTTATTTTTGTGATGGGTCCCATTGGAATAATAAAATTTTGGACCTCTTAGCCAAAAATAATAATATCAAAAAATACACAAGATGGCCGCCGTACTAGTTGGTTGCATATTTCAGTGGCTCCAGTTTTGGCATTTTTAACTCAAATACATGGCAAGTACCTTATGTTTCTACCTTCTAATGATAAATATACGTTATTGTCTACATAAAATCAGAATTTAAAGGACAGTTAATTAAAGAAATTGAGTATATAGTGTCTCAGGTGCAAATCACTCAACCTAACCTCAAAATGTCTTCTTGTGGTAAGTGTCTAAAAAAGTTTAAAGCCAATCAAAACAGAGTAGATTGCTCTGATTGTAAAGCCAACTTCCACCTCAACTGTGCCAATGTCACTGAGCAGGATATACAATTTCTTAAAGACAATGATCAAATATGCAATGAATGTTCAAAAAGACGCAGGAAAAGTATAGTACTAGAAACCTCTCAGTCTATAAGCTATGAAGATGTTTTTAACATTATTAAAGAGCTGAAAGAAGATTTTCTTAGAGTTGAGGCAAGTCTTGGCAAATCTATTGACGCTTGCCATGAGGAAGTTAGCTCACTGAAGAAGTCAATTGACGATCAGAAGAAAGAGATTAACAGCTGGAAGAAAATTGCTGACGACTTGAAAGCTGAAAACCAAGCTTTGATTATAAAGGTCGCAGAGCTTGAGACTCGTCAAGAGCGGGCAGAACAGTACAGCCGCCGCAACACGATAGAAATTCATGGCATTCCGCAGCAACAGGACGAAAGCGTCACGGACTTGGTTAAAAAAGTTGGCCAAGCTTTGAACTACACCATTGATGACGCTATGATTGATGTTTGTCATCGTCTAAGACCCAAGCAAGGATCTTCCTCTTTACCTGGCATCATCGTTAAAATGGTGAGAAGAACTGACGCTAACAAACTGTTGCAACTAAGGCGTGAAAAGAAAAATGATTTCTCCACCAGGCACATGGGATTGCCTAGCGACTCCCGTGTGTACATCAACGAGAGCCTGAGCCCCGGGATGCGCCGAGTGTTGTTCGCCGCCAAGCAGACGAAGAGGGATAAACATTACGAGTACCTCTGGATTCGTAATGGTAAAATCCTGATGAGAAAAGCAAATGGGTCACCATGAAGACTGTAGAGTGTATGGCAGATTTAGATTGTTTATAATAAGGTATGTTTCTTATTGCTGTAATTAAGAGTTGTCTGGTGTTGTGGTTTTGTTGTTTTTTTAGTGTTTTAGAGCTATTAATTGTAAAGTTTAATCAATTTGTCGTTCAAACAAGTTTACGGGTGTGTATAACTGTTAAGGTATATTTATTGTAATTCTTAATTCAATTTTTCTTACAAAATACTATTAGGTTATGTTAACTTTATTCATCCTTTTTATAAATCTATTGTTTGTATTTTTTACGGTTAATGGCTTTCCTATGTATATATAATATTTATCCAATAACATATGACAGAGAGTTCTTTATTAATAATTAATTAAAACATTCGTAGTATGAGGAGTAATTTTGATGTTTTTCTTGTTGAGTTAAGTAACTGGCAACAGCGCCCTCATTATTGTTTTAACTGAAATATGGATTACTGATGATGAAAGTAGTTTTTATCAAATAGAAAGTTACAAACAGTACCTTAATTGTAATGCAGATTACAGAGCGGGCGGGGTGGCGGTGTATGTCGCTGAGGCACTCACCTGCACTGACGTGAGTGTCCCGCCAGACGTTAAATCAGTTGATTGTTTATTGTTGACTCTCGATCTCGGCCGTGTGGCCATCACAATATTAACTCTCTATCGACTGCACGCCGCCCCGTTCCGTTCATTTTAAATGAATTAGAAACACTGTTGAATGTCTATGAAAAATCAAACTTTATTCTAACGGGAGATGTAAATTGTGATATTCTGTCTGAAAGTATAGTGTGTTTAGATTATTTACTATTAATGAATAGCTTAGGTTTCAATTCAATTATCAATGAACCAACAAGAATTACTGAATATAGTAGCACTTGCATTGACCATTTCTTTATAAAAATGTGTAGTTTAACAAATTTGGAGACATTTAATGCCAAGGGAATGGTTTACAATAGTTTAAATATTTCTGATCACTCTTTGCTTTATGTTGAATTGAATATTAACTTTCAAATAGATGAATCACTTCTTACAATAAATAAGATAGACTTTGATATACTTTGTAACGAACTTAATTTTGTAGACTGGACTCCGGTTTATCAAACAGACAATTCCTCTATTGGTTTTGAATTGTTTTTAAATATTTTAAATTCTGCCATCAAGAGGTCCAAGTCATCACTTTTACTGAAAAAAACTTTTAAAAAACTGAAACCTTGGATTTCCAATAGTCTTTGCAAAAAATGTGAATCAAGAAAAAAGTTATTTAAATGTGTGCGTTTGAGACCAAATTATACTGCACTTAAAAGGCGGTACAATAGATTTAGGGACACACTTAAACGAGAAATTAATGAGGCAAAAGAGTTATATTACATGAACCAATTTGAAAAGCATGCTGGTGATTCTAGAGCTCAGTGGAAGTTAATTAATAATATAATAAAGGATCCTAAAGAAGATTCTTCAATTTCAAAGATTTGTTATAATAATAATGTTAAAACAGAACCAAGGGAAATAGCACAAGCATTTAACCAATTTTTCCTCAGTATTCCGGATTTGCTTAAGGAGAGCATTGGCAATGTACAATCTTCTAATGAGTTTGATGAAGTATTTCTAAATCCAGTACAGGACAGTTCAATGTTTTTACTACCAACAAACAGGGATGAAATTTTGGGTATCATCAGTTTGCTAAAGTCCGGTAAAGCCCCTGGTTCGGATGGAATAAATGTGTTCATTCTAAAAAAGATTATTTTATCCATAGTTGACATTTTAGTGCATCTCTTCAATCTAAGTATTGTAAAAGGGGAATTTCCAGATTGTTTGAAGGCTGCAGTAGTTATACCACTGTATAAACGAGGCGATACACTGAATTTATCCAATTATCGCCCCATATCTCTACTCTCAACATTTTCCAAGATATTTGAAAAAATTATTAAAAAAAAGCTAGTCAATTTTTTGAACAAAAATTCTTTTTTTAGTGAAAACCAGTTTGGATTTAGGGAAGGTTTATCTACTGAGGATGCTCTTTTAAGATTTTTAGAACCAGTATATGAGTCTTTAAATGACAACTTGAATTGTACAGCCACATTTATAGACATAACTAAAGCTTTTGACACAGTAGACCATAAAATACTTCTAGAAAAAATGTGGTGTGCTGGTGTTAGAGGAGTTTCCCTTGATTGGTTTTCAAGTTATTTATCTAATAGATCCCAGGTTACTAAGTTAGGAAGTGATACAATCAGTTGCAGAGGCTATCTTAAACATGGCGTTCCGCAAGGTTCAGTTTTGGGTCCAATCTTGTTCCTCATTTATATAAATGACCTCTGTAATGCACAGTTTAATGGTAGGCTCACAGCATTTGCAGACGACACGGCACTAACATATTCAGGAGGTAGTTTAAAGGAGATCAGAAATTTAATGCAGGAAGATTTAATAATGTTACGATATTGGTTTGATAAAAATTATTTAATTCTCAGTGAGAAAACTAAGTACATGATTTTTGGTTTAAGACAAGATTATAAATTTAATGAACCACTTTTTAATCACAATCCACATTGCAATGGCCCTTGCAGCTGCCCTGCTATTGGACATGTACAAGAAATTAAATACCTTGGTCTTGTAATAAACAGCAATCTTTCTTGGAAAGGACATATTTTAAAGCTACGAAGGGAATTATTAAGTGCCTTGCGCAAATTGTATTTACTAAGGAATCTTTGCCCCCAGAAAGTTCTTATTTACGTATATCACTCTTTAGTAAGTTCAAGATTAGGATACGGGTTGAGTTGCTGGGGTGGGGTCTATCCTACAACAATTAAACCTCTCATCACCCTCCAAAAAAATATAATTAGAGTCATTTCTAAAAAGAATAGATTTGAGCATTCCTGGCCATTGTTTATCAATCATAAAATTCTTCCACTCAGACATTTGTATGTTTACAGAATTCTTGGTTTGTTTTACAAGAGAATTGGTAATGGACAACTAAAAAGTGTTTCGAAATACAATCTTCGAAACTTCAATTTGGTGCCTGTACCACGTCCGAAACTTACATTGTACAGACAGTTTTTTAATTTTAACGCACGCCGTATTTACAATCTTACATCATGTTATAATTTTAATAAAAACTCCTATTCTGTGTATTGTAAGCACTTAAAAATCTGGTTATTTACTCAACAAGACATTGATCATCTGTTTCAGATTCTTTTTTGACACTATATACAATTGATTAATGTTGGTTTATTGTATTATATTTTATTAATTAAGTGTGAGTGATATTATTCCATCCTACAGTTTGATTTAATCTTCTTAAAATAACAAAGAAATGTTTTGCATGCATTAAAAAACTGGTACTTGTCTTTCTCTCTATGAATACTTATTGTATTTGTAACATATTTATTTTTTAATACAACCACATTGGTAGCCATTTATTGAAGTTGATTTAATGTGATGGAAGCCTCAAAACTGGCCCTGCCTATGAGGCTCCTAATTTGTTCATTACATAACTGTTTATCATATTTTTATTTTTAAATTTTCTAAATGCAAAGAATATTTTTTTGTTTTTTTGAAAAATATTTGTTTGTTTTGTGTTTATTTTGCATTTTTTTCTGTATGTACTACAGTTTTAAGTTAATTTATTTGGCAAATCATTATTAAGTTGTAATAGTATATAGTATTTGTTTATTTTTGGGTTTTTTTGGATATGAACTGTAGTTGTAAGAGAATTTGTTTGAATCTGTAAAAAATTGTATATGTTTTGTGATGAATAAAGCTTTATTTCATTCATTCAAATGCTGATGTTTACTCAAGCTTCATTTTCTTGACAAATTTAAAAAACTTAAAATTAGATAAATCAAATAATGGGTATAGATTTTCCTTTATGGTATGAAAAAGAGAATCCCGCCTCAATCTAAAAAATAATTCTGATTTGGTGTATTTCGAGGTTTCTGTGTTCTATAATACGCCCCAGGAATTCCACTATCTACTTAATTTGCAGATGGATAGAATTCAAATTTATATTTCTGATTATTTTATTTCGGCTTATTTTTTGGATCTATATGAATAAAGATAGTTTCCCTTTCGAACTTTATTAGTGACCAATTAAATTCATTTGCCCATATCACCAAGAGTTATTAAAACTTTACCTTTGTAGACATAGACCCAGCAAGCACGTACTCGCTGCGTAGACCATGCATAGTGGGCAACATTTGCAAACAACTTTGTTTGCAACTGAATTGGTTTACAAAATCCCCCATACATTTCGCATCTCATCTTGGATGCACAACAGCTACTATAGTTGCCGGGGAAGCAGTTAGTAATGAGAATCAATAAGACATCTATGTGTTTACTGTGGATTAGGATTGGTTTTAATGCAATGTACAGTATCCCATCATCTGTAACTGTAAACCCTGCCTTGTTCTCTAAATACTACTACAGGGTAGTTAGTAAAAAACCAACATTAAAAATAAAATAAGGATATGCATTCTGAAACCAGTGTTTTACTATTAATTAGTTAATTAGTCTATATAAACTTATAACGAACTTCTTGATTTTTAAACTCATTTACCTGAGGGAGACGACGAAACGTGGCCGGGGATTGCCCGCCGTCTGGTCGAGTAGAGTCAAGTAGAAGTCCTCGGCGAGTGGGTCAAGTAGAAGTACAGTAGCGAGTCTGCCATGAGGAGTGACACAGATGAAGAACTATACATTGGCAACCTAATGCATTTTTTCGTGCCAGTTTTTTCTTGCGACGTCAAGTTTGTCGGGTTGTTATGCCACACAAATTGCCTGGTATCAAAGTTATTATCTGTTCTTTGGGACCTATAGGTTTGATATTGACAAAATAATCCTTGACACCAACGCAATATAGGCGACAAAATAACCTAACAAACTTGACGCCGCTAGAAAAAAACGGGCACGAAAAAATGCATTAAGTTGCCAATCTGTATAGTTCTTCATCTGTGGCAGTGAGAATGTTTGCACGACAGAGGGAAGTTTGAGGTGATTCTAAACGAAATTTTAGGTTCACCTATGAAGGGATGGGCGCGCACATGACGTACCCCAACTCATCAGGTCCGGACCTGTGGAAAAAGATATAATTAACCCACACCAAGGTAAAAACAACTCTAGAATATTCAATAATTAAGGGGTATTAAAAATATAAAACTTGTTAACTTGTTGAATCAATATGTGTATAAATTACCTGAGATAGTTGGGAGCACTGATCGCTTTGGGGCCAGGGGTCGAGGGCAGGGGCCTAAGTTTAGTCAGACGAGCTGCGAGGAGTTTCCTCCATGGGGGAACGCGCGTCGTCTCAACCTCAAGGAAAAGTGAGACCGGCTCTCGGCTCCTGTAATAGAAAAAAAACATGCACCAGGCTAGTACAAATATACTATAAATAATTCACATATTTTAGCCTTTCTTCTAATTATATAAAACTGGTTTCAGAATGATTCCCCATTTTATGATTAAAACAATTCTAGGAAAATAATTTACAAAAATGAAAGTAAAATTACGATTTCTGGCCGTAGTGGTTCGAAAAAATGAAATATACACTTTTATAATTCATCTCCTAGCAACGAAATATAAGAATTATGCACATAGAAGCAAGCATCTGGCTGATTGAGCTCCTGAGGTAATGCGTAACCACCAGTGGTGAATGTTCACAATATATGCCGTCCGAGTTGGGATATAAATATATTGATACATACTTATTACTTTAAAAATCATACTCTATACTTTATAGTAAACCATCTAAATAATTTCACAATGCAACTCTAATTTTTATATACTTAATCTAAATAGATAATTATTATTGAATGAATTTTATAAAAGTCCCCTGATGTGTAGACATAGACATAGGCAATCCTTCTTTTACAATAGTTCATCTGATTTGTTAACATTTTTAATCATTGAACTTATTCATACTAATACATAATTTACTTATTACGCTTCCCGTACTTCTAATAGATTTATTACGCTAATTTCATACATAACTCCCCCCCCAAGGATGCCACTCTGGCATCCGCCATATTCTTGTTCAGAACATCAAATAATACTAGAAACAATCATAAAATTTGAGTCGGACCCTAATTCAAGGTTCATGCCTAATTTTTATTATTTGGCGATTGGACTAATATCCCTTGTTTCAAACACTCTGGCGCTTTCTAAGCGATTCTAAGTAATAATAAAGTTATAAGATTTTGTAATTTTCAACTATTGTTAGTGTAGGTACTGAACGTTAGCAAAAAAAACATTGATATATGGAATAGGAGGCTGTGACGTTAATTGTGGCACACAATTTTTCTTAAATGAATTTTGCTAAAGAAAATAGAGAATACTCATGGCAGTAATAGCAAAATTTCATATCAAAATTGCAATAACTCCGTCAATTGTGGTCCGATCTTAATAATCCTTATATTCCTTTTTAGGACAAAATAAGCAGCTTTTTTGTCTTCTGTTCAATTTTCGTAAAATTTATGGCTTTTAAGATATCAAGTTTCAAAATATAAAAATGGCTGCCATTTGTAATGTTTCATTTCACCACATACATATTCTTCTTTTCCCTGTAATATTTATTCCCTAATTCATTATTTTTCAACAATAATATATAGGACTAGCTGATAACCCCGGCTTTGCCCGGGAGATTATTTTCTGCATGTTGTTTCTCAGTGCAGAATTATGTTAGTAACCATAGTAGCTATTTCAAATGGTAACCATAGTAACTGTTAAAAAAAACCTCCAAAACCCTTGACATGTTTCCCTTTCGGACGATCCTGTGCCTAAGCCCTTAAAGATATCAAAACCAAACCACCATAATGCACATCATGAGATTCCAAGCTTTAATTTGAAACCAAGATCAGGTATCTACGATATGTAGTTTTGGCTGTAGCCCGAAATATACCAACACACAACTCTCTTTATATATATATATATATATATATATATATATATATATATATATATTGATTAAGTAACCGAATATTAAAAGATTTCATGATAGTTACAATCAATTGCCTTAAGAGGAGGCTAAAGGCAATTCGGTGTCGCCCTCGCGGTCGAGATACGTACTAAAATTGCTCCGCGATGATAATCGGAAAAAGTAGTGTGACGAAGTAAATATCCAGTTATTCTAAAATTATGGTCTTAAGTAGAATATAAAGTACTGTTTTCCACTTTTATGTCCAAAATATAGCTTCGGAGACTGATATAATGTCGTCGCTCATTAAATAAGTGTTCAAACAGTAATGAATGTAATAAATATTCCTCCGCGGGGTCGGCGATCTGCGCGTGCAATATTTGGTTCCCACGGTCGCATTTTCCGGCGATATATTTTAATTTAGAGAAATTAATTTTATTGCACCTTGAAGACAAATAAATCCAACACTAGGTTCGTGAAGTACATTTTTCATTTTCTTTTTACATTCTGAGTTATTTCAGCTCAAAATATCAACTAGCTAAAACCCAATATTTGAACTCTAACGCAGATTACTCTTGTATTTGTTAAGATATCGGAAAAATAAAAAATCGTATTAAAAGGATTTTTTTCTTTTCATTTTGATACGTAGCTTATTGTCGTTCGTTTAAAAATAACACCAGGATATGGTTTCGCGCGATGTTGAAACCCGCGAAAATCATGACAACACCCTTGTGTTTGGGAACGCTTTTCGTCCATAATTTTCGATCAAATATTAAAACGAAATATATGAAATTGAAGAGGAGAAAAAAATCTAAAAAAATACCACTTTAATTACGATTATACGAAAAATATAGGAGTAATCAGTTTCTGAATTTGCATAGTCCAATTTACCTAATTAACAGCAATCACTTAAAAATCATCGGCTGAACTTTAGGTTCAATGACTCATTTACCTTTCTTATAATCTTGGAACCAAATGATAATATTTTGTAGGAGTTTTTCTCCTCTTTAATTTTATATATAATGTTTTCATTTACGATCGAAAACTTTAGTCGGAATGCGTCCCCGCACACAAAGGGTGTTTTCATGATTTTTGCGGGTTACAACATCGCACAATACCATATGCTGACGTTATTTTTCAACGTACGACAATAAGCTACGTATCAAAATGAAAAGAAATAAATTCCTTTCAATATGAATGTTTTATTTTTCCAATATCTTAACAAATTCAAGAGTAATTTGCTTTAGAGTTCAAATATTGGGTTTTAGCTAGTTGATTTTTTGAGCTAAAATAACTCAGAATGTAGAAAGAAAATTAAAAATGTACTTCACGAACCTAGTGTTGAATTTACTTGTCTTCAAGGTGCAATAAAATTAATTTCTCTAAATTAAAATATGTCGCCGGAAAATGCGACCGCGTGAACGTTTACACGCGCTGATCGTCGACCCCGCGGAGGAATATTTACAACATTCTTTACTGTTTGAGCATTTATATAAATGTGCGACGACATCATATCAGCCTCTGTAGCTATATTTTGGACTTAAAAAGTAGAAAAGAGTACTCTATATGCTAGTTAATACCATAATTTTAGAATAACTGGATATTTACTTCGTCACACTACTTTTTCCGATTATTATCGCGGAGTAATTTTAATACGTATCTCGACCGCGAGGGCGACACCGAATTGCCTTTAGCCTCCTCTTAAATAATTTATTTAATATTCCTGTTCTTGTGTATTCTTTGAAGGTGTTCTTTGATCACCACATCACCCCTCAAGAAGCATCCATCAGTTAGTTAATATTTATTTAATTATGAATTAATCATTTTTAAATTATGATGCACAAAAAACGACTCCACAAAATATAATGTGTAGTAAAATTTAATTCATCAACATATTTTATTATTATACCGGGTGTCTCACGTAAAGTGAATCAATAGCTAGCTTTTTTATCATAAATCTGACAAAGAACTTCTTATGGGGCACTTCCCTTAATTTTTAGTGCTGCTTTTAGGAGTCACTTTGAAATTTAAAAATATGGCCGCCAACCTCAGAACTTAAAAAAAAGCTTAGCAACCTCAGAACTAATAAGTGTTAAGAAAATATTGAGTTAGAGATATGTTTAACTTTGTACAACTAAATCTACAGTTCTATTCAAACTCTCTCCTTCTAGATTTGCAAATAATAAAAAATTTGATTTTTTCAAGATTTATGGAGAAAAATTGTAAACACCCACATGCTTCCTTAAAAAAAAAAACCTAAAGACAGGGGTTGTAAGTTCCTTTTTAGCCAAGTTTTGGCTGCCAGTTATCAATATTTTCAAGAAATGAATTTCAATGTATTTTGGAAAATTTTATTCTCTTTCAGAATATTACCTACCACTTTGGTCGGATTTCTTCAGCATTTTAAAGTTATTCGCAAAAAACTAAACAACCTCCGAATTCATAGTGGTGTAAATACTGAGTTAGAGATGTTTTGCAAAACTTTGTACTAAATCTACAGTTCTACCAGAGAGATTTTAATAAGCGGTCGTTGGAAAGCTTTCTCCCTGCAGATTTACAAATAATTGTGTTAATATAACTTTTATAAGATTTATGGTGGAAAAGTTTAAAAAACATGTTTTCTGTAGGGAATACATTAACAGCTGTTTATCTGATCATGTTTTTTTTTCAAAACAATTTTATTAAAAAAAAATCAAATTATTTTTCTGGCATTTCACAAGAAACCCCCATATACTATGTACTATTTTTCTAGAGACCGTTGTATTTAACCACAACGGGCATTGAAGCTAGTAAAATATGAATTACTAAAAAAAAGAAAAGTAAGTAACAAGATTGGTAAATTTTATTTATTTATTTCTGGTAATAATCCACCAAAAGGTGATGTATTACACATTTTTAAATGGTACAAAGTAGAAACTTGATACTCCGCACCAAAATAGGTCCTATTACTCAACATATACGCACCAAGTTTAAAGTTGATGTTTTAAGTGTTTCCAAAGTTATCCAAAATCATGTTAAAACACATACATACCGACAGACGGATAACCGAGCATTTTATGCCCATATTTATAGGAACTTTCTTCTTAGTTTTGATGTAAGTAGCCATATCCCGAAGTCCTGAAGGGTTTTTAGTAAACACCCTGTATATGGACCAGAGAAATCATGTTTAAATGGTTCATGTAGTATTCTTACATGTTCAGGACCATGTTTTATTGAACTTTTGTAACTGTGTGCGAGGGACATCTATCCCGTTTAGTGAGATTACAGACAATGATCCTACCATTTAAAGTAACCTTCGCTCTGTTTATAAAGCAAGGATTTTTGGCTCCATGAGTAATCATCTCGAAAGGGCAAGCGCCGCACCATCCAAGATGCAAAACAGATACACCATCAATTTTGCATGCTGATTTCTGAATGCGTTAGGGAGGAAGTCCATTCAGTTTATCTATTATTTATTTAATACGCTAGGTGTTTTTTTGTGATCTTTACTCCTCTTAAACAACTGGGCCGATTTTAATAATTTAGGCGTCGTTGGAAAGGAATGCCGGATAAAACTACAAACGGACAAAACTACAAATCTAAAAGAATGCGGACAAAACTACAAATATCCTGGGTCTGCTACCTGGGAAGGGTCAGTAGGTAATCCAAACAAAAATGTAGCGGACAAAACTACAAAGATTCCGTCAACCGATTTTGATGACTTTAGCGATTCTTAAAGTAGCACAGTTATAGCTCATATAGGTAGCTGTCTTGGAGTTCCACATTATGTGAAGCGAAACAAAATTCTCATTTCCATCACCTTTATCCAGGCTTTGGACCACAGACCATATAAAAAGTTTTTTTCATCACTCTGAATACGAAAATTGCACCTCCCCCTCCCCCTCCCCCGCCGCCTCCTACTTGGGAAAACCCCGGCAGGTGTACCCCATGCAGGTGTCACCCGATGAATGTGACAAGTTCGCGCTTGGCGTTGTCGCGCTTCAGTACTCTGATATGTTTATGTTTGAAAAATATTTATTTTTAAATATTACATGAATTCATATTTTTTAAATAACAAAATACCTTGTGGTATTGCATTGTTATCAAATACGGTATTGTTAACACATATCTCTATGCGTGATAACAATAAGATGTTTGTTTCGCTTCAGTTATCGTGAAACTTCAATATGAGCTTTAACTGTGCTACTTTAAGAATCACTAAGGTCATCTAAATCGGTTGACCGAATCTTTGTAGTTTTGTCCGCTGCATTTTTGTTTGGATTACCTACTGACCCTCCCCAGGTAGCAGACCCAGGATATTTGTAGTTTTGTCCGCATTCTTTTGATTTGTAGTTTTGTCCGTTTGTAGTTTTATCCGGACACCGTTGGAAAGTGCTTGGCGTGTAGTTTTGCAGGAAATACATTTTATGATAATTAGACTAAACGAAACGGCCCTAGACGCCCTTAAAGTTTTGTATTTGTTCATAAGATTTAATATTGTGATATAAATTTCAATAAAGCAGCTGAATAGAGTAAAACAAGCTTTTTCAGCAAAGCCATGTGTTATTATTGGAATTAAAACCATAGTGAAACAGACTTTAAGCATTCATTTATGAGTTTAGAGTAGGATTCACCTAAGTTGGCCAAAGCATATACTAATCACCTCATCAAAACTTTTTATACAAGTCACATTGAAAACATTGTTGGTTCCGCATGGTATTTGTTTACATTTCCTCCGAACTGTCAAATCGCCACGTTGCGTTTGTTTACAATATTGTTTTGTTATCATTCGTGGCAATCTTATATAGGTTATTGAATGTTTGAAAAATCGCCTATTTTAGAATTTTCTATTTTTATTTAACTTTTTTACATAGCGGTAAAGTTAAATATGATTCTATTTCTTGATTGACATTTATTTTAGTTTGTTTAGCTACTTGTTCATTTTTTACTGGACCAATTTAGATAAGTTTTGAACAAAATATGAGACAAGTCAGATGCTGACTTGCAGCAAGTAGTAAGGACTGATCATAAACAAACCTATTTTTCTTCGTACAGATTATTTGATGATAAAATCTAAGACTATTAATAATGCCGCATCCATGACACAACCTATCCGTGTTAATATATATTTAATTTGAAAAAGCCCATCTGTAATATTTTAGGCTGCGCAAGAGAACTTCCCGTGCAATATTTGCATCAGAACTTTTGCTTTACTGCAAACAGGTAATTAACAGGTATCTGTTATGCTAAAACAGATGTATGTTAGCAATGTTTTTAGCACAGCTGGATTTTATGCTTAAGTTCGTATGAAGATAATTATTGTTTACTTTCGTTTTGGCCAACTTACGTGAATCCTACTCTACTGTAGTAGATTTAGTGAGTCATTTTAGTTCGGGTTAAGATTAAGAAGGGTTATAATTTAGTAACAGGAACTGAACTACAGCAATTTTTACAAAAATAACGTAAAATCTATTTAATCAATTGTAATTTTTCACAGTATGATTTATTTATTTATCAAATAAATAAATCATAATTGTAAACGAGGTGTTTACAAAAGTAACATGGAAATAGAGAACAAGTCTATGCGTAAGTTTTCTTCACTGTTAGTAGTAAAATGGTTCTTTCGATTCGGGCTAAAATCATTACGAACCCACGCATTTTTGTAAAGGGAGAAACCTTGAGATTACCTTTCACATGCACCCTAAAAACCTCTAACAACTTTGCTCGACTCGTCTCAAATAATGGCATGCCTTTCACAGGTGTGTCTGGTATGTTCCTTGCTCTTTGATTACCGGTACCCATGCTGTCCGCCACTCCCGATGAGATGGGAGACTGTCGTTACCGAGGTCGTCCTCTGCACTGTGTCTAGGACGTCCTGTCAGGTCATTAACCCTTCATCTTCCGGTTTCCCTTTCAGCGCCTCCGCCTCCGGCCGCGGGTCCCGTTACATACGGTAACCACGACGACCGCGCCTGACAGCTCCAGCCATTACACTCGTGTGGCCGGATAATGGGCTTTCTGGAAATAGAGTCAGTCACCTCCAAATTTCAATTTGGCCAATGCTCTTGTGCAATTCCGGTAAATTATTTTTAACCAGTGGAAAGAATGGAATTTACTTAGACGAGAGAGCGGGGTACCTACCTAAAAGAGTTCCTCGCTTCTTAACCTGCCACATTTATCTATAGTTTGTTTATTTCCTAAACCTAGATGGTTGTGATATGCGCTGAAGGAATACATAAATTCTACAAAGTAACCCAGTACAGTATCAATCCTTTTGCAGCATTTGTTACCCTCCCCACCCGGTAATGAATATTGCCGCCAGAATCAAAGTCATACATTAAAAGTCATACATTTAGTCATACATTAAAAGTCTAACTAGTGTTGTGATGTAAAGTTTATGTAATGATGCCCTTAAAAAGTTATTAATTTCGGTTTTGTGTTTTAGCAACATAATATATTGTATGCCATTGTATATTATGTGTAATTTTATACTTGTGTGATATTTTTTTTTCTCTTTTGCTCATCCGTGTTCCACAACTCTCCCCTTCCTTCGCAGCCCCAGAAGTCATTATGTGTTGCACAGTTTTAAATTATTTTTCTACGAATAATAAACAATTTTTTTTATAAAATTGGAGTTTTAGTGACTAGAATATGTGACAAGCAAGTCAAATAATAGGCCATAAAACCGATTATTATCATGCCTACCAATAATTTTACTATAATTTGTATAATTTAAGGAAATAAAAAACAATCATTGTTTGCTCACCTAGCGATGCATGTCAGTACGATACAGAATGTTTTAATGGTACATAGATTGAAATGTTTACTTTTAAAAATTACTTTTGTAGGCTTTATTTGCTTTTAACGTTGAAAAACAAGTTAAATGGAAATATAAAAAGTAAATTTGGCAAGGAATATGATTATTTATAATGTAAAAAACTGTTTTCAAACATTAATCATAATCAAATATTTTTGCGAATTTCCCCTATAGGGAAGAAGCCATTACCGTAAGCCTCATGGTAAGACCTAAGCCCCAGACTATGATAACATTTCGTTTTGCAACCCCCATAAGTTTTACATGTCTGTACCATATTTCTCAAGATCGGACCTTTTAGCTTTTAGCGAATTTCCCCCTATAGGGTAGTAGCTGTTACCGTAGGCGGCATGGTGAGACTTAAGCGCGGGACCACCGTAACTTTTGATTTGAGGTCCCTAGACCCAAAAAACACCGTTCGTTCATTTTCATATATATATATATATATATATATATATATATATATATATATATTGATAAGATTAGTTTTCATAACAAGTACCCTTTTTTATTAAAAAAAATTATTTTATTTAAAATTTATTTTTAAAAACAAAAGAGGGTACTTGTTATGAAAACTAATCTTATCATTATATTAGTAGCCCTAATCATCCATAATTACTCTAATATATATATAAATCAGTCCGTAGGCGCGATAACGTTTGTAAACAAGGTCCGATCTTGATGAAATTTTGAAAAAACGTGTAAAGCGTCATTCATGACTTCGAGTTCGAAAACCAGTAAGATTGGTTTACTCTAACAAGGTTTTTTTGGCGAAATAAAATTTATTTTCAAGATTTAACACCTTTTTACTAATTATTTTTAAATTTAATTGTCAAAATTGAATTCAGCTTAAAAAAACAAACAATTTAGCATTTTGAATTATTATTCTACGTCAATCCGTTGCTTAGATATTGGATAACATTGGATGTGCTAAACACAGTACGTTGTCCAATATTATTTTTAATTTTTCCCTCCAAAAGGTCCAGTCACCCTGATTTAAGATATTTAAAAAATACAATTCTGAACATATGATTAAATTTTCAGGTGATGAATATTTTATTTGTGTTTATTTTGAACTAGTGGCTTGTAGGGGCAAAAACCCCTAAACATGGAATTCAAGTGCTGAATATTTAATGTTTCCTCCACACTCACAACTCGATGACATTTTGACGGATTAAAAT
Organism: Flexamia atlantica; assembly: GCA_035578135.1. Taxonomy (NCBI): domain Eukaryota; kingdom Metazoa; phylum Arthropoda; class Insecta; order Hemiptera; family Cicadellidae; genus Flexamia; species Flexamia atlantica. Next base: position 42,338,272 of record JAQJVK010000001.1, on the reverse strand, counting down.
ATTTAAAGTGTGATGTTAAAGATATTTTGACATTTGCCTGTATGTACGTATCAGAATTTTAAGGAAGGGCGTTACTTTAGTATAATAAAGGGCTGAATTTTGTGGGGCAGTGGCGCTGTCCGTCGATCTCAAAACAAACTCAGTTCACTTTATTTGCAACTAAACATATGGACATGGTTTGAAAAAGTTCTTAAGGTTAACCACAGATTGCAGCACTTTATTTATTTCCCAAGGAAAGTCGTGTTTCCATTTGGTTCAACAGAACATATCGGACATTAAAAGGGTACTTTTTATGGAAACCTCCGATTGAGGCTACATTTTTACCTAATAGGCAAAACGGTAAGGATGAAATCAGGAAAGGTCGTTGACGACTCCAAGCTCCACGCTGGAGCCTCTGGCTCCACTTCATACGGGAGTTAGGTTTCTAGACCACGATCTAGGTAGATAGTTAATATTGAGGCTTTTAATCTATGTTCAACACGTTTTTATGGTTTCCCGTGAATAAATACTGCTTTGTCTTGGTAGATTCAAGTTTAAATATACTAAATTTTAAATTTTAGATTTTATTGGTCAAATTTAAATCATAGCTGGATTTTAAATAAACCATATGTTAACATATGATTTATTTATATCATGTGTTTCATTTGACATTAACTTTTGTAAACAGAATTAATTGTTTTTGTTTATATGTAGAAATGGAAATATAGAAATACAATTTATAGATCTTTTAATTATAATGTGTAGTTTTATTTGTGAATTCATCAATGGCGACGAGTAAAATGGTAAGACAGAAAGAATTTGACCAGTTGCTGAAAAAGAGGAGGTTACTAGAATTACGACTAAACAAACTAAAAGATAATTTACCTAAATGTAAAACCTCCCTTGAGGCATGTACCTACTACACTGACAGACTATCATCCATATGGACTGAAATCAGGGCCGGCGACAGGGGGGGGCAGAGGGGGCAAATGCATAGGGGCCCGGGCTTGCAGGGGGCCCGGAAACACCAAATACCCCCGTCGCAGCTAACCTGCGTACTCAGTGAATTTCCAATAACTAAACAATTATTTAAAAAACATATAAAAAGTGATAAATTCATGTATTAATATAAAATGCAATAGTTTGTTTTGCATAGTCATTGTCAAAAATACTAATAAATAAGTTAAAAAATATATATATTTCTTTTGAATAAATAGGCAACATTGATATTTTCTTTCATACAAATATATAATCCAATTAAAAGTACTTTTGATAAACTCGTGAAAAACTCCGCAGGTTTCGTTGGACAACATTCTGCTGCCCTGATACTAAAAAAGATGGCAAAAAAAGTTGGACCTGGAGACCAGTGGACTTAAACCAGTGGACTTGCATGATACCAAATTGTTGGTTTTTTTTCAAGCTAAATCCAATGGTGACAACAACAATTTGATTACTTTAATTTTTCAATTTGAAAAATCCAAAAAAAACATTCTTGGGGGGTAAAAGTAGCCTTTACCCCACTTTGGATGTGTCGATCTAGCCGGTTTACGAACTCATCCAAGAGAACCTAGTTTTACATTTGTGTACAAAATTTTGCCACCGCATCGGACGATTTTTACGAGAGTAATCGTGCTAACAGACACTCAAAAATGAAAATTCTATTCCCCTTATAAGCCCATGTTAAATTTTGAAACAAATTGTGATTTTTGGAGGTAAAAATGCATTTCCACGATAAACTCACTTGATATCCAGAAAGTAGACATAAAAAGCTACCAATTGATATAAAAATAAATATGATTGGTGAGGTTACCCAGAGCGGATATTTTTGTCCATTCTGTAAAAACGACGGTAATAGCTTATTTCTAAGGAAATTCGCTAAAATGGGTCCGAAACGGCTAAAAAAGGGCCCAAAAGCATACAAAACAGGTATAAAAAGGTCGCCAGGTCTCAGGGCCCGGGGTTGCAGATTGCACAGGGGCCCGAAAATCCTGTCGCCGGGCCTGACTGAAATTGAAGATATACAATCAAATATTGAACTTTACACAGATTCAATAGAAAATGAACTTGAAGTCAGATGGCACTTAGAAGAAATACATGAAGAGGTAAAAGTATTTCTTGAAGCAGAGAAGAAAAAGTTCAATACAAATACAACAACTGCTTTTGTCCAATCTCAAAATACACCTAATATTTCTTTTCAGCCATACACAGAGGAGGAAAGTTTTCAAAACTTTACCAAGCGCTTTGAAAATTACACCCAATTGCGAGGAAACTTAAGCCCTAAACTTAAAGTGGAATTATTCCTACAAGCGTTGACTCCTCAAATTCATGAACAGCTTTACGATATTTGCATACCAGATGATCCACATAGTAAAACATACGATGAATTGGTTCACTTATTAATGGCTCAAATAGAACCAAAACCCAGTATTTGGGCTCGTCGGCACAAATTTACGACACGTATACAACTAAGTAATGAATCTGTACAAGATTACGCAAATGTCCTAAGAAAACTTAGCGTAGATTGTCAATTTACTTGTGCAAAATGCAATGATTCGGTAACTGAAATTCTACTTCGAATGCAATTTGTCAGGGGACTAAAAGACCCTGATATACGTCTTCAACTTCTTCAAGATAAACTATTACAGCCATTTAAAGATGTAGTCGAAAAGGCAGCTACATTGGAACCAGCAAAGAGTGAGAATAGAATAATAAAAGCACAGCATAGTCAAGATGACGTTCACCAAATGTCTAGTAGGCTCAAACAGTCCAATAAGTCAAGTAATACTAACGATACACAACCTTCTAAAAGTCAATCTCATTTTGAGAAACTAAGGAACAAATGCTATAGATGTGGTGATGATTCACATAGAGCAAATCAGTGTATGTTCAAAAACACTGAATGCAGCTTTTGTAAACGTTTCGGCCACTTAGCACGAGTATGCTCAAGAAAGTCGAATAAGGAAGTAAAACAATCAGAAGAAACTGTCGAACATACTGATGATAGTACTCATGAAATTTACCAACTTCAATCAAAATCGAATGACAAGTTTATGATTCAAGTAAAATTGGAAGGGCAACTAATCTCAATGGAGTTAGATACTGGGGCGGCACTAAGCATTGTATCTTACAATACGTTTAAACTTTTAAATTCAACAAAGAGGATTTTCAAAACAAATGTTCAACTCCGAACATATACTGGTGAAATAATAAATCCAAAAGGAGTTGTGTTTGTTGATGTCCAATACAAAGACCAAAAATTTGTTGGAAAACTGTACATAGTGAACAAGTGCATAGACTCTATATTCGGAAGAGAATGGATCAGAGAGATTCAACTTGATGCAGCCGACATACATACGTTATCCTCAAGTAACGAAAAGGAAAATATACCAGGACTGGATGACCTGATGATTCGTTACGAAACATTTTCAAAGAAGGAATTGGACGAATTCCAAATGAAAAGGGTCATTTGAATTTAAAAGACACCCAATATACACCAACCAATATACATTAAACCAAGACACTTACCATATGCATTAAAGGAAAGAGTGGAGAAAGAACTTGAACGACTGGAAAACCTGGGTATAATCACAAAAGTCGAATCATCAGATTGGGGCACTCCCATAGTGCCAGTCGTCAAACCAAATAGTTCAGTTAGAATTTGCGCTGATTATAAGGTGTCTCTGAATAAAGTAATCAAGGACGAACACTACCCTATTCCCAGGACTGATGATATAATGTCAAAGATGCACGGTGGGAAGATATTTTACACTCTCGATATCAGTAATGCATGCTTACACTTGGAGATGGATGAAGACAGTGCTATTATGCAAACTATTAGTACTCATAAGGGGTTATTTAAAGTGAATAGGTTGATGTTTGGGGTAAAAGTTGCACCTTTGGTGTGGCAACAATTTATGGATAAAACATTACACAACTTGGAAGGTATACAGTGTTTCTTCAACGACATAATTGTACAAGGATCTGACAAGGAACAGCTTCTTTGCCGACTTGAACAAGTGTTTGAACGACTTAAGATGAATGGTTAGAGACTAAATAGAGAAAAGTGCAAGTTCTTCCAGTACAAAATTGAATACTTAGGTCACGTGATCGATAGTAAAGGACTAAACCAGTCTGATAGCAAGATTCAAAGTATTTTAAAATTCAAAAGATCAGAAAATGTATTAGAACTCCGGACCTTTCTAGGCCTAGCAAACTATTACAACAAGTTTATAAAGAATTTGGCTACACTACTACATCCTTTGAATCAGCTACTAAGAAAAGGAAACTCATTCAACTGGAATCAGCTTTGTGAATAAAGTTTTCAGAAAATCAAGGAAATTATCACAAGTGACAATGTTTTGGTGCACTTTGACCCATCTTTGCCTCTGGTTTTGGCTACTGATGCTTCACCGGTAGGCGTTGGAGCCGTTTTATCTCACCGATTCAGCGACGGAACTGACAGACCAATTGCATTCGCTTCTCGGTCGTTAACAAAAGCTGAATAGAAATATTCTCAAATCGACAAGGAAGCCTTAGGAATATATTGGGGTCTGAAGAAGTTCTTTCCATTTTGTTACGGGCGCAAATTTACATTGATTACAGATCACAAACCGTTAGTATCAATTTTTAATCCAACAAAGACTTTACCAACAATTTCAGCAACGCGTATATTTAACTATGCCCACTTTCTCTCCGGGTTCGACCATGACATAGAATACAGGCAAACTGCTCATCATTGCAATGCTGACTATCTTTCACGGTTCCCTACTGAAGTGACTCAAGAAAATGTTGTAGATGACCTCTGCACGTACCAAATAAACCAACTGGAAACACTTAATATCAGCAGCACCATAGTGGCTAGGGAGAGTCTTAAAGATTCCGTTTTAGGCCCAATCTTACAGGCCTTAAAATCAGGAAAATCTGTCGAACAATATGGTTTTCATGATAACGAGCTGTCTATTCAAGATAACTGTGTGATGAAGGGCTGGAGGGTTATAATACCAAATTCTCTCAGACACCATCTTCGAGAACTTCACGTGGCTCACTTAGGAGAGATAAAAATGAAGGCTTTGGCTCGCAGTTTTTGTTGGTGGAAAAGCATGGACAAGGATATTGAAGAGATGGTTGCTGAATGACGGAAATGCGTTGAAAAACGTAACGACCCAAGAAAGACTGTCCACCCATGGGAACAACCTTCTAATCCATGGGAGCGGGTGCACGTTGATTTCTTTGGACCAACAGATGGTCAACAGTACCTCATATTAGTGGATGCTTTCAGTAAATGGGTGGAAGTAATACAGACAAGAACAACGACAAGTACGTGGACAATTTGAAAACTTTATGAGTGAATGTGGAATTATTCATAGAACACCTGCACCATACCGCCCTAGTTCAAACGGTCAGGCTGAGAGATATGTACCAACTGTCAAGAAAGCGTTAAGATCGATGGAGGGAGAAAAGGGGACTTTACAAAATAAAATACAAAAACTTCTCATGCAACTGAGACAAGCGCCAAATGCCACTGGAACTTCAGCATACCACCTAATGTTTGGAAGGAAAATCAGAACGAACCTCTCCATAATTGTTCCGAAACAGAAGAAACAGAGAAATATCAGGAAAAGGGACTTCAAATCGGAATCAAGAGGAATTTCAAGGTTGGAGATAAAGTACAGGCTCGTGAATATATACATGGATCAACAAAGTGGTACTTGGGCCATATAACTGAAAAACATGGGCATGTAATGTACAAATTTCATCTAGATGATGGGCGTATTTTAAAAAGACATGTTGACCAGTTAATATGGTGTAAAGTACCCTCAACACAGTAAATAGGGGAGGAGGTGTTAACATATGATTTATTTATATCATGTGTTTCATTTGACATTGACTTTTGTAAACAGAATTGTTTTTGTTTACATGTAGAAATGTAAATATAGAAATACAATTTCTAGATCTTTTAATTATAATGTGTAGTTTTATTTGTGAACTCATCACCATATATAAAAATATATGGTATGTTGTTTTAAATCAAGTATAAACAACAAATGTTTTAATGTGAATAAAACAGGTGTTTTCAGATCCCGAAGCTTTTTGAAATGTCAGATATTTTACGTTATTTCTCATTTTCTAGTAAAATTCAAGCAATTTCAGTATTTTTCCGAGTCCCTGGGATCAATAATCAATAACTTCATTTTGAGACCTCTCTCAACAACCTGCGACTTGCCCATCACCCACAATTTTGACACAAAAATTTCCCAGATAGATAATAGTTACATCATTTAGCAGTAAATCGGCATCGTCATAACGTAAACGAAACTTATATTATTAATATGCTCAAATTCATAATTATAAAATCGGAATATCTTAAATTTAAAATATATATTTGTTTTAGTACATTGAACGTGCACAGTTAGCTGCCTTTTGAAAAAAAACCTTTGTCAACATCTAGCATATGTCTTTGAATCAAGCATCAGCATCACATGTCCTATGTAAACAAAGCAGACGTTTTTATATCCCAATGCTTTTTAAATGGCAGATATTTTACGTTATTTCTCGTTTTCTGACGAATTTCAAGCAATTTCAGTATTTTCCCGCCATCTAGGAATAGGGACCTTTAATTTGAGCCCTCTCCCATCTTTCTACGGCTTTCCAGACGCCCACCATTTTGATGCAAAGAATTGCCTTACGAAATTAAATATATGATGATAGTTAGAGTTCATTGATCAAGATTTTGCAGAAAATATATACTATATAAAAAAATACAAATAATTTTTAAATTTAATAAAGAAAGTATGATTATTTGGAGGGGGGATGTCTTGATCTAAACTGCCTGAAAATGTAGCATAATGTATGGTATGTTTGCAATGATGAGGATTGATAATATGTTTTATTGAAATTGGCTGGAGATGTAGGTCTGTTGCAACAGGGATGTTTTGATTACTGTAAAACTGACCATATGATTGAATTTAATGTTTTCATGAGTTTAAGTTATTTGTTTGTTTTGAGTGTTTTGAATCCATTGATTACACTTGGCGCATTATATCTTGACCCTTGGCCTAGTCCATTGCTAGAGCTGTCAGATATTGTTTATTGTCAATGATTTTGGACAACAAACAATGAAAAAACAAATTTCTACAAACATCAACTGTATTTTGTTTACAAATGACAATTAAGATATACACTGACAGCTGTTGGAAAATGCTAACACGTCAGGCTAGTACTACTTTGCGTATCAGCTGTGGTCTCCTGATGAAATTCATTCCACTCCAATTGCTGCAGGTGTAAAGGGTTCTCAAGGGTCAAGATATAATGCGCCAAGAGTATATGTTTGTTGACATTTATATACTGTAACAAGATTACAGTTATTAAAAATTAAGAGACTAAGAATTATATAAAATACAAAAGTGTATGTATTACTAGGCCTAATGGAAACAAATGTGGTCTCTTTGTTAATTTTCCTCATGTTCAAAGCTCATGAATGATTAAACGTACGTTTTTAGTATATTATATACTTAACGTATTCAAACAATACTTTCCTTCAAAGAAGTTGAATGCTCACATATACAAAATAAATCCTATGGAAATTCGCTGAGTACGCAGGTCTGCTGCGACGGGGGTATTTTACGGCCGCTATCCAAGGCCCCACTGAAAATTTTCACTGAGGCCTTGCGCTATTTTGCTAACAGACACATATACCTTATATGCATTAACCTCTCACTAACTCAGCTAGCTCTTCGTGCGGCCATTTACAATTAATTCTCCAGCGGCAATGACATACTTTGCGCTCTTATTACACAAATAACAATTTTTGTGTAGTATGATGTAAAAAGAATTACGTTCACATTTTATAATTATATCAAAATATTAACGCGGTTTACCTAAGCTGTTTAAAACAATAAAATATAAATTTTATTTCAAAAGTTATCACCAGAGTCTAAAACAAATCTTTTACTTTTGGTTGTAAAACTTTGTTAATGTCAGCCATTGCACGGCCTTTCGAAGTGCTACAAATCCACCGAGCTTTTATCCGGTTCGTGAGCCGGTATAAAAGTGAATAAGTACTAATAAGAGGGAAAGAAGAATCGTCCCTCTGTATTCGAATCACAAAATAAATGGTACAAAGTAGAACTTGCTTAAAACTCTTTGAGGAGAGCTTGCCATAAAATTATTTGAAAACATTTCTAATCATAGCTCATTATTTACAATTCCTTCCTTGATACTGTAGCATATTAAAAATTCATTTCCTTAAAATCAGGATTATTCACCAATGTCAGCAAGCTTGCCAACATAACACATATTTTTATTCCATAAAATTTCTCTATAAATGTCAAAATGATGGAAACGTTCTGGTACATGATAACAATGCGCTCAAGAAAGTGAAGTCTTTGTTATTATGTAACTACTTCCGCTACATTATAATTGTGACAAACAATGTCAGGAAGCCGAGACATCAACTTTAGCTTTGATAATCATTTTCATAGTATTAATATTTTCATTTAATATGGAAGGAATTTCAATAAAACCATAGGCCAACATAAAACGGCCAAGAATGTTTATTTTATTGATTTTCAACTTTATAAGCTATTTTAATTTTATTGATCAGATACATACAGTATGACCATAAATCCAGCAGCACAAAATCATTAATTGTTCAGCAGTTTCACCTGCACCACTTTTAAAATAATATATGTACCTATTTAATATTGATAGTTTACACTCTTTACAACAGATTTACAATCGTTATTTGTGCATCAAGGGACTAAAGTGCAACTTTTTCTCCGCAAGGGAAACTGTTGTCGCCCGATGACGCAACCGAGGGTGACAATTGTCCCGGGGGAGAAAAAGCACTTTAGACCCATGATGCACACAAAATTTTTCCTCCACCTACACCATTAACAATAATTGTGACAATATAACGTTACCTTCATATATGATCCTTTTCTCATTTAAACAGAGGCTAGATTAGAATCGCATATAAATATATAACATAAGCAATTAATACCCCCCGTTGCAGCAGACCTGCATACTCAGCGAATTTCAAAGGCAAAAGAACATATTTCAATCCAAGATAATGAGATTTAACATGTTTTTGTAAGCTCCATAAGAATAACATGGAGAATGAGTGTGCAGGTTTGCTGCAACAGGTCCGTTAAAACTGGTTGGTTTTAATTCAATATTTCGTAGATCTGAACTAGGAGAAACCATATAGCAACTTTTATCAAGATTTGTCAAAAATAAGGAAGATATAGAATTTTTTATTTCCCATAAGGATAACATGGGGAATGAGTATATAGGTTTGCTGCCACAAAAATGGAAATTTCGGGGGTTTTAGACTAAAATACATTAGAACTTATCTAGATGAAGCCACAAACCAAGTTTTATTAAGATATTTTGAGAAATAAGCGAGATATAGAATTTTACTTATTTCCCATAAGGTTAACATTGGGACAACGTACTGTGTTTACCACTTACAATATCTCGGTAACCAATGGACATAGAGAAATGATTCAAAATACTAAATTGTTTGTTTTTTCGAGCTGAATTCAATGGTGCTAATTAAAATAGGATTATTTTGATTTTTATATGTGAAAACCCCAAAAAACCCATTTTTGGGGGTTTATCCCTCTTTACCCCCCCCTTCCAGTGGTCCGATCGGGCTGGTTTTCGAACTCATCCGAATAATTGCTACTTTACACGCCTTTGCCAAATTTTATTCCGATCGGACCATTTTTGTGAGCGCTATCGTGCTTACAGACATATATATATATATATATACAAATTTGAACGAATGGTGTTTTTGGTATCTGGGGGCACCAAAACGAAAAGTTATGATGGTCCCGCGCTTAGGTCTTACCATGAGACCTACGGTAATAGCTTCTTCCCTATAGGGGAAATTCGCTAAAAGCAATTTAAATAACCATTTATTCAAACTTTCACACTATTTTTAACATTATTTTTCTAAAGTATTAATTTTTTTAAATACCTTCCAAAATCTGTAGGTAAAAAACTATCATGTTTATAAAGGCCGTATGCCATTAGTGCAACCAGGTGCAACTTCGTTTCGCGAAACATTCACGAAACCATGTTAAGTATATCTATATAAAAATTGTCGCGAAATGTTTCGGCAAGTAAGGCGAAATTTTAGCCCCATTAAAATACATTGTTTCACACGAAATGTTTCAGACAATTTTGTGTTTCGTGTGAAATGTTTCGCGAAAAAAGTTGCAATAGTGGCATACGCCCTTAAAACGTTCGGCCGTTCGGCCTATTGGTAACAACTAGCTCTAAATCAGGTGTTTTTATGATCAGTGTTGCCAACTTAATTTATACAAAAAAGTTATTACCTGGCTATTAAAATGCATACGGTTTTGTTTTCCTAAGTTGAAACGCTGAAGTTCTTGAATTAAATATAGAGTAAGCAAATGAAAATCGACATTGTTGCCACATTTTCTCACTGTCCATCGCGGCGTTGCCGGATTTCTCACCATGTATTTCTTATGAGATTACTTTTAGTCCTGTGGGAGAAAAAATAAGTAAGTAAATCCCATGGAGTATAAACTAGTACTTTAGTGTTGTATTCCAGGGACTAAAAGACGACTTTCGATAGTAGGTGGAGGAAAATAACATTCATCACGAAAATCGAAATAGGGTTCAAGAAGAAACGTCTTTGCTTACTAATCATTGATGTGAAATGCTCATTAAAAATTACCTTATGAGTTTACAGCAATTTTAGAATAACATAGCTTTTTAAGTCAACGAATGATAATAGCGTAAAGGTAAAATATATTATGTTGAATTTAAAAATTACTAATTAATATCTGGCAGTTATTTATACACCGTACCAGAGTATATTAGATTGCATATTTTATCATGAATAAAGCGAAAATTCATTTTTGCACTCAGTTTGAGTAAGTACTAATTCATGCCCTATTAACCCTCTTCTCACCCAGGTTGAGCCCTTAATTATCAAAAACTATATCTGTATACTGTTCAAGGTTGACAAGAATTATCGCCATTACGGCAAATAATTCTGATGATAAGATTTTATACCTCCCTCCAACCTTCTCTCTTTCGCAACCCTTAAGTTGGAAACTTCCCATGTGAAATTATCCTATGTGATACATCAAATAAACGGAATTGAAAAAGAAAATTCTGGAGACATTTTATTTAAATTGACTTGAAAACATTTAATACATAACCACGCCTTCACGCGGGCTTTTTTGGATTTATTAAATAACGCATATTAATTTTCTCGATAGTTTTAGCTCCGGTTTTAGGTCTCCCTACCATACCTATTTACTGTTTGCTTAACAAGCTACCCGTTTCTTTTTTCCAAACTATAAACGTTACGTCTCTGAGGAGAATTTTCATGGAAGACTCTCCGATACTAAAGAAACTTTGTATACCGTAATACACATGTAAATTGTCTATGAGTGAAAAATTCATTTATAAATACACTTTATGTTTATAAAAAGCTGCTATTTTATTCAACTCATCTTTGCAAATCATTCACCTTTTGAATAATTGAATAGCAGCACATGGAACAAGATCCATCACCTAGTCCTACATGCAGGCAACATTTGTTACAGCAGGCTGTTCTCACTTCAGTTTATTTATTTAAACCCTCCTATAAGTTTTGACATTGAGATTTAAATGTCAAAGCACTGAAGCTCTGAGAGAGTTGAAATAAAGGAGTAACAGAAAACCTCCCAATGCATATATAGGAAAACATCTCAGAGTTTCATGGCGACCGGATGGTCGATTTGGTAACAGTCAACATACACTTTGGATTGAGACTAACCGAACCCGGCAGACGTTGTCAAGCCATTACTGTTTATCAACAATCATTTGTTCAAGAAAAAATCATTAACTTTCAAGTAAAACATATCCTTGCATAAAGTTAATATGGAAACCCTTTTAGGCCTCTGGGGAGGAGCCTAAATGAATACTACATATATGAAAGAGAAAGGGTTTTCTAACGGACAGCAAATCTCCAAAACTATAAGGCTTTCAGAGCTGAAAATTGGCATATATTTGCTCCCTTTGGGTCCTAGATGCGCATTAAAAAAATTTTTAACAAATTTCCCTTAGGGTTAAGCCCTATAGTACTTCAAAATATCAATTTTGAACTATAGGGAGGGTTATGACCTTGTCATGCAAATCTTAAGTATCAAGTTTAGTCATAAACTTATGATTCTATTTTAACAGGTATAACCGGTTTGATCAGCTAGTAAATGTACAAACCAACATCCTCTTTTAAAAATATAGATGAGCCTGAACTTTTGTAGCTACATCAGTTTTTTCAACAACTGACCACACAAATTTTTAATTTGCTCTATCAGATCGCACCAGTTTCATTGGTGTGCAATCATCAATATGATAGCTATAAACATTTGTTTCTTTATGATCGATGCTATAAACAATTTAAAGTATAACATGATTCTGTGGCATAAGTTGTGTTTTGAAGTTTCCTAAATATAATGAAAAGTTACACCTTTTGGTTGTTTACCAAAGTATCCTCCCAGGTGCCGCTGCCGGCGGCAGTGGGAGAGCGGCGCGGGGTGGAAGGGAGCGCCAGTCTAGTGTCGGGAGTGCGCCAGGTCGGAGTGCGATGACGATGACGGTGACGATGACGACGGTGACGGTGGCGGTGGCGGTGGCGCTGGCGGGGCTCGGGCCAGCGCGGGGCCAGGACGGCGAGTCCCTGGCCACCAGCTTCTTGTCAGGTCAGTGACCTTCCCGAGGTATCATTTCCTCGAGGAGCCGGGGACAAGTGTAAATAACTTGGGTATAATGACTTATTGTACACCAGTAGCCTGTAGGGGGCAAAGCCCCTAATTATAAGATAGAGCATTCACCTTTAAATGGATTAGCAAGTCTGATTCCGTGTATATGCAGTGGTGTCGACTCAAATAATAACACAATGTTTTGGTGAAAAACTGTATTTTCCAATACCTCCTACAGTGGTGTAAAGAGAGGGTAAAGTAATACTGTGTCTCCCTTAGGGTGAGGTGACTACTTTGCCTCCCCTCAAAACCCATAAGAATGATACTGAAATTAGTGGTTCAATAAGCGAGCGCTTTCAAATTTCCATGCAGACATACAAATATGTTTCAGCTAACGACTGATTAATGGCAGGCAGGAAAGAACAGCACAACCGGAACAGCGATGCTTTGCAAAATCAAGGTTTTGAGGTTATGCCAATCATTATAATAAATCAACTTCTGTTTGTTATAATAGTTTTTTTCCTAGACAATACAATAATTGTTTATGAATGTGTATTATTTAATCTATTGTTCATACAGATGGGGGGATGTGAGTATTACAAGAGAAAAGTGTGAATTGTCTCCCTTAAAAATGTTCAGCCATTTCCCTCGGTAGGCAATCTCACACTTAACTCCCTTATTATGCAAATAACTATAACTCCAATCAGCTGTTTTATTTTAAATTATTACACTGATGAATATTTTGCAGACGAGTAAGAAATTTTCAGGGTGTCTAGTTATCTTTCTGAAAGTTTGACCTACTTGTCCTTTATAGAGTTTGTTTCCTACAAAATCTTACACCGAGCATTTTCCAACTACGCCTAAATTATTGATATCGGTTCAGAACTGTAGGAGGAGTTTTGGTTATAAAACTCCCTATAGCACATTAAATAAGTACAGGGTGTTTTTTTTTAAACGCAACCCATTTTTAAGATTGAATAATGCACGTATGAATGTGCAATGAGTTTTATTTTATTGATCTTTACATTTTATACGACCTATTATTTAAGTTTGATCACATTTTTACAGTCCGCCATTGGCATTTGTAAAAAGTTATGCTCTCTCCATCAAATTCCCGAACACGTGTTACAAGGCTCTTTAAATTCCTTGCATTAAATTTCCTTATGTTTGTTTTGAGGTGCTGAATATCTCGTGGATTTTTTTCGTAGGATAATTGCTACTTTACATGTCTGTGGCAAATTTCATTCACATCGGACCATTTTTAAGCAAGTTATCGTGATTAAAGACACACCCATTTTGGGGATCTAATTTAATTTTTAAAAGTGTTTTAATTTTTTTTCGGGAAGAATTGTTTGCTGTTTGCAAAAAATCTCAGTTTGAAAAATTAATGTATTCCAACGGGTATTATCAAAACTGCTAATGAATTAATATTATAGTTAAATTTTATATTGATTTAGTAACATTTTTGGTATAGGCTATTACTAATTGACGGAGTTTATAAATACTGTTCATCAATCAACCATGAATTTCAGCATTGGTCATAAGTTAGTATTCAAAGCTATATAAAAAACACACTTTTTTCATCAATTTTAATTTTAAATAATTTTTTATAATTGCTCTCAGTTCTAGTATTAATGTAATATAGGCCATTTAGCATTCATGTTTTTTTGCTGTTAATTATTTTGATGTGACCAAGGATGTGCCTGTAAGAAACTTAAGTTTTCATCATAATTAAACTATGCAATTAATTTAAAAGTATTTTTTCTCAAAACATTTGTTAAGGGGTTTATTATATGGCAGGCATGACAGCTTTAAATGTTAATTTATTAAGAGTCATTCAACCCAACAGTTCTGAGATAAATATATGTTTTTGAAGACAAATTTCAAAGCTAATCTTATATTTTATTTTACTTCCATCGCATTTATTTATTTTCTTAGTTTGTAAATAACAACTATAAAAGAATATTGTGATTTATCATTGTATTGAATTGCGGTGACACTGTCAATTTTGATAATTCTTCCTTGACTCCGACTCAAATTTCGTTGAATCGTAAGTTTTAGTTAAACTCTGAGTGAACCTTGCATCTAAGGCTGCGTAAAAAGACATTCTTCCAATACCTGAAGCATTGTCCCGAGTGGAGCAGCAGGAACGCATCTGCATTGCAATGGCAATAATTAACCAGCGTTCCAGCGGCTCCGGCGTATGCCACCGGCTGCGGCGCCGACGCCGCGTAGGCTATAGAGCTGTATGCTGAGTCTTGAACAGCAACTTATAACTGCATACGGGAACCTGTTTAGCATAGAAAGGGTAGAATTTTGAACATTTCCATACTGAAGAAAACCTTTTCTTAATGGCTTAATAAAACAGTGGTATATGAGTTGGTTGCCCAAAATTATTACTTTACTGACTGGAGCCTGTAATGTTTATACAATCACGGTTTTAAATTTGAAACTTTATCTTTTCCTTTTACTAAATTAGTTTTGCTAACGATATTGTGAATTAAGGTTTTCAAACACTAATAGTATTTTTAATAGTAGTTTATGCAACGATTGTATAATGAATGCCTTTAGGCCACGAGTGAGATGTAAGTTAGAACACGAGCGAAGCGAGTGTTCTAAATATCTCACGAGTGGCTTAAAGGCATAATACAATCGTTGCATACACTATTTTATCTACGACCAACAATATAAAACAAAACTTCCCCCGAAGTTAAACGAAACTCATGACTTTTACTAATGATGGAATAGGTCAACTAAAATTTGAGGTTAGGCAAATAAGCAGACTGAACCATGAATCGTTGTGGAACAATCAGCTGATGGGATAAGTAAACTCAAACATGAATCGTAATGCAACAATCAGCTGATGTGCGAATTGCGTAATTGTTATTATGACACTACTTCCGTCAAATGCCGAGCTCTCATTGGTCTAGAACCAGTACTCTAAAGTGACTCCAGTACTCTAAAGTCGTCATTAGAGTACTGCTTGGTTTTTGGTGTTTTAATGTATATCATTATAATGTTTATTGTAATACCATAATTGGTGCTTATTGCAATGGTCGTAGATAAAAGTGCATTTAAAAATCACCATGCAGATGTTTTCTAAGGATTATTAATTTGATATTGCTCAAGAGTTGGTTCTGATTCACTATATTTCGAAGATGCACCCGGGAATGTGGGTGTTTCCGCCGATGAGTCATGGTCCCGATGAATGATCCCACTTTCTACTTTTCCACGAAGAACCGTCTCGCTAAGTGGCCATGTAACCGATATATTGAAAGATGGAAATCTTTTTCATCTCAGGTAAATCAATTAGGTCCCAAAGTAAATACATACATACACATAAACACGCACACATATGCATACACATCGACATATACATTGGTAAATACTCAGTTAAACACTAAGCGTGAGTTCGATGTTCGATACGAATTCTCTGTAATTTTTTATGACCAAGCCATCGTCATTGTGCGCGAGGTCTAGTATTTTTCTCGAGACAGCAAGGAAACAAGCTTTATGTCCCAAAGTTGCACAATAAATACTCAGCTAAACACTAAGCTTGAGTTAGAGTCAATCTCTCTGTAGATTATAACTGATCAAGAGTGCGAGGTCTAACATCATTGAGTGCGAGGTTTTGCATTTTTCTGTCGAGACAGTAAGTAAGGAAACAAGCTCTAGGTCTCGAAGTTGCTCAAGTAAATATTCAGCTAAAACTAAGCCTGAGATACATTTTTTCCGTAAATTATTATTGACCGTGCCATCCCTCATCAATGAACGCGAGGTCTGGCGTTTTTCCTCGAGTCAGTGAGGAAACAAGCTTCACTTTCTACTCAGTTCTAGAGGGATCCAGCGTGTAACACTCCAGTTGTGTTTATGGCCCGATCAGTTTTCTACAACTCAATTAGCTGTTATGATCTCGTTACTCCTCCCAACCGAACCGTTCAATGCGGGCGAGCCGGGATATCGCGCATTTCAAGCGATCAGGTGCTAATTATAAGTTAAATTGGGAACAGTGCAGGAACTTCACTTTGGCTGATTTTAAAGGGATTAGAGTTTAGCAGAAATCGTATCTCAATTTGTTACTGCACCTTGAAAGGCTGTCCAGGATTGAAGGTATTGGATCTGAGAAGGACAGAATCAATTATGGTAATAAATCAAGGACATGCACGAATTACGGCTAAGTGTGTGAATCAGACTTTCTTCTCCATTTAGCGCATTATTTGAAATGGCGTAATTTTATATTCTTTTAAGGAAAATCGTTTTTAATCAGCCAATCCTAATATATTTGTGGATAAAACTCTATATTTGAAACAAACTAGCAGTTTGGCTTCCAGGGCATAATTTTTTGAAATGTTATTTTACTCATGTAAGTTTCTTTGTTAAAACCATTAGAAATGTCTTTTTACACAAAAAAATCACCACGGGTGTCGCTCCGCTGCGCTGTAGAGCTTTTCTACGATCGGCAGATCAGGTATGGTTCTACGCTGAGCCCGGTTACCGTTGGTCCCTAAGCTTCTAATTGATTCTGGTTTAAAGCCAGCTTAAAACGTCTCCCCATTCCACACTAAATAATTCACAGTCGCCTTGAAATACCCTCATGTAAAAGTCGGCGTCTCAGCTCTTGCATATTGAATACCAAACCCGCCTAGAAGTAAGTTGTCTGCGACGAAGGCGATTAGCGTGTTTGACAGCGAGGTGTGTGAAGAGTGTCTGTTGTATTGATGAATGTGTCGGTGTCGGTTAACGGTAGGTCACTTTCGCTGTGACTGTGACAGTTGGAAGGAGGGCGGAGGGTCAGGAGGCCGGTAACGTCCACATCCACATCCTCATACCTCCACACTCGCCGCCATAGTCAGCCGCCGCGCACCAGTTTCAGTTTCCGACAAAGCTCTAATCCTGTTCCGTCTCCGGTAGGGACACTTCCGGCTCATTGCCGGAACGATCATTGTTTTCGATCGAGTAAAGGGAACAGTTTAAAGCCCCAGACATCTGAGAGACATGAGGTGATGTGAAACTGGCTCGGTGTCCTTTTCCAGAAAGACTCACTGGTAGGCGAAAGCGGAGAACATCACGAAAACGTTTATTCCATTGAATAAATAGACAAATGCAAAAATGCTCATTCTAGTGAGCAGTGTAGCCTATACAATATATAGACTCCAAAAGAGCGGTGTTAAAGAATATAATCCTATTTTTTCTTTGGCATTTTTGGCGTCGAAGAAACTTTTAAAACTCGCTCACGAATGTTAGTTTCTCCTGCCACAAAAGATATTGCAGAGCGCGATTGTGTTGATTCTGGATCATAAGTCTGTTATTACGAAATTCTATCCCTTCTTCAAATGATTCATTGGTCGGATAGCATATCGTTAGGAATCAATGGCTTTATCTGGTATTCACAAACAGCTTATCCTTGTATTTTTAAAATTCATAATAGCGAAGGATTTGTAATTATTATTTAATTTGTTGGACTTTTCCTATCGCTTCTAGTGTTAAACACTAGAAGCGATAGGAAAAGTCCAACAAATTAAATAATAAGCTTATCCTTAATTGGAATTTGATCCAGTTGTGCTGTTCACCGAGACGATGGGAATGAAGATATGGTGAATATTTCGTGAAGAATATTGTTTACCTGGGCACATCCAAGGGATCAGACCTTTTCTAATCCAAAAGGGAGAGGACATTCTCATGCAAAAATTAGCTTACAAGTTGTAAGAGTACGATATCTTACTGTATATCAGAAAAACATCTTCGAAGCTCTAATGCTTTTAAGGCACGATGACAAGTTCTAGAACATGGCAAGTTGATGTAAAAAAAGTTATCGTTTATTTGGTCGACTACTCAACACTCGGAAAATTCAGTGAAAGGCACCTGGGGTGCGACTTAGGTAACCGACTGTAACTCGGAGATTACAGCACAGCCATCTAGAGGTTTCATCCCAGAGCTTAATTTTTACTAAGAATACGAATATTTTTATCTACAGTAAACTACTGAGGACATCAGCACTTTATCTTGAACCTCACTTCAAATATTAAAATGACTGACGATAATTTTACTTGAGTTGACAATCTTAAGCCCTAAAAAAAATCTTCTATAGACTCAAGCTAAACTTCAGAACTACCACTCATACCATTATCCTCATATACATTACAAATGTAATGTCAATTTTTATACCTGTTAGGTCTTTAGGAAGAAAAGATGGCAAAGTTCTTGCAGCTCAAAAAACAGATTCCTTGTGGTTCCCTTTTAGCACAGGCCGCCAGAAGCACTAAAGACAAAGTACTGCTTCAGCGGCTAATCCGGAGTTCTCAGCCTCACAACCTGAGCACTTGACGAACTTGGCCGACGGCCAAGAGCTCTTCGAAGAATGAGAGACGGGTTCATTAGAGGTGGTTTTGTGCGCGGAAGGGGATTTCCTCCGGGAGCCATCTGTTAGGGATTTAATGATTTTGATAGAGCTTGGGTTAAACTCTTTGAGAATCTGTTTGTTACACTGTGTACCTTTATATTAATGGTTCAACTATATTTTCTAATTCAGATACTTCAGAATTTCTGACACATAAACGTAATTAGTCAGAACTACCCTCTCAGAACAATGGGATGGAAACAAGCACCGTGTATGAAGACACCAAGAATAGAGTTTGCGGCACCCATGTAAATACAAAACGAATAGCCCACAGTAGATAAACAACAAACAAACAAATATATATTATATTGACCCATGTGCTTTAAGCACGTGTATGTTTGCAATAAATAATCTCAGAATATTTACAGTTCTCTATGCAATGTCAAAGTTCATTGTAAGCATGACACACTTTTCTTATAGTGAGTAAACAAAGGCAATAAAAAATAAATACGTATATATAATTTTCATGGAAATTAGCATAGAATAATTGCACTTAAATTAATATGGCATTAAACGCACACGAATGCGAGGTGGCATTCGTGATTAATTGTCTAACAAGCATATTTGAAAGATTTATTGTTTTGGATGAAATTAATATGTTTATTGAGGTGGTTAAAACTTTGGATTTATTTGAAATAAAACTGGTTTCTGCTGGTTTGTTTGAAAATATTTGGCACATTAAACTGTATTTCATACGAACTTTATGAAAATCGATTGTTAAGTTTTACTGAAAATAAATGAAAATATGTTTTTAAATAATTAAAAATGCATTTCAAGTATAATTTGGAAAGTTGTATCATATTCAATTATTATTTAAATAATGGTTGTGAACAATCATATTTTTTTCACTCCGCACAGTGTCTTCGGTACCATTTTCTACGACATTACTATTGAATCTAGAATCGTTGAATGTCCCAACCAGTGAATAATTCCATATTGCAACATGGCTTCATACCATGAAAAATACAAAGTGTTTAATTGTTCTTCTTTATGAAATTGTTTCAGATGATAAATGACCCTATAATTGCAACTTACAAAGTAGCCCTTAAGTACGAAGTGGCCACACGCAGAGGGTTCAGCAGGGATACGCGGAAAAGCAAGGTTACGCTGGGAGCCGCAGTACAAAGTAGCCACACGCAGAAGGGTCGGCAGGGATACGCGCAAGAGCAAGGTTACGCTGGGAGCCGCAGTACAAAGTAGCCACACGCAGAAGGGTCGGCAGGGATACGCGCAAGAGCAAGGTTACGCTGGGAGCCGCAGTACAAAGTAGCCACAAGCAGAAGGGTCGGCAGGGATACGCGCAAGAGCAAGGTTACGCTGGGAGCCGCAGTACAAAGTAGCCACACGCAGAAGGGTCGGCAGGGATACGCGCAAGAGCAAGGTTACGCTGGGAGCCGCAGTACAAAGTAGCCACACGCAGAAGGGTCGGCAGGGATACGCGCAAGAGCAAGGTTACGCTGGGAGCCGCAGTACAAAGTAGCCACACGCAGAAGGGTCGGCAGGGATACGCGCAAGAGCAAGGTTACGCTGGGAGCCGCAGTACAAAGTAGCCACACGCAGAAGGGTCGGCAGGGATACGCGCAAGAGCAAGGTTACGCTGGGAGCCGCAGTACAAAGTAGCCACAAGCAGAAGGGTCGGCAGGGATACGCGCAAGAGCAAGGTTACGCTGGGAGCAGCCTCGGCCTTCGCCCAGTGCCAGTGCCGAGTTATTGTATAAGATTAGGAAGTGACCCGGTTCCAGACGGTGAGGAATGCGGCCATGCGGGGGGAGTTGTGCAAGGTGCTCGGCCTTGCGGGGTCATCACCCGGGGTACAGTTATCCCCCCACCCACATGAATGGACTCGAGGAATCGACACCACGGCTTAAGTGGCTAGCTAATATCGTTACTAATTGTTGATTGAGATTGTGAGGTTAACGGAAATCAATCAACACCACTTGACTTGTGGACTTGTGATTTTATTGGTTAGCCCCAACTTTTCATAGCGTAATCTCTATTTATGTACAGGCAGAATAATATCTATTTAAAAATATATTATAAACAATTCTATTAATTTCATTAGGAAGGTTATTTTAATAGATGAAAGGCACTGTTCTACTAATTTGCTTTCTGCGTTGGTACAGCATTTTTTGCATTTTTTTTCTGGTACATTTTCTGGTAAAAAACAGATTGGCAATCACCGAGTTTTTTTCTGAATAATGTTCAGGAATCGATATGCCAAAATTTTCCACCGATCCAGTCTATATATAACATTGAATTCAAATAAACCCTTTGGTTTGATTTGGTTTCAAACCTAACTACATCCAATGAAATATCGCATATATTTTTTGAATCTCTGAATGTAGATAGCATCAAAACCAACTTCCTCTGACATCTTGAACTATATTTTTCATTGGCAGTTCATTGGCTCCACTTCCTCTCAATGTAATTTGAAATAAAGGACAAGGACAAACATATACGATCACCAAATTACAAAGGTAAGTAAATGATTGTATAACATCGTAACCTAAAGACTTTATCGTGGTTATAGGCCTACTGGTTATACAGAACGGTAATACAATGTAGATAAGTTACTAAATGTCCTTGAAGCATACAATAAGTATTCATTGTCGAATTTACTCCTTGATGTAGATGCTACTTGAATCTTGGTAAAAGTAAAATTATTATCATAACCAAAAAGCTGCAGATGGTTCGTAGTTCGTATCTCAAACATCTTTGTTCAGAGGTGATTTATTGCAACAACGTCTACTTAAGTCCTCTGTCAGTGCATAGTGCTTTTTATTATTGAGGCCAATGTATGGCCACAGTCACAGAGTATCCGCAGTCGATGTATGGAGCTCCTTATTGTACAGGTCAATGTATGGCTACAGTCACAGTGTGTCCGCAGTCGATGTATGGAGCTCCTTGTTGTACATGCCAATGTATGGCCACAGTCACAGCGTGTCCGCAGTCGATGTATGGAGCTCCTTGTTGTACATGCCAATGTATGGCCACAGTCACAGGATGCTGCATTCGATGTATGGAGCTCCTTGTTGTACATGCCAATGTATGGCCACAGTCACAGGATGCTGCATTCGATATATGGAGCTCCTTGTTGTACATGCCAATGTATGGCCACAGTCACAGGATGCTGCGTTCGATGTATGGAGCTCCTTGTTGTACTACCAATGAAAGGCCACAGTCACAGCGTGTCCGCAGCTCGATGTATGGAGCTCCTTGTTGTACATGTCAATGTATGGCCACAGTCACAGGATGCTGCATTCGATGTATGGAGCTCCTTGTTGTACATACCAATAAAAGGCCACAGTCACAGCGTGTCCGCAGCTCGATGTATGGAGCTCCTTGTTGTACATGTCAATGTATGGCCACAGTCACAGGATGCTGCATTCGATGTATGGAGCTCCTTGTTGTACATACCAATGAAAGGCCACAGTCACAGCGTGTCCGCAGCTCGATGTATGAAGCTCCTTGTTGTACATGTCAATGTATGGCTACAGTCACAGCGTGTCCGCAGCTCGATGTATGGAGCTCCTTGTTGTACATGTCAATGTATGGCTACAGTCACAGCGTGTCCGCAGCTCGATGTATGGAGCTCCTTGTTGTACATGTCAATGTATGGCCACAGTCACAGGATGCTGCATTCGATGTATGGAGCTCCTTGTTGTACATACCAATAAAAGGCCACAGTCACAGCGTGTCCGCAGCTCGATGTATGGAGCTCCTTGTTGTACATGTCAATGTATGGCTACAGTCACAGCGTGTCCGCAGCTCGATGTATGGAGCTCCTTGTTGTACATGTCAATGTATGGCTACAGTCACAGCGTGTCCGCAGCTCGATGTATGGAGCTCCTTGTTGTACATGTCAATGTATGGCCACAGTCACAGGATGCTGCATTCGATGTATGGAGCTCCTTGTTGTACATACCAATGTATGGCCACAGTCACGGGATGCTGCATTCGATGTATCGAGCTCCTTAATACAGGACAATGTATGGCCATTGGCCATAATCGCAGAATCTCTGCATTTGATGTAAGCCTATAGAGAGCTTCTTATTGTAGAGGCTGATGTACGGCGAAATAAAGTCCGCAGACGTTATATAAAATGCTTATAAATTAATGTGCTTAACGAGCCAATGTGTATAACGTTAAAACCCCTTTTTAAGAGTCCACAAACAATTAAAAAAAACATTTTTCTTTGATAGCTTTGGTCTCAAGACTATTTTAACAGCCAACAGATTAATCAATTTGCCACTGCACTCGGTCTCTTTCGTGGCAATGATTCAGATTAAACCCATTTCAGCAGTGGGTGACGTGATACGTGTAATATATGTAACTTGAAGTGTTTTGTGTTATGTCAAAGACTTTACCTGAATCCGATTTTTTCTATGTTCACACTTTATGAACCTTAATCACTGCAACTTTGGCTGGATACAAATTTAAGTTTTAATTTAATATAAAACTAAAAAATCGTCGAACCTTTCTTTATCAAGTCAGACCTCCAGGAGCGCAATAGTATATTTCATTGCTAGGGCCTAAAGTTACCTAAAAGTATGTAGTTTTTTAGTAAATTATAAACGAACAGCTGACGTCCTCGACATCTGCTGATTCTTTTTCTCCCTAGGGCAAAGAAGAGCTTCTTTACGCTCGCAACACATGTAATGAAAACTGCTTTTTTCGCAGCGGTATGACGAAATTGTATTTATTTGGTCATTTCTACCAATAAGTAGGCTAATAACATAAAAACCTTGATGAAATAAGTGAAAACCTTATCCTCGACCCATGTTAAATTTTAAAAAGCGTGGATATCGATTATAGATTATAAATAAATAAATAGACGACTAAAGTTTAAACACAAATAAGGATTTCATGTACGTTTACATTTGTAGCTCAATAAATTACAAAAAATAACAAATTTCAGAAATTTTTTCTAATCAGGGGTTGGTGAGATAAGTTAAACCAAAACATCAACACGAGAACACAAGTGGCTGCCAACCGGAGCGTGCGATATGAATGGGCGAATGGAGAGTTACTTTCCTCCAGCTCCAGTGGATCAGTGTCAGTGTCAGTGTCGGGCACCGTTACCCTGACGTCACCACCGTTAGGCAGGGCCGGGCCGGCGCATTCCTCGACCTGCCTTTCAGATAACAGCCTGATAACCCTGTGGAATATAAAAATCCACCGGACGAAGAGACCGCAGTTGCTTTCTTTGGTCTCAGGCTTTACATATACCAAGGGCCGCTCATATGCAACCCTCCCCCCGTGGGAATTTTCTTATATATATTTTTTTTGTCGCTGTCACTACAGACATGTACTTTAAGGTTTTGATTGTTCGCCACTTAAAATTACCGCATAACCCAGAAAAAACAAGAATTATTATCGATAAATGTGACCCGCCAAGGGAAAAGGGACCTTATCTTCCCAGACAAAATTTTACAGGACAGCAAGTTTTAGAGGATAGGGTCAAAAAACATATTTTCTGATGTTTATTGCTTCTTAATGTTTATATGTTTCCAAAACAATCTTTGGACCATCTTACCAAGGCCACACTACACTACAGGCCGGAGTCTCCCCCCCTCCTCCCTGATGCCACGTCACAACACCGGCCGAACTCCTAGCGCTGTGTTGGAAATAACAACTAAAATCATATGAAAATCGTAAACATTTACCAAAAAATTATGACATTAGAACATCGAAATGAAAACAATTAGAAACAAAACTGTCAAATTTCCAATAAATCATCTGATGAAAAGTAAACAAATTACTTGCCTGTAATGTTTACCAGTTTTTATGTTTATGAAATAAAGTCTTGTTTATCTTAAAAATTAATTTCGACCGCATTTGGTTATTCATTGATTAATGCAGATTCGAAAAAATATGGTTTCTAAACGAAAACTTAAACGAATTACTTAGAGCACGATAGTTTCAAAAGCGCGACAGTGAATCGCCATAAGAGTACATTACAAAATCATCTGCGATTCCGTCTGATAATGTGACGTCACCACAAAAGGACTCCGGCCTGTAGTGTAGTGTGGCCTTGATCTTACACCTGAATTTAACTTTCAACATGGTTAAATTATTTTTTTCGGAACCCTTGCAATCTGGAGAACAAGGACCTTGACTTCCCCGATGCTATTTCAACGCTTGGAAGTTAAGAAATCCGAGAGTACTGTGAGGAATAAATGCAGGACTTGCTAAGCCCTGATCCAGGAATCATATCATGAAAATATACAGGATCTTCCAAAAGAAGTAACGATGTAGCTCCTGGTCAAAGTGAAGTTTCAAAACAAACACAAATGTACTTGAATACCAATAACTCAATTTCGAAAAAATGGAAGTTAAGGTCCCTTTTCCCTTGGCGGGTCACAAATATAGTCGAAAAAAAATTGAAATAGGATGATTTTTGAAAAAGGTGTTTCACTGCATTTTTTATGCATTTTTTATGCATTTTTTTAGATATTGACTCAGGACCAACGCCTGAACAACACTGAAATCCGTTTTTGTAAATATGCATGTGTTAAAAAGATATGCTCAAATAAAAATTCATCCCTATACATTTCTTATGCTTGATTCATATTTTCAATATTTTTATGGATTATTTTTCTTATATATTATCTCATAATAATTAAGACATTTACTTCGTTTTAGTCTTAAAATACTTAGTGGAATACCGGCTTTCATTGGATATATTAATCATGAACATCGGTCAAGTGACAGATGAGGTATAAGGTCAACTTAAATTAATTTTTTTGGAAATTTACTTTTAGTTACATATTTATATCTCTAGTTCTAAATAAGGTACTTAGTTAATTTCTAATATCTCAAATGAAAGCCAGTATCTCACTGAGTATTAAAACACTGAAGTTCCGGCCAAATCATTAGGCGGGTGGCGAAAAATGGAAACTCCAGCTGTATAAATGACTTGATGTTAAAGGCACCTCTGCTCCTCTGCACAGTTAAGTAGTTGAACATATTTCCAACAGATAGAAGCACATTTACTTGGGTATGTTTGGAGAACTTACTCAGCTGATTTGGAGAACATAAACAAAGAGCATAACTGTCTACAACTTCAGATGGATAAATTATTGGCCAAAAATATATTTTGAACGCCAGCAGCGCACTCAGTCACCCGCCTAATGATTTGGCCGGAACTCTAAAACGAATTACATATCTTAATTATAATAAGAGATATAAAAAAAATCCAAAAAAATATTGAACATATGAAACGTGCATAAGAAATGTATAGAGATGAATTTTTATATGAGCATACACTTTCAACAAATACAAATTTGCAAAACGGATTTCAGTGTTGTAATCAGTGTAAAAATCTAGTTCATAATGATATGTCGCAACACCATCTTTACTTAAAAAAAAGTTGATATCCAATATGGTGGATCCAAGATGGCGGCCGAAAATTATTATCCTGTAAAAATCTCAGAAAATGCATGTAAAATATGCAGTGGAGTTCTTTTTCAACTATTTATTGATAGTATTTTTTATGGGTTATGCTGTAATCTTTAAGTGGCAGACAAGCAAACCTTAAAGTACATGTCAGTAGCAACAAAAAAAATGTGTTGAAAATTTACGTGGGGGGGGAAGGGTACCCCTCTATTATTGCAAGTAAAGTGTACATAAGATTATTTTTCTAAATAAACACCCACCACATAATATTATAGTCGGATCTGTAAAAAAGTGAGATCTTCATTTGCCGCAACTAATTTCCCCACCCAGGGGTGCCCATCCCCCCCAAGCCTCATGGCACCCTCCCCCCAAAATTTAGAAAATACCTCCCTCAAATTTGGCTAAACCCTCCCCCCAAATTTAGCTAACCCCCCTCGTCTTCGTTAGTAGCAATAAACTGAAACCAGGCCCGTGCTGGGTACGTCGAGAGGGCGGGGGACAAGTATGACGAGGGCGCCAGGCAGTGGCCTGCTCAGATATTTTCCTTGGGGGGTCTGGGGGCTCTCCCCCAAGGAAATTTTAGAAAATAAGACCCATAAACTCACATTTTTAGGCAATTCAGAGGCATAAAAACAAACTGTGCAACTCCAGAAATCCAAACAAAAAAATCGTATTCTGGAAAATTCAAATTTCCCAGGGTTTTGAAGTAAAATTCTCTTTTAATAAAAATATAAGTAGGATATTCATTTTCGCCAAGTTATTCGTTTTTTACCTGATATCAGTAAATCCGCCGTAACAAAAAAAATTAAGGTAGCAAATTAAATTATTCAACATATATCTACAATACCGTTTTAAAATTTTATGTCAGTGTTAAACTACGAATATCCCATTTCAATCAGGGAATAATTTTCACTAACCTTCATTATATAAAACTGCCTAATCCAAAAGAAATCCATATAAAAACCACAAGAAACGACCATATGACAACTTGATCAATTCATGGATTTAAGTATTGATAGCAGACGACATCCGCTAGCATTTGCTTAGAGACCCACCAATAATTTTCACATGTTGACAATACTTAAAAAAAATACAATTCTTATCAAAAAATAATTTTGTCCGCTGTTAAAAGGAGTAAAAAGTTCGCAGTTTCAAGTTTCAATTTAGACTAGAGGGCCCACGCTGCTCCGCAGCAGTAAATTTTGGTACTAAGACACAAAATCAACTCAAATCAAATAATTCTTCATTTACAAAATTAATGTTACATGCTATGCAGCTTCACAACTTTAATTTGACTTGCACGACACTTGCCTAAGTTTAAAAAGAGGTGAATGTAGCTGGGCCCGGTTATGTTGGAATTTCAGAAAACCAATTTGGTACCGAATAGGTTATAATTTGTTCCATGAAGGAAAAAGTAGGAATTCACCACTCTCACTATCTATATACCACATTCAATATCTCGGTAACTAATGAACATAGACCAGTGATTCAAAATCCTAAATTGTTGGTTTTTTTGAGCTGAATTCAATGGTGCCAACAATTGGACAAATTTTGTTTTTCTATGTAAACAATTTAAAAACACTTTTGGGGAGGTTTATCCCCCTTTACCCCCTCTTCCGGTGGTCCGATCGGGATGGTTCATGAATTTGTCCGATTGATTACTACTTTACACGTCCGTACCAAATTTCATTAAGATCAGACCATAAACGGACTTGGAAAAGAAAAACCTAATATATAGACTAAAACATAGAATTACGTAATTAGAACTGGGGAAATATATCTTCTATTGAATTCAAAATTCGAGAAATAATCAAATTTATGTTTTTTGGTCGAGTAATACAGTAGATAAAAGAATGCCGATGCTTTATGGGAAATCTGTGCGTACATACCTTTAATTTAAGATCTCAATTATGAAAATCGGTTAAGTAGAAGAGCCGAGCAGACTCGGAAAAGGAAAACAAAATTTTTTTGTGTTGTTTGGAATTCAGCAGCGTGCTTCAGGTACGTCCGATCTTAATAATCAATAGCTGAAATGAAAACTGGTACTTCACTGAAGGTTCTTAGACCAAAACATATAGAATTACGTAAGTAGAACTGGGGAAATATATCTTTAATTGAATTCAAAATCTGCCACTGAGAAAAAAGTCTAGTGGTAGACTACAGAAATAAAGAGGGAACCTCATTATATCTTGTGCTTACCTTGCCGGATGCCATTCTTGAGGCTGCCACCAGCCTTGGCTATAGTGTAAGGACTCCAGCCACATCTTGTGTGCGCCACAAGCCATCTTTGGCTGTAATTGTGATGTCATAACTTAATGACGTCACTACTATATCCTTAATTCTTGAGGTAACAAGCATACTGGACTGGTGTGTGTATGGGAAATAAACAAATTTATGTTTTTTGGTCGAGTAATACAGTCGATAAATGAATACCGATGCTTGATGGCAAATCTGTGCGTGCATTCCCGTACTTTAAGACCTCAATTATGAAAATCGGTTGAGTAGAAGAGCCAAACAAACTCGAATAAGGAAAACCACATTTAACTCCCATAAAAAATGTAAAGGGAGGAAGTTGCTTTTGTGCATAAGTCGAGTAATACGGCAGATAAATCAGTGCGGATGCTTGATGGCAAATCTGCTCGTGCATATCTTTATTTTAAGACCTCAATTATGAAAATCGGTTGAGTAGAAGAGCGGAACGGACTCGGAAAAGAAAAACCAATTTTTTTTTAAATTTATAGATTTATCATAAAAATCAGAAAAATGGGCAAGAGAATACTTTCGAAATAGAAATGGGCATCCGCGTCCTGCTGACAGCAGATATGATGTGGTGGTGCGCAGTAGCCTGTCAGACTGGATCTGGCGTTTTACCCAAAAACTCAATGAAAAATCCCTGCCTCTAGCCGGTAAGACGGCAATAATCCCCGCAAAACCTTCAAAGTACAGTACCAAAAACGGGAGTCCCGGCCTTGCCAGGTTTTTTTTAAATTTCAAGAGTGTTGAGTTAATCCCCGCTGCTCAATACCAAAATCCCCGGTTTATCCCGGGTTTTCTTAATACCCGTAAAACACCCGATAACCGAACGGTTTCTGGGAACACTGCCTATTATTTAATTTTATTTAGCAGGTTGACACCAGTACAACAATGGAGCCGTACCAAACACATTACTACCAACTTAAATTAACAAAAAACAATTTTAATCAAAGAAAATAAATACCGTAGCTGTAATTTCGA
Organism: Flexamia atlantica; assembly: GCA_035578135.1. Lineage (NCBI taxonomy): Eukaryota > Metazoa > Arthropoda > Insecta > Hemiptera > Cicadellidae > Flexamia > Flexamia atlantica. Next base: position 42,308,539 of record JAQJVK010000001.1, on the reverse strand, counting down.
AATGTTTTTGTTGTTGGTCTAAAATTCCTGACTTTGCCAAGTTTCTTTTACATAAGTTATGTCGGTTTAATCCCTGCAGCCCAAGTCTAAAGCTCCCGGTTTACCTGATTTTTCTTAATCCCTGCAAAATCCCGGAGCAGCCAACAAAATACCCGAAAATCGGATAAATACCCGGTTTTTTCAACACTGGTGGTGCGTGATGCAGACAAGTGTCTCAACCTTAACACAGCTTGTTTAGAAGCAAGGGGATGGAAAACATGGTTTATTTTAACAAAATGACTAAGAAATATTTGAATATGCCGGCATTGTAAATAACAAGTATGCAAGTTTTGAGTTTTTATAAAAAAAATCAAAAATTAAATTTTTGGTGGTGTCAAGAGGGCGCCGGTTATACCTTCAAGGGGAGGGCGTAGGGGGACACGTCCCCCTGTCCCCCCGGGCCAGCACGGGCCTGACTGAAACTGAGTATGCAGGTCTGCTGCAGCGGTGTTAATAAATTTTTTAATATGTATAGTTTTTGTGGCTCTTACTTGAATAAAAATTAATATAATTATAAATTTAATCAATAAAACACTATACCCTGATTATTGAAACAAGGTGAGCGGCGGAGCGAGCGCGCGGCAGAAAAATCATTCTTATTCATAACGCTGGGTAGGTCGCCATTTCAAGTAATGTATCTAATGTATCTAACATTAATATTAGTACATACCTCACGAAATACATTTTTATGAACCTTAATAGGGTGTAAATTATATCTTTAAATTTTCAGTTTACAGTTAGAAAATCACAAAAAATCAGTTCTATAATATTTGTTAACTGTGTCAAAAACAATTATTTCTTGATATTCTTAAACTACCATAAGGTATTTCTTAAGGCATTCTTAACTATCTTAAGGTATTTCTTAATTTCTTCATAAAAAGTATTCCTCCGTCTTTATTTATTCAGTTCTGATTATTAGCGAATTTCCCCTATAGGGAAGAAGCTGTTACCGTAGGTCTCATGGTAAGACCTAAGCCTAAAACCATCATAACTTTTCTTTTTGAGGTCCTCAGATGCCAAAAACACCATTCGTTCACTTTCATAAATATATATATATATATCTATATATCTATATATCTATATATCTATATATATATCTATATATATATATATGTGTCTTTAAGCACGATAACTTGCGCAAAAATGGTCCAATCGGAATGAAATTTGGCATAGACGTGTAAAGTAGTAATTATTCGGACGAGTTCGTAAACCAGCCCGATCGGACCACCGGAAGGGGGGGTAAAGGGGGGTAAACCCCCCCAAAAATGGGTTTTTTGAGACTTTTACATAGAAAAATAAAATTTTTCAAATTTTTATGGGCACCATTGAATTCAGCCCAAAAAAACAAATAATTTAGTATTTTGAATCATGGCTCTATGTCCATTGGTTGCCGAGATATTGAAAGTGGTAAACACAGTACGTTGTCCCAATGTTAACCTTATGGGAAATAAGTAAAATTCTATATCTCGCTTATTTCTCAACATATCTTTATAAAACTTGGTAAATGGCTTCTTCTAGTTCAGATCTACTAAATATTGAATTAAAACCACCCAGTTTTAATATACCTGTAGCAGTAAACCTCCATACTCATTCCCCATGTTATTCTTATGGAGCTTACAAAAACATGTCAAATCTCGCTATGTTGGATCGAAATATGTTGTTTTGCACTTGAAATTCGCTGAGTATGCAGGTCTGCTGCAACGGGGGTATTTTTATTTATGGACTCAATGGCCGAACCATTTTATAGCCGACCTTTGCGGCTGGTATTACACCTGATTGTCGCTCTTCATAGCATTTGCAAAGTTATAAGATATTCGAGTATAAGTTATTAAGAGTATAATACTGAGCACGATATCACATTTAATGATTGTTTAAATAACAATAAATTTGTCAATATTATTAGTAATGGTCATCCTTCTGAACACACTTGAATTTTCAATAACTATGATCCCAAAATTCCATACTTTTTATAGTTAAAAAAATCCCCCCCAAAATTCTTTTTGATGGCGCCCTGAGCCCCATATCCCCTCCATTTTGGGCACCCCTGTCTCCACCAAAGAATCAAGAGGACTTCAATACAATCAATTTTTCATGCAAACAACATTTTGAATCAAAGCTTCAATGACTTCCGAAATTCACTAGGCCCTTTATTCAATGCTGAATCAAGCTTAACAGTTTGCTCATGCCTCGAAAATTCTTTTTCCTCCACCTACTATCTAGGGAAGGCATGCATCCTTCCTTTTGTTCCGGGTGATGAGAATGTATAATTCAATGATTGACGCATATATCAAGGGCAGTGATGTTGATATTTTTCTTGAATCATCTTTTAGTTTCAAAATAAAGTGCCTTAATTTTCATAAAGGTCATGTTCGACCTAATATTGAATAATTTAAATATTATTAATATTAAAACTAGACTAACTCCGTGCAGCGCAAAGCACCGAAAAAAAACTGACACTATTATTGTTTTTACTATTATTTTCACTATAAAGACACTGGCATAATACAATATCTAAAAAATTGAACAAATTTGATAGCATTTGTTCTGTAATTAGAAACAGAATTATAAATTAGTGGACATTAAAAATTCTACATTTTTAATGACCACCGAACTGCTTAAATGAAATAAATTACAATATAAACCAAGGAAGTTAGCAGGCGTGAACCCAGGGGGGCTCAAGCTTCTCCCAAACATGGAAAATATGAAAAAAATGGGAAAACACAATTTTTTTTTTTGAGGCAGGAAAATCTCTCAATTGTGTAGTCTTCGATAGATTTCTTGATTATTTCTTGCGGGTGATTTCACGGCCATCAAAACTCTTTTATCACTGTCGGTCAATCTCGGCATATGACTATTCTTCACTATACCGATTTTCCAGCCTAAGTTTTCCAATAGCAAACTTTTTATTTTATGTATGACATTAAACCTCTTTTAGGGAAACCTATTATTTTTTACTCCTGTTAGGTATGTATTTCAATTTTTGAAATTCCCTGTAATTATCCAATATGGCGGGAATCATAATTTTTTCTTATGGCACCATGTATTTTATGGTGTTTTTGGATTTTACACAGAAAAATTTGAATTTGTTATTACTTATATCCTCATAACTTCTGAACCTTAATTTTTACATACATACGGGTAGTGTCATTTTGTTTGGCACTTTATGCACTAAAAAACATGAATTTTTTTTATCAAAATCGTTTAAGTCGTTTTTGCAAAATGTGGAGTTTTGTAGTTTCTTTAGGTTTTCATGTGGTAAATAGCCATAAAAATCAAAAATTCAAAAAATGAAAATCCCTGGAAATATTATGGTTTCATACCTATATGCCAAAAAATTTCATTAAATTCGGCCAATTGGTGTCATCTCTAGCTCTGTTTACATACATCCTTTCACTCTTACACACATGCGCACGCCGAACACACACACACACACACACACACACACACACACACACACACACACACACGGATAGACAGACACCACTCTGAAAACCACTTTTTTACTTTAGGGAGCAACAAATAAATATATCCACTAACAACTCAAATTAAAAAATTTTGACAAAAATACTTCCTTTATATTCGATGAGGGAGAAAGTAAAAATGACAAAAAATTAAAAATTTAAATACATACAAAAAATCTTAAAAAATAAGGGGTTTCCTCATAAGAAGTTTACTGTCAGACATGAAATGAAAAAGTAAGCTTGGAAAACTTAATTCTGGACATTCGGTACCTGTAAACAATAGTATAACATCTAGAAAGTTAAAATATGTTATTTTTCACGTTCTTTGAAACACAATCCTACACTTTCAATCACCACCAACCTACGTAAATAAAGTAAATCACAAAATAAACAAACCATGTTATGACAGTAAAACATGTGCTTTAAAACAAAGCTTTATAATCAGCTGATCTGTGCTGTTATACTCAGTTGATCAGTAAAAACAATACTAATGAATAGATAATATTTCATATTACATTTCTAAAATATAAAATGAAGAAATATTTAACTTTTCAGGCAAATGGGCATTTATAGACTTAATTACCTTTCATTTAACACAACCTGCATGTAAATCGGTCCGATAGAACTCCAGATCCCACTCAAAAAAGGCTTAAAATTTTACCCCATGTTACTGTCTTAAGTGATTTTAATCTCCGTTTTTGGAAAGTTTAGTGGAGTAACAAATTAAATCGAAGCAAAATGGACAAATATAGATACAATTACTTTTTAATTGGTACCAGCCTTGTGTAAATCAGTCCAATAGTTTGGTCAGCCTCTCTGTCATAAATTTAATTTTTTCCCTATGTTAAATCTCCATAAGAAAAGTTTATTTTCCTTTGAACACAATTAACTTAGATGTTTTCAAATGTAGCATTCATCATAGGTCTCAAAATGACATTTAATATGAGTATGAACCATTAAAACCGACCTTTTACAATTTGCTTCATTGTAATAAACATTTAGACCATCAACGTTATTGAAATCAGCTGTTTCACATAATTAAATAGTTATAATACTAAACAATTTAACAACCAAATTTTTTTTATATCTATAAAACTCTATAATTTCAATAATATAAAACTGTTTCGTTTCTTTCCACTTAGAGGATAATACATGATAATGATACATTTTTATGTACTGGCAATGATAACCCAAATGCTTCTTTAGCGTTTCCTCTTTTTCTGTCGTTAGACAACACACCTCGTGCTGTTTTCACAATCAGCTGAGTGAATGACTGTAAAATTATATCATTGCAAAGGTTTGGAAATGTGGAGTTTTTTAATTTTAAAAAGCAAGATAACGTAAGAGTAAATTAAACCTACAAATATAGAAAAGTCGAGCTTTTATTTGGTACAAACTGCATGAAAATGGGTCCAGCGGAAGTCTCGGACGAACTGTCCAAAGGATTGGAAAAGTTGATTTTTTCCCCTTTTTCCCCTATGTTAAATCTCCATAAGAAAAGTTTATTTTCCATTTTTTACCCAGTTAACATAAATATTTTGAAAATACAAATAAAACCTGCAGATATAGCCTGCAAATAACCTTTGTTTTGGTACAACCCACACGTAAATCGGTCCAGTAGAACGGCCAGGGTTGCTGTCATTAGTTTTACAAAAGTTTTTTAATATATAAGATTGAGTAAATTTAGGTTTTTGTATTTTAGGTCTTTTATTTTGTTTAATTAATGTGTCAGATCGACGTATATTTTATTTGAAAGGTGTTTAGATTCATTGTTTTGTTTTACAGTGATAAGTAAGATTATTTAGGGGATTCATTTGCTAATCGTAAATGTTGTTTAGTTTTATAAGATAGTCTATTGTCTCCAGGTTTCTGTAACATTTAATATATTATGTATAGTGCTGTGTGAGGACTCTTTGCCACACTCAACCCATGTGAAAGACATTTGAATTAGGTTTAACTGCTTTAATGTAATTGAGTTTTGTGACCTGATTTAAAGCAAGGAAATAAAATAAAATAAAATAAATAATAAAAATCTAAAGTCGTCTTTTAGTCCCTGGAATAGAATACTAAAGTACTAGTTTATACTCCATGGGGTTTACTTACTTACTTTTTCTCCCACAGGACTAAAAGTATCTATTTTTTCTCCCACGGGATTAAAATTAATCTCATAAAAAGTACATGGGGAGAAATCCAGCAACCCACGATGTGTAGTGAGAAATTGTGGCAACACTGTCGATTTTCATTTGCTTACTCATAATGTAATTCAAGAACTTCAGTGTTTCATCTTAAGAAAACAAAACCATGTGTATTTAATAGCCAGGCAATATTTTTTTGTATGAATTAAGTTGGCAACACTGAAAATAAAACACCTGATTTGTAAAAAAAAACACCAGAAGGCTTACTTCAAGCTTGAGTCAAGTTTGAATCCAAACTAATAATTAAGACTTTACGGATAATGTTTGGTTCAAACTTATATTGTGTTTCATCTATGGTTTTGGAAAACCAGTTTTAATCAAGTATTCATTTGTTTTAACTTTTAACTTCACTTTTCATCAAATAATGGTAAATAGGTAAATATTTATGTTTAACAAGCGATCAAAAACCGAAGTCGAGTTTTTAGGCAGTGGACTTTTTTACAATTGAACTGATGTGATTTGTTTTTATTTAACACATATTAATGTATTGCAACTTCACCTACAGCAATAACACGGTCTGTCTCTCCCACAGGTCTGCTGGACACCATCACCAGCACGGCAGACAGCAAGGACTGCCCGGGGGTGTGTGTGTGTGTGCACACGCTGGCCACCGCGGCAATAACACGGTCTGTCCCTCCCACAGGTCTGCTGGACACCATCACCAGCACGGCGGACAGCAAGGACTGCCCGGGGGTGTGTGCACACGCTGGCCACCACAGCAATAACCCGGTCTGTCCCTCCCACAGGTCTGCTGGACACCATCACCAGCACGGCGGACAGCAAGGACTGCCCGGGGGTGTGTGTGTGCACACGCTGGCCACCACAGCAATAACCCGGTCTGTCCCTCCCACAGGTCTGCTGGACACCATCACCAGCACGGCGGACAGCAAGGACTGCCCGGGGGTGTGTGTGTGCACACGCTGGCCACCACAGCAATAACCCGGTCTGTCCCTCCCACAGGTCTGCTGGACACCATCACCAGCACGGCGGACGGCAAGGACTGCCCGGGGGTGTGTGTGCACACGCTGGCCACCGCAGCAATAACACGGTCTGTCCCTCCCACAGGTCTGCTGGACACCATCACCAGCACGGCGGACGGCAAGGACTGCCCGGGGGTGTATGTGTGCACACGCTGGCCACCACAGCAATAACCCGGTCTGTCCCTCCCACAGGTCTGCTGGACACCATCACCAGTACGGCAGACAGCAAGGACTGCCTGGGGGTGTGTGTGTGCACACGCTGGCCACCGCAGCAATAACAAGATCTGTCCCTCCCACAGGTCTGCTGGACACCATCACCAGCACGGCGGACGGCAAGGACTGCCCGGGGGGGGTGTGTGCACACGCTGGCCACCACAGCAATAACCCGGTCTGTCCCTCCCACAGGTCTGCTGGACACCATCACCAGCACGGCGGACAGCAAGGACTGCCCGGGGGTGTGTGTGTGCACACGCTGGCCACCACAGCAATAACCCGGTCTGTCCCTCGCACAGGTCTGCTGGACACCATCACCAGCACGGCGGACGGCAAGGACTGCCCGGGGGTGTGTGTGCACACGCTGGCCACCGCAGCAATAACACGGTCTGTCCCTCCCACAGGTCTGCTGGACACCATCACCAGCACGGCGGACGGCAAGGACTGCCCGGGGGTGTGTGTGTGTGCACACGCTGGCCACCACAGCAATAACCCGGTCTGTCCCTCCCACAGGTCTGCTGGACACCATCACCAGCACGGCACACAGCAAGGACTGCCTGGGGGTGTGTGTGTGCACACGCTGGCCACCGCAGCAATAACAAGATCTGTCCCTCCCACAGGTCTGCTGGACACCATCACCAGCACGGCGGACGGCAAGGACTGCCCTGGGGGGGTGTGTGCACACGCTGGCCACCGCAGCAATAACACGGTCTGTCCCTCCCACAGGTCTGCTGGACACCATCACCAGCACAGCAGACAGCAAGGACTGCCCGGGGGTGTGTGTGTGTGCACACGCTGGCCACCGCAGCAATAACATGGTCTGTCCCTCCCACAGGTCTGCTGAACACCATCACCAGCACGGCAGACAGCAAGGACTGCCCGGGGGTGTGTGTGCACACGCTGGCCACCGCAGCAATAACCCGGTCTGTCCCTCCCACAGGTCTGCTGGACACCATGACCAGCACGGCAGACAGCAAGGACTGCCCGGGGGTGTGTGTGTGCACACGCTGGCCACCGCAGCAATAACACGGTCTGTCCCTCCCAAGGTCTGCTGGACACTATCACCAGCACGGCGGACAGCAAGGACTGCGCGGGGGTCAGTGGCGACGCGTGACATTTTTGAGTGGTCATCGCTGATAGTGTAGAGGTACACGGGACTGCGCCGGCGCCGTGCGGCGGAACGGCTATATTGCTATTTATAGAATAGTCGCGACAGACCTGCGCTTGACCGGCCCGGATATCCGTCCCTCAGCGTCATTCATAGACCCCACGACCATAGATAAAAACATCCATGACTCTACTGAAAAGGCGAATGGAATAATACTGATACTTAAAAGCTCTCGGATGAAATTTAACATTGAAAAATGCAGCTAGCTATTTTATTAAGCAGTTTATGATTTCATTTTTATAATTTTTTAATCAGTTTAGTTTTATTTTTATAATTGTTTCAGTTGAACATATATCACCTTCTCCTTTAGTCATTGTTGTGCTCATCGATTAATAATAAAACATGTTAAAAATTTAATTAAACCACTGCAACTTCACTCATTGAAACTACACAAATACAAGCACAGCGCGCGGCGCGAGAACTGTGCGCATGCGCGAGTAGCGGAGCAGGTCTCTCTGCACTGTGAAGTGAACTATTTTAGGTCTCTTTGCGCATGTGCGAGTAGCGGAGCAGGTTTCTTTGCACCGTGAAGTAGCACTGACAGTGACAATGAAGTCGAGAGTTGCTCGTTACGTGGCGGAGGCTGCCGAGTACAGCCGAAGGGAGCCGGACGCCAACCGATTCTCCAGCGACAGAGAATCGCTTGGCCGCCTGTACAACAGCGGTGTGAGTGGTGGGGATGGACGCGGGGAGGCGGGCGCTCCACTAGATTGGATTCTCCAAACTCGGAGAATCGGTTCGGATTTAGTCAATAGAGAACTAAGGACGCGGCGCATCTGGCGCGCAAAGCAAAACGCCTTGCCTAAAAATAACTTGATACTCCGAAAATTTATGATTTTCTTTTGAAAATAATCGACATTTAGGCTTATAACATTATGTTATTTGTAGTTTTTTCTAAAATATTTACTTTTCAAATTGAGTTAGTCATCGGCGAATCTGTAGATGACCGCACGCCTCGCCACTGCCGGGGGTGTGTGTGCACACGCTGGCCACCGCAGCATTAACACGGTCTGTCCCTCCCACAGGTCTGCTGGACACCATCACCAGCACAGCAGACAGCAAGGACTGCCTGGGGGTGTGTGTGCACACGCTGGCCACCGCAGCAATAACCCGGTCTGTCCCTCGCACAGGTCTGCTGGACACTATCACCAGCACGGCGGACAGCAAGGACTGCCCGGGGGTGTGTGTGTGCACACGCTGGCCACCGCAGCAATAACCCGGTCTGTCCCTCCCACAGGTCTGCTGGACACCATCACCAGCACGGCGGACAGCAAGGACTGCCCGGGGGTGTGTGTGTGTGCACACGCTGGCCACCGCAGCAATAACCCGGTCTGTCCCTCCCACAGGTCTGCTGGACACCATCACCAGCACAGCAGACAGCAAGGACTGCCCGGGGGTGTGTGTGCACACGCTGGCCACCGCAGCAATAACCCGGTCTGTCCCTCCCACAGGTCTGCTGGACACCATCACCAGCACGGCGGACAGCAAGGACTGCTCGGGGGTGTGTGTGTGCACACGCTGGCCACCGCAGCAATAACATGGTCTGTCCCTCCCACAGGTCTGCTGGACACTATCACCAGCACGGCGGACAGCAAGGACTGCCCGGGGGTGTGTGTGCACACGCTGGCCACCGCAGCAATAACCCGGTCTGTCCCTCCCACAGGTCTGCTGGACACCATCACCAGCACGGCGGACAGCAAGGACTGCCCGGGGGTGTGTGTGCACACGCTTGCCACCCTCATCTGTTACGAGGTGCTGGAGGACGTGGCCTGTCCCTCACCGTCCATGCGCTGCTGTATAGAGTCCCCGCCGGGCAACACAACACAGGCCCCGCAGACCACCCGGCACCCGCCTGAGAAACAGACGCCCGCGCCCACTCCCACCTCCACCTCGCAGGTAACAACCGGCTTCTGGCACGACATAATCATTTAATTGTCCTGCCAAAATGAATCAGCGGCCTTTGCCAGTAACAGGGCTCATCCTAAAAGGATTCATGACAGGGCTCTTACTAATAGGGCTCATCATCACCCCTTCATTCATCCTTCATTCACATTCACCTTACATTCGTCTAGATGGTATCCAGATTTCAAGTTAGTGATTTTGGGATTGAATAAGCTCTCCTGTTAAAAGATTATAAAGCTTTTGAGACCAGTCAATTAGTAAATTAAAATCATTAATATCGAAAACTAAAGACAATAGTGAAACAGAAAAAGAACATAGTTAAAACAGAGCAGAGTATCACTAAGTTTGCAGCTTCAAAAGATATGTGTGGACCAGGTAATAGAAGAAAAACCAAGAATTTTCCCTCATAGATAACTTGGTTTATTTTCATAAAGTGACAGCTAAATTAGCAAATTTTTTAGATATATACTCAGCTATACAAAACCAGTTGTTTCCCTATTCTCTCAAAATGTTGAATGAAAGTTATGCTCACCAAAGGTAAGTAATGAATGAGTGGCAAACCGAGGCAATAGGGGTATTCTGTGTGAAAGCAGAGGACTTTAGTCTTGTGTCCCTTTCTCCCAAAAGCCCAACTTCAAATGCCAGTCTCAATCTATCCTTGAAAATTAATTGTTGATTTAAGGCTACTGTACTTTGAATTATTAATAATTTTCAATGAGGAAATCACTCCCTCCTTTTTTTTATTATAAGAGTTAAAAGTTTTTAATAGTATAAGAGTTGATTTTTTGAGTTTGTGATATAAGAAATGTGCTCACTGAAATTGGTGGACATTTCTTGGCTTTTTAAGTGAGCAATTAATCAGGAATTTGAATGGATAGGTAAATACAGTACTGGATTGAATTTGATAGTGAACATTAGGGCTCCCATTATACTGAGCGGGGCCTCCAAATCAACCAGCTCACTCTTGGGCATTGATATTGATGGGAGCTTTTACGCTTAAGCAGCTGGGCGGCATCACAGAATCCCATGTAATTCATTCGATGCAACTACATAATTGGGCACATCAGCGGCCCCATTGAGCTGCTTAGTGTAAAAGGTCCTTATAAAAGTCAGAAATGCAAATAATATGAAAGTAAAGACTGACAAACTATTAACACTATCTCTTTTATATTTACAGACCCCAGATCCAGGGTCAACCAAACCAGAAGCAGCACCTTTGACAAAAAACAAGGACGATGCAGGTAAAAACTACACTGTAAGTGTAGTCATTTGTCTTCTTTAAATGTAATTTGTACTAAATGAAAATGTTTCCATATAGTTTTTTTTATTACTGTCCCACCTTCACATCCCAGTACACTAGACCTAGCCTGGAACTGCTATGCACATTACTTCAGGCTAGGACTAGTGGGTCACGGCATTATCAAATAGCGAAAAAGCCATTGGTGATTGGCGGAGTTTGAACCCGGGCCCTAGAGACCAGAGTCCCGCGTCTCCGGGTCCCGGGTGCAAATCCCGCCAATCACCAATGGCTTTTTCGCTATGTGATAATACCGTGACCCACTAGTCCTAACCTGAAGTAATGTACATAGCAGTTCCAGGCTAGGTCTAGTGTACTGGGATGTGAAGGTGGGACAGTAATAAAATATAAACAAACTATATGCAAATATTTAGTAATACCCCCGTTGCAGCAGACCTGCATACTCAGTGAATTTCAAATGCAAAACAATATATGTTTATCTAACATAGAGAGATTTGACATGAATTTGTAAGCTCCATAAGATTAACATGGGGAATGAGTATGCAGGATTGCTGCTACAGGTATGTTCAAACTGGTTGGTTTTAATTCAATATTTAGTAGATCTGAACTAGAAGAAGCCATTTACCAAGTTTTATCAAGATATGTTGAAAAATAAACGAGATATAGAATTTTACTTATTTCCCATAAGGTTAACATTGGGACAACGTACACCACTTTCAATATCTCGGTAACCAATGGACATAGAGCAGTGATTCAAAATACTAAATTGTTTGTTTTTTTGAGCTGAATTTAATGGTGCCAACAAAATTTCGATAAATTTTATTTTTCTATGTAAAAAACTCAAAAAACCCATTTTTGGGGAGGTTCATCCCCCTTTACCCCCCCTTCCAGTGGTCCGATCGGGCTGGTTCACGAACTCGTTCCATCGATTACCACTTTACATGTCTGTACCAAATTTCATCAAGATCGGACCATTTTTACGGCCGCTATCGTGCTAACAGACACATATATAGATATATAGATATATATATATATATATATACAGTAAAACCTCACTAACTCGACTCTCGATAACTCGACAGTCTGTATAACTCGACACTTGAACAGCTGACAGAGAATCTTAAATTAAGCATTTTTATCAGAACATTCAGTTTTGGTTGTTGAGTATTTGACATTTCTTCAAAGATTATTCACTCATTATGTAAAAATACTTATGTAAGTGACAAATGTATATGTAAAGCTAATATTTGTTTTGTGTTCATATATTAAAGCCCATTGAAATTCCAATGTTCTGGATAACTCGACAACCCCCAAACTCGACAACCTCTGGGTCCACAAATAGTCGAGTTTGTGAGGTTTTACTGTATATCTAAAAATTCGAACGAATGGTGTTTTTTGCTTCTGGGGGTTGCAAAACGAAAAGTTATCATGGTCTGGGGCTTAGGTCTTACCATGAGACCTACGGTAATAGTTTCTTCCCTATAGGGGAAATTTGCTAAAAGCCCTACAAATTATTATTTTTAAATTTTTAAAATAGCATTTTTAATTCATTATAAAGAGAAACACAATTTTTTTTATTTGAAACCAACATATTAAATACAAGGTGGCTTGTTTCCACCTGATTTTTGAGCATAATTTTATTATTATTCAATAAGAAGTTTAATTTGACTTATCTAATATTTAATGATTCTGACACTGAATCTCCTTTATTTTGCCAAACGAAATAGCTTTCTCAAAAATTTGCTAGTGAAGTTTAGTTGAGTTAGAGACTGTAAGATTGACTGTTGAGTTGAGACTGAGAGACTGTAAGTTGTATTGATTTCATTATCTAAGAAAGAAAATTCCCCATTGCTACAGACCTGTATTTCCCATTCTTAGAATCATATTTTAACAAACCTAAGCGATATTTTGTAATATTACATGAATCTCAAACTCAATATTATTAATAATAAATTAAAATAATATTTGATAATATTTTTACACCTCCAAATTTAAGATAATAATTAATGTATAAAAGCCACCTATCCACACTTATATTTGTAAAGCTGTTTCAAATATCCAATTTTATTAAAAATAAATAATCAATATTTTAATACATAATAAAATCAGTGAAAGTGTGATGGCTTGCAAGTGCTTAAATGTGAATTGTGCTTCCTAAATCTACTAAACAACATGTGTGATGTGCAAAATTTGATTCCAACAATGCTAACAATGAGGAAGGAGAGTATGAGAGAAGCCTCCAAAGAGTCATGACATGTTAAAAACTAGGGAGTATTAAAATTTAATTAACATAAAAATAAAAGGCCACGACCTTGGTGTCATCCTATTTAATTAGTATTTTCAGAGCATAAGGCCTGAAATTTTCATTAGTCAACGGTGCGTGGAGAGAAATAGGCCCATTTTATTGTTTAGATAACCCTCCACTAGAAGCCTACAGGATTGGTAAAACCTCTCCATTATGAAATACTCATCAAATCTCAAGAAATTTGAATACGTATTATTTTGGCACAAATTTTCAACCAGCAAGAATTCAATTAAATGAACTAATAATAAGTATTATTTAATAATTGAAGAAAGTTTATCAACAAGAAAAAATTTACTTGAAAAATAATTCCAAAATTTAAGAAGCCAAACCTAGAACATTCATGTGGTCAACCATTGTTGGGGACAGTTTAGTAGTGATCTTCTGAAGAAGAAAATTTAAAGTATTTTCCTATTTAATAAACTTTGAATTGAACTTAAATGACATAAATTAATCTGAATTTAATGTTATTTCAAATATTGACCTTATTCTCTCCTCTGACATTCACTCAAGGCACGAAACCAACCCCTGATGATAATTTATATTTGAAACTTATTGCATATTAGGACTTAGTTCCTTATTTTATAAAGTACCTTCATTTGAATATTAATAAATATAATAATTATCCCCCAGATTGTAAAGCTTGTGATGTATCCCAATGTGAATGAGAATATTATTGAATTAAAATATTAAAATTTATTGTAAAATATATCCATCTCTCATTTCAGAATATATTATTGTAAGCCTAGGGCAGCCATCTTGAATAAACTTTCAAAAGGTATTCACTATTGTATCAGCTGGGCAAAGCCAAATCAGGGCAAACAATAAAAACCATTCAAGAATTAAGATTAAAGATAGACTATAAGAAAAATGAAAATATGTGTTTATGTAAATGGCAAATAAAGATTTTTTTTACAATTGAGACTGAGAGACTGTAAGTTGTATTGATTTCATTATCTAAGAAAGAAAATTCCCCATTGCTACAGACCTGTATTCCCCATTCTTAGAATCATATTTTAACAAACCTAAGCGATATTTCTTATCACCCCATAAGAATAACGTGGGGAATAACTGCACGTGCCAAGCTTAGGTCTTATTAAGAGACCTGCGGTAATAGCTTCTTTCCTACAGGGGAAATCCACTCTGGAAAGTATACCAGAGGTAAAAGAAACTATTCAAAACTATTCTTCAGTAATCCTAAATACCAGTCCTTTAAATTAACTTTCAGACAAATTAAGCTCGGAGTTATATAGTTCCTTGCTTAATTATTAAGAGGGCTGCCCAGAAAGTAATAGACGTTTTGTCTTCACATCTAGCCCAGTGGTCTCATCTCCGTGACTGATGGTGCGGCCTAAACCTCCACTCCTGGTTCAAATCTGAGCCAAGTCTTGTTGCGGACCGATCACGCATTTCATTCTTAGAGTGTTTAAAAATGGCGGTGTGCTTTGAGAAGCCTGCCAAATTGATTTAACCTGATAATGTTGCTTCTTTCAGTTCCTTACCATTTGCAAATACTTTCCTGCTTAAAAATTCCCTTAACCTTGAAAAAAGTTAATCATAAGACCAGACATGGGTTATACAGGTTCGTCTGAAAAGGTCCGCCTCACTTGAGGCGGGAAAGTTCTGTGAAGTTGCTGCTGCTGCGTGGGGCGGGTGCTACGTTGACATGGATCAGCAATACTTATTTATCCATGACGCATGTTTCGAATAGCACATCCAGGGCTGGATTTAGGCAAGGGCCACATGGGCCCGGGCCCAGGGCGGCAAATTTTGAAGGCTGGCTAAAAATTTGCAAGAATAATGTAGAGCATTTTATGCAGTTTTTTGTTTTCACTCAGATTTATACACTAATTAAAACTATAAAAAGTCCGA
Organism: Flexamia atlantica; assembly: GCA_035578135.1. Taxonomy (NCBI): domain Eukaryota; kingdom Metazoa; phylum Arthropoda; class Insecta; order Hemiptera; family Cicadellidae; genus Flexamia; species Flexamia atlantica. Next base: position 42,293,149 of record JAQJVK010000001.1, on the reverse strand, counting down.
AGAGAAGTTTTTTGAGCGGCAGTCGATGTACACAAGGCGAGTGGGGTTCGAAAGCTTATTTTTTTGGCCTGGGCGCTGGCGCTAAGTCTTCAATTAATTATTGTGGAATATGGTGGAATCGGATCATAAGAAGAAGGGAGCGGGGGGCCAATTTGAGTTTTGTTAAAATTATATGTGAAATGATGACATGTCCAAGAGTTTTACCGACAGTTCATTCATTCATTCATTTCGAAGGGCGGACCTTGCGGTCTCATGGCACTTCAGCCGCGAGGGCTTGTTGCGCACCCTTTTACCTGGAAAGAGGTGTTTTCAGAGACTGCCAAGGTCCATGTCCCTGATGAATTTCTGCAGCTTACCAACAAGCTCCTCTTGAGGGAGGTGTCTGCCCCTCTCCATGGTTCCGAGAGTTGCCTGCCTTACCTCAGCAAGCTTGTCGCAGTCAAACAGCAAATGGTCAGCAGTCTCGTCTGACTGCCCGCATTTCCTGCAAGAGGTGTTCCCATTGTGCACCCCGATTGTGTGCAAATGCTTTCTCAGGTGCCCGTGTCCAGTAACGAGTCCTGTGATTTGTCTTACCTCCTGCCTTCCCAGGCGCAGAAGGTCTGATGCCACCTGACTAGATGGGGATTGGAGAATGAGCTTACTTACTCTCAGCCGCGGGAGTCCCATCCATCTCCTTTTGTGTTCCTCGCGGGCCCAGCCCGTGATTGAGTTGTTCACATTGCTGCGTGAAATTCCACAGAAGGGTTCAGGGCCCATGAATGCCCCAGATGACCCAGCATTGGCCAGTCTGTCAGCCTTTTCATTGCCCTCAAAGCCCATGTGGCCAGGAACCCAGCAAAGTGTTACCTGATTCCTCCTGCCCAGGCAAGAGACGATTTTGAAACAGTCCCAAACAAGTTTGGATCTGAATTCGCAGGCACTGAGTGCTTGAAGCGCAGCCTGGCTGTCTGTGAAGATGGAAATGCGCTTCTCACGAGTACCCCGACTGAGATTCGCCAGCGCACATTCCATGATAGCAGTGATTTCTGCTTGGAACACTGTGGGATGAGCTCCCATGGGAAGGTAGATACCAACCCCTTCCTGCTCCTCCCACACCCCAGCCCCGGTGCCTCCCCTTACCTTGGAACCATCCATGTACCATTCAAGATCACAAGGCGGTAGAGGATTCCCTTCGGTAGTCCAAGTCTCTCTTGGTGGGATGAGCACCTCAAAAGACCTACCAAAGGCGAAGACGGTAGACATGTGGTCCGTTGGCATATCGAGAATGTCCCGGTTGACCACATCCTTGATTCTGGCATGACCCAGCAGTACAGCAGGGGACATCCAGAGATTTTCACACTGTAGACGATATGCACACCTCCTGGCGGTTGCCCTGATATGAATGTCAATTGGTGTGAGGTCCAAGAGGCAGTCCAGGGAGGCCCCAGGACAGCTGCTCATTGCACCTGTGATGATGAGACAGGCCAGTCTTTGAACACTTGCCAGACTCGTCACAGCCGTTTCTGAACCCACTTTGGTCCACCAAACAATTGCACCGAAGGTCATGGCAGGCCTGACCACCGAGACATACAGCCAAGGCATGAGCCTGGGCTGCAGCCCCCAAACAGAGCCCACCATGCGCCTACAGGCAAAGAGAGACCACTTACCTCGGTCAATGACCTTCTGTAGTTGGGGTCCCCACTGAAGTGTCCGATCTAGAGTGACACCCAGGTACTTCACCTGATCCTTCAGGTCAATTGGTGTTCTGTGCAGCATCAGAGGTCCAAGTCCCAGCAGGTTCCTTCTCCTGGTGAAGGGAACCGCTACAACCTTTGAGGGGTTGACTGAGAGTCCAACCTCCGAGCACCAGCCAGCTACCAACCTCAGAGCTTGATTCATGAGGTCAGTGATTGTTCCGTGAAACTTACCGACCACCAGGATAGCCAAGTCATCAGCGTACCCCTGAGCGAATAGGCCGCTGTCGTTCAATGACCTGATGAGATCGTCAGCAACGATGTTCCACAGGAGGGGCGAGAGGACACCCTCTTGTGGTTTGTGCCACCAGTTCCTCTCCATGAAGCGAGAGTCTTACCTTACTGCTGCAGAGTAGATCATCAACCCACCTGCAGATTGTCTCACTGAACCCACGTGATCTAGCAGCCCTAGTGACTGCCTCGGTTGCAGTGTTGTCAAAGGCCCCCTGAATGTCAAGAAAGGCACCCAGAGTAACCTCTTTTTGACTGAAGGCCTTCTCGATCCTACCCACAAGTTGATGTAGGGCAGACTCACAGGACTTACCAGGAATATAGGCATGCTGAAACCTATGTAGGGTATTAGCCTTGAGAGCAGTATCCCCCAAATACCTCAGCACCAGTTTTTCCAAAGTCTTCAGCAAAAAAGAAGAGAATGAGATGGGACAGAAAGACTTAGAGTCGTAATACGTGGTCTTCCCCGGCTTCGGGATGAAAACTATCCTCGACGAACTCCACGCAGTCGGGATATGCCCAAGAGCCAAGCTTGCCCTGAACAATCCGCACAGTGCTGGGAGAATGATGTCAATACCCTGCTGAAGGCACACCGGTCTAATGCCATCTGGCCCAGGTGCCTTGAAGGGACTGAGAGAACTGACAGCCCACCTGATTCTTCCAAACGTCACCATGCGACACGCATCCTGCCACCTGCTTGCACAGGCCCGCCCAGCGACGCCGCATGGATCGTCCGGCACAGGTTGCTGCAGAACGACACATTCAGGAAAATGTGTACTGGCCATGAGTCTCAGTACTTCCCGAGGATCGTGAACCAAATCCCTACCAGGCCCTCTAAGAGACCCCAGACTAGAGGACTTGTCCTTTACCAAAATTTTGTAAATTCTGGAGGTGTCCCTCACATTCTCCAAACCTCCACAAAAATTTCTCCAGGACGACCTTTTAGCCCTCCTGACAGCTAGATTATACCTGGTGAGTTGCCTGTGATAGGCAACTCAACTATCACTATAGGGATTTTCAATTGACACCGCCATTTTGAAAAGCTGTAAAATGGAAATGCGTGGTGGGTCGGCAACGAGACTTAGCTCAGATTTGGACCAGGATCAGTGGAGGTTCAGGTTGCACTATCAATGACGGGGTGATGAGACGACTGGGCTAGATGTAGAGTCAAAACGTCTGTTACTTTCTGAAGAGCCCTCGTATAAACAAGAAAACTCGCCTTGTGACTTTAATAATTTGTGTTTATATACTTAAATTTGGTTTTTTAATATTTTGAATAAAATTTTATTTGATTATTGATTAGGTTTATTTGGTTTTCACCTCAGTTTTTGTCTTAATTTTTGTACTTGTTAAAGTTTTCAATCATGTGTAATTTATCATGTCCATTTAAAATTCTTTAGTGTTTTTCCAAACAACTAAACAAAACAGCTTTATAAGTTCAAATAGTCTTCCAAACGATTGTTTTTGAAGCAGATTTGCTTCAAAAACAAAAAATGAGAATTTATAAGATTCCCTTAATGTTTCTCTAGCGATTATCAATGTAGGTTACTTGGCCAGAAAAAACTAATAACTTAATATTTTTTCAAGTGGAAAAAGATTACATTATGAGTATGAAGGCTTCATGAGTTGCCATGAACAAAAACAATGAAATAAGAAAAAGTTAAAAAAATAACGTAATCAAATGACAGCTGTTTGCAAACTACAGCTAACTAGGAAAAAATACAGTGTGTGAAATAAAGATCCATGGAGTAACTTCATAAAAAAGTTAATAAATTTTATGACACTGAAAACTACCAACTCAATTGCACTCATAATGCAGAGCAAAAAAAAGATACTCCCAGCCTTAGCCCATCTTAGCCCATGTGAGGCCGGGTCTTTGTTATCCACCAGTTGGTTCTGGTAAAATAGTAAGCTGATGAACTACTAAATATGAAATAATACTGAAGAAATCTCGGTCCACCAAGTATTCTTAAAAGTCTAATGAAGACTGTTACGATAAATCGATATCTGAGTCAGACGTGGTAGAAGTCAAAAGTAGAAAAGGAGAGCAGTGGGGGTGTAAGTTGCGAGAGTTCAGTTGAACAAGTAACACAGGCAGCGGTGACTTGTCCTTGAACATGTAACTGATTAGAATAGACTTATTTAATATGATTGTGATAATTTTTGTCTGTACTGATCATAGTTCAGTTATCTTACGATACATCTGGCGATAAATAGAGATAGAAGGTGGGTGAAGGGGACGGGGGCGCTAAATCAACTCAAGCCTAGGGGCGCCACATTTCTTAATCAGGCCCTGATAATATTACAATTGGATTGGTACTTTCCATGATTTGAATGAACTTTTAGTGTGCAATATAAAGTGGTTGTTGTTAAAGAAAGAGATTCTTAAAATGGGCCTTAAATGAACAATTTTCAAATAGGAGCATATGTTAGGTGAGCTTACAATCATTAATATAATTATCTAAATCTGCCAATGGTTGGATCTGTGTTTTTTAAGAGAAAAAAGTATGTAAAAAATATTATTCAGAGTTGAATGTGAATGAAGAGAATTGAATAAATTACTTTTATAATATTGTTTGCCCTTAGTTGTAGATATCTATATGACTGCCATATTAAAACATGTAGGAATAATTTTATTTCAAAATCATGTTGTTAAATTGAAATAATTGAGCTGAACAATAAAACACTCAGCTCTTCGGGGGATGAGGGTGATTTCAAAAGTGGTCAGAGATCCTCCCATTATTGGTAATAAGTTACGAGTATTTATCTCTTTATACTAGATTCCTGTCTGTATCACCGTGTTGTGTACTTGATCACCGGTGGTGTCGAACAGTTTATAAGAGTGGGTGTTGCCAGCCAAGGCGTGTCCCGGGGTGTGCGTCGCGGAGAGGATAGCCGACTACTGCGAGGCCGTGCTGGACGTGTCGTCGCTGTGCAAGCAGGGGCTGCGGTGCTGCGTGTCGCGCGACTCGTACGGCGAGGACACTCCACCCAACCTGGTCATCATGGACCGCAACGCGACCAAGACTGCCCCAACCACGACGACCACGGCGGCGCCCACGGCTCGACCCGCCCCTGCGCTGCGCCCATGTCGCGGCGAGTGTGTCAGCGGACTGTACGCGCTCTTCTGTGACGACATCGACACACAGGTATTGTCACTAACTAGTCTCTAAGTTTGTGGAATATATCTATTATCCATTATTTAACTATATCCATTTGTTTAACCAGTGGTCTTTGATGTTTGTATTTCCCTTAATTTCATAAACTGGATAGAATTCTCATTGCAAATATGGGCATTCCTTAAAAAAAAGTAATTCAATTCAAACTTCCTTTTTTCATCTCAACTGCATGGCTTCTACGCCAAGTCTTGCCATTTAGGCACAAAGATCAAAAAAAAAAATTACAAATTAATGTAAACAAGAATGGTGTCAACAGAGAAGATACGATTAAGACTACTATACAATTTCCAAAATAGAAGCCTGTAATAGTTCACAAACATTTACATTTAAATTTCATAAATGAACACCCATATAAATAAACAAACACACAGCTTAATAATTATTTGTATATAATATGTCAACCTAGTATATCACTCAGTTAATATAAATTATTTGATAATGTTATTTTCCTAAAATCATTCATTAATTTATTACCATCTACCATAAAAATTTTAGATAAGTTAAGTTAGATCAGCTGTATTCATAATTTAATATAATTTATATTTATGGGTCAGGGAACGCTATCTCAAATTATCTATTTTATATAGCATGTTTTTCAAAATTTGATCTCTAATAATTCAGTGAAGTGTTTACCAAAGACCAAGTTAGTGAACCATGTGTTACATTGTTAAAGTGAAAAGTGGAACCATTGTAAAGGACTCCAGCTTCTATCCCAGAGAGAGATGGCCAAGTGTTAACTTCATTGTACCTGGACCTCGTTCCAATTTTAAATTTCATCCCCCTTAATTAGTAGATTTTTTTTTGGGTTAGCCAGCGGTAAACCTGATCTTAGTTGATTCCCCTTTAAGTGGCCAAATTTATCTATCTGAAGAAAAGATCAGGGTGAAGAGATAAACTCTTGGTAAGACCAATCCAAAATTTACTTCACCAACCATTGTTGAAGAGGAACAGACTTTCAAACAAAGACTTGATTTAATTAAATATAAAAAGAGATCAGAATTGGCAATTTATATTATTATCAAAATTATTTATTCTATTTAAAAGTATTTATGATTGTGATATTCAAACAAATTAATTTTTCAATGTCATGCCCGCACGATTCCCAGAACCCTATGTGAAGAGATCATGCTTCTCAAGAACTGAGCTAATGCCCTTAAATTGTACCATATTAATCCAATTAGCATAAGTAATTTTATCTAACCCCATCCACTGTAATAATCCTTGTACGTCCCCCTAGAGTTCAATTTTGATATTCATATTTATTGTTATTGTTGAATAAATAATAGTTTTGTAACAGATTACCATTCTTTTATTTCAAATTTAAATATTAAATAGGCTAGTATCACACTAATTATAATGACGCCATCTTGAACAATAATAATTAATTAGAATTAAGAAGAAAATATAAGAGTCACCTACCTGTACTTATAATTAAAGATATTTATTTATTTATTTATATTTACAAACCAAAAAGGCTGAGTTGTAAGCCTGGTTGGTTTTTTTTCTGTATAAAGCTCCAATCTATGAGAAAGAGATAAAAACAAAACTATAAGATCCATGAGATGAGCAGAAAACCAAACAATTCACTGTTATTCAATTGAAATACCATTTTGGTCAAACAACATGAATGCCAGTTAGAGCCGCTTTCCCCAAATCAGGCTTAAATTAAACTTAAGTTTAAACCTAAATTTAGTACAAATTTTGTTTTCTAATCATATGTTAGATAATTTAAGCCTAGTTCAAGTTAAACCCTGGAGTGTTTTGTTAGCAAATCTGATTCAAGAGTACCTGGTGGACCGAGCCTTGCTCGGTGTTATTTCATGTTTACCAGTTCATCCAGTTACTATAAAATATTTCAATGTCATAAAATTGATAAATAGAAACCTTTTTTATTGCTCCATGGACTCTTCATCCCACTTGCTGTATTTTCCCTTAATGGCTGTAGATTCCAAACAGCTGTTATGATTACTTCATTTGTTTACACTTTCCTTGTTTATTTTCGTTGCTATCACGGCAACCCATAAGGCCAATGTTAAAATTTTACAACTTTAAAATTCGATTTATTACGATATTAGATTTTCTCTGGCCAAGTAATCTGCATAAAAGACGTTTTTGAGTCATAAATTACTTATTTCCAGACTTTGAAGCAAATCCTCGGAGCCGTTTTTGAGATCGTTGTGCAAGCAATCAAGCAAGCAAGCAAGCAAGCAAGCATACATACATACATACAAGATAACACTGCTCGTATAAGAGTATAGGATAGGATAAACCCTGTTGTGTTTTCAATAGTTATATCAAAACATAACCTTAAAACTTGTTTTTTAAATCTTGGCTACTTTATTACAAATAATTTGTTATTAGAGTATGTTAATTTTTATATTTATTTTTTAATATTTCTCATTATTTTAAGTCATGGAGGAGATTCTGGCAGTTTTGGATGATATTGATGATGGTGATTATGAAATATTCGCGCCTAGAACAAGAGGACCTACTAGAATGCAAGATAGAATTGATCACTTTGAAAAGTGGAACGAACTGGAATTTTTTGACATGTTCCGCATGCACAAAAGAACTGCAAACATTGTACTGGAGATGATTCAAAACTCAATATCAACCAAAACCATGAAGAATCACATGTTTAAAATAAATGTTGATGGGACAATTTTTGGGGAAAACCAAAATTAGCTTAAACTTAAGTTCAACTTAAGCTCGAGGTTAATCTAAACCTTATTTGGGGAAAGCGGCTCTTAGTTACAATCCAATAGAATAAAAGGTTCCAGCAAATTTAATTTTAACACATCTGTGGCATCACGGCATCACATTTTAATGCATCATAAATATAACGATTTCCCAGATTTTGCAGCCTGAGCTCTGAACCTGGTGTCTCTTAAGACAATCTCATAAGATTGTCACTCTACGCGACATGGGTCACTGCTGTATCGAATATAAATCAAACTTTAGTGCTCTATAGAGACATGACATTTGCAGTCAGGCTCTGAGTGCATTTTTTGAACTGCTAGTTCTGCCTACACCAAGTTGTTGTATCATGTAATGATGTGTGCGATGAAACCGGTGTCTCATGCCATAATAGAGGAATAAAATATTATTTAGCTGATATGATATCGAGTAGTTTAAAAGTTAATATGAATCTACATGTGTTCTCTAAAAAATTGAAATTTAGTTTACTTTTTCCATATCTACTGTATATTTGTCAAATACCACTCACCTGTCATCGCTCAGCCCAAACTACTGGACCTAGAGCCTTGAAACTTTGCATAGACGTTCCTCTCAGGGCATAGGCATCCACTAGGAACGGATTTTTAAAAATTCCCTCAGGGCTACGCACTATGATACATCAAAGTTTCAATGTTAAAGTATAGGGAAGCTCATGTAGTTGTCATGGCAACCTTAACATTAAACCAGGAATCCAAGGAGGTTTTTCTGTTTTACATGGGTAAAACCGTGTTGATCAGCTAGTTTTCAATAAGTTTGCCTTATTTCTCCAATTAAGTCCATTATACATGCTAAGGCAAGTCAAGCCAAGGTTCAAGATGGCTCATTCTGCTTTAAAAGAAAAAAGATTCTTTGACTAATCTTTTGCATAATACAAGAACTAGTTAGTTTCCTACAAGTAACTTTGAATCTCGATATTATATTAATGTATTATTTCATACAAAATGTGGACAAGCTGAACTTTTTTAATGTTCTAGCTGTGCTTATTTCCTATTTTGCTTTAGAGAAGAGTGGAAGTAGCTGCCGGGCACAGGGTAAGTCTCCTTGATGTAGTGACACCAGTGACTCTTGATGCAGTGAACATGTTAAAAACAATTAGGATTTAGTTTTAAAACCCCCCTATAATGTATCTTTTTGCCTCAACAGGCACATTGCCCTGGAGACGACAGCTGCTGCATCACCCACCCCACCAGTTCAGAGCCGCCGCCGCGCCCTCGCCCCGCCACCACGACGACCACCACAACCACCCCTCGCCCCACCGCTTCCACCCCCGCGCTACCCAAGTGCCCAGGCTTCTGTCTGCTCAACATCATGGCGGCATTCTGCGAGCGGCCGTCCGTGCTGATCCCCCACACGTGGAACTGCAAGCGAGGCTCAGTCTGCTGCGACAACACCAGGCAGGCCACAACAGCCAAGCCGAAACCCACCACTACCACCACCACGACTACGCCGGCCCCACCCGACGGGCGGCCGGACTGCCCTGGCTCCTGCATTGTGTCGTACCTGTCCTTCACTTGCTTCCGTAAGTGTATAAAGTACCATGTTTGTTTACTTGTAAACATTGGTTAAAGGAAATTTGAGAGCGAACATAAATAATTTATTTTCGTATTATTATTATTATTAAGTACAATTTTTTGTTTCAGTAAACTTAGTTGTATTTTAATGTATTGAAATATATTTAACACTTGCTCAAATCTGAGGAAAGTGGCTTATCTGCTTGCTTTTTAACTTGCCTTAAAAAAAGCTGGGGTAACAGAGTTTTTGATAACACATACACTCAGGGCCGTAGAGAGGGTATGGCAAGTAAGGATAGATCCGGGGGGCCCATGCCCGGGCCCGGGGCCAGGAAAAAATAGTGGAAGATTTGTATTATTGTTTAAAAATTTCAAATAAATGGGAACTTCATAACTCTACATTACATAATAATATATAGAGATATTAACCATTGAAAATAATGGTTACGACTGTTTTGCTAGTCGTAAGGCAAGAAAAGTTCCATTGTAAATTGTATGATACGGCAATATTAGTAAATAAATTTGTATGCTATTGTGCTAATTTTTGCTGTTTTTAATCTCCTGAAATAATTTGTATATTAATATAATATGAAACGTATGAATATAAATATAATTGGTAACATACATATATTCAGCAACTTCAAAATAAACTTAATGCGAAGCATCTATTCGGAATGTGTTTGAGTAATTTACTTATTTTATGTAGCAGTGAGCTCATGTATAGCCCCTCGGGGCGTTAGTAAACAAGAACAATAGTGAAACACTGACTGAGTATAAAGGCCCATTCTGCATCACGAGCAGAAAAATCACGGCGGTTTTGCCGCTCAACCGCACCAAAAACTTGTGTATTGGTTCTAGTTCAGGCGCGGTTTCGACGCGGGGAAACCGTCGCGGTTTGCCCGCTCTTGTAAAATGAGCCCAAAGACGTGGGGGCCCATGTCGAGGTCTAGCCGGGGGGCCCGCCACTGCTCTCTACGGCCGTGCATACAGTGCTATACTTTTATTTTCAAACAAATTACAGTTAGCGCATTATATCTCCGGCTAGGGATGAGTCAGCTGGTTGCAAGGTGCAGGGGGAGAGGGAGTTCTGAAAACATTGTTAGAAATTCTGGCTGCTTGTCAAATTGTGTTTATCAATCATGTCAAAAATGTCATATGATCCGGTTAGTAGCGTTGAAGCCATAGCCAGAGATATAATGTGTGAACCGTACTTATACTTGAAATCGTTTACTTATTCCAGGAAATGCTGAAATGACTGAGCTGTTCAAGTGTCGCAAGTCGGGAACTCAGTGTTGCGCACCCAAATCTGTGATCCGGGAGCTGATAGAGCAGAAGAATGGTGGAGGCGGGAGTGCCCCCACCGCTTCTAGGAACGACAGCATTGCAGCCCAGTACCAGCCTCACTACTCCTTACAACACTCACAAGGTAAATGGCTTTGTATATTTAAAAAACTTACAAAACTAAAAGACAAGCAGTTTTGAAATTTTTATTCAGGGTGACCATTGGGTACAATTTTTAAAACTTGCATATCTGGAATGAACACATTGTTAACCTCTGAATCGCTCAGGGTTAGGACTCAAATTATTAAAAGTGAGTCTGTTAGATGGTTTTTTATTTTTTAAAGGACCTATCTACCTTAACTATAAACAATCAACTGCGAAGACATCACCGTTGAGCTATTACTGTATTAATCACTTAATTAGAAAATAGGATAATTATTACTTTACTTGATGAGTCGTCCTTGGCGGCATTGGGGTTGGGGTTGTAGTCAGTTGTTGTTGTTGGCTACTCATGATGTGAATAGCCTGAAACTGGGTAGGCTCAGACCCAACCTGTCCCTCTAGTTTAGCCTGCTGAAAATTTTAAAGGAAAATTTACAAGTTCCCAAATAAACAGAGACTTTTTGTTAAAACTTGGAAAATTATTAATTAAGTAGATTACTGCCATATTCTGCAAAGTAAAAACGCCCTTTGTTAATTATTACTAATGCCTATTTACTGTTACAGTTGAATCTCGAAACCTCAATCCTCAATAACTTGGACCACGATAACTCAAGTTCTTTGATAACTAGAAATAGTTTTAATCCCCTTGGAAAAACCAGTCTATGTAGAAATAAAATCCATGCATAACTCGAAATAATTTTACAGCTGGTTATACAAGTCGAAACAATGCAAAAATTATCTCTGTAACTCGAGGTTCAATAGATCAGTCAAAGCTAAACTCTATACCTCAAAGTTTACTCAACGGACCTTTGTAAGTCGAAACCCCCATGTACAAATCGTAACGTGTCAATAACCCATATCCGGTCCACTGTCACTAATCTTAATCTGTGTAATATGAATTTTCATTTGGTTTGCCTCTATATCTCAAATTTAGCTTAATTTACCTTTACAAGTCAAAATTAAATGAACTAAGGCAAACTATACGTACCTCAAAAAAATCACAGTCCTTTGCCATTTCAAGTTAGCAACAGTCTACTGTAGTTGAATAAAGAGTGGATTATAAGGTGTCTACTACACCCCCATTGTCATGTCACGTTGCAGCGACAGTGACGACGAGCACAGTGCGGCCGCCGGTGTACTCCAAGTACGTGTGCGGGGTGAAGGGCACAGCGCGCGGCGGCCGCGTGGTGGGGGGGGAGGACGCCGACCCGGCCGAGTGGTGCTGGCAGGCGGCACTCATCAACTCACTCAACCAGTACCTGTGCGGCGGCGCGCTCATCGGCACCCAGTGGGTCCTCACCGCCGCCCACTGCGTCACCAAGTACGTAACAGCCTGGTCGCGAGCGCAACGGTGTATTGTTAGGTTTGAAAACTACGCCCACCAAAAGTTACTATACCTATTAAATATTGAAGTACAGTATAGCAACTTAAGAAACGTGAAGGCAATGAAGACTTGAAAGCCAGTTAAAACCTGGAAAAACAGATTGGGAATGCTTCTCTCTTCCTTCAGGTGCAAGGCTGACTGACCACATCACTCACACTTGTATATACTTCATACCCCTGTTAAACTCCTTCCTTATCCAGTAAGCTATACAATATCCAAAAGAAACTGCCTTGACTGGTAATGATAATGTTTTCAATCCTTCACAGTTTAACAATTTAACAATATAACCTTGATACACAATATTAAATTTTATGAAAAACGGGTAGCTTCTTTTGCAAAAATATTACTGTTGATAACCTGCACCTTAAACTTTGATAGACCTTATGTCCAATTGAATTTACGGCCGTTTACGTCTTTTACAAAGTTACACTCACCTTTTACTCATGATCAGTAGAACGATCCTGTCACGATCGCTTTTTGGACACCAAAGTTTGGATTATCCAATGTAATATAAAAGTTTGGTCAAATTCTCTAGTTTAAATAAGTGAACTGAACTGTGAAAAAACAGTGATAGATGTTAGAATATTTAGTGTTATTAGATTTAGATGTTGAAAAAAATTTGTTAGCGTTTTTAAAAGCTAGCGAGTTAACATATGTTTCTTTCATATTATGTGTTTTGCAACTCGTTTTTTGGAAATTCATAAAACCCACCACTGCATGTTGACCGTGTTTCAATCCTTGAACACAAAGCACTCGATTTCCACAAGCGAATGATCCAACTTGACCTTTGCCTGCCAGCATAGTGAGGTCGGGAGACGCCATCTACGTGCGAGTGGGCGACCACGACCTGACGCGCAAGTACGGCAGCCCCGGGGCGCAGACGCTGCGGGTCGCCACCACGTACATCCACCACAACCACAACAGCCAGACGCTGGACAATGACATCGCGCTACTCAAGCTGCACGGCCAGGCCGAGCTGCGCGACGGCGTGTGTCTCGTGTGTCTGCCGGCGCGCGGCGTCTCCCACACCGCGGGCAAGCGCTGCACCGTCACCGGCTACGGCTACATGGGCGAGGGTGAGCGTTTAGCCTGGCTAGAAGTTTGCTATCAAATCAAATTAAATCAAAATTTCTTTATTCGTACAAGTACTGAAGAACAGAATGGTGTCAGTAAATATTATATTCTTAAATTTAGTATTTGAGAGCTGCATAAACTCTTTACATTACAGCAGGAGAAATTCCACCCTTGAAAGGATTTAAATGAAAAGAATTTCACTCCTCTCCTATAATTAGAGGAAAAATATTTCCAAAACATTATTTTATTCAGATTTAGTTTGAATTAAAATTTTGAGTTTAAGCATTTAACTAAATCTGGTTGGTTGAGAACAGCAAATAAATAGTCATTGAATACTATCAAAGAAATGTTTAAAATTACCTGGGATTGGCCAAATGATTCTAGTGTTAGTTTCAATGACCATTGGTTTCAGACCTTAGAGGTCAGTTTTCAAGTTGTTATCAAGACCTAAGTCTAAATTAATGAAACATTCTTCTTCAATGTTCAATGTAGGTGATGTTGTTGTTATCAAGACCTAAGTCTAAATTAATGAAACATTCTTCTTCAATGTTCAATGTAGGTGATGTTGTTGTTATCAAGACCTAAGTCTAAATTAATGAAACATTCTTCTTCAATGTTCAATGTAGGTGATGTTGTTGTTATCAAGACCTAAGTCTAAATTAATGAAACATTCTTCTTCAATGTTCAATGTAGGTGATGTTGTTGTTATCAAGACCTAAGTCTAAATTAATGAAACATTCTTCTTCAATGTTCAATGTAGGTGATGTTGTTGTTATCAAGACCTAAGTCTAAATTAATGAAACATTCTTCTTCAATGTTCAATGTAGGTGATGGTGAGGAGATGTCATCACACTTAGTTCCATGCAACAAAAACACAAAAGATTTGTACAAATTGACAAACGGTAAAACAAAATACAAAAACTGGCCAATTTGTCAGTTTTTTTTTTTGTATTAAGTATGATAACGTCTCTTCAACACCACCTACCTTTAAGAGAAATGTTTTATCAATTTAGCTTGGTAATAACCTGAAAATGGACCCTAGAGGCTGAAACCAATTTTTGATGAAACCACCACGAGAACCATTTGGCATTAAAACAGATGATTTCATACATTTATTTGATAGTATACAGTGATTCAGAGACTATTCAATCATTGAATGTTATGTGACATCATGGAAAAATACAAAGGATAAATCAACAAACAGAAAACAGGAAATTTTAGAACCAATGTTAACAGCGACTTTTACTTATTTCTGTCAGAAGAATCAGCTTCAAAAGTTATTTTATGTGAATGCCTGAGAACCTACATGTAACTATGTCAATAAGGACTCTTTCTTTTCTCCATTAAAATTCCTACTTTTTTCTTTTTGCCAAAAAATTATTTATAAAGTTGACTTAATCAATAACACATTATTATTAGTATTATTATTTTATTATTATTATTACCATATAAGATTCCGACCACCAGTAAGAGGTATTCTAAGGCAAATATGAGTGAAGAATGAGTGTACGATGATTGGGGCACAATCTTATAGACTTGTTACTGACTGAGGCCGACATGATCCTTAGACTGTTAATTAGTGGCTCAACAGCCTTTGGCAACGTTGGCGGGATCCGAAACTACAATTTCGCCTGGTTTACAATTTACGAACTGGTCTAATTATGAGGACGGTCCTATAAACATAGTACTCCATAGTGCAGATGTTAATCCCCACTAAGGAACACCGTGTACACAAGCCATCGCTCATAACTATCTACAATTCGTGACCTCCAAGTAGCTGGATTACAGGACATGCTATTGTCCCAGTCTATCATATATGCACTCAACATCACATAAAAATGAATGTTTATTTCAGCTGGCCCCATTCCATTGAGAGTAAGAGAAGCTGAAATACCGATCGTGAGTGATGCTGAGTGCATCAGGAAGATCAATGCTGTGACAGAGAAGATATTCATCCTGCCGGCGAGCAGCTTCTGCGCCGGGGGAGAGGAAGGGAACGACGCCTGCCAGGTAACAATGAATAAATACTTAAAATATAGTACTTTTGCAAAAAAAAAGGAATCAAGTAATCATTTTAGTTAACCAGCACCTGTTTTATTTTCAAAGCAAGAATGTTACTGAAAAATATTCCAATGGCCCAGAAAAGAAGTTTTACAAATATGAAAACGAAAACTTCCCAATATAATTTTAAAACAACCAGAATGTCATCTAGGACCAAAATTTGATTCCAAAATTTTATGTCTCTTTTTCCCCAAGGGTTCTTTGTAAAAATTCTCCAACCCCCCTCAGATTTAAGCAGTTTATGGTTTTAAGGCCATGAGTACCCAACTTAAGATTTTGTTTTTGGTCTTAATACATTCAGCAATATTAGATGTGATGTTACAAAATTATGTATACTACATGTGCAGTAGTAAATGTTTTTTCCTCCACCTACTATCTGAAGTCGTCTTTTAGGCCCTGGAATAGAATGTACTAAAGTACTAGTTTATATTCCATGGAATTTACTTACTTACTTTTTCTCCCAAGGGACTAAAAGTATCTACTTTTTCTCCCAAAGGACTAAAAGTATCTACTTTTTCTCCCATGGGACAAAAAGTAATCTCATAAGAAATACATGGGCAGAAATCTGGCAACGCCGCCATGGCAAGTGAGAAAATGTGGTAACACTGTCGATTTTCATTTGCATACTCTAAATTTAATGTAAGAACTTCAGTGTTTCACACACAACTTTTGTGTTTAAGAACACAAAACCATATGAATTTATTAGCCAGGTAATAATTTTTTTGTATGATTAAGTTGGCAACACTGAATACAGTACACTCCCGATTATCCGAGGTCGTCGGGACCGAGGCTGCCTCGGATACTGAGAATCTCGGATATCATTCTTAATAAGACAGGTACCTCATGGAGGACGTTACCCTGAATATGAGTGAAGGATGAGTGTGATGATCGTGTTAATAGTGGCACGATCTTATAGCTTTGTTACTGACTAAGGTTGGCACGTTCCTTAGACAGGATTGTTAATTAATAGCCCAACAACCATTGAGGTTTGAGAGTTACAAGACCACAATAGGAAGTTTATTGCTGGTAAAATATATGTTTTAGAGTATATAGGCCGGTAAAACAGAATTTCTAGTCGACAAATTATTTGAATGCATTATAAAATAAACTTCATCGAAGAAAATCGTCATTCGTCATACTAACGTGTGTATTCGTACGAACGTTTGTTTATGGAGGGAGTTCACTACTGGAAAGCTCAGTATCGGAGGGTGAATCTAGGCCAATACGAATGTGGTGATTTAACTGGTACGATGTATTCATTTCTTGTCATTCTCATGCGGCAAACAGTTCGCCCAATACAGTAAACTCCCGATTATCCGTGAGCGGATTATCCGCGCATCCTACGAAAAGCGAGAAAGTGCGTATTTATAAAAAAAACAGACTGAACTGAAGTTTTTTTTAGTACAAAACGCGCGCAGGCTTTCTTCGTCTACCGTAACGCGAAGACGATTTTTGTTTACCGCAATGTGAAGACGATGTTTGTCTACCGCAACGAGAAAACGATTTTCGTCTACCGCGACGCGATGACGATTTTTGTCAACTACAATGTGACAACAATATTTATCTATTGCGACAATGATATTCGTCTACCGCGACGACCATATTCGTCTACCACAACGACTATATTTGTATAGCGCATCAACGAACTTTGCCTACTGTGACGCCCATATTCGTATAACCCAACGACGATATTTTTTCTACCGTGATACTCGTCTACCGTGACAACGATATCCTTCTACCACGACGACAATTTTCGTCTACTGCGATGTGACAACAATATGTGTCTACCGCGACAATGATATTTGTCTACCACGACGACGATATTCGTTTACCGTGACATCTATATTCGTCCATTGTGACATGGTACTCGCCTACCGCGACGTTATATGATATCCCTCCCCCGAAATTAAATCTGGATTTGCCCCTGACTGTATTAAATAAATTAATTTTTAATGTTGAAATTGTTTTTCTCTTTTATTCTCTCCCATTTTTAACACTTGCGGATTATACGCGATTTTCGTTATCCGCGGTAGTCGGGCTACCCAATTCCGCGGATAATCGGGAGTTTACTGTATTTGGGCTAGTCAAATTTACCATTGTTCGACAATAGCGAACTCCCGCCTTGCGTCCAGCAGAAGATGACTCGGTCAGTTCCTCCACTAATGATTTTCATTCAAAACACAAATTAAGGTTATTGGTAGTATTCGTATCATATAATATCAGGCCCCACATCGAATGTTTATTCAACTTGAATAAACGAATAAACTAACAAATTACAGATGATTTATATTTACTTTACCAACCAATGACAATCATGTTATTTTTATGTTTCGACTGAATGTAAAAATATTATATTCTTTTAGTGACCTCGGATAATCCGAAGTCTCGGGAAACCGGGGCTCGGATAATCGGGAGTGTTCTGTATAAACACATGATCGAGAGTTTGTTGTTGCAATATACGTTTCCTAAACATGATTGTTTCTAACCTACAAATTTTGGGAGGTATTTTTAAAAATAATATACTGTAGAATAAATTGTGTTTTCAAAAAAATAGTGTGAAAATGAGAATAAAATCATTGTATATATTGCCTAAATACCTTATTTTATTTATTTACATGTGATTCTAACCCAGATTAATGAAGCAAAGGATCATACGAGGGTAAAATTATATTGTCATTATTAATGGTGAAGGTGGAGGAAAAATTTTGTGTGCCTCAAGGAACTAAAGTACGTTTTCCCTCCCTTGGCTATGCCATCGGGCGACAACAGTTTCCCTCAGGGAGAAAAAGTTGCACTTTAGTCCCTAGATGCACAAATAACTATTTCGACTGTTAATATAAATGCTTGAAATTTGCAGGGTGATGGAGGCGGTCCGCTGGTCTGCCAGGACGACGGCTTCTACGAGTTGGCAGGCCTGGTGTCCTGGGGCTTCGGCTGCGGCAGGGTCGACGTGCCGGGAGTCTATGTCAAAGTCTCGTCGTTCATAGGCTGGATCAATCAAATCATCAGTGTCAATAATCTGTGAAACACAAAACAATCGTGATGTCCTCGACATCTTCTGTGAGTTGGAAAGCTTTAAATGCCAATTATACCTCTAAAAGCGAGAGAGAGCGAGAAAAGTTGAGCTTTGAAGGGATCTCAAATAATTTATAAAGTTTACTTCACTGGATTTTTTTATACTAGAGATTGGTTGAGTTATTCTCATGAAAACTAATGATCATTGATTGGTAGTTTAACGATAGAAACAAGAAAACGTCAGATTAGAGAATCTGATTACCAAGGTACTTAATGAGTTATATGGTTTCAGTCCAACACAATGCATACAATGATACTGTTTAATTTATCGTTGAATTACAATTTAGTAGTTTTTTATATTTAAAATTTTATGAATTTGCCTTCTTACATAAAACTATTTTTCAGATTGACTTTATTTTGGATAAAACTTTTGAGACAAAGAAATAATTGTTATAGTTTAACCTGGCAAAATGAAAAAACAATATTTATGGGGATTTCTGAAAATAGAGAACCCTTAGAAAGATGACCTTAACCTGTATTTTGGATCTTCAAAAGGTGATATCAGATTGGACTGTCTCTAAAGTAGTTGCTAATCTGGAGATAGCAAAGAACTACATTGATCAGGGTATAAGAAAATTATACATTGTATATTTAATATTCAAATATCTTGTTAATCTATGAATTCTTTTCAGTTAGTGACAGGGTGATTTACTAGTCTGTTATTCTTTGGCAAGAAGGATGCCCATGAAACTAATTTTTATGGCTCAATACATTGTGAATCTAAAATTGGAATGAAATATATTTAATCCTAACATAAGTAAAATATTGTAAGTAAATATTAAATTTAATTTTATTATTTTTTCAGTGCCTGAATTGAAAATAATTTGTGATAAGGTTTAGTTGTCTACAAATAAAATAACACATTTTGTTATCATGGGCTTAGTTTTTCTGTATACATTTTTTTTCTTAAATTCAACTTTTTATAATTATATATTTGTTACTAGGGCTGCTTTAGAAACATTTTAAATTATATTAGGTAATAGAAGTATTTATTTTACTCCCTTTTGTTTTATAAAAGAGGACTGTAAAACTAACATAGCTTAAAATAAATTTAGAATTATCATTATTGTAATAAATCCAGAGGTATTTTGTTTTTTTAGTTTTGCATTGTATAATTATAACTACCTTCCTTGTAATTGATCAGGGCTTGTAACTGAGCTTTGAACTATGAGCTTGAATTGCTACAGTTGAATTGCTCCCTAAAGTTCTTTCAGGGGGTAATTTTTTCACAACAGTCTTGTAGATTAAATAATGTGTGAAGTAAATATTTCATACGTAACATATTTTGTACTTTAAGATAGGGATTCCTTAATGATACTGGAATGTTGAAGACATTTATTCAATAGGATACTTAAATTTTCCTAAGTAAAAATTCTTCTAAAACTCATCATTAGGATGTGATATTAACGGATTATTGAAATCTATACTTTGTTCAGACACACATTCAGAATATTGTTTAAATAAATCACAATCAAACTTGTTCTATGATTAAAAATCTACTGATGATTGATTATTAAACTAATGGTAGTGGACTACTGATGATCAAGATAGGTTTAGTAAAATGGTTTACTTAAGCTGATTTATGAATATAATTTTATGTTGAATTATTATTACTTTTTAATTAGCCCTGCATTGTAATTTTGTCAACAAAACAAGAAAAAGCCCTGGGAAATTTTGGGTTATCAGCAATCAGAATAAATGTAGATAAAAATAGCTTACACATTGTTAATATTTGTTTAACCGTACTGAATACACAATTACTGTTTCACATGACAGAAAGTAGAAAGCTCAGGCTATTACTGGACCAAATGTACAAATAAGAATTTTCTCACAACCCATGTCTATATTTATTTAATATTTATTCATTTGTATATATTCATAATAAAAACAAAGTATTATAACAGTGTTTTCTAATCCTTGACCCAAGAATCCAATCGAGTAGCAATTATCATGCTGGATTTTAGCTGTTTTAAGTGATTCAGAGGAGTATAAGTTGTGACGGAAATTTCCTGGTATGAGAAAAGATGATCGGATACACCAGTACTCCGAACCGCAGGAAACTCGTCACGGGTTGTCTGAGGCTTTGGAATCGCTCAGCTCGGTCGCTGGGATAATTCCACGGGTCGTGGATCGAGATCACAGTATTTATTAGCTATTCAAATATGAGAGCTCAGTTATATTCAACATAGTTGATGTTAAACTCAGAAATGCCTCCAGATAGCCTCAGCTATGGGGCACAGAATTTCAAACAACTCTACCTAGGCTAAATAATGTTAGAACAACCTGGTGAGTTTACAAAAAGCCAATGTGAAGACCTCAGATCAACTGAAGTACCTTGAGCAAAGAAATACTTAATCTGAGAACACCTGCTAAGTAAAATACCCTCTGCTGTTTTCCCTAGCTCTGTGATATATTCAATGTTAACACTAGTTAACCATAGTTTATGTTTACGCTAACCAAGAAACAACATTAAAACTATTTCACTGGTGGCCAATAATTACAGGAGTAGGACAAACCTTACACTCCTCTTGCACAGCAGGTTTGGACAAGACCAAGCCTGATACAACAGCAGCGAGTAACTCAAACCAGTAAAATCACCAATTACTCTAAATTGGTTTAAACAAAATTTGGAAAATACCAGAAAAGGAAGACTAAATAATAAATGGCACCAAGATAATTAATTTAACTAGTCTTGGTTATAGCCAAGAGATGAGCAGGATAGGTCTCGGAACCCTATCCTGCGACACGATCAACCTTCAGTAAAATTTACAGATCGAATAAGCATAAATTCAAAAATTACACTGACGTACCTTTAATACCAAAAGGTATTGGAAGGTCGATCGAAATCAGCTCCAAAGCACACAATCAGAAGCGGACGCTTCTGATTGTGTGCTTTATTTGTGATTTATTTGTGTGGGGAAGAATTCGCACTTGCGAGACGAACTTCACACCAGTCTCTTCCGAAGAACAGCCAAGAGTGAGTTCTCTAATCAGAACCTCAGTGAGCCCACTTTCCGCCGGGAAAACCCACCAGCCGACCAACGAGCTTGTTAAAGGATCGAAAAAAGGTACTTACGGTTGCTTTTTTCCAGCGTCTGCCAGGAAAACAGCTCGGCGCGCTCGGCGAAAAGAAAAAGAAATCGGCAGGCTGTCAACTCTGTTGTCGTCGGCTACTTAGAGGTTATGTTGTTTACAACAACAACAGCAACAGTAGTTCCGTTCGTAAATATTACGTTTTTTGTAAAAGTGATCTAATTTCGTGACCAACTCAGTGTTTATAATCGTCTAAGGCACAGGGAATCGTCTAAACACTTTAGTTTGCAATTAAAAAACGGCGATCGTAGTCGGCGGTTATGGGGCCGACTAGGGTCGGCCTTCCAATGTCAACAGTGAAGGTTATAAACACCTACTACAAAACTGTGAACAAGTGAATACTGTCCGTGAGTCACTTATCATTCAAAGGGGTTTCAGTAAGGGAAATAGCAGTGTTTATTCAGATTGTCAACACTCCCTTCACAGCTGGAAAATAGGATAGATTACATCTAGCCTAGGTAGGCCTAGACCTACTGGCCCCATGGCTAGGCCTAATGAGCCAATTCTTCCCCCGTGCAAATTAGGCTCATTACAAAGTTGTAGATTGCTAAAAGAACACACTAACTATAATGAATGAAAATGGTTTCACCAAAAATATATAGATATTTCTTTTATTCAGCCATTGTTGGGTGTAGATGAATTTGATGGCTACAATTTATTGAACCATATTGAACTGAAATATTTAATGTTTAGTCGATGTCTAAGCAAACTCATACTTTATCAGAGATGAGCGTGCTATTGCTTTTAATTTAATTTAAATAGACCTCAATAAGGCAAAAAAGGCCAGTTCCAATAAATATGAATAACAGTCCAATACTGTCTCTGTTATAAAAAAAAAAGTTAAAATGATAATTTCTTTAAATTGCATTCTACTTATTAGGGCATTTACCATTTTATGATTAATATATAAAATAATTATAAGTTATCAATTAATTTAATATTAGATTACTACTAACAGTAATAAATACTAAAAGTAACATAAAAAGTAAAAGTAAGACTTTTTAGTAAATAGCAACCAATTTTTTTTTAATTTTCAACTTTAAAAAATACAACAATTCATTATGATTATGCAGAAGGCTCTTGATATGTAATTAAATTTTTGAAAGATTATTTAATATGCTGTAAGATTACTTAATCTATTATATTAGTTTTTATATTGGTGGATGGCCACCAACTCAGTTTTAAACATGATAAGTAAGAGGGAGGTAGGACAATAACAAGGTATTCAAGTGAAACATAAAACATTGTCATAATCTTTTTTATCCTGGTGTTATAAAATAGGGTACAATAAATAAAGTAAAATATTTATTTCTAAGAAACAATCAATTATATGCATATTGTATATAAAGGTATATATTTGTATATATAAATACAATTTTACAATTACTGAATATTACAATAATACTGTCTATAAAACTATTTATTTACATTCAAGCTTTAGTTAGATGCCCGCTTAACTGCCTTCCATTGATTGCTTAGTTATAGAGTCGGGTAAAACAAATGACAAATTATTTCAAGTTTATTCTTAATTAGGAGCTTACATTAATATTTTGTTTTCTGCCGCTGATGATGCTCATTTTGTTTTAACCTGAACCTTCCATAAAGCAGTGCTTGGATGTTGGCATACACAGATTGTTTTACAGAGAGACAGCAGTTAAAAGAGCTTCTACTCTTCCTAAACCATAGCCAAGATATGGCTAATGAAAACTATGCTTAATGGAGGCATAATAAAACTTATCAAAGGCACCACATGTCACTGCTGCTGGGCTGTCATCGCAAGCTGACGAAGTTGTTTGAGTACTGTGTCCAACAGCTTCTTTTTATCTCTTTCACTTTTCTTAAGTACTGAAAACATTGTCTTCTTATCTGCTTCTCTAATCCTGTGAAATGAAATAAACAATAACAGTTTCTGTACTAACTTATAACTTAAGACGATGTACGCTTTCTACACACAAGTTAGTAGCTGTTATTTAAACAAAAAAAATCTTATAAAATAAAAATAACAAGCTGATGATCCTGACTTAATGGGATTTACTTAAAAGGCTGCAGTTAATCCTTACTGAACCATCACTCTCTGATTTTCGAATCTTTTTTTATTTAGTTTGTATGAAATAAAATATTACTAAACCAATGTCTGCAATTTTAAAAAACAAGTATAAATTATATTTAATTATATAATTATATATATATGTAATAATAATACATATATAATATTTAAGCAGTCCCAATGTGGCATAATATTGATGGTTAAACTTATTATTTCAGAATATGAATTAAATAAATATTTTATAACAAAAATAATTTACTGTCATCCTAAAATTAATTGCATTTCTAAGCTTTTGTGAAAAAAATAATGAACGGTTTAAAAAAATAGAAAGAAGAAGGATCAGAAATTAGGACGGAATAGAGAGAAAGAAAGAAACAGCTACCTCTCTCACTCCCTCATCAGTGGCCAGGGAGGGGGGGTGGAGGTTGTTTACTCCAAGCCCCTGTCCCGGTTTTTTTGTCATTGTCTGACTCAGTGTGAGCGAGCGTGAGTTAATTAGGAGATGAGGAATCCTTATCTCCTACAAAATGCAAAAATACAAACCACTTGTCATACAACTATAAATGACAGTTCATATTTTTTGTCTTACTTTTATAAATCAAATGAGATCAAAATGAAACTTGTATGTTAAAGAGATAAGCCATGATAAAACAATAGACTTTATTGCTGTATTTTGCTCGCCAAGGTCAACTAAATATAGCTCCGATTTCCATCTAAATAGAGATAATATTTCTTGTTACCTGTCAATGTCCTTTCCTTATCACTAGGCAATATTTTTTGTTTATGTTTTTCTTGGGAGGGAAATGCTCTTCCGGTTTACCGTCCCCAAAAATAGATGCAATAATTATCTTTCCGATAAGAAACTCTCTTATCAAAAGCTCGGCTCGAGTGTCGAGCTTATTTGAAAAAAGCCGAGCCAAGCCGAATACTGAAAAGCTCAACCGGTCGAATACTTGCACACCCCTACTGAATTCTGAGAAATCGTTTTTTATTGAGACCTGTCAACATCCTTTCCTTTATCAGTTCAAGTATTGTTGTTATCCGGCGACCGATGTTTGAACGATGTTTACTGATAATAGTAGGCTTGTGATCGTTTCGTTGATCGACACACGAGATTTAAAAACTTATTTCTGTTACAATAATAATTAAGCAAACAATTTTGGCGGTTTCTAAGGAATCAATTCTCGAATCTTGCCGATCGATTCTCGATTCCGATTCTTTTCCAAAGAATCGGTGGAATCGAGAATCGAGAATCGGAATCAACACATCCCTATTACGGATAGATGCAGATGTACACCTGGGACTTTTTGAAGATCACGATTTCGCATGACAGTACAATTTGGAGCTGCAGCTGCAAGGTATGACTCTTTTTGGTTCATCAGGCATTTTGCAATGAAATTTTCATAGAATAAAATAAATGTACGAACTAGTGGGTAACTGAATGTGAATCACTAAAGACAATACAACATCAACAAGGTATTCCTAGTCTTTTACACAAGCACGTTTTTGATTTTATCAAACCAAGTTCGTACAAAGTTCTACAAAGCCACTCACTTCTCCAAGATGACGATAGCATTGTTGGGGTTGACGAGCTGGTACTTGCTGTTCTCCTGGCCGTAGTCGTGGAAGTACGTGGGCCAGTCCCAGGACATGAGCAGGTCCAGCAGCTGGCGCAGGGCAGCAAAGTACTGCAGCAGTGCGCCCTCCTCCAGCCCAGGCACTGGCTCTGACGCAGCAAACTCTGCACCACACACACAGTCAAGGCACTGAGTACGTGGGCCAGTCCCAGGACATGAGCAGGTTTAGCAGCTGGCGCAGGGCAGCGAAGTACTGCAGCAGTGCGCCCTCCTCCAGCCCCGGCACTGGCTCCGACGCAGCAAACTCTGCACCACACACACAGTCAAGGCACTGAGTACAAGGGCCAGCCTAGGACATGAGCAGGTCCAGCAGCTGGCGCAGGGCAGCGAAGTACTGCAGCAGTGCGCCCTCCTCCAGCCCCGGCACTGGCTCCGACGCAGCAAACTCTGCACCACACACACAGTCAAGGCACTGAGTACGTAGGCCAGTCCCAGGACATGAGCAGGTCCAGCAGCTGGCGCAGGGCAGCGAAGTACTGCAGCAGTGCGCCCTCCTCCAGCCCCGGCACTGGCTCCGACGCAGCAAACTCTGCACCACACACACAGTCAAGGCACTGAGTACGTGGGCCAGTCCCAGGACATGAGCAGGTCCAGCAGCTGGCGCAGGGCAGCGAAGTACTGCAGCAGTGCGCCCTCCTCCAGCCCCGGCACTGGCTCCGACGCAGCAAACTCTGCACCACACACACAGTCAAGGCACTGAGTACGTGGGCCAGTCCCAGGACATGAGCAGGTCCAGCAGCTGGCGCAGGGCAGCGAAGTACTGCAGCAGTGCGCCCTCCTCCAGCCCCGGCACTGGCTCCGACGCAGCAAACTCTGCACCACACACACAGTCAAGGCACTGAGTACGTGGCCAGTCCCAGGACATGAGCAGGTCCAGCAGCTGGCGCAGGGCAGCGAAGTACTGCAGCAGTGCGCCCTCCTCCAGCCCCAGCACTGGCTCCGACGCAGCAAACTCTGCACCACACACACAGTCAAGGCACTGAGTACGTGGGCCAGTCCCAGGACATGAGCAGGTCCAGCAGCTGGCGCAGGGCAGCAAAGTACTGCAGCAGTGCGCCCTCCTCCAGCCCCGGCACTGGCTCTGACGCAGCAAACTCTGCACCACACACACAGTCAAGGCACTGAGTACGTGGGCCAGTCCCAGGACATGAGCAGGTTTAGCAGCTGGCGCAGGGCAGCGAAGTACTGCAGCAGTGCGCCCTCCTCCAGCCCCGGCACTGGCTCCGACGCAGCAAACTCTGCACCACACACACAGTCAAGGCACTGAGTACAAGGGCCAGCCTAGGACATGAGCAGGTCCAGCAGCTGGCGCAGGGCAGCGAAGTACTGCAGCAGTGCGCCCTCCTCCAGCCCCGGCACTGGCTCCGACGCAGCAAACTCTGCACCACACACACAGTCAAGGCACTGAGTACGTAGGCCAGTCCCAGGACATGAGCAGGTCCAGCAGCTGGCGCAGGGCAGCGAAGTACTGCAGCAGTGCGCCCTCCTCCAGCCCCGGCACTGGCTCCGACGCAGCAAACTCTGCACCACACACACAGTCAAGGCACTGAGTACGTGGGCCAGTCCCAGGACATGAGCAGGTCCAGCAGCTGGCGCAGGGCAGCGAAGTACTGCAGCAGTGCGCCCTCCTCCAGCCCCGGCACTGGCTCCGACGCAGCAAACTCTGCACCACACACACAGTCAAGGCACTGAGTACGTGGGCCAGTCCCAGGACATGAGCAGGTCCAGCAGCTGGCGCAGGGCAGCGAAGTACTGCAGAGTGCGCCCTCCTCCAGCCCCAGCACTGGCTCCGACGCAGCAAACTCTGCACCACACACACAGTCAAGGCACTGAGTACGTGGCCAGTCCCAGGACATGAGCAGGTCCAGCAGCTGGCGCAGGGCAGCGAAGTACTGCAGCAGTGCGCCCTCCTCCAGCCCCAGCACTGGCTCCGACGCAGCAAACTCTGCACCACACACACAGTCAAGGCACTGAGTACGTGGGCCAGTCCCAGGACATGAGCAGGTCCAGCAGCTGGCGCAGGGCAGCAAAGTACTGCAGCAGTGCGCCCTCCTCCAGCCCCGGCACTGGCTCTGACGCAGCAAACTCTGCACCACACACACAGTCAAGGCACTGAGTACGTGGGCCAGTCCCAGGACATGAGCAGGTTTAGCAGCTGGCGCAGGGCAGCAAAGTACTGCAGCAGTGCGCCCTCCTCCAGCCCCGGCACTGGCTCCGACGCAGCAAACTCTGCACCACACACACAGTCAAGGCACTGAGTACAAGGGCCAGCCTAGGACATGAGCAGGTCCAGCAGCTGGCGCAGGGCAGCGAAGTACTGCAGCAGTGCGCCCTCCTCCAGCCCCGGCACTGGCTCCGACGCAGCAAACTCTGCACCACACACACAGTCAAGGCACTGAGTACGTAGGCCAGTCCCAGGACATGAGCAGGTCCAGCAGCTGGCGCAGGGCAGCGAAGTACTGCAGCAGTGCGCCCTCCTCCAGCCCCGGCACTGGCTCCGACGCAGCAAACTCTGCACCACACACACAGTCAAGGCACTGAGTACGTGGGCCAGTCCCAGGACATGAGCAGGTCCAGCAGCTGGCGCAGGGCAGCGAAGTACTACAGCAGTGCGCCCTCCTCCAGCCCCAGCACTGGCTCTGACGCAGCAAACTCTGCACCACACACACAGTCAAGGCACTGAGTATGTGGCCAGTCCCAGGACATGAGCAGGTCCAGCAGCTGGCGCAGGGCAGCGAAGTACTACAGCAGTGCGCCCTCCTCCAGCCCCAGCACTGGCTCTGACGCAGCAAACTCTGCACCACACACACAGTCAAGGCACTGAGTACGTGGCCAGTCCCAGACATGAGCAGGTCCAGCAGCTGGCGCAGGGCAGCGAAGTACTGCAGCAGTGCGCCCTCCTCCAGCCCCAGCACTGGCTCCGACGCAGCAAACTCTGCAACACACACACAGTCAAGGCACTGAGTACGTGGGCCAGTCCCAGGACATGAGCAGGTCCAGCAGCTGGCGCAGGGCAGCGAAGTACTACAGCAGTGCGCCCTCCTCCAGCCCCAGCACTGGCTCTGACGCAGCAAACTCTGCACCACACACACAGTCAAGGCACTGAGTACGTGGCCAGTCCCAGGACATGAGCAGGTCCAGCAGCTGGCGCAGGGCAGCGAAGTACTGCAGCAGTGCGCCCTCCTCCAGCCCCGGCACTGGCTCCGACGCAGCAAACTCTGCACCACACACACAGTCAAGGCACTGAGTACGTGGGCCAGTCCCAGGACATGAGCAGGTCCAGCAGCTGGCGCAGGGCAGCGAAGTACTACAGCAGTGCGCCCTCCTCCAGCCCCGGCACTGGCTCTGACGCAGCAAACTCTGCACCACACACACAGTCAAGGCACTGAGTACGTGGGCCAGTCCCAGGACATGAGCAGGTCCAGCAGCTGGCGCAGGGCAGCGAAGTACTGCAGCAGTGCGCCCTCCTCCAGCCCCAGCACTGGCTCTGACGCAGCAAACTCTGCACCACACACACAGTCAAGGCACTGAGTACGTGGCCAGTCCCAGGACATGAGCAGGTCCAGCAGCTGGCGCAGGGCAGCGAAGTACTGCAGCAGTGCGCCCTCCTCCAGCCCCGGCACTGGCTCCGACGCAGCAAACTCTGCACCACACACACAGTCAAGGCACTGAGTACAAGGGCCAGCCTAGGACATGAGCAGGTCCATCATGTAAGCTGAACATGAAGTTTAGATGCATGTAAGATCAAAATCCTTCAGGCTAAATAACATTTAGTAAATTCCCCAGCTCACTTCATTTAACACTAATTAATCATGAAATGACAAATTCAAGATTCCAATTTCCAATGAAAAGGAGCAGTTTTTACTTACGTTCACACTGTATTGTGTCCAAGTTTATCTGTTGTAAAGCACCTGTTGAGATTTGCTTCACATCTTCATTGAGCATGAAATCCAGCATTGACTTAGCAAGATGTTGACAAGCTGACTTGCAGGCTTCTTGGGCAACCTTTGGCTGCAACACATGGAAAACTAGCTTGACATTGTTCTTTATAAATTATTTTTGTCAAGTTTTATCAAAAGCATTAATAAAATTACATATGAATGGCATGTACTTGCTTTACACTTATAAATTTTGTAAATACAATGTAGTGGCCTATTTTAGTTCTATAATAGATAGGATTTAAATAAAATTAAGGAGTGGAAAATGGTGCAACTATTCACTGATCTTGACATTTTGGCTTTACATTAGAAAGAAATGATAGGTTGGTGACTCACCGGCAGGTTGGTGAAGCTCTGGAAGGTGCTGTGCAGGAAGGCGATGAGGTCGGTGACGTAGCTGGACGCGTGGCCCTGCGGCTCGACCAACATCCAGTCATAGTCCTCTAGCTCCAGGAACTCGTCCAGCTTGGCCTTGAGCTTGTCGCAGATCTGCCGCTCAGCATCATCTCGCGCCACTCGGAACAGATGTCCCTGGCCCCGGGCCCCCAGCTGGCCCTCCCTCGGTGACCTGCACAGTAAAAATAAGACTTTTTTTATTCAGCCCCAACTTTTTTGTATGATAAATAAATGCTTCCTTTGCTTGAGAAGAAGACCCCCAAACAATTAAATCATAGCACAGATGGAAGCGGGAAAGTTCATAACATACCTGCTTAACAGCACTCAGTTCCATCATATAAGCAGGATAGGTCTCGGAACCCTATCCTGCGACAGTTTCAACGCTAAGTCTGAAAACTGGCGTTTAAAATAAAATCGAAAGACTTTGAGAACAGAACGCTGTCGTACCTTTAATACCACAAGGTATTGGAAGACGACGAAGTCAGCTCTCGAAGGTGGTTGAAGTAGTGGACGGGGAAGCGACGCACGAAACGACTAACAATCCGAACACTAGCGTAGCACCGACCAGAGTGAAGCTCTTATCAGGACCTCGTGGAGCTCACTTTCCGCTGGGAAAACCCACCAGCTGTCGACGTGAAGCTGGTTACAGGATCGAAAAAAAGCTCTTCCGGGTTGCCCTTTTTTCGAGCGTCTGCCAGAAAAACAGTTTGGCGCGCTTGGCGAGCAGAAGAAGCAGCACACGCTCTGTCATCGTCTGCATAACGCAGTCGTGACGACGTCTTTTAGGTTATGTTGTTAACAACAACAACAACCGTAGTTCCGTTCGCAAATATTACGTTTCCCAAGGAAGTGATCTAATTACATGTTCAACTAAGTGTTTATATTAGATTATAGTCGACGCTATACGGCTCAACACTTTGCTTTCCACATCAAACTCGGCGATCGGAGTCGGCAGTTATGGGACCGACTAGGTTAGCCTTCCGATGGTGATAATTAGGGTTATAACCATCCACCCCAACACCGTGAGTTACTTAATCACTCAAAGGGTTTAAGTTAGGGAAATAGCAGTGTTTATACTGATTGCCAACACTCCCTCCATAGCCTGGACACAGGCTAGATAGGCCTAGGCCTACTGGTCCCATGACTAGGCCTAATGAGCCAATTCTTACCCCTGTGCAAATTAGGCTCATTACACCCCCTTCACACATCGGAGCAAAAAAAAAACAGTAAAAAAAAGTTCTTGAAGTTCCTCGTAGGAAATAAAATCAAAACTCGTCTGGCATCAACTGCAGACGCAGTTTACAGAAAGCACCAGGGAAACAGAAAGTGGCACACTTCGCTTCAACTACCATCTAGCAGTTTACAGAAATATCACCGTCGCGGACAGAAGGGTTTCAAGTCCTTGACGTGGACTGTGTGACACTGTTGGGAATCCTCATCCCTCACCTCATAAAGGTTACAACCTTTGCTCCTGATCACGGTGCAGGGTCCATGATACTTTGGAGCTAATTTTCCAGCGATGGCATCAGCAGCCGAGGACAAGATGTGAAGTCTCCGCATAACCTGATCGCCAGCCCGATACGTCACCTCCCTTCGGCGGAGGTTGTAGTATCTGGCCTGTCTCTGATAGGCCGTCTTCAGGTTTTTCCGAGCGTCCTCGATCAACCGTCTGAATTCCTCCTCCCGTTTACGCTGGACTTCGGTCAACGGGAGGTCATCAGGTGTATCAGAAGCCTCAACGGTTGGGCCACGGAGGGCGCGAGGGGGTCTCAGCTCTCGACCAAAACAGAGCATCGCTGGAGTGAATCCCGTCGAGTCATGTACCGCAGTGTTGAGCGCGTACATGAACTCGCCCAAGTGGTTATCCCAAGACTTATGATTGTCCTTCACGAACTGGGCAATCATAGTCTTCACCACTCGGTTCTGCCTTTCCACCGGGTTCGATTGCGGGCTGTAGGGGGCAGTCGTCCGCAGAGTGACTCCCCATTCCGCCGCCAGGTTGCGAACCAGGTTTGAGACAAACTGCGTGCCATTGTCAGTGATGAGCACGTCAGGAGCCCCATGGCGCAGCAGGATGGACTTCAGCCTCGTCACCACATTATGAGCGGTTGCAGAGGGAAGCGCAGCAAGTTCGGTCCACTTGCTAAACGTATCCTGCACAACCAAGAGGAATCGCTGGGAACGCTGGGACCGAGGCAACGGACCAATAAGGTCAGCTGACACCACGTACCAAGGGCCTTGGGGTTGCCGGAAATACATTTTACCTGCCGGTTTGGCTTGGGAGACTTTGTAAGCCTGGCACTGAGCACAGGACCTTACATACGACTTTACGTCTCGTCGCCAGTTCGGCCAAAAGTATTCCGCACCAACTCTCGCCAGAGTTTTCTTCACCCCAAGGTGACCGGCCGTCGCCGTGTCGTGGTTCTCGTGCAGCACCTCCGAGATCTTATCACTCGGCACGCACATACGCCAGGTCGTCGGTCGATTCTTCTTCACCAGGGCCCGATATAAAGTGCCTGATCGAACCTGGTATCGAGGATATCGACGCGGGTGTTTACTGACCAACTCCCGCATCCGACCGTACCAAGCGTCGTTAGTTCCCGGCAATTCTCGATCGGTATCATCACCGACTGCCTCACCAAGATCACTGTCGTGAGGTTCAGGGGTCACCTCATCAACGGTTTCATTCTGCCGTCGTAGCTGCTCTCTCGCACCTTGTCTCGTCAGGACTCCAACCTCAAACGTATTCAGGTTTACAGGAGAATCCTGAGGGACGTCAGGGACAGGTTGCCGTGAAAGAGCATCCGCTACACGGTTCAAGGTCCCCTTGCGGTATCTGACCTCGAAGTCGAACTGTTGAAGTTCCATGACCCACCGAGCCATCCGCTGGGCTCATGAAGTTTCAGGAGCCACTTAAGTGCGACGTGGTCGGTTATTGCCACGAAATGGTACCCCTCAAGGTACGCCTTGAACTTTCGAACAGCGAACACAAGGGCGAGACACTCCTTCTCTGTCGTCGTGTAATTCTGCTCTGCGTCAGACAGAAGACGACTAGCGTAGGCAACGACCACTTCCCGGTCGTTTTGACGCTGAGTGAGAGCTGCACCAAGGCCTGTGTTTGACGCATCGACCTGCAGCACGAACGTTTCAGCAAAGTCCGGGCAGGCGAGAACAGGAGCGGTGCTCAAGGCCCGCTTGAGGTCGTCAAACGCCTTGGTTTGTTCCTCACCCCAAACCCACTTGGCGTTCTTCTTGAGCAAGCCACGCAGTGGAGCAGAGACAGAAGCGAACTTCTCGACGAAGCGCCGATACCAGGAGGCAAGTCCGAGGAAGCTACGAAGTGCCTTGACATTCGTAGGAACGGGGAAGTCCTGGATGGCTCTGACCTTCTCCGGGTCAGTCGAGATTCCCTCGGCGCTGACAACGTGGCCGAGGTACTTGAGCTCTCTCCGAGCGAAGTGGCATTTCTCAGGGTTTAAACGAAGCCCGGCGTCTCGCAGCCGGCGGAACACAACCCTGAGAAGCTCGAGGTGCTCCTCAAATGTAGAGGATACTATCACCAAGTCGTCGAGGTAAGCGAAAGCTTTCGGCTCCAACTCAGGCCCAATGACGCGGTCAAGTAGACGCTGGAAGGTCGCACCAGCCGAGTGCAAGCCAAACGGCATGACCTTGAACTGGAAGAGGCCCATGCCGGGGACCGTAAAGGCCGTGATTGGGCGACTCTCCTTAGCCAGAGGTACTTGCCAATAACCTTGCTTGAGGTCCAAGGTACTGATGCACTTGGCTTGCCTGAGTTTCTCAAGGATGGCATTGATCCTGGGGAGGGGATATGCATCCTTGATCGACGAGTCGTTCACCCTGCGCATGTCGATGCAGAAGCGATACTTTCCGGTCGATTTCTTGATGAGTACGATGGGAGAGCTCCAAGGGCTCTCCGATGGTTCTATCACACCATCCCGAAGCATCGTAGCTACCTCCTCGTTGATGATCGCTTGCATCGCAGGGTTACGGGGATAATGCCGCTGTTTGATTGGGACTGCGTTTTCTTTCAGTCGAATCACATGTTCGACCAACGCAGTCCGCCCGACAACAACGTCAAACAGAGGAAGCTCCTCCTGAAGGAAGGACTGGAGGCGTCGATCCTCCTCGCTAGACAGGGGCTTCAAGGTGCCAGAAGCACAGGCCATCGGCTCCAAGCAATCTGCCTCGAAATCACGACTGATGTTTATTTGTATGAGGTTATGGTCAGTGATACACCTCATACCCAAAACAACATCCGTGCTCAGGTTCGGGACATAGTATACTCCCAGTATACAGTCCTCACCCAAGATGGCAGCTGGTAGGAAGTACCTCGCTCGGACTCGACAGCGAGTACCATCCACCATTTTCAGCTCCGCATTCGCCTCCTCGGGTTTGACACCACATTCGCGGAGATACTGTTCAACCTCGTCCCCAATGAGGTTTACAACAGCCCCAGTGTCCAACAGGGCTCGGAAGTTCCGATCGAGCAGCCTCACGTCGATGAAAGGACGTATGTCGGAGACTCCACGCTGCTCGGTCGTACCAAAGTCAAAAGTGACTATCGTCTTGAGCCACTTCGACCACTCCTCGGAGGTTGTTCGGCGTTGGGACGCTCCGGGCTCAGGGGACCTCCGGGCGCCTGAGTCCGCATGGCGTTTCCCGACTGGCAATCACAACGAGAGGTTGAAACACCAGCTCGTTTGCACCGTGCACACCACACTCCTTTCCGCTGCTGGCACTGACGGAAGCCATGTCCCTCGGCTTGGCAGTTCCAACACTTCCACTGCTTCGAACGAGAACGCTCGCTCTGAGGTCTGGGAGGAGGGGTTTGGCTTGCCACCCCACGTGGACTTAGAGACTGCTGTCGATTGGACTGAGCGACTTGTTTCCCCTGGCCTCGTGGGTTCATCACACCACTTGAGCCGGTGACAGTACTCCGAGGCGATTGGACCGGAGGCTGTGGTTGCGGCTGCCCCATGAAGGGTGTCCAGTCGTTCACCACAGCAATGTCCAGGGAATGGTCGCTCTTTCGACGACCCACGTAGGCGGTCTCAGGTACCAGCGCCTGTGAGACTGGAGGAGGGGGACGGAAAGTCTTGCGCTCACGCACGACTTCTTCAAATTCCTCGGCTCGTTCGAGGAGCTCAGCCAAGGAGGAGAAGTCCTGTCGCCGAATCATGAACTTGTATTCGGGGCGCATGTTCTTGTACACCAGGTTCAACTTCTGCCGGTTACTGAACTCCCCACTCCTACGTATCAGGGTTGTAAGCGAGGTCACAAAGTCTCGGAAAGCCTCGGTCTCACCCTGCGTCCGTTTGCGAATTTCTTCATCCAAGTTACGGCGGTAACCTTGGGGGAAGAATTGCGTCTCGAACATTCGCTGGAATTCCGGGAATGAAGTCCATACGTCCCGGTTGTTGCGGTACCAGAGCAGGGCCTGACCATGAAGAAGCTGGGGCATCGCCTTCAATATGTCGTCAGGCGTCAGCGAGTATGCCTCACGCAGTTCCTCGAGTCGTTCAAGGAAGGAGACGGCATCACGCTTCCCATCAAACCTCAGGTTCCACTTCCGCACCATGTCACAAAGAGTGGAAGACGTTTTGACAACGTAGGGAGGGCGCACATTGAAAACTGAGGCAGCATGTCGGGGTATGCTGTAATCCACAACGCCATACGGGTCAGCCATCGAGCGCAGAGGCACGTAGTTGCAGCTCTGAACCCGCCTGGGTTGAGCATCGAGGTGCTCAGCCGCTTCGTCTTGGCTCGGCTGGATCGCAGGCTCCGACTGGGTGTAGCACTGGTTACCCTCGAGTTGCCTCAAGGTCCTCACCAGTGTGGTCAACGTGTGTTGGACAAGTTCAGAGTCTGCATCTGGAGCCAAACCAAGTAACTCCCGCAACCGACTGGATTCACCCGCATACGGGTTAACAGTCGAATAATCCTGTCTTCGGGGCGGCAGCTGGGCTGACATTGCACCAGGGAGCATGGTTAACCCTGGTTGATGGATCGGAGGGCCCCAGGCACCTGTCACCGCAAATGGTTGCAAGTCACCATAAGCGGTTGAAGGTTGATGGCCTAAGTGACTGTACGTCATCGAGGAAGGCAGTCGATGAGCATGACCACCAGAGTACACCATGTCAAATGGTTGACAGGTCGTAACGTCAACTTGAGTTCTGGGCATCATCACCGCTGTTGAAGTCACAGCGGTTGTGAAAGCCAGAGTCGTGGTGGTGGTTGTCAGTGCACTCGAACAAGTCACTACAGGCGCTGTGGTAGCTAAACCCAGAGATGTTGTCGACAGTGCCTGCATAGCAGCATGCTGCAGTGCAGCGACGGTTGTGGCTGGCGGGTCGTTCGGCATGACGTCAAACTCCAGCCAAATCACAAAAATTCAGAATCCCCAATGAATTCAAAATAAATCCAGACTGTTTTATTTATTTTTTTTGTACTAAATAAAACCACAATTTATCAATGAAAACTCAAAAAGGCCACACGAGTATTATAACTAGTTGAAATATTCAATGAGCAGGTATACGATAACACCGTTATAAAAATCGGTTACTGTACCTGTCACCGAGCTCTCAATCTGACATGCACTACTGTTATAACACGACTAGATATCAATCACTAGTCCCTGCCTTCGGGCGCCATGTTTGTGACGGATATTTCCTGGTACGAGAAAAGATGATCGGTTACGCTGGTACACCGAACCGCAGGAAATCACGTCACGGGTTGTCGGAGGCCTTGGAATCGCTCAGCTCGGTCGCTGGGATAATTCCAGGGGTCGAGGATCGAAATCACAGTAGTTATCAGATATTCAGATATGAGAGCTCAGTTATATTCAACCTAGATGACATTCAACTTAGGACAGACTAAATCTGGAAACACCTTCTAAGTAAAATGCCCTCTGCTGTTTTCCCTAGCTCTGTGAGATGTTCAGCGTTAACACTAGTTACCCATAGTTAATGTTTACTCTAATCAAGAAACAACATTAAACTATTTCACTAGTGGCCAGTAATTACAGGAGCAGGACAGACCTTACACTCCTATCGCACAGCAGGTTTGGACAAGACTAAGCCTGTTACAACAGCAGGAAAATCTAGGACTTAAGCCAATGATACAAATCACCAATTACTCTAAATTGGTTTAAAGAATTTGGAAAATATCCCAAAAGGAAGACTAAATGATAATCGGCACCAAGATAATTAATTTAATTAGTCTTGGTTACAGCCAAGAGATGAGCAGGATAGGTCTCGGAACCCTATCCTGCGACAGTTTCAACGCTAAGTCTGAAAACTGGCGTTTAAAATAAAATCGAAAGACTTTGAGAACAGAACGCTGTCGTACCTTTAATACCACAAGGTATTGGAAGACGACGAAGTCAGCTCTCGAAGGTGGTTGAAGTAGTGGACGGGGAAGCGACGCACGAAACGACTAACAATCCGAACACTAGCGTAGCACCGACCAGAGTGAAGCTCTTATCAGGACCTCGTGGAGCTCACTTTCCGCTGGGAAAACCCACCAGCTGTCGACGTGAAGCTGGTTACAGGATCGAAAAAAAGCTCTTCCGGGTTGCCCTTTTTTCGAGCGTCTGCCAGAAAAACAGTTTGGCGCGCTTGGCGAGCAGAAGAAGCAGCACACGCTCTGTCATCGTCTGCATAACGCAGTCGTGACGACGTCTTTTAGGTTATGTTGTTAACAACAACAACAACCGTAGTTCCGTTCGCAAATATTACGTTTCCCAAGGAAGTGATCTAATTACATGTCCAACTAAGTGTTTATATTAGATTATAGTCGACGCTATACGGCTCAACACTTTGCTTTCCACATCAAACTCGGCGATCGGAGTCGGCAGTTATGGGACCGACTAGGTTAGCCTTCCGATGGTGATAATTAGGGTTATAACCATCCACCCCAACACCGTGAGTTACTTAATCACTCAAAGGGTTTAAGTTAGGGAAATAGCAGTGTTTATACTGATTGCCAACACTCCCTCCATAGGCTGGACACAGGCTAGGTAGGCCTAGGCCTACTGGTCCCATGACTAGGCCTAATGAGCCAATTCTTACCCCTGTGCAAATTAGGCTCATTACAAATGTTTTAAAGCTAATGTACTGGAATTCTTTTTTTTCAAAAACTTTAGATGTGGATGTGGATTTGGCAAATCAGGAGTTTCTCAAAGACTAACACACAATTTATAACATCTGGTCCAGGAACTCTCATCTATGTGGATGAAAGGAATTTCACAGGGTTATCAGTGGAGGATTACTACAGGGAAGGTATCCTTGCCTTAAATAATTTGGTTATGCAATAGTGCTCACCTTCAAATCTTAAAATCACCCAAATTGTCCTGATAAAAGTCTGAAGCCTTTTAAAAGGTTGATTCTGGGTTGTCGGGACCCAGCTATCCAATTATTGGGCTTTTAGTTCAAGATCCTCACTAAAAAGTTAGCTGGTCCAAGTCACTAGCAAAGTTAACAAAGCACAAGACAAAACACTCCATTACATGCACTCCATACCTTCATATTTGACTTAACATATGATTTGGTGGTTGGCTTCTCCAGTAATTGAAGGGGTCCCCCGTAAAACGTTTTAAGTGACAAAAACCTAGTTTTGAGAAATCAAGCGTTGAAAGTTGAATTCTAAAATTCAGGCTTTTTTCAAGGTTAGAACGTATAATCATGTATAATGTAGCCTTAGATTAAATGTTTAGGTTACCTGTTAATAGGTATTTTAAAACGTTTTATGTTTTTTTTTTTATTATAACGTTCCCTAAGGACTGGCATTAGAAATGTTCTCTGACGGACTGATCTTCAGCTTTGGAAGAAAATCAACAGGGAATGTAACAATGCCAACAGACACAAAAATAAAACTGAATATGAAACAATTTTATATTTTATTGATGTAATGGTACAAAAACGTGATGATGTTACATAACGTGATTTGTCATTTTGAAAAAAGTTATCATCTTACATCTTACATCTCCAGCATCCGTAGTTCCCTTCCCCATGGGTTCAGGGAAATTGGATTTGTCAAGGTGCCTTTATAAGTAGGTCACAAGTGTAGGCAAAGAATAATTAGTTGGCCTATATCGGCTTCCAAATGAAATGAGAAAGAAAGCCAGTTGTAATAACTAGGCTAAGCTACTTGTTGTCATTATTATTGGTAAATGATACAATATCGTAAAAACATTGTTGGACCAGGTAAAGTTTGAGCCGGTTTTTAAAACAGAAATTTTGTCAATGTTTTTTAGTTCCTTGGGGAGAAATTGCATGATTTTGAGCCCTGCGTACATTGGTTTTTGTTCGAAAAGTGACAATCTGTGATATTCAGCAAAGTTATCTTTTTTCCTAGTTAGGTATGGATGATGTTTTTGGGGTGGTTGAATGTTAAGAGTTTTTATGTAAATTAAAAGTTCAAAAATGTAAGGAGAAGGAACTGTTATTAGTCCCAGCTGAACAAAAGCATCTTTACAGCTGGCTTTGGGGGGAAGGCCCAATACGGCTTTTTTTGAGGTCTTAATACTAAATCTAAATTCCCTTTTTTGCCCCCCCCCCCCATAAAATTATTGAATACCTAATGGTCTGCTCAATCAGACCAAAGTAGACTAATTTTGACAGTGAGATGTTGCCTAATGATACTATTCTACGAAGGACAAAAAGATTTTTAGAAAGGGACCTTTCCAGACTTTGAATTTGTTTGTCCCATTTAAAGTTCTCATCCAGTTCTACTCCCAGTAATTTTGCACTTTTTTGTTGAGTCAGGTTGTTTCCTTTAATTTGCAAAACAGGTGTTCCAAAATTTGTTTATTTCATTTTTTGGCACGTTTGAAAACACATGTAGCCAGTTTTTTCAGAGTTCAGCAATAGGCCGCTCTCCTCAAAAAACCTACTGTCATTTATTTTTTTATTAGACTCCGACTCCAGTCCCCCTGCCTCCCTTCCACCGATGACAACCGTAGTGTCAAAAAGGAACAGGTTATCGGATGGAACAAAGTCTGTAATGTTGTTCATGTACACTAAGAACAGCAGAGGCCCTAAAACCGAGCCCTGTGGTACTCCACTTTGAATTTTTCTTTTTGAAGATTGAACAGTTTTTATTTTGAAGTCTGTTTCATTTTTTATTTCTGTGATTTGAAACCTGTTTGAGGGATACGATTCAAACGATTTGAACGGTGTGTTACAAATTCCAAGAGCTGATAATTTTTCCAGAAGAATGATCATATCGATACAGTCCAAGGCTTTGGACAGGTCAGCGAAACAGCCGACCACTGTACCCCCGCCTTCGACTACAATCATTCACAAAATCAATGAGAGCGAGTTTGATTGAATGATTTTGATTTCTCCTAAAACCATATTGCTTTTCACAGAGCAAATTGTTGCTCTCAAGGAACTCGACAACCTGATCGAAAACAACTTTTTCGATGATTTTTTAGTTCGCTGGGAGTAATGATACTGGTCGATAATTATTCATGTTCAATTCATAGTTTTTCTTAAAAAGGGGATTAAATTTAGAGATTTCACAACTGTCTGGAAAAATTCCTTTCGAAAGAGAACTATTGACTATATGTAACAGAGGCTGCACAATTTCCTCCTTGCATTGCCTTAACAGAAACATAATAATACCATCCACACCAACAGAGTGTTTTGGGGCAAAATTACTAACAAGATTCAGAAGTTCACTTTCTGTTACATTTTTAAAAGTAAAAAAATTTAAATTTCAATTTTTTTGTGAGAAACCTAAAAACATGACTATTGTAACTGGGGTTTACTATATGCCTGGCTTCCAGAAAAAAATATGTTGTTAGCCTCACAGATTTTGTTTGGATCACTAACTGTTATCTATTTTTATTTTTACATTCTTGTTTTCTTTGACTTGGTTGGGTCTTACTAAGTTGATTACATTTCATGATTCTTTTGAAATATTTTTTGCATTTTCGATGCTTTTTTGAGCCCATGGAGATCTGGCTCTTTGAATTGTTTTCCTATATCTGTCCCTACTGGTGAGGTATCTGGTTTTATCACTCTGATCTCCGGTTAGTTTCCATACTGAAAAATTGCTAAACATTTCCTCTTTAGTTTTATGAACCTCTTCCGAGATCCATTTAGGTATTCCAATTGGCTTTACAACAGTTCTTTTCTCTGGACAGGCTATTTCAATGTAATACTTCAATATTTCAAGAAATCTGTCATATTTATCATGAACATTTGTTGCCATAAAGACCTCCTTCCAGTCCTCATTTAGGAGCCTAAATTTAATTTCATTTATCTGTTCTGACTTAATTATCCTAGTTGTTCTATATTTTTTCTTAATCTTTTGTTTGCCTAGGATTCTGATACGTGTGATGATAGCCTTATGGTCTGAAATATGTGGATCGTAAGCTTCCGCATACTCTGTCAGTATATTAGTGACAAAATTGTCTATGCATGTTTGGCTATTTTCTGTAACTCTTGTGGGTGTATCGATTAATGTTTTCAAACTGTAGCTTTCAATTAGGTTTTGAAAATTATGTGATCTATTTGTATTTTTCATGGGGGCACCTGGGGCCACATTCGCCCGTACATATCTTTCTCCCTTCACCATGGCCGCTAGTCTACCCCTACATCTTCTACCACGGCTGTCTGTGCAAACAGTCAGCTTGGGAAGATTTACGATATTTTTCTGCCAAGGCCTATTTCTAATGCTTGTTTTATTACCAGCCGTCAGATTCCCACTCTCTTTCTCTGCACATTCTCTCTCCACCTGCAGCTCTCCCAACACTGAATACCTATTCGACAGATTCAGAGCCACCGGTCCACTCATTCCCTCATCTCTCATCCTCCCCACCACCGACTCATTCCCATTTTCTCTTTTTTGATTTTCCATATCTTGTCACTTTGCTCCATGACCTATCCCCCTTCGAGCCATTATTTTCATACTTTAGCGTAAGCCTATTAATTTTGTCCTCCACGTCGTTTATTTGGCTTCCTTTAGGTTCAAGAGATTTTGCAATTGTTTTTTATCATCTAGCAGGGCATGGTTAATTTTGGAAGCCATTTCCAGTTCATGTTTGAGTACAGTAATCTTATTTATAGATTCAAAATTTTCTTTACAAATTAAAATACATCTAGGACAGAAAAACGTGTTCTTCTTCCCTAACAGTCTAAACTGGGTTTTATTGAGGCCACTACAATCTTTTGCCGAGTGAACCCACTCGCTACACAACTCACATTCAATTGATGGTTCCTGGTTATCATCTATTAGTTTGGCACAAGTTTTACAGTTAGATTTGGTCATTTTGGCCTATTCCTAGCCTACTCTAGTTTAACAGTCTTTTCGTTTAACAGTCTTTTTTAAGTTAGGCCTAGGCATACTTTCTCTCTACCTTTTTTATTTAAGTTACCTTTATTTTTATATTTATTTTTTAGTTTTTCTATTTTTTTGGGGTTTTTATTTTTATTTTTAATTTTGAAGATGACTTTTGGCTTATTTTATTTAATTTCTTAACAAAAGTCAACATGTTGGTGATAAGGTTTTCTGTTAAAACATGCCGGGGGGAAAACAAAAAGCCTTGGAAAAATTGCTGAAAAACCTTACCTAGTAATACGTAGCTTGTGATTAATAATCATTTAACAATATTCTTTGCCTGTAAGAAAGGAAAATACTTATTTTGGATGGGTTAAGACAAAGGGAGAAGTTGGAAATGGAGAATTTTCAACTTCGTTCGATGGTCCAACGGCATCTCCAAGATGGCAAGTCGTTGTTCTTTCTTCATCCTTGACGATGCAGAAGTTAATTGCATGAATCTTCGCTGATTTCCACTCCTGATTTCAAATTTATGGATCAAAATGATTTTGATAACTTGAATATTAAACTGATATGATTTTAAAATGGCAAGATTTGATTTTAATTACAAAAACTATTGTGAAAAATGAGAGCTGACGCCAAGACGATTCATCTTGCCCCCGTGTTCTTTTTCTTCCATGGGTGGCGCTCAAAACGTTATCCTACTCACCTCTCTTGGGGACAATTTTCCAGGCCTTCGCTTCTTAGTTTTTGAAATATAGGATAATCCAGTATTTCTATATTCCTTCCTGATCTTATCCTTACACTTTCCTATATTTACTTTTGTCTGTTATTTTTATTTCTGTGATTTTGGTCACTGGGTGACAACGCAGCGACCCGCAGGGATTCCATCTTTTGGTGAATAGATTGTTATTCCCCAGAAAGTCCCTGGAGCCTCGTGAATGCGCAAATTTTGACAGATGAAATCAGAGCGCTGCCAACTCAAACATCTTCAAAACAAAATATACCACGGAGTAGCTCGTGTCGTATAAAACCTTTTTCACTAAATATCTCCAATTTTTTAATTTTGTCGCTTAGAACGTTTTATGGGGGACCCCTTCAATTATTTAAAGCAAAGTGTAATTTTTTTAATGCATTTGGACTCATAGCTCAAGAAATCTGAACCATGGGATCATCATTGATTTTCACAGCACCCTGCAGAGTTAACTTACTATGATTTTCAGCTTTAAACTGATCTTTTTTTTTCAAAAAATTCACTATCCCAAAATACAAATAAACATATTTTCAGGATGGCTCAGTTTTAAGATAGAAATTCATTAACCAGTAAACATTTTAGCAATTCCATAAGCTTCACTTACCCGGTTATGTTGGAAACAAACTCTTCTAAATAAGTGGTGGCATCTTCTAGATATCCAGTATCGATCAATATTTGTATAATCTGCATAAGAGCCAAGGAGGGCTTTCTGAATATGGATGACAAGCAGCCGCTAAATGAAGTCGTGAGAAGTAGGT
The DNA here is from genome assembly GCA_035578135.1 of Flexamia atlantica. Classification (NCBI taxonomy): domain Eukaryota; kingdom Metazoa; phylum Arthropoda; class Insecta; order Hemiptera; family Cicadellidae; genus Flexamia; species Flexamia atlantica. The sequence continues at coordinate 42,249,790 of JAQJVK010000001.1, read as the reverse complement.
TTGTTGACTTTCTAATCATATCATCAACCTCTCCTTGACTGAAAAACAAATTTAGAAAGTTAAACTAGGACATATACTGTAGTTCAGAACCCTGAGGGATCCAAATTATCCTATTGTCATAACTATTGACATAAAAAAAATGTGTTATGAAGTCTGTGTCACCTGATTTTGTATATGGTATCAGTTTCCAATAAAAAATTTTTAATACATATCTTACTTAAAAAACTATACTATTGAAAAAAAATCAGCCAGACTTTGTCAAAAAAAAGTCAATTCATTACCTTAAATTTAGATCCTCACAAAACTTGAGGCAGGCGTAGATAAATTCTTTAACCTGCTGATACACTTTTGGCACAAGTGGTGAAAAGGGGAGTTTCCTGGGGAAAGGAGCTTTTTCAAGAGTTGGATCCTGAAATGGGAAACTTGCAACAACTTCATCATACTCATTTTGGTTTGACACCTGAAACAATAGAAAGACAATGAAGTGCTAGTGGTCTGAGGTTTTATGTAAATAAACCTGACATTATGGACAAAAGTTCAGCATAAATAATTACATTGTGAATTCTTATTAGAATATTCAGTCATTTTCAACCTTCTCTTTAGTTTAGTTTAGCAAAGTAAATATTTACTAATGTGGGTAATAGAAAAAATTATAGTTTAAATAAATAAATGAATATTTATTTTAAAAAGTAGTTCCCTTACCTCAGTTGTGAGGCATAGGTTTACACATAATGAAAACATATGATAATTTTGATAAGGTGGTAAAATTGTTTGAATTTATATTTCAGCAATCAGCATAAATTTATAGTACAGGCAATATGATAATGTAGCCTTTTTAGAACATGAATGAGCTAGGTCTTTCAGTTTTTAAATTAGTTCCTCAGGCAATTTATACTACTAATGACACATAATTATTTTAAACTAATGCCTCAGACAATTTGTACTACTAATGACACATAGGTAGATCATATCTACCTGAATAGGTAAGAAATTTTCTTCATCAAGGATTTCTCTGAAGACTTGAACCCAGCGTTTCATGAGCACCTCGTTGTAGTGAACTCTTATTTCGGCCAACAGTTCTGACAGTTGATTCACTGAGTATCCATAGTTCTGTAAACATAATTAAAAAAACTCTCTAAAACTTGATGTATTACATGAACAAAGTGAGTCCTTATGATTAACAGAATTCATTCGTAAAAAAGTTGGTAGGCAGATTGACTCGAGAGAGCTTCAACATATTTCGACCAAATTTGGAAGACAAGCTAATTAAAAAATAAGGTCCTTCTCATTTTTAAAAACAAACAAACAAAACTAGCAAAAACATTTTGCCAAGATCAACCAAAATAGTGAATAATACTTACCATAAGTGTGGTGCTGAATAGCATAATCAAGTTCTTTATCTTCAACATAAGATTGGCATCAGTGCAATAAGCCTGAAAAACATATTTAATACATAATAACACATTTGTAACTATGACTAAAATCAGCGAAACAGCAAAACTCTAACAATGATAGCCTTCTCATGAAAATTCCTGTTTTATTTGATAAATTTGTTTAGTATCACTAATATTTATAAAAATTTGAATTAATACAATCCGAGGTTAGGCATCATCTAAAGAAACAACAACTGAAGATAACAAACAACTAAGCTTACCTATGGTTGACAAACGCTGATTGATTATACCACTAAATTTTTACCACTAACAATGCAGATTACTTTTCTTACCACATGAAAAATTATTTTAGGATTGCTTTGGCTATTTTGTTTGTCTGTTACGGCAAACTTACTTAACTCTGTATCTGCTAACAAACATTACTTTCTCTTGAAAATATATCGTTTTGAATGTAAGGCATTATGACTAAAGAATCAATTCATTTTTGTATGATTTAAGCTTAGAATAATCTCATAGATAATAATCTCTTGATCATTAAGGAGCCAACAATTATTTAATGTAGCCCACTAATCAAAACTGTTATTAAAATAACTTTGTGTTGAAGCAACAGAGGTAGCTCACTAATTTTAATAGATAACTAATGAACAACCAACAAGCTACAACTTACAGAATGTGTTCTTAGAGCATTCATAATCTTTGATAATGCCATTTCCCAGACTTCATTCAGATACGAGCGGTTTACCAATCCATTGCCTGTGTTGAGGATGTGATCTTCTATGACAAAAAATCCTACAACACTGTAGATGTAAGTGCGGTAACCTTCAATCGATTCATGCTGAAATAAAAACACAATAAATAAGTAGATTTCTTTGCTGCAACCCCTTTAGTCAGAAACAGATTTCCCAACAAGCACATGTCTGGGGGCGGCAAAAGATGACAGATGTTGGACTGCTCCTTACTTTTTTTTGTGTATTTCAGCGCCAGCGGCATTTTTTAACGTTTTGATCGGGGACGGTCCAAACCGGGGTCTTGTTACTATCTAACGGTGACCTTTTGTTAGATAGTATCATTAATTCATAGCCCAATGACAAATAGCAACTGAACCCAGTTTCGATCCTGTTAGGAAACGAACCAGCAACCCTCAGGTCATAAGGTGAGTGCTTTATCCACTGGGCTATCCAGTTGTGTTATGACTTCATGGTCCAAATAACTGATGTTTGGTGTCGACGGTTACTTAATTGTTGCATTAATGGGAGATGTTCTTGCAAAATACAAACAATTTTTATTTTTTTATTAATACAGTTTCTTGTAGAATTAGTATAGCTCATTATACTGAACATCATAAAATACAGGGTTACGAAATTAAGAGTCTTCAATACTAACAATAGACAATCCTATACTCTTATATGAGTCTTGCTTGTATGCTTGCACATTTATCTCAAAAACGGCTCCGAGGATTTCCTTCAAAGTCTGGAAATAAGTAATTTATGACTCAAAAACGTCTTTTACGCAGATTACTTGGCCAGAGAAAATCTATTAACGTAATAAATCGAATTTTAAAGTTGTAAAAATTTAACATTGGCCTTATGGGTTGCCGTGATAGCAACGAATAAACAGGGAAAGTGTAAACAAATGAAGTAATCATAACAGCTGTTTGGAATCTACAGCTATCAAGGGAAATACAGCAGGTGGGATGAAGAGTCCATGGAGCAATAAAAAAGGTTTATATTGATAAATTTTATGACATATAGTAACTGGATGAACTGGTAAACACGAAATAACACCGAGCAAGGCTCGGTCCACCAGGTACTTTTTATAAAAGAACCTAAGCTCTAGGCCTACAGTCACAAATTTATAATCAGCCAAGATTTATAAGAAAACCGTTTTCTCTTTTGCAACATACATTACAACATGTTCAATGGTCAAAAACTGTTCTAATATTAGAATTACCATATTAGTAGGAGGTTGAAGCACAAGTCTTGCTTGCTTCTTCCTCTGTTTGCGGTAGTATGTTTCAAAGATGTCTCGTGAGGATAACACAGAGTAGATGTGCAGACAGCGGTAGACAGGAGAGAAGTCAATCAGGTCTTGAGCACTGAGGTCTTCCTCTGTGTCCAAGCCAAAAGAGGGGTCAGCAGTCTCACCTGAGGTGTGAAAACCAATGACGTCAAATCATAGTATATGTACCATTTTTTTACAATCTGATTAAAAGACACTGGGGGATAAAGTGAAATCCCCCCGTTGCAGCAGACCTGCATACTCAGCGAATTTCAAATGCAAAAGAACATATTTCAGTCCAACATAGCGAGAAAGCTCCATAAGAATAACATGGGGAATGAGTATGTAGGTTTGCTGCAACAAGTATGTTGAAACCGGGTGGTTTTAATTAAATATTTAGTAGAGCTGAACTAGAAGGAGCCATATACCAAGTTTTATTGAGATATGTTGAGAAATAAGTAAGGTATAGAATTTTAATATTTCCTATAAGGACAACATTGGGACAACGTACTGTGTTTACCACTAGCGATATCTCGGTAACCAATGATCATAGAGCAACAATTCAAAATACTAATATTTTTTAAGCCGATTTCAATGGTGTAAACCAAAATTACATTATTTTAATTCTTCTAGGTAAAAAGTCCAAAAAACCCATTTTTGGGAGGGTTTTTTCCTCTTTATCCCTCTTCCGGTGCGGTGGTCCGATCGGGCTGAATAATAACAACTTTTCTCGTCTATGCCAAATTTCATTCCTATCGGACCATTTTTGCGAGCACTATCGTGCTCACAGACACTTATATATAGCCATATTTATTGATTTATTGTGTTCACTAATTAGGGTTACTGTTATTATTAGATGGATAATTAAAACTATGAGTACCCTTTTTTTAATTTTTATTTCATGACACGTGTTTCGATTTTTAAGTCATTTTCACAGTGTACACTTTTCAACTGAGTACACTGTGAAAACAACTTAAAAGTCAAATCACGTGTCGTGAAATAAAAATTAAAAAAAGGGTACTCATGGTTTTAATTATCCATCTAATAGATTTTAGCGAATTTCCCCTATAGGGAATTAGCGAATTTCCCCTATAGGGAAGAAGCTATTACCGTAGGTCTCATGGTAAGACCTAAGCCTGAGACTATGATAACTTTTCGTTTTAGGGCCACCAGAAGCAAAAAACACCATTCGTTCGAATTTTTATATATCTATCTATCTATCTATCTATCTATATATATATATATATATATGTGTCTGTCAGCACGATAGCGGCCGTAAATATGGTCCGATCTTAATGAAATTTGGAAGAGACATGTAAAGTGGTAATCGAATGGACGAGTTCGTGAACCAGCCCGATCGGACCATCGGAAGGGGGGGTAAAGGGGGTAAACCCCCCCAAAAATGGGTTTTTTGAATTTTTCACATAGAAAAATAAAATTTATCGAATCTTTGTTGGTACCATTGAATTCAGCTCAAAAAACAAACAATTTAGTGTTCTGAATCATTGCTCTATGTCCATTGGTTACCGAGATATTGAAAGTGGTAAACACAGTACGTTGTCCCAATGTTAACCTTATGGGGAATAAGTAAAATTCTATATCTCGTTTATTTCTCAACGTATCTGGATAAAACTTGGTTTGTGGCTTCATCTAGATGAGATCTAATGTATTTTAGTCTAAAATCCCCGAAATTTCAATTTTTGTGGCAGCAAACCTGCATAATCATTCCCCATGTTATCCTTATCGGAAATAAAAAAATTCTATATCTTACTTATTTCTTTACATTTCTTGACAAAACTTGGTATATGGCTTCTTCTAGTTAAGATCTACTAAATAATGAATTAAAACCAACCAGTTTTAACATACCTGTTGCAGCAAACCTGCATACTCATTCCCCATGTTATTCGCATGGAGGTTACAAAACATGTCAAAACTCGCTAAGTTGGATTGAAATATGTTGTTTTGCATTTGAAATTCGCTGAGTATGCAGGTCTGCTGCAACGGGGGTATTTAGATATATACTAGTGACTTGTAGGGGCAAAAGCCCCAAAAATAAAATACAAATCAAATCAAATCAAAATCAAAATCTCTTTATTGCCATTAAGTAAGAATATTACAATAGGCCAGGTCACATTGCGGTGGCATCACCAAGTCAAAAAACAATGTTTACATCAAGTTTACAAAGAAAGACAATTGGCGCTACAGCATCAGCAATAATAACATAGTTACAAGATATGACAGGTTTAAAATGTAACAGTCATAAACAATATGAATGAATACAAATGCTGGATCCCTATTTAACATTTCTTTCACACTCACAACTCGGAAACAGTTTGACACAATTAAACGTTTGAGGTGTAATGTTAAAGATATTTTGACATTTGCAAGTATGTATAAGAAATTTAAGAAAAGGCGTTACTTCAGTATAGTAAAGGGCTGATTTTTTTGGACAGTGGCAATATCCGTTGTTCTCAAAACAAACTCAGTTCACTTTGTTTACAATTAAACATATGGACATGGCTTGAAGAAATTCTTAAGGTTAACCACAGACAGCAGCACTTAATTTATTCCCCAAAGAAAGCCGTGACATTTTACACAAAAATTAATTCGAATGTGTGTAGCCTCCACCTGGTTCAAAAGAACATATTGGACATATTGGTACTTATTATGGAAATCTCCAATTGAGGCTACATTTTACCCAATAAGCAAATAAATAAGGATGAAATTAGAAAATTGTCTCCCGTTGACGACTCCCCGCTCCACTTAATAAGGACATTAGGTTTGGAACCACGAGCTTGGTAAATAGTTAATATTGAGGATTTTACCCAACGTTCAACACTTTTTTATGGTTGCCCGTGGGTAAATACTGCTTCAGTTTGACACAATTAAACGTTTAAGGTGTAATGTTAAAGATATTTTGACATTTGCTAGTATGTATAAGAAATTTAAGAAAAGGCGTTACTTCAGTATAGTAAAGGGATGATTTTTTTGGACAGTGGCGATATCCGTTGTTCTCAAAACAAACTCAGTTCACTTTGTTTACAATTAAACATATGGACATGGCTTGAAGAAATTCTTAAGGTTAACCACAGACAGCAGCACTTAGTTTATTCCCCAAAGAAAGCCGTGACATTTTACACAAAAATTAATTCGAATGTGTGTAGCCTCCACCTGGTTCAAAAGAACATATTGGACATATTGGTACTAATTATGGAAATCTCCAATTGAGGCTACATTTTACCCAATAAGCAAATAAATAAGGATGAAATTAGAAAATTGTCTCCCGTTGACGACTCCCCGCTCCACTTAATAAGGAAGTTAGGTTTGGAACCACGAGCTTATATATATACGACCGCTTAGGTTCTCGCTGTTTTCACTTAATACCGGCGGTAATGCAGCATGTGCCCACATCTGGTTAATGTGGTTCTGCCCAACTAAAAAATGTGGTTAGTTTTTACTAATTAGTGATGGCAAATGCCTTAACAAAATCTATATCTAGACATTAAACAAAAAACCGATCTTTGATATTTGTATTACTCAGTTATTTTTTAAGCGCATATTGTAGATAACGACTCTTTATTTAATGTCATGTTTTCTAACAAAGGTGGTTATCGAAGCAAAAACTTTGCTCTTCAGATAACTCAACGTCCAAAACTCAAAGGGTGTTATGTTTGGAGACCAGACAGGCTCTTGTTAGGAGTCACTGCCAAACTAGCATTGCTTAGAATTAACATAATAATTTTTTTTGTATTCTGTTTCCGCCTGGGAATCTGAAATAGTTTAAACCACCAGCGTTACTGAAAATGACATTAAATAAGGAATAGTTCAAAGCAACATTCACGTCTCTAACCAATAAATGGCTAAGCTGTAACAAAATAAGACTTAACTAGTTATGCTATCTAAAAACAAAAATCAATACTGTATTGAAATAAATTTTTCAACAATTTCTGTTTTTATTTTCGTTATTTTGCCCCATCTCACCTCTTTCACCCCTAACATGGGCCCTTAAAAAAAGTTGTTTGTCAATTTCCACTTTATTTTTTGGTTTTTCTTTCTTTTTTAGTTATTTTTTTAAATCTTGATTAAAAGTTATGACAGGACGAGAGTCAGTTTTACCGTTCAGGTTTAGGCTCCATCAAAGGTCATTCGCCAATTTATTCCGTTTCAACCCCTAAAAGAGTCCTGAAGTTGAACGTTCATCAAATTTGAACTTTCCTCGTGGTTTTTTCTAATATATTCTTAAATGATAGACCAAAGTTTTGACTTGGTATTACTCAGTATCCCCGCCCACGTTTAAGGGAAGTCATTGGCCATTTCTCATCTCTTTCAACCCCTACATACAACCAATAAATGAAGCAAGTTAAACTATTTTCAAGTGTTTGGCATTGTTATTTCTATAAAAATACTTTTGCCTAACCCCCTGGCCCCTGACCCTCTTCCCCTTCAAATAATTAACCTTCCACAACCAACAGCTCCCACCAATAAACTAGTGGTCCTATCGAAAAACAAAGATCAATACTGTATTTAAATTAGTTTTTCTACAATTTTGATTCTTATTTTCGGATATTTAGCCCTATCTCACTTCCTTCACCCCTAAAATGGGCCCTGAAACAAATTTGTTTGTAAATTTCCACTTTGTTTTTTGGTTTTTCTTTATTTGTAAATTTATTTATTTACTTTGATTCAAAGTTTTGAGATGGAGAGAGTCAGTTTCGCCGGTCAGGTTTAGGCCTCTATCAATGGTCATTCACCAATTTATTTCGTTTCAACCCCTAAAAGAGTCCTAAAGTTTAACTTTCATTAAATTTGAATTTTCCTGTGGTTTTTTTCTAATATATTCTTTAAATGATAGACCTAAGTTTTGAATTTGTGTTACTCGGTGTCACCGCCCACATACAACCCCTACATACAACCAAAAAATGAAGCAAATTATACTGTTTTAAAATGTTTGACACTGTTATTTCTAAACAAATACTTTTGCCTAACCCCCGGGCCCCCGGACCCTCTCCCCGTTCATATAATTCACCTTCCACAACCAACAACCCCCACCACCAAACATCCTCCTGAACACCAACATACCATGTGCCGAGAATTCGTACATAGTTTTATTAACTTTCCCTTGTGACTTTTATATCCAAACCCTCCTCACCCGAGGAATTTTTATCCCTCAGGTTTATCAGAGGTCATTCGCCGATTTTATCCCGTTTTAACTTTTAAAATACTTGTCTTAAGATGAACCTTTATATTTTGAAATTTTCTCTTGGTTAAAAAAATATTATTTGATTGAGAGGCCCAAATTTTTAGAAGGGATTTGTATTTGTCACCTCCCATGAATAACCCTAAGTTATTTGTCATTTCTAAACGCTTTCGACCCCTAATCCCACCAATAAAAAAATCAAGTACTATTCATAAGTTTGGCAATACTATTTTAAAACACCAATTTTGTCTCACACCTGGCCCGGCGTTATCAGAGGTCAGAGGTTTATCAAAGGCTATTCGCCAACTTTACCCCATTTCAACTCCATGAAAAAGTTCTCTAAATCTGAACTTGCAATGAGTTTACAATTGCACTGGTGGTTTTTACCATGTTAAGATATCTTGAGGTAGGAATTTCAACCAAAACAATTAAATTAATTTGGTCTTGTGTCTTTTCAAAATCAAAACCCCCTTCTTAGGGACTCATAATGAGGAGGTCTGGGGGCGGAGTATTGTTCAACTGCGGGAGAACAAAAACGGGGGCCTGGGGGCGGAGCCCCCAGCGAGCGAGGCGAGTAATAAATATATACTCAAACCCGTAATTATAAAGTCTGAAAATCTTAAAGTTAATATATTGATTAGTTATATACATTGAACATAGTTAGCTGCCTTTGAAAAAAAACATATGTCAACATCTAGCATAATATGGCTTTGAATCAAGCATCAGCACCACACGTTTTAATGTAAACAAAGCAGACGTTTTTAGATCCCACTGCTTTTTAAATGACAGATATTTTACATTATTTCTCGTTTTCTGGCGAATTTCAAGCAATTTCAGTATTTTTCCCGCCATCACGGAATAGAGACCTTTGATTTGAGCCCTCTCCAACCTTTCTACGACTTGCCAGTCGCCCACAATTTTGACGCAAAGAATCGCCTTACGAAATTAAATATATGATACAGATATATACAGTGCTTGATTTGCGACGGAATGCGGCGGAACAGCGTTCCGGGACCTCATTCTGCCGCAAGAGTTGATCGTATGTAATCGGCCGGAGTATCTTTTGCAAGAGACGATCGCGTGTAATCGGCCGGATAATTTGCCGCTAAATACAATCGCATACAATCGACCGGAGACTTTGCCACGAGAGAGGATCGTGTTTAATCGGCCGGAGTATTTGTCGCAAAAGACGATCGTGAATGATTGGCCGGAGAATTTGCCACACAAGAAAATCGCGTGTATTCGGCCGGAGAATTTTCTGCAAATGTCGATAGCGTATGATCGGCCGTAGAATTTGCCGGTTAAGACGAACGCGTATTGATCTGCCGGAGAATTTGCCAAAAATGAAAATCATGTGTAAACGGCCGGAGTATTTGTTGGAAGAGGCGATAGCTTGTACTAGGCCAGATTTCGGCTTGAAATTAGCGCTCTTTTGTCTAGTCCTGAGTTAAGCCGAATGTTGAAAACGCTAAAAACACCTGAATACTCGCACTAGGCGACATAAAAAAATATAGAATTTCTTTGGAGACTTTGATTTTTAGTAAAATAATGCTTTGTTAGTTTTTAATTTACTTATAAAAAATTTGAGTTAGATAAAATTTAACCTTTAAAATAGACCTAATTATTCACATAGACAAATAATATTTTTTTGAGCGGAAGAATGACAAAGGGGGGAGGGGTAATGTACAAACTGGCAAATTACAGTTCCGGTACCTCAATTTTTCCAAATCAAGTACTGGATATATATATATCCAGGATATATATATATATATATATATATATATATATATATATATATATATAGGGAACTAAAACAATAACTTATAGTGGTCCCAGGCTTAGGTCTTACCAAGAGACCTATGGTAATACCTTCTTCCCTATAGGGGAAATTCGCTAAAATCAGTAAATTTCTTTAAGATTTGAAGATTTCAAGTGCTACATTGTGTGGCCAAACTTTAGAACTATGTCAAATCATCGTAATGTGTTGTTTATAAAAAAAAAACATGAATCTGAAGTAGTTTAGAATTTTATCAACAGATAATAGCACTTTTGCTGTAATTGTTGAAGCCTCTAAGGCGAAGCCTGTTGATGGGATGCTTAACAAACCAGCAAAACGCAAAAAAAGCTTTGATTTGAAATCAAATATGTATTGAGAATTTTATACTTAATGTTCGATATGATGCTAAATAAAATCCAAAAGTAATTTTTCAGTAGAATTAATACAACTATGAAACAGGAGAGGGAGGGAAATTTCGCTTATCTTCGCCAGCGACAAGCATGTCCCATGCATAAACAAACGAAAATCATCGAGTATAGTTCACAAGATCCCACTAAGTATTTCATTGGCTGGAGCATTTTTATTTTTTTGTCACAACACTCATTGGTTTGTTGTTGTTTTATCTTGTCCTAGAAGTTCATTGATTGCCTACAAGATAGTGATACTAAGACAATTGAATTTTTGAAGATTTCAGAATTCCTTTTGTTTTTGTCTGCCTTCGTGTGGGGTTGGCCTGTCGTAGGCGAATTATAAATACATAAATTACTCCGCTCATAGTTGTATTGATTCTATTCTAGTGAAACAGTTTAGGTTTGATCACTTTATTTTTACTTTTCACAAATAAAAAACTTCTCAACTAGTTGGTTCAATTCTTGACTCCAAATGGAAAAAAATTACTCGCCCATCCCTACAAATCATGGCTAGTGGGGGATAATAATTTTTTTAATGCCTATAACTAACCTGAGAATGGATTTGGAGGTGGAGGAGCTTGTCTTTTTTTCTTTTTACCAATTATCCCTTGATCACTGTTCCCCATTTGCTCAGCAGTCTTTAAAAAACCAAAATATCGATTACATTCAATGTGTAATTTAATAGTCCCTTAAAATTTGCAGCACTTTAATTACTGGACTTCAACACATCAACAAAAAGTCCATGTAACCCTTAAAACGTTCAGCCCGACGGAAGTCTACAGTCAGTTTTTGTACTAACCATAATCCCGACCACTGCAAACTTTTCAAAACTCCAACGTGTACCAACGGTGGCGCACAGTTCTCATTTGATTCAATGCCTTCTCACAGCGCTTTCCGAGCTTTGCTGGGTTATATTATTAGTGTGTTTGTATTTTAGGGTTGTGTAGACACACCATGGCCACCGGTGGCGCACGTGTAAACTTTTTTGTAGTAAAAATAAATTATGAAAAGATTAAGGTGAGGTAAAAATAGACGACCCGGGAAGTGCTTTACTCGTATGGAGGTTACAATAACTATCAGTGTATCGTTCGCCAATTCGCCGCCTGCCGCGCCATCGGCAAATCATGCGTGTGCCACCGGTGGCGCACGTTGGCTGGCACGTCGACCCGAGGTGATTCAGTATGATTTTCACTGAGTTTGAAAATTCAGTCGTGTACCACTGGTGGTGCACGTCGGGCTGAACGTGTTAAGTGGTCTTGTTTGGGAAGAATGAATCAAATAAAATCAGTCTTTAATATCTTATTACCTATTATCTTTATTATTTTTATGGAAGGAGAGGGAAATGGCGGTCATCCCACCAGTCTTTGCTCTGGTCTGATTGGGTGTGGACGCGCTCTGTTCTGATTGGTGATATTTGTGATTTCTATGTTATATTGTGCTCATGTTTTGTTTTCAGCATTAGTGTTTTTTGACTGTTATAGTTCTCTAGCTATACTTTTTGTCCAGGTCTTCTGGCTTTGTTTTACTAATCTTGTTACGTAGTAAGTTCTTTTCCACCAGAAGATGGGAAATAGAAGACAGGATTCCATATCCTGAAATATTTTGAAGCTTGTTTTCACTAATCAGTAATGGCAAAAGTCTGCAAAAATCAAAATCAAAACACAACTCACCATCACAAAAATTAATTAACAATTAATTCGAAATCATTCCATAGGATATTGGTTTGTTACTTTTACATAAAAAATTAATTATGATATTTGCAAGAAATTTACATATTAGCAAACTTTTTTCCTAACATGAATAAAATCACATCTTCTTAAAATACAACTAACTAAAATGAATCCAATCAAATATTTTGAATTTATTCACTACTAGCTGATGGTGACCCACTTTGCTGGGTTAAAAAAGTTACACAAGTTTTAATCGCAGCTCTGAAAGACGACATTTAGAAGCATTAAGCATTATAACATATAATATTTTATAAACATTCATTATATTTAATGTTTCCCAATACATATATTTGAGAAAATGAGGGGGTTGGCATACTTGGTGGTGACAATTTTAGTTTCCCTTTTGGACAGCATATATTTTCCATGGCCCATTCGAATTTCTTTGCTATGCAATAACTACAAATGTTGTACATCTTGCCAATTACTATGATCGGTAGTTCAATATAATCTATATTTTGTTGGCAATTGTCTCCTTTTTGGTCCAAATGAACAGCTTGCAAAGTTGGTTGATTTAAATCAGCTTCTGTTCGATCTCTTTTTTGAAGGCTCTCCATTCTTTCTCTTGTCTGATTGTTTCTTTCATCAGCTTCTGTGTCTGTCTCCCTTTCTGATTGAATCTGTTTCAACAATCTTTCTCTCTCTGACATTATTGATTATTATTATCTTTCTCTCCTGGGGTCAGGTTTCCTTGATATTTCTATTAATTTCTTGTAATACACCTAGACACATTTCTCTTTCTTCTTCCGATTCATTTCTTCATGGAATCTGTTGTCTTTACGATGAGACACGGACGGGATTGTGAAAATTCTCTCATACGGTTTGGTATATTCTCATCTTGTTTTTAACTATCTTTAGAATTTCAAACTGAATAAACGGTATCAGAAAACTGACACATACTTTCTCCCTTAAAGTCATTTAAAATTAGAAAACTTACATAATGAAATAAAACAAATTAACAATTGATTAATTATCGGACAAATACATAACAAATTATATCAAAATCAGTTAGTAAATAACGAAAATATTGGTTTTTAAATATTTTCCATAAGAATAACATTGGACAACGTACTAAATTTACCGCCGAACTAAAATATCAATTATCTCCGCAACCGGTTGACATAGACTAATGATTCAAAATACTGGATTATTTAGTTTTTCAAGCCAAATTTAATGTTTGCAAGTATATTTTCTTTAGAAGTTACAGATTTTGTGAAATTTCAAAAATATGAATTTTTTAACACTTAAACCCCTATAACTTCTGAACCTGAATTTTTACAGACATATGGGTCGTGTCATTTTGTTTGTAATTTTAAGCACTATAAAACATGAAATTTTTATCAAAATCGTGAGAACCATTTTTTGAGGAATTTGGATTTTTGTTGTTTTTTATATATGGGTAAATAACCTTTAAAATCAAACCTTTAAAATCAAAAATTAAAAAAAAATTTAAAAAACCCCTGGATATATTATGGCTTCATACCTATATGCCAAATTTCATGAAATTCGGATTTCTAGTATTGTCTCCAGCTTTGTTTACATCCACACACACGGACAGACAGACACCACTCCGAAAACCACTTTTTTGGACTCAGGGGGCATTAAAACAAATATATCCTCTGACAACAAAAATTCTAAAATTTTGAAAAAAAACAATACTTTCTCCATATACTATGTGTAAGAGGGGGGGGGGAGAAAGTAAAAATATGTAACATTTTATTGTACTTCATGTTCTTAATAACATAGCCTAACAGTAAAACTTACTAAACAATTATAAACTTAAATAAAAACATATTTGCTATATTACCTGTCGTGTAAAAATAATAATTATTTTAATAATAACCACTTCACAAAAACAGCTGTATCTATGTGAATTTTTGTCAGAGAGTAATGAAAATTTGTACTGATTTAAACAGATGTGTGGAAAATCAAAAAATGCAATCTCCGAAAAAATGGCGTATAGGCCAATACGCCCTTTTTCCAGCTACCGCCTCAATTATAGGTGCTGTATTCTGCTGTAACCATTTCAACCATGTGTTTTGATATAAACAAATAAATCCCAAAACAGTACCAAAATCCTTGACTGAAAATCGTCCTGGGTCCAATAGGTCCCTTTAGGACGATCCTGAACCGAAACCCTAAAGGATATCGAAACCTAACAACTATAGTGCATATCATGAGATCCCAAGCTTTAATTTGACACCAATATCATGGACCTACGACATGTAGTTTTGGCTGTAGCCTGAAATATCCAACACACAACTCTTTATATATATTGCAAGAAAATACATGTCTTAAATTTATTTAATGGGGTGTCAAAAACACCCTAAGTGGGGATTGATAATTTTAAATTTGCATGAGTGCTGAAAGGTTAATCTAAATATTGGATGATGTATGTAAGTCACCGATTGTTATGTGTTTAATGAATTTAAGCATCCACTCGATTGCTGTTTGTTTATATTCATCTACTATAGGCTGCCGTCATCAGCACCTGCCTTCATCAAAGGACTTACAGGGATTTTAAAAACTGATTTTAGAGAGGACATTTTATACTTACATGTCTCATTGCAACTTCCCCAATTTTTGGAGAAAACTTTCTTATATTCTCAAGGAAATCTTTCAAATCAGACATCGATGCCTCTTTAATACTTTCTCTTAACCTGAAAGTAATATTTTAAGATCAATATTACAAATTTTAAATTATTGAGGTTATCTCTTGGACAAACTCAATTTGTAAATTTGTAACCAATCAATGGCAACAGAAATTGGTGAAAAATGCAGAACTAGAGATATGTAGAGAGGCATTGGTATATTTACTTTTCATTTTTAATTTTATTTGCCTTTAAATTTTATACTAAGGTAAGTTTTATACTTAGACCTTGTATGGTTCTGAGGAACGAAACATGCCGTCACATAATTTCACAAGGTTATTGATTAATTATTTATTATTCCATGTCACAAATTATTCTGTTTTCTAACCATCGTTAAATTTACATTTTTTGTTAATTTATTGTGCAGTATTTTTAATTCTATTTAAAAACACGTGCAATTTAACCAATTTCAGTTGAAAATATACAGTAATTTTCATGACATAGAATGTTTCTTTTTAACTTTTCTAATCAACGAGGTAAATTCCGTTTGCGCCTGATAACGCGTTAACATCAGTGGGCCCAATGAAGTGTTGTTAGCTAAGCTCTAATTAAAAAAAATGCATAACAAGCAGATTTCATAAAGAAAAATCTTTTGAGGACATGTTATCTTTAGACATTCTAACAAAGTAAATTCATAAACTAGTTGATACTCTGCGACATGCCAGTTTTCTCTTACAAGAATATTGCAGATCAATTATCTATACAAATAAACAATTTACTTACTTAGGAATGCTTTCTTTCATCTGGTGTGAAAATCTATAGTTTGAGACAGTTGGTAAATGATGATGTTCAAGCTGTTCCAATGTTTTCAAAGCAGGATAGTACCTAGAAGACAAATACCTTCCTATACTACATTAACTTTCCAAATCAGCACAAGCCTACCTACTACACTGGTATTACAAAATAAACCTTGGAAAATGCTTAGTTATCTGGGAATTAGTTTGCCTAAAAATTTGTCTGAGAGATAAATTTATTTCTTATTAATTTTGTTTCAAAGAAATGAGATATAACAAAGTTTCCTTTACTTTTAAGTCTACTTAAAAAAAATTCTGATGTCACTTTATTGCAATTTTGTCAGGTATAAATTTAATAAAAAAATAAATAAATAATACCCCCGTTGCAGCAGACCTGCATACTCAGCGAATTTCAAGTGTAAAACAACATATTTCAATCCAACATAGCAGGATTTGACATGTTTTTGAAAGCTCTATAAGAATAACATGGGGAATGAGTATGCAGGTTTGCTGCTACAGGTATGTTTAAACTAGTTGGTTTTAATTCAATATTTAGTAGATCTGAACTAGAAGAAGTCATTTACCAAGTTTTATAAAGATATGTTGAGAAATAAGCGAGATATAGAATTTTACTTATTTCCCATTAGGTTAACATTGAGACAACGTACTCTGTTTACCACTTTCAATATCTCGGTAACCAAGGACATAGAGCAGTGATTAAAACTACTAAATTGTTTGTTTTTTTGAGCTGAATTCTATGGTGCCAACAAAAATTTGACAAATTTTATTTTTCTATGTGAAAAACTCAAAAAACCCATTTTTGGGGGGGTTTATCCCCCTTTACCCCCCCTTCCGGTGGTCCGATCGGGCTGGTTCACAAACTAATCCGAGTGATTACCACTTCACACGTCTGTACCAAATTTCATTAAGATCGGACCATATTTACGACCGCTATCGTGTTAACAGCGATAAATAAAAAAAAAATATTTTTTTATTAAGGTTTATAAATATAAAAAAGGTTTATTCTCTGCATGTCTCAGTAAAATGTTTAATATATCTTTGTCGTTATTATTATTGTTATTTATTATAACTTTTAGTTGTGCATCATGTGGACTGAAAAAGAAATTTGTGAAGTGTTTTGCTATCCATATGAACATTTATCTTAATGCTGCAATGAAATTGGCTTAAGCTGTTTTGTAGCATTAAATGAAAAATAAATAAATAAATAAACAGACATATATATATATATATATATATATATATATATATATATATATATATATATTTATACATATATATATACATATATATATACATATATATATACATATATATATACATATATATATATATATATATATATATATATATATAAATTCAAACGAATGGTGTTTTTTGCTTCTGGGGGGCCCAAAATGAAAAGTTAACATGGTCTCGGACTTAGGTCTTACCATGAGTACTACCGTAATAGCTTATTCCTTTAAGGAAATTCGCTAATAAAACTTTATTCATTTCAGGTACAGGGTACAATTTGAATGGTGTCGTAAACAAAACGTTACATACTTCTTAAAACTTAAACATAAGCATATGACAAGAAATGGACTAGACAGCTGAGTGGATAAAGCGCTCATAACCCGAGGGTCGCCTGTTCAAACCCTGATCAGGATTTGAAATTGGGTCTACTTGCCATTATTTTTCATTGGGCAACGAATTAATGATGCTATCTAACAAAAGGTCACTGGAGACAGTAACAAGTCCTAGGTTTGGACTTCCCTGATCAAAACATTAAAATACCCCCGTTGCAGCAGACCTGCATACTCAGCGAATTTCAAATGCAAAACAACATATTTTAATCCAACATAGTGAGATTTGACATTTTTGTAAGCTCCATAAGAATAACATGGGGAATGAGTATGCAGGTTTGCTGCTACAGTTGTGTTTAAACTGGTTGGTTTTAATTCAATATTTAGTAGATCTGAACTAGAAGAAGCCATTTACCAAGTTTTATCAACATATGTTGAGAAATAAGCGAAATATATAATTTTACTTATTTCCCATAAGGTTAACATTGAGACAACGTACTGTGTTTACCACTTTCAATATCTCGGTAACAAATGGACATAGAGCAGTAATTCAAATACTAAATTGTTTGTTTTTTTGAGCTGAATTCAATGGTGCCTTCAAAAATTTGATAAATTTTATTTTTCTATGTGAAAAACTCAAAAAAACCCATTTTTGGGGGGTTTATCCCCCTTTACCCCCCCTTCCGGTGGTCCGATTGGGCTGGTTCACAAACTCGTCCAAGTGATTACCACTTTACACGTCTGTACCAAATTTCATTAAGATTGGACCATATTTACGGCCGCTATCGTGTTAACAGACATATATATAGATATATATATATAAATTCGAACGAATGGTGTTTTTTGCTTTTGGGGACCCCAAAATGAAAAGTTAACATGGTCTCGGACTTAGGTCTTACCATGAGTACTACCGTAATAGCTTATTCCTTTAAGGAAATTCGCTAAAAATGCCACTGTCATTGTAACACACAAAAAACATACCAAATTGTAAAAATAAGAGTGAAATATTTCCAAGGCACAAGCTAAAAGAAAGTCCAACAAAATTATCTGCATATTTTAGCTAATCAACCGCTTAGTAGCCCTTGGAAGGGAATGTTGGGATGCAAACATAACCACACTTTAACATCCTTAAATTATTTATGAAAAAAATGTTAGTCACAGTTGCCAAGGATCTAAGCCTAACCACAGCCTAATCAAACAGAGGTCAATTTTAAATGTGTCTTCTGTTGCGCCCAAGTACTAGTTACAGTTATATCCAGTTACAGTTACAGTTAAGTTACTAGTTACATCCAGTTACTAGCTAAAGTTAAGTTTAATTAGGAGAGGGCAGCGACAGTGCTGCTCTTTCGCGGCGTTATTGGTGAACTAAGTCCTCAACACCAGCTAGCCAGTGCTCGACACCAGCTAAGCGCAACATTACCTCTGCTTGATTCTTCTCTGTGGCTGAAACAATTATTTCCACAATTCAATAAAAAATATTTTTGCCTCAAATCTTCAATAAAATGAGTAAATGTATAATAGTAAAATGTTAACCTCTTTTCACTCATTTGCTTTTGAAGTTTGGCATAAGTGTTCAGAACAGGGAGACATTGAGAAAGATTTTCTATTGCTCCAGCAATATTCTTTTCAACTTTGCGAGCTTTCACTAGCTCTTCCGCTTTTTCCATAACATTTAGTGCTGATTTTTGAAGAGATTCATCCATTTCCACAACCTCACTCTGTAAAAAGGAAATAGTTTTAATTTTAAGGAAATGTGTGTTTAATGTTACAACTTGTTTGTTTTATCCAGGTTAAACATAAAAACACTTAACTATCTAACTCTCTAATGTTACAACTTGTTTGTTTTATCCAGGTTAAACATAAAAACACTTAACTCTCTAAGTCAAGTTATTAGGAGTATTTTGGTCCTGAACGTCAAATCAAATTTTCAGAACTTAATTAAAAAATTAATACAGAATATTAGTTACGTAATGAATATCTCATAAAATATACACTGTTTTAATCAGTAACTCAAAAGGAATAGTTTCATAGTAGCCTAACATCAGTGAAATAATACTTATATTTATTGTAAGATAAAGCCAAAAGGAGTATACGAATTTTGATATTAAGCCTTTGCAATTTTTACTTAGGTATACAGAATAACAATTTTAGGCTATAGTGTCAAAAAGCAAATCTAATAAAACCGTTTTACCCTGAAATTAAGTGTTCTTTACTAAAATATAAATTTTTTGAGGTTATTTAACATTAAAACCTCAACAACATTATACTAACCTTCAACCTAACATTTTTGCGGTTCGAATATGGTACAGGATGGTAAAAGGATTCAAAAAGAACTTTCATCAAACTGAGACTAGCAAACGATATAATATCACAGAACTGACTTGACTACAGCCACGAAGAAGGCCAGAGATCCGTCTCTCCATGTAGGACTAAGATTCTAATTGTATTATGGGGGCTGACGATGCCCCAGGAATAGAGAGGCAAAACAATTGTTCATGCTAAATGCTGAAACACTCTAGATTGCTTAAAGGACGGTAGATATAACTGAATATTTTTAAGTTTTAGTTTTGTTTAACTCTGCTCAATAATTACCTCACTTAATCCAAAGATTTACTCACATTGAGTTTCTGCGCTTGTGTGCGAACCTGCAGCAGCTCTCGTATGGAGTCGATGAAGCCTTGGTAGTGGAAGTTGCACATCCGCTCAATGTCTCGGTCATGGTTCTTGATCCGAGCATCCAGCTGCTCCATAAACTTCTGGTGTTCATCTCCATCGTAAATAGCTCTGTAAAATATTTCATCACACTGACAAAGATACCAAACACTATTGTTGCTGATTTTCATAGTGCAATTAACACAACACTGATGCAGAAAGGTATGATTTAGGGTTTTATAATTTTTATAGAACATCCCAGGGTATTGATCTTTTTCCTGTTTCTCTAAACATTTAATATTTTTGGGCTGAATATGAGGCATCTTAACTCAAATTTACAAAGAACAGGAATGATTTAAAGATTTCAGAACTTAAAACGGACCCATGAGGATCCAAAACCCAAAGGTCATTCAAATAAAACTAAAAAAACCATCTGAGTTTGTAAACATGTAATTTGAAACCTTATTTAAGAATTTTGTTTCTTTTAAGTTACTTATATATTCAAGTTGATATTAAAAAGAAACATTAAATTATAAAATATTATTTTACCAGTCCTTTGAATGCCTAGTCCATAATGAATTTTAATTACAACTGGCAACTGGCATTGCTTTTAGCAATAAATATGTAATGACAAACATTGGGCACCAAATATGCAAAACTGAGAACAAAACTATGGCATTGAGTTACTGAACTAAATTGAAACCTATTACCTACAAAAAAAAAGAAAGATTTATACTACATGTGAGATGTTGAACTGGTAAGATTCAGCATGAACCCTTTAGAAATTAATTATGCCTGCTTGAAAGTAGAAAAATGTAAGTAAACAAGTTTATGAAAACTAGAGATAATCTACTGGCAGACAATATTTGGGTTTACAGTTCAAGCGTCCAAGTATTGAGCTGTGGGAACTGTTTACATCTGAAACAGTTGGAGTGGAGTGAAAGTCATCTGAACACCAAAGCTGATTCCTAAAGATGTACTAGCCTGACATGTTAACATTTTCAAACAGCTGTCTATTTATATCTTTAATACAATTTATAAACAAACAAAGTTGATGTTTGATGAAATTAAGTTTTACATTATTGCATCAGGTCATTGAGAATAAATAATGTTTGACAGCTCTGGCAACGGAGTAGGCCATAACTCAAGATAAAACACACCAATTGTAGTTTTCTTCATTGCTCCAATAAATTATATGACTGCATTTTGTTGTTATTCCGTAACCAAAATAGCAACTCATAAAGCCCATGTTAATTTTTTTACAATTAAAAAGACTGGGACTGTGGCGTATCCTGTAATCCAGCTACTTGGAGGTCACGAATTGTGGATAGTTATGAGCAATAGCTTGTGGGCGCGGTGTTCATTGGGGGGGGATTAACAAAGAAAAAATGCTGTAAAAATGAAATGCGTGGTCGGTCGGCAACAAGACTTGGCTCAAATTGAGACCGGGAGTGGACCTTTAGACCGCACACTCAGTCGCGGTGTTGGGGCAACAGGGCTAGATTTAGTAACACATCGTGCTTTACTTTCTGGACGACCCTCGTATAAGTATAATTCCAAATTAATTTTTCTACAAGCCTTAGGAATTATAAATTATAATTTGATTGGGCACATCTGCAGTAAAATATAGTTCTATTGGTGTGCTTACATTTTTCCTACGTTGCACAGAGGCTGAGAAAAGGGGATCACAAAAATCATACCTTTCTGTCAATTATATAAATAGATAAGTACCGGAATCGCTGTTTTGCTTACTTTTGAAAATACAAGAACGACCTTTAATCCGTGAACAAAGTTCTGCAAGGCTTTATATTGATTTTAAATTAGCTTGGGGCTGAAACCCAATCAGATCAAAATAAAAACCAGATATATCTCATTGAAAAACTTATGATAGAACATTTGTTCGAATTAGATTTATTTTTAGACCAAAAAAATCTATCATATTGAAAATAATTTATCAACTGGGGAACTGGGTGAAAATGTAATACTTATCACCAGTGATTAGGTAACATTAACCTCATTTCACCATTCTAAGTAACATTAAATGAAATTATATTGACCGAGGAAGATGACATGGCCCAGTCCGTCTATCTATTTTATTATTTAATATGCTAGGGTCTTTTTTCGTGAACAAGACTTCTCTAACAGTTCTGAACCAATTTTAATAATTTAGGTGTTTTAGAAATAGCTCGTTGTAAAGTTTTGCGGGAAATGAAATTTATGATGGTCAGACCAAAGGGAAGACTAGTCCAAGACCGAAGTCCACGAGAACCACAAGGGAAGACTAGTCCATAAGATGTAACATGTGAGTCG
Organism: Flexamia atlantica; assembly: GCA_035578135.1. NCBI lineage: Eukaryota > Metazoa > Arthropoda > Insecta > Hemiptera > Cicadellidae > Flexamia > Flexamia atlantica. Next base: position 42,227,357 of record JAQJVK010000001.1, on the reverse strand, counting down.
AAAATTCAAATAAAACAGCTGATGGAAGTAAACATAGGTTTTCAGCATAAGAGCTGAAACTCCATCCACCGAAATACTGAATGTGTTTATGCTGTAAGTTGCACGGCAGCTACTGCTACGGCAGCTCAAGTTTACCAGTTTGTATTGTGGGCGGACTGGGCCACATCATTTGAATCAACCTATACAAACTGTCAAGTGGAATAAGACAATTATAAAAACTCTTCTTACAATATGGAAACAGAAAAATTAAATGAGTTTTGAAACACTTTCTATCTGATCCCACTTTTATAATTAATTGTTGAAAAACAATTTTTTCTTACTATCTACATGCCTAATGAATGTAAAAAGTAAAGAACCACTGTGTCTTGCAATACAAATAATTAATTAGGATTTTGAGTTGAAAATTACAATAATCAGTATAAATAATAATTTTAAACGTAAAAATCTCACAGAACATTCACGCCAAATAACGGATATTTCAACAATAGTGGATCTTGTGCATGAAGTTGTTCATCCATGGCACAGTTAAAAATCACAGTATCTCAAACAGATGACCCTTGGCCGTTCCAACCCACATATGAAATGAGACCAATATTATCATCGAGTTAACATCAGTTGGAGACCTGCCATGTTGTTGTCCAATGCATGTTCAAAACTAATTTACTCGGAGAAAGTTTGATGTGATAATGTGCAATGTTGAAACTACAAGTAATGTACCGTATTGTAAGTAACATAAACGAATACTAATTTAAACAAATTGAAGAAACTGTAATTTATATACGAATGCACAGTAACAACTTCAATAGTGACCCCCATTCTGTGATCTACCAAGCACACAATATTTCAATATCAGTTATCATTTCAAGATGTGCATACGCATATATACAGGGCGTCCACTGTCCATTAAAAACGTTTGACACGGAGGTATGTCCTAAAATGCATATATTTATCCAGTTATCCAACATTTTGTATTTTTCACAAAGTATTTACTATCTCCAAAGTTTTTAAACCTATTTGTTTGAAACTTGGTATGGACCTACAACTAGTCAAGGTAACTTTATAAAAAATAATCAACACGATTGAATAGTAAATTTCAAAATGGCGGCCATTTAAAATCTTTACCAAAATTGAAACTCCGAAAAGATAGCACATTTTACAAATCATGAAAAAAAAGAAAATAAATGAAGGGGTCCCCTGTAAAACGTTCTAAACGACAAAAACCTAGTTTCGAGTAATCAAGTGTTGAAAGTTGAATTCTAAAATTTACAGTTTTTTTAAGGTTAGAACTTATAGTCATGTATAATTTTTTAACGCTCTATTTATAACATCATAATGTAGCCTTATATTGAATTTTTACTTTCCAATAAGCATTTTAAAACATTTTATGTGTTTTTTGGGGGTTATAACGTTCTAAATGACTGGCGCTTGAAACGTTCTCTGACGGACTGCTCTTCTACTTTGGAAGAAAACATCAGGGAGTATGAGAATACCAACAGAAACAAAAATAAAACTGAATATAAAACAATTTAATGATGTAAAAGTACAAATACGTAATGTTAATACTAAAACGTGATATGTCATTTTGCTAAAAGTTATCCAGATGTGGTGCTTAAAACATTATTCCACCCACTTCTTTTGGGGGCAACTTCCAGGCCTTGGCTTCTTAGTTTTAGAAATATAGGGTAATCCAACTATTCTATTTTCATTCCTGGTCATATCCTACCACTTTCCAATATTTTCTTCACGTCTTTTATTTTTATTTACACGATTTTGGTCCTTGGGTGACAACGCAACGATCGGTGGGGATTCCATCTTTCAGCGAATAGAACGTTATTCCCCAGAAGTCCGTGCAGCCCCGCGTAACACACAAACTTTGACAGACGAAATTAGGGCTACCAACTCAAAATCTTCAAAAAAAATACCACGGTGTAGCTCATGTCCTAGAGAACCTTTTTCACTGAATATATCTGACTTTAAAATTTTGTCATTTAGAACGTTTTACAGGGGACCCCTTCAAATATCATAAACTACACGTAACACCTAGATAAGATCTATGATATTTATAAATATCATAGATGGCATATTTTTATAAGGAATAAAAATATGTATATAGACAAGTTAATTTCCAACCTAATGACACAAAAATAGTTTCATGTTGATTATGTATAGAGTTTTGCAGCGTGAATTACCTTTCATTTCAGTGAGAAGTGTGTGAATTTTTGTGATTTTTTCAATTTTCTAGACTAATTCTTTGTGTCAGAGCACTGGAATAAAATTGCCAGAAATTGAACTTCTCTGCCAAACTTTTAAAAATAACTTATTAGGCCTACTTTAGACTTGAAGCTTCGATGTGGTTAAGAAATTCCTCACAGAATTTGAAAAGTTCATTTTTATTTCATCTGCTTTAAAAGTATCTATTTATACACTGGCGATATTTGACATGTTTTTGTAAGCTCCTTAAGAATAACATCGGGATTGAGTACATGCAGGTTTTCTGCAATAGGTATGTTGAAACTGGGTGGTTTTAATCCAATATTTAGTAGATCTGAACTAGAAGAAGCCATATACCAAGTTTTATTGAGATATGTTGAGAAATAAGCAAGATATAGAATTTTACTTATTTCCCAAAAGGGAGTACTACAGTAACAGCTTCTTCCCTATATGGGAAATTGGCTAAAATTCAAAAGAGATTATTGGTAAGCTGATTGAGGGAAACAACTATCACCACTGGGGCTGAAATTTTTCATAATAAAATTTTACACCCTTTCCAAGCCCTTTATCACCCCCAAACTTTAACTTCAAAATTTCAAATGGAAAGTTACCCTTGAGTCATATTTAAGTAAAAATGGTGTCATAGGTGCATTGCTTAACCAATAAAGAATCCTCATAGGCCAAACTCAAAAGTTTTAATACAGTGTAGCCATATCTTGACAATGCATTCTGAAAACCTCAGAAAATGTGGAGATCAACTGAAGGGGTCCCCCGTAAAACATTCTAAACGACAAAATTTCAAAATCGGAGATATTCAGTGAAAAAGGTTCTCTAGGGCACGAGCTACACCGTGGTATATTTTGTTTTGAAGATATTTGAGTTGGCAGCCCTGATTTCGTCTGTCAAAGTTGGCGTGCTTCGGGGGACTGCACGGACTTTCTCGGGAATAACGTTCTACTCGCAGAAAGATAAGACTCCCCGAAAGATAAGACTCCCCGCCAGCCGTTGCGTTGTCACCCAGCGACCAAAATCTCGTAAATAAAATTAAGAAACATGAAGTAAATATTGGAGAGTGGAAGGATAAGACAAGGAAGGAATGTAGAAAAGCTGGATTACCCTTATTTCAAAAACTAAGAAGTCAAGGCCTGGAAAATTGCCCCCAAAAGAAGTGAGGAGAATAACGTTTTAAGCTCCACATTTGGATAACTTTTAGCGAAATGACGTATCACGTTATGTAGCAAAATTACGTTTTTGTACTTTTATATAAATAAAATTGTTTTATATTAAGTTTTATTTTCGTTTACGTTGGTATTCCTACACTCCCTGACGTTTTCTTCCAAAGGCAGAAGAGCAGTCCGTCAGAGAACGTTTCAAACGCCAGTCATTTAGAACGTTTTAACCTCCCAAAAAACACATAAAATGTTTTAAAATGCTTAATGGCAAGTAAAAATTTATAAAAAGACTACATTATAATGTTATAAGTAGAGTATTAAAATATTATACGTGATTATAAGTTCTAACTTTGAAAAACCCGTAAATTTTAGAATTCAACTTTCAACGCTTGATTACCCGAAACTAGGTTTTTGTCGCTTAGAACGTTTTATGGGGGACCCCTTCAACTGAATTTTAAGGTTTGGCTGTAATAGCCTACAATATTAGGTTACTGATATAACATTTAATGTTTGTAAAGTACAATTTTAATAATTACTTTGAGTTTACAGGATGTGAAAATGAATTTTTGAATAAGCAAAAAACAATAGCACCAGGGCCGGCCCTAGCTGGTGCGGAGCCCTGGGCCGATCTGAGTTGCGGGGCCCTTTAAAGCCGTTGTGTAGGCGATTAAGTTGTAGGCCTACAGCGCTTAGCGCTTCAGTCTACATTCCAATGGATTGAGTTATTGCATTAGTGCTAATCTTTTATTTTTTAATAATTACTCTAATAACGAGAAACTATGAATTTAAAAGCATATAGAAAAAATTATCGTCATACATTGTTATCGGGCATTATGGCCATATTTGATTCTGATTGTGACGAAAAAACAACAAACAAAAGTACGACAGGGACCTCAATTTCGGCCCTTGTTGCGAAATGTACTCCTACAATATTTTGTAATATTGCACAACAACAATATTATTGATTACAAAATCAGTCCTATTGTGATATTAAATGGAAATTAAAGGATACTTCTTGTTTTAATGATAATTTGTTTATTTTAATCCAATTTATAAAAGACAAATTTTCTTGTCTTTCTTTCAGCAAATTCGTATCAAAGATCATTCCAATAACTAGCACGTTCAACTAAAAACTGGACATTCATTTTCGCTTTTGTAAAAACATTACTTAGTCACGATAAAACACATCAGCGCGCACGTCGGGTCGTACTGATAGTCAAATCAAAGACAGACGAGAACATCACACGCTTTGGCGCAAACCATTTGCCGCTCAGCGCTCAGCGCTCAGTCGCAGCAGACGACTGAAGTTGTTTCCCGTGATTTCCACAGCCCGTCGTCTACCGAAGTGCTAACATAAGAAAGGACCCACCATTGCGAATCCAATTACATTTGTATATCTGAATTTGCACTTTTCGTGTTATCAACGTTTTTAATCAAGTTTTGAAACAGATTATATGTACCATCCATAATTTTAATTTGATCGTGAAGATTTTTCGTGCCGGGTTCTCGAAAGCGCGGGGCCCTCGGCAGCTGCCCCGCTTGCCCCTGCCTGGGGCCGGCCCTGAATAGCACTATCCCCTAAGTTCACTTTTATCACTATTTGTAATGCCAGTGCTATATGAAACCAATCATTTTGATCTGACTGCCCGATAACATTTATTGCTGAAACCTTTAAAGTTCAATCTATGTGAGCAGAAGATGTTCACATATTGAGCCAGTAACCTAAACATTTTAGATGTTATAAAGGGTCACCAACCAAAACATTGTGAGAATTTCAACCCAATCAACCGATCCAAAGGTATTCTATTGTGAAGGTGGTCAAAGAAATGACAGATTAGGTCAGGGGCGGACTGGGAAGGAAAAACGGCCCTGGCATCCTTCTGGCAACCGGCCTCAAACAGGAAAGAAGGGGGTACCCATCCGGGGGGGCTGGGGGGTATGGAATACCCCCTAGGGTGTAGGGGGGTCTACGGGTCTACCTCCGGGAATATTTGCAAAATGTGAAACCCAAAATCGTGTTTTAAGGCTATCTGAACACCTAGAAATATCTAAAAGCAGATAGTCTAAAAATGACGGATCTCAAAGCCCGTACTTAGGGCCATGCGCCAATAAGGGCCGCAACGGTTGGAAATAAGGTATTTTTAGTGAATATATGAGGCATAATTAGGTTGCAAAACTTTGAGCTAAGAAAAGGCCTACCTTTTAACGAGGCCATTGGGGTCCTCAAGGGGGCTGCACAGTAATCTGGGCTTAGGGCCGCAGCGGCTGTGATTCCGGCACTGGTGCCTGGTGCTGCAGCCTTTTTTTCACAGTAACTTTTATCGAACAATTCACTGGATGGGCCATCGGCCACATAGTTCCACAAGGGCCGGCCTCAGCTCAGCAACAAAAGAGGCTGATTTTTATTTTGGTTTAGGACCACTATTTTTTAATCCACCAGCCCTTTTTTAACCTAAAGAGGCCAGCCCTTCTGGCATTTGCCCGAATGCCCAAATGGCCAGTCCGCCCCTGGGTTAGGTTACATTACGAAACCTAACCTAGGTCTACCTAGAATCTATTCTTGAAAAAAAGCTGACACAAAGTTTTTTTAATGACAAAATAATGTCTTCTGAATAAGTTTTATCCGCACCGGGCATCAAGGCACCAAGAGCAAAGTCGGGCCACAAGTCTGCACACCGCAGGGGCACTTCACGGGGTTTGGGGGGTATGGAATACCCAACAATGAAAGTGGGATCCGGGGGCCCTCCCCCAGAAAATTTTCGAAAATTAGATCTCTAAACTCGCGTTTTTAGGCAGTCTAGAAGTGAAACATCATACATATAAGATCTCTTTAAAAATCCTAACCAATTGAGGCTCGGTCGGACTTCGAAAATAGTCTGTACTCTGATTAAAAAAATTATCAGTGACCCGGCAAAATTGGATTTTCCAGTCATTCGTCTCTTTCCCAAAACTTCCGCGTTCGTTCTAATCACAAACTAACTCTTCCGTTTTTTTTACAATCAATGTGCTCAATTGTTTTTTCCGTCCATCAGCGTTAGTTGCAACATATGTTGTACTCTTGTTGTTTACCATTGTAGATAATTTCATCATAACGCATTTAAATTGTTATCAATATACAGTAATGCAGAGGAATGGAGAGGGAGGTATGAGTCACACCTGCTCCCTCTCTGGCCGCCACCACTGTAGTGTACAACATATACTCATTAGTGCAGTAGTGTAGTGTCTGTGTAAATGCAATAGTACAGACAGACAAAACAATCGTTTTTGCCTTAACTAAATACTGTGTTATCAAAATAATTTGCGTGATAGATAAAGCTAGACATTTTATTTTTTAACATGTAAGTTAGGCCTAATTTTATTTCCAAGAAGTCGATACCAAAATTTCCTCAACCTAAAAAAATCCGCTCATCCCGGGTCCCTTCGGAGCCCGGGCTCCAAGTTTCAGGCTTGGCTGACATGGCCTCTCGGCAGCCCTGCCAGGCACAAGGTCAGTCTAATTCGCACGACGATCCGACCAATACACAGAGGACAGTGACAGTCAAAAAGGACGACCAGTTTAAAGGACAGTGACAGCAGCGGTGGCAGGAGAGAAATAAGTTGATCAATTTTGTTGATATGACTGCATTTAGTTTTCGTCTGAACCATACAATTTACCCCATTGTTACTCCCCATCAAGTCTTAAGTCAGTCTTCATCAGCGAATAAGACCATGCAGTCTTCTCTAAGTAAGTTGTTTTCTCACATAACAAGCATGATTGAGACTTTTCTGTTTTTTGTAGGCCAATTAAAAAAGCTTTCGTGGCTACATTTATGTTGGTTGAATTGTTAATTAGTGTAAGGAACAAATCTAGCCCATTTACATCAAAATCCATGGGGTTACACATGAACAATCGATTAACCCTTTTAGTGCCAGGATCTCGTAGCGAGACGCGCATACTAACTACCGCTAGTGCCGGGATCTCTTAGCGAGATCCTGTCTCTAACTGCATAGAATGCCAGGATCTCGTAGCGAGACGTTTACATTTTTATACGTATAAAATATATTTATTCGTTTTTACTGGCTGGAATTCGTGCCAAATGCCTTTCTATAATCAAATCTTTCGTTTCTTGTGACTTTTCTCCTGAACTGTCTTTATGGTTAGCTGAAATGACATACTGAAATGCAAACAGCTGTTGGCAGACAAATAACCATGCATTTCTTATGGCGGTGATGCAACTTCGTTTGTGTAAGCTTTAGGCTATGTTTTTGTTTTACCTATGGGATTATAATTGAAATATAGTTTGTATTTTGTTATTGTGGATCTTTTTAAATGTAAATGATGTTTCTAGTGTAAATATGGAACACGAATACTGTTTTAAGTAGGTTGCTTAGTGACGTTGTTCAACTCTGCATTGTTGCAAGGTTATCTTTTTATTTTGTTAATTCATAACCTATTACAGTCAATTGATGTTTTATACATGGTTTTTACTTGTTTTTTACGTAGTTTCACATAAAACTAATAAAAATTGCATCAGAGTAAAACCTAAATATGTTTTTTCAGTGTAAACATAAAAAATTAGTATGATGCAAAGATTTTTTAAAATTTATTAACATTTATTTTTACCAGAAACTTGAAATTTGTCTTTCTTCTTGTCATTTATAAATAATAGAAGTATTTAGAAACAAATAAAAAAAGATTTGCTAAAAAATGTTAATAAATAAATTTTTAGTGATTTTTTCCCCAAACCCTTACATTTTTGCTAAAAAGGGCCTGGCACTTGCAGGTAACAATGCAAAAATGTCCGGCACTTCTTGCACCTATATTAATTTTTTTCCCGGCACTAAAAGGGTTAAAACTGACTAAAATTAAAAGGATTCTGACCAAAAATTTTGCACATCCCTTTGTCTCCAAATAAAACACATCTCCACCCTGTAGCCTCCTCTGACTGATGAAAGGCCTTACTTACAAGCATATTTTAACCATTAAACATGACTAACCTTATTACTAATCCTGTACTGCTTATGTCAGAGGTTTCAATTTCATTAATTAAATGGTCATTCTTTGACTGCATAGTCATCTGGTAAGGCATAGCCATAAATGCTAAGACTGTCATAAAATAGTACTAACTTGGAAATTTAACAATTCACTAGGAACCGGATGGTTTCAATCCAGGTGCTTATTAGCTGAAATGCATATTTTCGGGTGAATTCTTAAATTTAATATTCTGGACAGGCGCAATAGCTGGTATCGGGGTGGTAACAGGGGTTGCTAGGGTGACAACCAAAGGGGTGAAAAAGATCAAATTCAAAATGCAAACCATTTGTACCTGAATGTAGGGCCCCAATAGTCATCAATACCCTCTATCTCCTGCAAAAATAATTCATAATGTTGATGTCTCGTGTCCTGAGTAGCATTTTCCATTATTCCCAAAACCAACACCAATAAATTGCTCGATTGCTCTAGGTTCTAATTTGGCTTGATTACTTGTTCCTTTTTGACACTCTAGGATTTTTGACAGTTATATGACATTTTTGTCATTCTACTAGGCTAAAAAGTTTTCTTCTTTTCACATAAGGCTGGCTGCGTTTGTATCACTGTATACCCCGAAATAAATAAATAAATGATTTATTGCAGAAACTTCAGAGTTACATCAGAAGCATTACAAACGTCAGGTCACTTATACTAACTTATACTAAAATGGATTAATATTCCAGAATATACGATACAATTATGTACAATATATACAGAAAAAAGTACAACAAAATACAGAGATCATAAAGATATGGATGAATAGTCTAGTCTAAATTATGAACAATTTCATAAAACTCACTTATATCATATATGGGGTTATTAGTTAAAAATTCTTTTAGTATCACTTTCAAGTTTTTCAAATCTATATACTTTATTTTTGATGGTAGAGAGTTAAACAATTTTATTGAAGTATTAAGGAAGCTCTTTTGTGTTCTAGCATAGCAGTAGTAGCTTATCATAAGATTATTTTTTCCTCTAGTGTTATAAGAGTGGCACATATTATGTTCAAGGTAATTCTCATAATTTTCTTTAACATAAACCAAACACTGGTAGATAAACAGTGCCGGAACAGTCATGATTTGTAGACCCCTAAAGCTATCTTTGCAATGACCCCTTGAGGGAAGGCCACACATTAATCTTATTCCTTTCTTTTGCAGCCTAAAGAGTTTTGCACTGTAATTTTGAGAACCCCACATTAATGTTCCATATGACAAGTGGCTGTGAATATGGGCAAAATACACAATCTTGAGCACATCCAAACTAACAACTTTCCTTAACTTCCTTATCATGAAAATACCTTTACTCAATTTACAAGCCAATTTGTCAATATGATACATCCAATTTAATTTTGAATCAAGATTAAAACCTAAAAACTTAACAATATCTCTATTCTTACAATCTACCATATTATTATAGCCATATGGTAGATTGTACCATATCATATTAATATGAGATTCAGTAATTATTATCCGCTCATTCTATAACTTTCTAAGCAGTTTTTGAGTTAATTTTTATTGTTTTGGATTATCTCATTGTTTTAATTAATAAAAAATGCAATTTCAAAAAGTCTGGGTTTGAAAAAGTCCCTGTTAGAGTTTATTATTTACATATTAAGAGCTAATAGCTCTTTCATACTGTCAATGTAAATATTCCAAAGCGCCAAGATGCGTTACTTTAAATATTAAAAATAGCAATTTCAAAAAGTTCTCATTTTCTCCAGATTAAAAAGGGAATTCAAAACTTCCAGGAGCAGAATGTCCTGGCTGGGTCGGGTTAAGTTAGGTGGGGGTCGTCCATTTATTAAGTCATCTGAAAATAGGGGGTAGGGGTCCACAATGGAAATGACGGTAGGACGAAGGGGAAGGGGGTAGGAAGCCGTCCATTAATTACGTCATCGGCTTTTGGTTATTTTTTGAAATTGAACCCCCTGAAAATTAACGTCATCTGCGACTGACCCCTCCCCGTTCAAACACAATTGACGTCATAATCTTACACGCCATAGTATCAGTTAGTTTATCGGAGTACCACGGTACCACGGTACTTAAAGGCTATATTTTTTCTTTTTTGAAGAAGTTGGTTTCTTGAGTTTAAAGTTGTATTTAAAACTTAATTTTCTCCCCAAAGCCGTAGCCAGGAAATTTTTTCGGGGGGGGGGGTTTGGCCAGGACCGGCAGGTGAATTTCCGGCTCGGCCAAAGTGGTGACCTTCTTTTTTTACTCGCGTGTGTGCTTTTAGGCGCCTTTGTCGTCGTTTTCGACCCTTTTCAACTGTTTCCGGGGGGGGGTTTCTACTATTTCAGGGGGGGTTTTCACCCCCAATTCCTGCGTTTCCAATTATATTACTACTATTTCGGAGGGGGTTCTGACCCCCTAACCCCCCCATTGGCTACGGCCTTGTTTCTCCCTAAAAAATAATTCATTCGTGACTAGAAAAAATTCCTTTTAAACTATTTTTAAAACTTATTCTTTGTGTGAATAATAAAACATAACAGTAATAATGCACATTCCAATTTTTTATATTTGACAACTTTTTATTTAGTATTACATTTTATGTGTCATCATGCTAAACATAACTTGTCTAGATTTAAAATCAAAACTTTTAACGATGTCTGTCATGGAATTCTGATGAGAAATCTCCGTTGACATTTTTGTGAAACCGAATGACTTTTTTACTGTACAGTAATAAGATCAACACAAGATCCAATAGAGCTGTCCGGTCAAGGTCGAATTTTAAAGCAGGCCGGCTGATCCTAAGCTCATTTGATATAAATAGAGCTTTCCCAAAGACTGGCACTATTTTAGGAGTTTGTACATGACCATGATAGCTATGGTCTGAACCCTGTGACGTCATTTTTCAATGATGCGGGGGCAGGTGGATTTTAACGGAAGGATAATTAATTCTAGCATAGATAGAATATACCCAGCAGGGTATATTTTATCTACGAGGTACAGTCAAAAAGTTCCCGGAATGATTTTTTGCAGACTTTTATTTAGCGTGATCGCCAGCGGGAAATTCGTCTTGCAGTAGTTGGTACGACTCCTGGGGAGGGCATTTCGGTAGTGGTGGTATATCTGACTTGCCGTAGTGCAGCATTGGAAAGCGCTTTTCGTGTACCTGCAATGGTAAGTTGTCGATGTTGTTTGTTGAGTGAATAATTTTGATGCATGTTCAAATGATCATGAAGGATGGTGTGAACCCTTCCATGTGCTAGTTTTACCTGAAATACTGGTAAATTTATCCCATGGAAGTGTTCACACCATCCTTCATGATCATTTGAACATGCATCAAAATTGATCACTCAACAAACAACATCGACAACTTAGACTTGCAGGTACATGAAAAGCGCTTTCCAATGCTGCACTACGGCAAGTCAGCTATACTCCCACTACCGAAATGCCCTCCCCAGGAGTCGTACCAACTACTGCAAGACGAATTTCCCTCTGGCAACCACGCTAAAAGTATACAAAAATTCATTCCGGGAACTTTTTGACTGTACCTCGTATGATTGTAGGTAGGGGTTGTCTACAAATTAATTACTAAAAGCGACAACGTAATTTAGGGATGGGCCCTAATGCTTAAAAATCAGCTGGCTGTTTACAAGCTAAACCTTGGACCTTGGCTCACCAGTTCTATTGGACTTCAAAGTATATTTTGATCAATGTTGAAAACAGCTTAAAAACAGTAGAAAGTGAATAACATATTATATGATCACATGCCCAGCTGACTCCTTTTGTGTGTTTTGGTGGTCTGTTTTTGGACCGATTATTTTTATTATTTATTTTCCTATTTCTTATCCAAATTCATCCGGTTTTATCTAGCTGGACTCACCTAAGCTTTATCATGTCCCTCACTACCTTTAATTATTTTATAATATTGGTTGTTGGGCTATTAATTAACAATTATGTCTAAGGAACGTGCCAACCTTAGTCAGTAACAAGGCTAGAAGATCGCGCCACTATCATCACGAACATTACACTCATCCTTCACTCATATTATTCAGGGTAACGTCCTCCATGAGGTACCAGTCTTATTAAGAATTATTAAATGAATTAATGAAATTGTGAATTGATTTTAAAATGACTAAACCATCAAGCTAGTCCTCAATACACGTCAATTAACCAACCATCATTATCATTTCGGATCCACCCCCCCTACTTTCAGATGTGATAATTTACGGGCCTTTACCCTTCCATAAAGAACTTTTATTAGAGTTTAGGCAGCCGAACTGCTGATTTTCAAAATAAAACTTGGATTTGGATTGATAAATCAAATATTTGGTGAATGGTCTTTTTATAAAATACTAGAGGACCCACGCTGCTCCGCAGCAGTAAATTTTGGTACTAAGACACAAAATCAACTCAAATCAAATAATTCTTAATTTACAAAATTAATGTTACATGCAATGGATCTTTACAACTTCAATGTGACTTGCCCGACATTGCCTAAGTTGAAAAAGAGGTTCGTATAGCTGGGCCCGGTTATGTTGGAATTTCAGAAAACCAATTAAACCACGATTATTACCAAGTTGGTAATAATTTGTTCCACGAAGGAAAACGTAGGACTTTCATGAGATATTCTGTACTTACGTTTCCGGGACAGCGACATGTCAGCCCGACACATACGACTTTACAAACTAACTATATACCATGCTAAAATACCCTCGTTGCAGACCTGCATACTCAGCGAATTTCATATGCAAAAGAACATAGTTCAAGCCAACACAGCAAGATTTGACGTGTTTTTGTAAGCTCCATAAGATTAACATGGGGAATGAGTATATACATCAGGTTTGCTGCCATGAAAATGGAAATATCGGGGATTTTAGACTATTATACATTAGATCTCATCTAGATGAAGACATAAACCAATTTTTATCAAGATGAATATGTTGAGAAATAAGCAAGAAAGAGAATTTGACTTATTACCCATAAGGTTAACATTGGGACAATGTACTGTGTTTACCACTTTCAATATCTCGGTAACCAATGGACATAGACCAGTGATTCAAAATCCTAAATTGTTCTTTTTTTAGCTGAATTCAATGGTGCCAACACAAATTGGATAAATTTTGTTTTTCTATGTAAAAAATTCAAAAACCCACTTTTGGGGGGAGACTATCCCCCTTTACCCCGCTTCCGGTGGTCCGATCGTGCTGGTTCACGAATTTGTCCAATTGATTACCACTTTACACATCTGTACCAAATTTCATTAATATCAGACCATAAACGGACTCAGAAAAAGAAAACCTAATATATATATAAAAGATTTGTGTTGTTCGGAATTCAGCAGAGTGCTCCAGGTACGTCCGATCATAATAATCAATAGCTCAAATGAAAGCTGGTATTTCACTGAAGGTTCTTAGCATTCAGAAGGTTCTAAAACATATAGAATTTCTTAATTAGAACTGGGGAAATACATCTTCAATTGAATTCATAATTCGGAAAATAATCAAATTTATGTTTTTTGGTCGAGTAATACAGTTGATGAATGAATGCGGATGCTTGCTGGCAAATATGCGCGTGCATACCTTTAATTTAAGACCTTATTTATGAAAATCGGTCGAGTAGAAGAGCCGAACAGACTCGGAAAAGAAAAACAAAAATTTTTTTTGTGTTATTCGGAATTCAGCAGAGTGCTTCAGGTACGTCCGATCATAATAATCAATAGCTCAAATGAAAGCTGGTATTTCACTGAAGGTTCTTAGACTAAAACATACAGAATAACGTAATTAGAACTGGGGAAATATAATATCTTCAATTGAATTCAAAATTCGGGAAATAATCAAATTTATGTTTTTTGGTCGAGTAATACAGTTGATAAATGAATGCGGATGCTTGATGGCAAGTCTGCGCATGCATACCTTTAATTTAAGACCTTATTTATGAAAATCGGTCGAGTAGAAGAGCCGAGCAGACTCGGAAAAGAAAAACAAAAATTTTTTTGTGTTGTTCGGAACTCAGCAGAGTGCTTCAGGTACGTCTGATCATAATAATCAATAGCTCAAATGAAAGCTGGTATTTCGCTGAAGGTTCTTAGACCAAAACATACAGAATTACGTAATTAGAACTGGGGAAATATATCTTTAATTGAATTCAAAATCCGGGAAATAATCGAATTTATGTATTTTGGTCGCGTAATAGAGTAGATAAATAAATGCCGATGCCTGATGGCAAATCTGTGCGTGCATACCTTTAATTTAAGACCTCAATTATGAAAATCGGTTCAGTAGAAGGGCCAAACGAACTCGGTAAAGGAAAACCATATTTAACTCCCATAAGAAATGTACAGGGAGGAAATTGCTTTTGTGCATAACTCGAGTAATACGGCAGATAAATGAATGTGGTTGCTTGATGGCAAATCTGCACGTGCATACCTTTAATTTAAGACCTCAATTATGAAAATCGGTTGAGTAGAAGAGCCGGACGGACTCGGAAAAGAAATACCAAATTTTTTTAATATATAGATTTGATGGTGTAACGTGGGAAATAATATTGTTACATTTATGTGTATTGGTTTTGCGTGCTAGAGAAACAAAATTTCGTCTAGTCTGTAAAAACAGCTGTTCTAGTTTAATTCTACAGCTGATTTCTGGTTATCTCTGTAGCCGTCTGTCAATTTTCTATTTTCCATTTTCTATAGGTAAACAAAGAAGGGTAATGAACAATAAATAAGGTTGTGGGATTAGATCTAGCTTGAATCATAAAAATCAAAATTATACAGTAATTTCAAAATTTTAGGAAGCTTTTCCGTTTGCTATAATTTGGCCCAAATCCTATGTAAGTTTTCTACATTTTAAATGTGTTTACTGATATATATTAAAGTCTTCAATTTAATAAGTGATAACCTGCGGACTAGTTTTAAATAATGGACCAATTTTTTCTGTTTAATTTAGTGCTCATAGGCCTTATTATCGAATTTTATTTGACATGAAGATTGAATTAGATGTATTATAAATTGATAGGCCCTACCACGATTCTTGGTCTTGGATGTAGTTATTTTAGTCAGGTTATAATTCAGTTCTTTGTAGGCTAAAGTCATTTCATGTAACCTACACTGCAAGTTTATAGGTTGCAGGGAAGATATAATTTTAACTTTGCTATGATATGATTGTTAACTCGTTCAAACTAATAAGCCTAGCCTCCCTCTCAGTATACATCAGAAAGTGAAAGTCCTCTGCCTTGGGTTAGTCCTTGAGTTCGTTTTCAATCTGTTGGTTCTGAATTATACTTTCTCCTTTGTAACAGAGTGTATACATGTGTTTTTAAAGTGCTTAATTTTGATCGTAATTAGTTATGATTTTCCCCATTAAGGTGTTATGAAAACATTTAGCAATGAAGTCAACATGGGTCCCACTTTGCCTGCTGGTGTTGTACTTGGTGCTGATGTTCATGGTCGCTCGCCTGATCGATCTCTTGACATGGTGTCATCAAGGTGTTGCTCCCACGGACATGGTAGACCCACTCCTGCTCAGCGTGCGCCAGCTTAAATTGTTACTCGAAATAAGAGGAGTCAGCTATGCAGGGTATTACGAGAAGAGAGAGTTAGCACAGTTGTTAGAATCTTCAGGTATGCCATAATGTACCTACTGTAACAAATATCTAATCAGTTGTGTATTTTAATTAAAAACTGGTTTCATTAGAAATCGAAAAACCCTCCATAGGCCTTATGTTTGATACTGTAAGTGTTAGCTCGAAAATGTGACTAATACACTTCTAAATCAATCATTGTATGCCTAAGAAATGTTTAAAGTTCCAAATGTTATCTGTACCATGTCAAATTCTTTTGCACAGTTTCATCAGTTTTCGGCTATACGAGGTACATTCAAAAAGTTCCCGGAATGAATTTTTTTAGACATATAGCGCGATCGCCAGCTGTAAATTTGCCTTGCAGTAGTTGGTACGACTCCTTGGGAGGGCATATCGGTAGTGGTGGTAAAGCTGACTTGCCTAAGTGCAGCATTGAAAAGCGCTTTTCGTGTACCTGCAAGTCTACGTTGTCGGATTTTTGAAAAATGGCATTTCATGAACAAGCACACGAACATTGTTATTATTTTACTTTAAAAGTCACCCAGTGAGACTCTTGAGTTGTTAATTCAAGCTTTTTTGGCGATGAAGAAATCCCCCAATATTTTCTTTATCAGCATCACCCAGTGTGCTGTTCATGAAATTCCATTATTCAAAAATCCGACAACGTCGACTTGCAGGTACACGAAAAGCGCTTTCCAATGCTGCACTACGGCAAGTCAGCTATGCCCTCCCAAGGAGTCGTACCAACTACTGCAAAACAAATTTACCGCTGGCGATAGCACTATATGTCTACAAAAATTCATTCAGGGAACTTTTTGACTGTACCTCGTAGTTCCGCAGAAGGTGTACGCTTCGCCTCATTAAATCCAGGGGACTCGGTGGAAATCGGGGTTATTGGGTGGGGAACTATAGATAGTCAAACACCGTACGAACGATATATCGATATTCGCTATCGATACTTCACCGATTTACTTCACATTCCTATCTAGGTAATTCGGTGGGAATCGAGGTTGTTGGGTGAGAAACAATCGATTGTCAACGACTTTACCTGGCTGCAAATTTCCCACATTGAGAATTTGGCTAGACTACAAATTTCCTTTATTTAAAAGCTTGGCCACTGCTGCAGCCGCGGGGGCACCTCTTAAGGCTGCAGCAGTCGGCCAGCCAACTGGACCCCACCAGCCAGTCTTTCCCTGGGGCCCCCAAGGTAAATACTACAGCTCTGTATGTACGTCATGATCAACTAATTACATTATAGGCCTAGTTTTTATTTTTTAGTGTTTTCAATAGTATTTTTGATTTTTAATTTTTCGTGGATGTGAAATGTCTGCCCATTATGTGAAACTAATCTTGGAAGAGTCCAAGATTGAGTCTTCCTCTTTTGCTTTCGGTTCTTGTTTAGTTACATTATATGTTTTAGGAAAATGTGTCCTGTATGAAATGTATTTATAAACGCATTGGTGTCTGCAAAGATCATTTTCAAAATTAGCTGTCCCTTTTTCTTGATTTAAAAATTGGTCGAATTTTCGATCACTGTCGGTCTATAGTATGTAATAAGTACACTGTAAGGTTATTGACTTTTATATCATAATTTCCTGTTTGTTTAATGTTTAATTTGTTAATTTTCAGCTGATGTATCTCAGGGAGAGCTGGAAGAGCTCGACAGCCTTGTGAGCTCTGAGGAGAGGGAGAGGCTTGTGAAGACTCCTCAGACGTCACACTTCTCTGGAAGTGGCCACTTCTATGAAAAGGTAATTATGTTTGACCAAATAGCAAACTAGTATTAGGCCTAGTATAAACATTCCTCGATTGACCTATAAATTGATAAACTCTAAGTCGAGTGGCAAACTGAACTTTTCTTTTTATTCTATTCTGATTTCTTAAGAAAATAATAAAAATTTAGGTAACGAGCTGGAAGTGGCATATCGTGGGGCACTATGTTTAGATGATGATACGTTGTGTAGCTGGAGGACACCAAAGACAGCGTGTGGCTGGTGCAGGTGGTGGTTGGCAACAGTGAGCCGCTGCTGGATGACTACAAGCAGGACCGGATTTAGGCATGGGCCCGGGCCCAGGGCGGCAAATTTCTAGATGCGGCAAATTTCGAAGGCCAGTTAAAAATTTGCTAAAATAATGTAGAACGTTTTATGCAATGTTTTTGTTTTCTATCAGATTTATAAACTAAAATTAATTATAAAAAGTCCGGAGAGAAGTGTTTTAGTACATTAGATAATTTTTTATATAAAAATACACCATTATATTGCGTAGTGCGTCACTGGCGCGGAAGGGCGGCAGTCGATGTACTCAAAGGTAAGAAAGCTTATTTTTTTGGCCTGTGCGCTGGCGCTGAGTTTATTCGGGGTAATGGTGATATCGGATCATAAGAAGGAGGGGGCGAGGAGGGCAATATGTTTGTTATTTTTATAAAAAATATATGCGAAATGACGGTCCCAAAATGTCCGAGAGTTTTACCAACAGTTTTATAGCTGAGAGTTTTAACGCGGTTGCCATACAGTACCACCAAGAGATTTAATTATTAAGTCCACTATGATACAACCGAGATTACCGGCTGCGATACAACCGTTAGATTTTATAAATTACCGTAGGAATTTCGCCAATCGCTAAATATTCTAAAGATTTGTTTTGTAATAGGCCTACTACCAAAGATTCGTCGGCTGCAAATATTCAAGGTATTTGTCTCAAAATATGATTGAGATTTTTCGCATGCAATACAACTGACTGGTTTGACGACCGCTATAGAACCGACCGATTTACGGCCACTATACGACTAAGAGTTTTTTTAAACAACCCATGTTCGCAGGCCACGTTACAGCGTAAACATGAGCTGTTATTGCCGTAATATCACCGGTAAATTTGCCAGTTGCCGCAAAACTAAAGCAGGTTGTTTACCAGATTTCACATAGGCCTATATTTTTTCCGACTTTTCTTACATCTCTCGACTGTTAAAAAAATCACGATCAGTGAAATCAGTCATGATGCCTCCTTCAAAAGAGCGACACATTGTCTGCCACAAAATGACCGAGATACATGTGTGCCAACCGCTGTAAAACGACCGATTTTTCGGCCACAACAATGCCAATATGTCCGACGGTCGCGAAAGAAGCGAGCGACTTGCCGACCGCAATGCGACCAAGAGATCTGTCGACGGTGATACAAGCAGGCAATTTTCTGGCCAAGAAACTACCGAGATATTTTCCAGCCGCGATGTAAACGACTGATTTCCGACCACAATATTACCAAAATATTTGTTTGTTATCAAATCAAATCAATCAAATCAAATCATCTTTATTCATTTACAATATATACAAAGATACATCGAATAGTGTCAAGAGAAGAACATATCCAGCGTAATAACACTAAAATATCTCCAAATTAGATACATACAATAAAAAATATAAAAATATAAATAAATACATTTTCCTTAAAATTTAATGTTTATATATACATTTTTTAATGTTAAGGTATCAAATAACTTATAACATTTAATTTCTCCTTGCATTCCAAAAATTATCAAATGAATACAGGGACAATGTCAACAAATACTTTTTTAAAAGTTTCCTAAAAACATCAAAATTATTCTCACGGAAAATATTTTCGGGTAAACCAAATAAAAACTTAGTGCCAGTGAAACTAGTTTTTTTCTCATAGAATTCTAATTTGTGCTGTTCAACCTATCTATTGTTTCTTAAATTATAACTATGTAGATTTAGATTACCGGGTTGATAGTTTGATTTATTTACATGTAGTATGGTTTCAAATATGTAAAAGCTATATATGGTCATAATACCTAGTTTTGAAAAGTATGGCTTTACTGTTTGTCGATTTTTGAGGTTGAAAATAATCCTTAGTGCTTTTTTCTGCTGACGAAGAATCCTGTCCAAATTCTTTTTACTGGTACCGCCATAAATTGCTATGCCATAAGACATATGTGAATTTATTAAGGCAAAATATATAGTTTTTAAAGTTTTAATACTACAAATCTTTGACATTTGTCGCAACGCATATAGACCAAATGACATTTTACTTATCACATGATCATCATGATTATCCCAGGTTAAATGCTGATCCAATAATAGTCCAAGAAATTTGGTGTACTCCAATTTGTTTAAATTTGAATCATCAAGGTAAACATTCGGTTCTAATTTTAACCTTGTTTGCTTTGTACAAAATGATAAGAAATTTGATTTTTGAGAATTTATTAGGAGATTTTGGTTATTTAGGAATTCTTTAACTGACAAAAGATTCAAAAAAGATTTAAGTTCAATTTCTTCTTGAGAACTGCCTGTGACTGTAATATTCGTGTCATCAGCATAGAGGCACACTGAAACCCCGCCATCAATAGCTCGTGGGAATCCTCTCATGTAACACAGAAACAACAGAGGACCTAAAATAGACCCCTGGGGGACACCATATTTAATCGTTTTGTAATCAGAATGGAAATTTTGAGAGTATGTGTATTTGCAGTTTGGAAAGCTAAAATGAGGAGCCTAAAAGCCAAGGGGTACAAGTGACATTTTTTGAGATTTTGAGTTAAGTACACAGAAATGAAGCTAAGGAGCAGTAGAATTCAGTGGTAAAGGGGTATTAAGGTTTTCTTTGACAGGTGCTGAAATCTAGCGGAGGATATAAGTACTACTTCAAGAATCAGCTGTTCTTCCTTGGAAGCCAATAGGTATAAGTTGCACTTGTACTCCTTGGCATCCAAGGAGAACCAAAAAATAGTTCCTTGACATCCAACCAGAAATGGGTTTTTTGAGTTTTTTACATAGAAAAATAAATATAATCAAATTTTTGTTGGCACCATCAAATTTAGCTCAAAAAAATGAACAATTAATATGTCGAATCATTGCTCTATGACCACTGGTTACCGAGAAATTGAAAGTGGTAAACACAGTACACTGTCCCAAAGTTAACGTTATGGGGAATAACTAAAATTCTATATCTCGCTTATTTCTCAACAAATCTTAATAAAACTTGGATTGTGGCTTCATATAGATGGTATCCAATCTATTTCAGTCTAAAATCCCCGATATTTCCATTTTTATGGCTGCATAATCATTCTCCATGTCATCCTTATGGAAAATAAAAAATCTATATGTTCCTTATTTCTTAACATATCTCATTAAAACTTGGTATATGGCTTCTTCTAGTTAAGATCTTCTAAACATTTAATTAAAATCTACCAGTTTTAACATACCTGTTGCAGCAAACCTGCATACTCATTCCCCATATTGATCTTATGGAGATTACAAAAACATGCCAAATCTCGCTATGTTGGATTGAATTATGTTCTTTTGCATTTGAAAATCACTGAGCATGCAGGTCTGCTGCAATGGGGGTATTTCATTCAGCACTCCAGGCATGATCCACCTATCAACTAAATAAAAAGGTAATACTCTTTGGAAGCCAAGGGGTACAGTTGGTGTTTATAAATATAAAAAAATGTGTATAAAAACTTCTATTCAAAGTAAGATACTTAAACCTTAATGTAGGGGTTCTTGAGTAACAGTAGGTAGTATTAACACATATTATAGAATTTTATGTTAATAATTGTGAATTATGGGTCAAAGCAAAACTTTGATTGCTGTTTTCTTAAAAGTCAAAAAATGTCACTTGTACCTCTTGGCTTTTAGGCTCCTCAAATTATGTTGAATTTGGACACATTGTTGCCTGTCTAGGTAAGATATAAACCAATTATATTCCTTATTATTTATGTTCAAATCATGTAGTGCATCAAGTAACTTTTCATGTGACACACTGTCAAATGCTTTAGAAAGGTCTAGAAAAATTCCAATCACTTTTTCATTTCTGTCAATTGAATTATGATCAGATCGAGAGATTTGCCGGCCGCGATGACGATACCAACGATAAAAACGGCTATAGGCCCTATTTCGTTTCGTTCTAACTCTAATATCGAAATTCCCGGCCAAATGTTTAAATTCATTACTTTTTCCCGACTTTTAGCGAAGTTTTCCTAAAAGGAAGAAGCTAACCGAGAGACTATGAAACGGCCAAAATACAAAGAAGGCGATAATGAAGTTTTAGTAGCCCCGAACTGGACGAGAGATGATCGTGGCGAGAGAATTTTAGACCGCGGCAATGCGACCATTTACATTTTTCAGTCTTGTTGACGAATTTTAACATTGGAAAACACCACAATATTTGTATAATTTTATTCTGTGAGGCCTTTCGACAGCTGGCATCAGTAGACATATACACAATCACAAATATTATTGTGTTTTAATGTAAAAAATTCAGGTTTAGCTAATAAATTGTAATCCCAAATTATTGGGCGGAGCAAGTGCCCCCCCCCCCCCCCCTCTGGATTACGCATGATGAGTTCTGGCAACTTTTGTTGTTTGGGAGGAGGGGCGGCGAAATGCTTTGGGCCCATGGGCAGCAAAATCGTAAATCCGGCCCTGACTACAAGTGGCGCATTGTGAGGCACTACGTCAAAATGATGATACGTTGTGTAAGTGGAGGACACCGAAGACAGCGTGTGGCTGGTGCAGGTGGTGGTTGGTAACAGTGAGCCGCTGCTGGATGACTACAAGTGGCGCATTGTGAGGCACTAACGTCTAAATGATGATACGTTGTGTAGGTGGAGGACACCAAAGACAGCGTGTGGCTGGTGCAAGTGGTGGTTGGTAACAGTGAGCCGCTGCTGGATGACTACAAGTGGCGCATTGTGAGGCACTAACGTCTAAATGATGATACGTTGTGTAGGTGGAGGACACCAAAGACAGCGTGTGGCTGGTGCAAGTGGTGGTTGGTAACAGTGAGCCGCTGCTGGATGACTACAAGTGGCGCATTGTGAGGCACTAACGTCTAAATGATGATACGTTGTGTAGGTGGAGGACACCAAAGACAGCGTGTGGCTGGTGCAGGTGGTGGTTGGTAACAGTGAACCGCTGCTGGATGACTACAAGTGGCGCATTGTGAGGCACTACGTCTAAATGATGATACGTTGTGTAGGTGGAGGACACCAAAGACAGCGTGTGGCTGGTGCAGGTGGTGGTTGGTAACAGTGAGCCGCTGCTGGATGACTACAAGTGGCGCATTGTGAGGCACTAACGTCTAAATGATGATACGTTGTGTAGGTGGAGGACACCAAAGACAGCGTGTGGCTGGTGCAGGTGGTGGTTGGTAACAGTGAGACGCTGCTGGATGACTACAAGTGGCGCATTGTGAGGCACTACGTCTAAATGATGATACGTTGTGTAGGTGGAGGACACCAAAGACAGCGTGTGGCTGGTGCAGGTGGTGGTTGGTAACAGTGAGCCGCTGCTGGATGACTACAAGTGGCGCATTGTGAGGCACTATGTCGCGCCCTTCGCCATCCGCACTGGCATATTTGACTGCAAACTGGATCGCAGGTACAGAGTTGAAGGTGTACAAGACTTACTGTAAAGTCTAAGCTCTTTAGCTGGTAAATTTCCCTTGTTATTTTTTTATTGATTTTCAGTTGGCAAAGGTTGTACAACTCTGTTGATGATTGTGCAATTTTGATTTTGTTATTATTGTCTTTAAAGATCTTTTGTTGTTTGTAGAAGAATTGTTAATATTTTTTTGGTAAACTATATCCACTGCCTCTATCAACATAATGTACTCCAACA
This sequence comes from Flexamia atlantica, assembly GCA_035578135.1. NCBI lineage: Eukaryota > Metazoa > Arthropoda > Insecta > Hemiptera > Cicadellidae > Flexamia > Flexamia atlantica. The sequence continues at coordinate 42,203,800 of JAQJVK010000001.1, read as the reverse complement.
CAAATCACTATTCTAAATTCACAAATTACATGACTTGCGTGTTTATTTTAGTATACTGTACTTCAATATTATATATACAAGACTGATTATTATTATAAACTTGTCTTAACTTAAACATAACCAAAACTAAAGTTTCTCTATTTAGTGAGAGGTTTATTATTTTTTTTTTTATATAACTTGTTTGCTGTGGGCTGTGCCATTTGGCGATCGATGGGACCTTACCGGAATCCCATCCGGGACCTTAAGAGTGCTCCAAGGCGCTTGGTGCCCATTTCATTCGTTTGCTGTGAGGCAAACTAATCTGAATAGTCGGAAAATAATTTGTCCCCTTTCTGTATACGTGTTGATTTTCCTGTAATTTACCTGCCAAGGGAGATTTCCTGAATGCCTAATGGCTAATGTTCATCCCTCCAATTTTACTTGGCAAAAGAAATTGCTTGAATCGTCTGAGTGACCTACAGACTTTCGACTTGTGGAACTGTAAGCAGTTAAAAGACAATGCTGTACAATGTTGCTTTTATATACGAGGTCATTTCAATTATCTGATGGAACAGTTGCTATTGTACATGCCACAGTGAACATAAAAAGTCATCAAATCAAATCAAAAATATCTTTATTCATGAAGTACAGTCAAGTGTACAGAATGGTGTCAATTAAAATAAAATTTTTGTTTATAATTATGTACAAGAAAGTTAGTCATCTTATTATATTCCAGTCTTGTGATGTATTCCTACAAGTTCCTACAAGTACATACATTTATAAAGGTTTAAATAAAAATGTTAAAGTAGGATAATTACTTTACAAATTCCTCTGTATTATATAAAGGCTTATCAGTCATATAAGTTTTCAGTTTGGCTCTAAATAAATTGTAATTTTCGATGTTTTTTATTTCCATTGGCAAAACATTATAATACTGAATGCCTGCATAGCTTGGTTTTTTTGTAAAGAAATGTAAATTATGTTGAGGGAAAGACAATTGATTTCTGTTCCTAGTAGAGTATGAGTGGTTTGTGCCTAACGTTTCAAATTTATCTAAGTTATTTTTAACTAAGAGAATGAGGTCAAAAATTAATTGGCTATAAACTGTCATAATGCGTAATTGGGGGAAATAGTTTTTCACAGAATCTAACGGTTGCAAGTTCAAAATAATTCTAATAGCCCTCTTTTGAAGAATTAGGATCCTATTTGAGTTATCAATAGAGCTATTTCCGTACAAAACAAGGCCATATGAGATATGTGAGTGGACCAGAGCAAAATAGACGGATTTTAGGGTATCGACATTGCAAATTTTAGATAGTTTTCTCAAAGCAAAAAGTCCTTTAGCAATTTTATTACAGAGGCTATCCGTGTGTGAAGCCCAATTCATGTGTTTGTCCAAATATAAACCTAAAAATTTTGTTTCCTCAACTTCAGTCAAATGATAAGAATTTAAAATAATATTTGTAGGATGTGAATTATTTTTAGTGCATCTGGTAGAAAATGTTATATAATTTGTTTTTGTTTGATTCAGGAGAAGATTTCTTTCTACCAAGTCTTGTTGGATCATACCAAGTTGATTAAAAGCTAGTTGCTCGATATCGTCAAAAGTATTTCCAGATATTTTTAGACTAATATCATCTGCATAAAGGACTATTTTATTGAAATTAGCTATATTGGGCAAGCCATTTAAGTAACATAAGATCAATATTGGACCCAATATGGTGCCCTGTGGGACTCCGTATTTAATAGATGTTAGAGGAGAGTTGAATTTTATTAATTGGTTATGATTATTGAGGTGGAGAATTTCAACAAACTGCCTTCTATCTGTTAAATATGATTTAAACCAATTCAAACTGCGGTTTTTAATTCCTAGATTTTCAATAATTTTTAAAAGAGTATTATGTTGTACACTGTCGAAAGCCTTACTTAAATCCATGAAAACACCGATTACATTTTCTTTTTTATCTATTGAGTCTATTATTGATTCAATGAACTCGATACAGGCACTAATGGTTGATTTGCCACTTCTGAAACCATGTTGTTCTAAATCAAGCAGATTGTTAGTTTCCAGGAATTCAATTAGCTGGTTGGCCATAACACGCTCGAACAATTTGGCAAAAGATGAAATAAGAGCTAAGGGCCTGTAGTTGGACACTTCCCCATCGTCCCCACCCTTGAATAAAGGTTTAACTTTAGAAATTTTAAGTTGTTTAGGAAAAATACCAGATATTAGAGATGAATTTATGAGACGAGTTAAAGGTTTAATCAATCTATGTTTGGCAAACTTAATGATTGTCATGGGGACATTATCATATCCAGTTGAGTATTTATTAGGGAATGAATCTATAATTTTTTCTACATATTCTTCTGACACCCATTTGGGAACAAAGGTCTGATCCTCAGATGGTGGAGTGTGATGCGGATAGCTTCCAACAGGACCCAAAGAGGAAGCTAATTTTGGAATTACTTGTACATCAACCATATTATGATAATAGTTGTTGAACAATTTACAAACAATTTGGGGATTATCAATACATTGTCCACAATTTTTTAATTTGACATGATGATAAGCCTTTTCTTTACCTATGTTTACTTCCTTTCTGACTACATTCCATACAGTCTTACAGACATTACCAGAGTTTTCAATTAAATTACTATAATAATTGTGTTTTGCTTTTGTTACTTCCTTCTTATAATTACTCTTCATATCTTTTATACAGTCTTTTAAATTATTAGACTTATTAGACCTATAATTTTTTGTGGCATTTCTAATTTCGTTTTTATAGTCAATTAAATGTGTTGTTACCCATTGATTTTTATTTTCTTGTTTTCTGCATTTAGTTTCTAGAAAGCTCATATTAAAATAATATAAGAAAATATCTAAACAAATCTTGAATTTACCCTCTATAGCAACATTGTAAATCTCTGACCAATTTTCTTTACTTAACAGATCTAAAAAGAGTTTTTCCCTGCTTCATTAAAATTTCTTTTGTGAAATGTAATATTTGAATTCTTCCCAGAATTTATAGGTAAATTAAATTCATATAGCTGTTCATATATTCATGGTCTGAAACACTGGTAATCAGACCACTTGTTTTAAATAAATGTTTTGGAATATTGGTTAATAAATTGTCTATACATGTTTCGGTAGACTCACAGAATCTTGTTGGAAAATAACTAAAAAGGTCATACCTCGAGCTAGAAGTAAATTAATAAGGTCTACAGATTCTCTAGATTTTTCTAGTAAATTTATATTAATGTCTCCTATTATCATGATATTGCTACATTGTTTATAGATTGCAGTTATTAATATATTCAACCTTTTTAAAAATTCATCTATATTACCCTTAATTGGGGAACGATAGATGCCTACTATTATAAAGCAATAATCTTTAAATTTAAATTTACAAGCACAGAATTCAAAGATTTTGTCCTCACAGAGTTCCCCAAAGCACCCGGAAGTCAGCCGTTTATACTCCAGATCTCTTGATAAGATGAGAACTCCTCCTTTATTACATGACTTTCTACAGTAATAGTTAATTACGTCGTAGCCATTAAATTTTAGATAATTAATTTCACTATCTTTGATATCATGTTCTGAAATGACAGCTATGTTTGGGTTTAGCTCATTTAGGGTGATCTGTAAAGGTTCAAAGTGAGGTAATAGTCTATCAATGTTTTGATGAAGTATAATTAAGGGTTTTTTAGAAGAATTATTAATTATGGTTGGGTCTGTTTGTTTAGAAAATGAAGAGGAATTGTTATTAGCGTTATTATCGAGTCAATTTTTTATGTACAGTAAGTAAGTGCATGCTGGACATGAAGCAGGTGAATACTGGTTTTCACCTGTTTCATTAAATTCTGATCATTCTCACAATATCATCAATAGGCTAATAAAATTTCTTAATTTCCAGACTTTGCAAAAGTAAAGGATGGAATGAACCACTGCTTCTCCTAGCCATGCCAAAAGGAACAACACCAAAGGACAAAGTTGTCATTCGTACCTGTACTTACACTAGACCTCAGGTAAAATATTAATTTTGGGATAAAAATTTGCCGATATTTTTACATTTTTTTAATATAATTTTTTTTATCTAACTTGCCATTTAAGGAAGAAAAATTGGCTTGATCAAATATATGTGGTCATCTAAAACTCTAATGGATATTATTGATATATTTGACATTTTTATATACATTGACATTTTTATATAGTTTGCCTGGTTTAAATTTAGGTAACATACAGGCCCAAGTTTTAGGCTATTGTAATATTTGACTTATGTGTATATCTTCTATATATTAAAAAAATTTGGTTTTTCTTTTCCGAGTCCGTTCGGCTCTTATACTCAACCGATTTTCATAATTGAGGTCTTAAATTAAAGGTATGCACGTGCAGATTTGCCATCAAGCATCCGTATTCATTTATCTGCCGTATTAATCGAGTTATGCACAAAAGCAACTTCCTCCCTGTACATTTCTTATGGGAGTTAAATATGGTTTTCCTTTTCCGAGTTCGTTTGGCTCTTCTACTCAACCGATTTTTATAATTGAGGTCTTAAATTAAAGTTATGCACGCATAGATTTGCCATCAAGTATTGGCATTCATTTATCCACTGTATTACTCGACCAAAAAACATACATTTGTTTATTTCCCGGATTTTGAACTCAATCAAACATATATTTCCCCAGTTCTAATTACGTAATTCTATATGTTTTGGTCTAAGAACCTTCAGTGAAATACCAGCTTTCATTTCAGCTATTGATTATTATGATCGGACGTACCTGAAGCACTCTGCTGAATTCCGAACAACACAAATCTTATTTATAAAAATTTGGTTTTTCTTCTCCGAGTCCGTTTATGGTCTGATCATAATGAAATTTGGTACAGACGTGTAAAGTGGTAATTAATCAGACGAATTCGTGAACCAGCCCGATCATTCCGGGGGGTAAAGGGGGATGAACCCCCCAAAAGTGGGTTTTTTGATTTTTTTACATAGAAAAACAAAATTTATCAAATTTTTGTTGGCACCATTGAATTCAGCTCAAAAAAACAAACAATTTAGGATTTTGAATCACTGGTCTATGTCCATTGGCTACCGAGATATTAAGTTGTAAATACATAACGTTGTCCCAATGTTAACCTTATGGGAAATAAGTAAAATTCTATATATTGTTTATTTCTCAACATACCACGATAAAACTTGGTTTGTGGCTTCATCTAGATGAGATCTAATGTATAATAGTCTAAAATCCCCAATATTTCCATTTTCGTGGCAGCAAACCTGCATACTCATTCCCCATGTTATTCTTATGGAGGTTACAAAAACACGTCAAATCTCGCTATGTTGGCTTGAACTATGTTCTTTTGCATTTTCCTGAGTATGCAGCTCTGCAACGGGGTATTTTAGCATGGTAATAGTTAGTTTGAAAAGTCGTATGTGCCGGGCTGACATATCGCTCTCCCAAAAACTTGAGTACAGATTATCTAATTAAATTCCTACTTTTTCCTTTGTGGAAAAAAATATTACCAATTTGGTAATAAATCGTGGTATAATTGGTTTTCTGAAATTCCAACATTACCAGGCCCAACTACATGCATCTCTTTTTCAACTTAGGAAAGTGTCGGGCAAGTCACGTATTGATGTTGTGAAGCTGCACTGCATTTTTACATTAATTTTGTAATTGAAGAATTATTTTATTTGAGTTGATTTTGTGTCTTAGTAACAAAATTGACCGCTGCGGAGCAGCGTGGGCCCTCTAGTATTTCTTGTAAGCATTGACCTTGTCTATTGCATTATTGTAATGCCTAATGACAATAAAGAATTATGACTTATGATAAAAAATTCCTCAAATCAGGATTTTGATAAATTATTGTGTCAATTGAAAAACAACATAGTATAAATTAAATCGTGAAACTGACTAATAGTAGCTACCTAAATCTCTAAAAATATTTTTTACCTAGGCCTGTACCCAAATCATGAACTTGTTCGACCAACTATTGATGCTTCAATAAAATTTATAAAGAAATTAGTTAGCCTAATCACTTTGACAAGTTGTTTTACTAACCATTCTATTAAAATTGAATAGAATGATTATGGTTAATTAATTAATTAATATGGTCTTAAACCATTGTCAATAGTTCGTCAAAATATCTTTACTTTCAACAAAGCCGTAGCCAGGAAATTTTTTCGGGGGGGTTTGGGCGGGCCCGGCAGGTGAATTTCCGGCTCGGCAAAAGTGGTGACTTTTTTTTTACTCACGTGTGTGTTTTTCGGCACCTTCATCGTCATTTTGGACCCTTTTTATCTGTTTCCGGCCCCTTGACTCTCAAAATTTTACAATCAAGGTAAATGAATGGTGTCATCTTTGTTGCATACATACTAAACAAAATTGAATATTGTTATCATTGAAAGCCTAATTAGACTTTCATTAAATAGCCTAATTCGGTAGGCACTTTAAACCGGATTTCCATTAAAAAATTAGATATTGAGCTTGTATCCAAAAATGACAATTATAAACAATTTAATTTAATTAAATTTTTTTAAGTAGGTACAGTACACCTCGGATTATCCGGACCCTACATTATTCGGATCCTGGATTACCGTATCCGGAGGGGTCCATCCGAGAAATTCAAATCACGGCAAACACACGATTTTAGTGAGTTTACTAATGAAATGCGCATTCATGTAATACATTACTGTACGCATTTCAAATCACAATAATTGAAGGAAATGCAAGGCCTAAACAGTACATTATAGCATTTTTGTGAACGTAGTTTTCTGGATTGCTACTTGGGGCGCTAGCAGTAATCAACAAAGGCATAGCCTACAGCAATTTTGCGAGTTTGATTATTGCTGTCATTTGATGTTTTTTACGTTTCTTTTTTTTCTTTAAAAGAGTTACTGTAATAAGTTTAGAGTTACTTTAAGTTTTGTCATGATTATTTCAAGTTTGAATTATTTTGAGTTAGGATTATTTAATTTTAATGAATTAAATATTTTAATCTGGCGTTTTGTTCCAAACCTAAACCGTGAGTATAGTAAAAGTTAAGATTATATTTGTATGATCAATAATAAAGTTTAGTTTTTAAATTTGTTTCAAAAATAAAACCCAGTAAAATTTGAAAGTCTAACATGTACAGTCCTGACACACCAATTGCAGCATCAGTTTTGCAGGGGCTAAGGCTAATGTACGCGATAGCTATTTAGGTGATATTGTAATGAGCTCGGATTATCTGCATTTTTTGCTATCCGGTTTGGTGTTCCACCACATCAATTTGGATAATCTGAGGTGTACTGCACTGTCAAGACTATTAGGCCCAGTTAAACTGATACGTAAAGGAGTATAGATGTTTTTAATTATTTGGTTTTTTCCAGCAAATCATCAACTGGATGTCGGAGCAGCTGTCGATCCGTGTGCAGCGGCTGGCGGGCGTGGGGGAGCTGGACGAGTGGCTCGAGCCGCAAGGGCACGACGGCGGCAACACGACCTCCGTGGACGGCCTGCACGACGTCAAGGTGCTGCTGCTGACCCACATCCTGCACCCACCGCTCTTCCTGGCCGCTCTCAGCATCAAGTTCACCGGTGAGTCTACACACGGCAGGTAGCCTACACGACGTCAAGGTGGCACCCGCCACTCTTCCTGGCCGCTCTCAGCATCAAGTTCACCGGTGAGTCTACACACGGCAGGTAGCCTACACGACGTCAAGGTGGCACCCGCCACTCTTCCTGGCCGCTCTCAGCATCAAGTTCACCGGTGAGTCTACACACGGCAGGTAGCCTGCACAACGTCAAGGTGCTGCTGCTGACCCACATCCTGCACCCACCGCTCTTCCTGGCCGCTCTCAGCATCAAGTTCACCGGTGAGTCTACACACGGCAGGTAGCCTGCTCGACGTCAAGGTGCTGCTGCTGACCCACATCCTGCACCCACCGCTCTTCCTGGCCGCTCTCAGCATCAAGTTCACCGGTGAGTCTACACACGGCAGGTAGCCTGCACGACGTCAAGGTGCTGCTGCTGACCCACATCCTGCACCCGCCACTCTTCCTGGCCGCTCTCAGCATCAAGTTCACCGGTGAGTCTACACATGACAGTTAGCCTGCACGACGTCAAGGTGCTGCTGCTGACCCACATCCTGCACCCGCCACTCTTCCTGGCCGCTCTCAGCATCAAGTTCACCGGTGAGTCTACACACGGCAGGTAGCCTGCACGACGTCAAGGTGCTGCTGCTGACCCACATCCTGCACCCGCCACTCTTCCTGGCCGCTCTCAGCATCAAGTTCACCGGTGAGTCTACACACGGCAGGTAGCCTGCACGACGTCAAGGTGCTGCTGCTGACCCACATCCTGCACCCGCCACTCTTCCTGGCCGGTCTCAGCATCAAGTTCACCGGTGAGTCTACACACGGCAGGTAGCCTGCACGACGTCAAGGTGCTGCTGCTGACTCACATCCTGCACCCGCCGCTCTTCCTGGCCGCTCTCAGCATCAAGTTCACCGGTGAGTCTACACACGGCAGGTAGCCTGCTCGACGTCAAGGTGCTGCTGCTGACTCACATCCTGCACCCGCCGCTCTTCCTGGCCGCTCTCAGCATCAAGTTCACTGGTGAGTCTACACACGGCAGGTAGCCTACACGACGTCAAGGTGCTGCTGCTGACCCACATCCTGCACCCGCCGCTCTTCCTGGCCGCTCTCAGCATCAAGTTCACCGGTGAGTCTACACACGGCAGGTAGCCTACACGACGTCAAGGTGCTGCTGCTGACCCACATCCTGCACCCGCCGCTCTTCCTGGCCGCTCTCAGCATCAAGTTCACCGGTGAGTCCACACACGGCAGGTAGCCTGCACGACGTCAAGGTGCTGCTGCTGACCCACATCCTGCACCCACCGCTCTTCCTGGCCGCTCTCAGCATCAAGTTCACTGGTGAGTCTACACACGGCAGGTAGCCTACACGACGTCAAGGTGGCACCCGCCACTCACGGCAGTTAGCCTGCTCGACGTGAAGGTGCTGCTGCTGACTCATATCCTCGGAATGGACGGTATTATATTGACAAGTCTCACAGGAAAGATTTGAGAAATAACATCTTGTACCCACCAGGAATCGTAAATCTTGTTTGTTTATTAAAGTTACTAAGTCTAACATATTTTCCAGTGTTTAGTGTTCACAGTAATTATCCCCTAAATAGTATGGTGCTAATGTTGTTTCTGCTTTGTTCTTAATAATTACTCTTATTATTGGCTTGTACAGTATGTTGGGAACATTGGTTCAACTGGAAAAACCATTACTCGAACAGGTCTTGATCACGTGGTGTCCAGATAAGATGGAGCCTATTTGTTTGACTTTTTTTAACGTCTTAATTGGACTGTAAATTCATGTGACCAGATCTTTCCAGACATCTGGGCTTCGATCGCTGGAGGAAGTAAGGAAGAAGTAAGAAGAAGATTGTAATGCAAATTTAGCTTTTGCCTTACACAGTCAGTCGTCTGTATAAAACTAGGGGAGATCCCTAGGGATCCCTGGATACTATTATCCAGCTACCTCAGTACTGAGTTCTGAACAGTAACGATTGGGCTGGTTAAACTGATGTGTTATCAAACTCAATTAATTTTAGATCCAATGTATGCTAATACCAATTATTTTGTATACGTTTGACATTTCTATGAATTGTTGTTAACATTTCCATGAATATTTTGTTAATGCCTGCCACAATAACAACAAATTCATGACATTTCCACAAACAATGATTCCTACATGAGAATCGTCAATGAATATAAAATCCTTTTACTACATATTGCCATAATTTATCCAAAAAATAACTAATATTATTTCTAGCGTGTCCAACTTTATTTATTGAAAACCCTTAAAAAATAACAACCATAATGTACTTGAGTGATTTAATAACATTGTTTGTCAGTTTTCAAATTATCGGTAGTTATCAAAATAATATTGAATGTACCACATTAGTTGTTTAAAAAGTTTATGATTTGCTAACGTAATAAATGGTTGAATCGTGGCCGTGTGGCAGGCAGGATCAAGTTCGGCATGCTGACGGTGCGGCGGGAGGACGAGGGCGCGGTGCAGCAGCGACTGCGGCAGCCGCTGCGGACACCGAGCTACCTCGTGGTCACGCCGGAGCGGACGCTCGTGTACGGCCGCAAGCACGGACAACACTTCAACTTCTGGGCCATGAATGCTCTACTGCGCGCCGTCCAGCCGGACGCCAATGACGTCTTCCTCTGTAGCCTCCTCCTCGCCAACATGATCGCCTCTTTGCAGATCGTACAAGTGATTTTTTTGCCGAGATTTATAGCTTACTTAATTATTGTTGACTATGATTTAAGAAATGGGATTTAGCGAGGTAGTTTTCTCTCCAGTTATCATGTCTTACCAACATCCAAATTGTCAATAACAGGAAAATTTATATCGGATATCAACGTTTCGCCACAAACAGCTGTTATGATTAGGCATGCTGATTACTTTATTTGTTTACATTCTCTTTGTTAGCATAGCAACTCATAAGTCCCAATTTAAAATGTTTTCTACTTTAAAATTAGTTTCATTAAGTTATTATCAATTTTCTCCGGTCAAGTAAGTTTATTACTCTTACTGCAGGTTCATATAATACTTTTTGAGTCAATAATTAGTTATTTCCATACTTTCAAGGAAATCCTAGAAGCCGTTTTTGAGATTATCGTGCAAGATAACATATAAAAGTATAGAATTCTTCTTGCTCCCCTGGGCAAGTGCCCATTTGGACTAGTTGTAAAATTGAGCCTGTGTGTGGTTCTAATTTTCTTGAAAAAAAGCAAAGAGACAAAGAAAACATCTTTTACTCAATTATTTTATGGGTATCATTCCCTCTTAAAATTTCTTGAATGTAAATCACAAAATCCTCATAAAGGCATTATCAAAAAGTATGACTGTAATGTTTGGTGTCATGTGGGAGCTTGAGATTTTTTTTGGCAATGCAACTCATCCATCCTCTCATAAAATTTCTTAAATGTAAATCACAAAATTCATAATGGCTTTTTTTCAAAAGTACGAACGACTGTGATGATTGGTGCCAGGTGGGGGCTTCGTCGTGGTGGAAGCACCTGGTGTGCGGGGTGTGGACCTTCGTCAGCTACAACCTGTGGCTGTTCTCCGCATGGCTGTTGATCCTCGGGACCTGTCGCTGGCCAATCCTCAGCTCCGCCTGCGACCAGCTGCTGGTCCTCGTCCGCAGCGTCGCACTCACCGATCTCGGCAACAACTTGCGCAATGACGTCCTCTTGCTCTTCAATCATCCCCTGCTCTTCATCTGCACATTCCTACTGTTTGCTTTCATGACCAAGAGATACATATCTAGCTCCCACACCGAGGTAAGTTTAACTATAAATCTAACTGGTATTTCAGTTGCAATTAATTTAATGGAAATTATTGATAAGATCAAGGGAAGGAAAGCTTGTAAATGTTTTAAAAAGTAAAGGCAATAAATTATAAACAATAATTTAAACTGTAGGTCCTTAAGTTACCATTGGCTATAGAGCTATTTATTTTCAGTCCTGTCAAAGGAACAAGGCAGCCTTTTTCAGTAACAAGACTACAAGATTGCACCACAGTCTCTTATCTGTGGACACGTAAAGATCTTCACTCATCTTTCACGTGTCATACTTTCCTTAACACACTCTCTGAACCCTCAGCAACCTCTGTACACAGTGGGTGTGACGGTCGGTAGTCAACCTGTTAACACACTCACTGCCAACCCGCAGCACCCTCTGTACACAGTGGGTGTGACGGTCGGTAGTCAACCTGTTAACACACTCACTGCCAACCCGCAGCACCCTCTGTACACAGTGGGTGTGACGGTCGGTAGTCAACCTGTTAACACACTCACTGCCAACCCACACACACGACAGTGGTCGCAGTGTGGGGGGTGGTCGTCACTCACTGCCACCGCAGCACCCTCTGTATCACAGTGGGTGTGACGGTCGGTAGTCAACCTGTTAACACACTCACTGCCAACCCGCAGCACCCTCTGTAACACAGTGGGTGTGATGGTCGGTAGTCAACCTGTTAACACACTCACTGCCAACCCACACACACGACAGTGGTCGCAGTGTGGGGGGTGGTCGTCACTCACTGCCACCGCAGCACCCTCTGTATCACAGTGGGTGTGACGGTCGGTAGTCAGCCTGTTAACACAATCACTAGAGTGGGTGTGACGGTCAATAGCCAACCTGTTAACACACTCACAGCCAACCCGCAGCACCCTCTGTACACAGTGGGTGTGACGGTCGGTAGTCAACCTGTTAACACACTCACTGCCACCCTGTATCACAGTGGGTGTGACGGTCGGTAGTAGAGGTCTGTGGGTACCCGAAAATTCGGGTAGCTTTGGGTAATTACGTGAACCCGAGTGGTCGGGCGGGTTCGACACGTCTCGGGCTTTGTTCGGGCGGGTTTTTATTACACGTCTGGGTCGGGCGGGTACCTACTATCCGAAAGAAATTGGGTTGAAGATACCCGACATACTATCCGAAAGAAACCCGAAACTTTAAAAATGTTCAACAATAATTAATTCGCGCAAAGCTGTTGTCTTGCAATATAATATCGTGAGGAACAAAGACAGTCGCGATCTCGATGTCAAACTTAGAAGCAATATTCACCGTACGTCTCACTCAGACAACCAGCCGTCTCCTTGCTGGCTCAAAATTATCGTACACTTACTGCTTATTATTGTATTCTCGTATCCTCCTTTTGACGCAATGAAATAGTCGTACCAGCCGAGCTTGTGATACGAGAGGTCTTATCGAGAAGATAATTGTTGCGATCTATTTTTGGACACGTTAAACCGGAAGAGCGTGTCCTCCCCACGAAAAAAATACACAAACAATCCCTGAAGTGATAAGGAAAGGACTTAAACAGGTGAAAAGAAATATTACAATTTTTTTTCACTGAAGTTTTAGAATAGAACTAATTTTATGATGAAAATAAATTATTGTTGAATATTGTTGTTATAAAATATAAATACCATTTCATTTATATATTCTGAACTGAAATAATAAGTTTAGTCATGAATATGAATATCTATTGACTGTATAGATGCAAGTAATAAGTTGGTGAATGATATGTTAGATTTTTACTTTGTATTAATACCGCTTGGTAGGCCCATCAAATTAAATTGAATTGATTTTTTTTAATTGATTTAATTAAATCAATATTTTGCTGGCAAATGATACCCTAAGCCGACCTGAACCACAGCACCCACTGTGTCTCAGTGGGTGTGGCGGTCGGTAATCAACCTGTTAAAATACCTGTTAAATACCGTTACTGGTGGTTGGCGTAATTTTTTTTTAATTTGTAAAACAAATTAAATATGTCTTAATTGCCATAGTAATATGGTTAAACATAAATAAAAATTTTAAATTTCTTCTATATTGTATGTACATTTCAGTTCCTCTGTTAATACATGCAAAACAAATTAAATATGTCTTAATTGCCATAGTAATATGGTTAAACATAAATAAAAATTTTAAATTTCTTCTATATTGTATGTACATTTTTTTCAGTTCCTCTGTTAATACACGCTTAAATTTTTTATGTTAGATAATTTTTTGTTGATTCAGGTATTTTATTATAAATTTTAATTCCCATATATTTTAACTTTTTTGTCCAAATTCTATGTTGTATGCTCGTATATAAAGAGAATTGTTATACCTTTTAGTTATGTTTAATTTGTCTTAAAAATTAGTTTTATTACTGTGAACATATATTACCACCCGAAAAATATTAAATGTAAAAAGTGGAAAAATATTCATTTTTTTGAAAAATTTGCTTACATGACCCTGTTCTTGATGTAACATACATTGTTCTCAGTGCCCCTTTCTTTAGTCTAAATGGTTTTTTTTCTCCCGTACTAACACCCCAAAGTATAATTCCGTATGATAAGTTTGCAAGTATGCATGCAAAAGAAATTAGACTAATTACATTTTAGAGATGCAGCATTTTTGAAGAATTTTGAGCATAATAATTCCAGAAAAAATTTTTATACAATTATTGTATATTTGGTGCCCACAAAAATAAATTTCCTGTAATAGATATTCCAAGGAATTAAGTTGATTCACAGGCATTGGTCATGCTGTTATCAAGAAGTACATTATGATTTTTTATATTAGGCAATGTTTTTGCAAAGCTCATAAATTTAGTTTTTGAATTGCTATGTAACAGTTCATTCATACTTAACCACTTAAAATATGAATTGTAAGTAACCTTCTTTGAAAATTGAAATCTTACATGGGAATGTAATGTAATATACTAGTCCTTGGAGAATTGAAACACTATAATGCGTCCTTTCTATATTTGGCAACAGATTTTGAGTAAATGATATTGAGACAATTTAATATTTCAGAGGGACCCTGAGGATCGGCCTTGGTGGGAAGTTCTGCCCCTGGACTGCCTGTTCCGTCGACCAATGGCATCGCTGAGCCGGCCCCTCCCCCCTGCCGAGTTACAGCTGGAGGAAGGGATAGAGCTGCTAATAGAACGCTTGGCCGTACCCAACCTGTGGCTTCAGCCTTCCGTCATCGTCAACGATTACATCAAGGACCTCCCGGTGTGGAGGTATCAGGTCTCGACCGAGGCTGATATCGAGTCGAAACAGATTGTGAATTTAATGGACACCGACTATAATTGTAAATATGACTCATCATCAGAAGAGAGCATCATAGAGAGTAAGGAAGACTTTACGAACTGCCCAGTGAAAGGCATGCTGCCTACCAGCTCGTGTGCGATATGCCTGGACTCTTATCATGACAACACTCTGCTCTGTGGACTGCCTTGTGGCCACAACTATCACAAGAGGTGCATCCACACTTGGCTGCAAACCGACAATCACCACTGCCCCATCTGCCGTTGGCCCGTATACAAGAACAATCATCCACGTTTCAAACCCCACCAAGAGTAGGCCTAGCATTCCACCGACATTCCTTGTGTAAATTGTACTTGTAACATTTAGGTATTTTTAAGTATCGTTACCATCCTAAGGCTTTCAAAAATGTGTATTATTTTCTTTTTACAAAATTGTGATATTATTAAACAAACGTATTGCCATACTTGATTTTTTGTATATATTAGTTTGGAAATTCTCTTTCACATTAAAAGTATTTTAGCAATTTGGTAATTTTATTGTAGTGGTAACAAAAACCTAATTAAAAAAAGGTGTCAATTTATGCCTTCATGTTATTTTTAAGGAAATCGTTAAAAAAGAGGTTGGCATTGGTTCTTTGTTCGTGGACTCATGGGTTCAGTTCCTAAGCGTGAAAAACTATCATGAAATACCCACTAAGAAAACATCAATCATGAATAAAACCGTCATAAAAACATAACTCTAGATAAATTTTGGGCTCTAGACATATTTTTATGAATTAATTTATCAATACAAACAATTTGATATAGTGGGCAGGATAAAGGAATAAAGGCCGGAATATGCTTCAACAATCAAAGGTTTCTTTAGATCCGGACAGCAGTATTTGTGTGTGACTAAAGGTCATCCTCTAAAACTCATGTTAGTATCGGAACTGTCAAAACTTTTCTTTTTACAACAATGCTTCATTCCTTAATGCCAAGGAATTTTAATGCAATACTTAACTGAAAGTTTCTTGCTCAATACAAAAAATGTAATAATGAGAAAAGCTCCAGCTCCAGTAATAAGAATAGAATATACCCACTTGTTTTAGATTGTACTGCACCCTAACTCACCTGCCAATGCCAGAGCAATTGTAAAAATAATTATTTTACTACACTTTTTATTGTTAAATTAAGATACCTAAAATTTATTTTTTTAATGATTTTCTTTTTCAGACAAAAATAAGTTTCAAACAGCCAAGGTTAACAATTAATTAAATTCCATTAAAAATGTATCCTCAAATCTGTTTTTGCTCTGCGGAAACTCATTGATATTGTTTTCACCCATAAATTGTTGACATGACTATCTCCATTTATAAAGAAAGAAATGGAAACCAGGAATAAAACTGGCAGCTAAAATGTGCTTTATCTGATTAAATCCATAATTTATCAGGTAAACACATATTAAATAAGTATGAAGAACTAAAGAAAATTATGAAAGTTCCTTGTCCTGTAACCCTATAAATGACAACCAAGCTGCATCATAATGTTAAGCAGGTAGTAAAGCGCAATACAGATCGTCGAAACAAAAAAAATGTAGTTTTAGTTTAGTTGCCTTCCTTAAACACCTAATAGGTTGGCATTTTATTTGCAGTCAGACTACAACTTATAAGTAGCACTCGCCTTTGGTTTGCTGGGGGCTCTGCCCTTCAGGCCCCTTTAAGAGAAATTTGTCAAGGGGTGGTAATTCAAAAGTCACCAGACAAAATTGATAAAAAATAATCCTCAACCATTGTATCATTGATACTTACTTGTGGAGGGGGAGATTGGGGGTGAAGGGTTTGGATGGAGGGAGGAGGGTTGTGGAGTTGGGGTGAGGGACTAGGATGGTGGCGTGTCCATTGCAAACCCCCTTAATGGTTACCGAAAAATTATAAAAATTCAATCTGAATGGAATTTATTGCACCATATTATTTATAATTAATAGGTAAGATGCTAGCCACCAGTATAAGCATTGATTACATAGAAAAAATAAATAGTCCAAGCAATGTTGAATTTTGAAACCAAAACAATTGAATTGCTCATATGTTACAAAAATTAGCACATTCTGGGGGAGAATTTTCATTGTATTAAAGAAATTAAAAATACCTTTTTTATCTTCTCTTTTGCACCTGATTTTTACATTTTTAAAATAAAATTCCTTTTTTGACCCTGTCCCATATTCTAGCCCAGTAGAAGCAAAAATGTTCCATTTCAGGGATAAAATCTTTAGCGTGAAATCACACTCCTGGTGCAATCTCTAGTGATAAATGCCCAATGAATTTCACGAGTGCTCAATTACTGGCTTCAAAACATCTGTAAGCATGAGCAGTCTCCTTCTAGTTATAAAGTCAATGTTATAAGGTATTTGAAATTTAATGTAAATGAAAGACAAGAATGGTGGATAGTTTGAAAGCTTTTTTGCTGACAAAGATATGATGATTAATTTACTAGCATCATTATGTAAACTAAAGGAAGGAAATAACAATGAAAAAATGCATAAAATGAAAAATTTACACTTTAATGTAACTCTTATATACATGTAAAAGGAATATCTGTTAACAGTGTCCAAATCATTACATTAATAACCTTATCTATAAAAATTAATCTATACTTAATTGTGAAATGAATTCAAATTCGATTCTGATGCTAACCTACTTACACGTTTTGAGTCAAGGGAATCAAAAACATATAAAACCACTAAATAGACTTAAAGTTGGATATTGATACAACTTCAAACTGTATACTTAACTAACTATACATTCGAGTCATGGGAATCAAAAGCATGTAAAACTACTAAATAGAAATATAGTTGGATAGTTACACTAGTTATCACAATAAAGTACAATGGTGTGTATGGGTGCGCTTATCCAACGATTTTCTTGAGGTGCTCGTCGAACAGATAGATGGCGAGGCTGGGGTCCTTGTTGTCCTTGATGAGCTTGTGGAGGTCGTTGGCGTGGCCGGCAAGGTCTCGGATGGTGTCTGCGTGCTTCGACACAAACTCCGTCTCCAGGAAATTGATGGTCTATAAGATATAAGTTATTAACTATTAATTATAGGTTTAAAAAATGAAATCACTCAAAGTAAAACAAGCCAAGGGACAATATTTTACTTCATCTTTTTACTTTTCTAGTAAAATTTACTTTGTTCCTTAACATTCTGCTTAACTGACCTTTTTCTTAATCAGATTTCTTCTTAAATTTGATAACTGAACAGAACTAAAAGATGTATGATTTCGGTTGACAAACATAAAAAAAATTATCAAACCTAGTCATATTCATATGTACGAGCCACTGACAAAACTTCATTTCTATGATTAACTCATATTCATATTTAAAAAAAATAAATCAAATACATGACTTCAAATTAAGGGTGTGCGACTATTTGAACTATCAAGCTTTTTTACTCGAGCTTTTCAGTATTCGGCTCGGCTCATGTCTTGGAACTCAAACTTGGAAAAACTCGAAGTTCGAGCCGAGCTTTTATCAAGAGTTCTTATCGGGAAGATAAATACTGCATTCTATTTGTGGACATGTGAAACCAGAAGAGCGATCAATTCCCACGAAAACATTTACAAACAATATTCCCAGATGTGATAAGGAATGACACTGACAGGTAACATGAAATATTATCCCCAATAGGACAAAAATCGGAGGGTTTCAGCTGTATTTATTTGACCTTGGAGAACTGTAAAATACAACATTTTAGTCTAGTGTTTAATCGTGATTTATCTGATGAATGACATGTCGTGCAAGTTTCATTTTTGCCTCATTTGATTTATATTATGTGCCGCAATTTCTAGTTGCAAGACAATTAGGTTGTATTTTTGCATTTTATAGTAGAAACTCTTTATCTCCTAGTTAACTAATGCACAGACACATACACACACAATAACAATGGGCTGGAAGATAGCGGCTTAGTTGATTAAAAAAACTCCACCCCCCCTGCCCACTGATGAGAAGAGAAAGAGAGAGAGCTGTTTCTCTTGCTCTCTCTGTTTCTCCCCCCTCTCTCTCTCCCTCTTGCGCCCTAATTTCTGGTTTTTGTCTTTATCTCCATACATTTCTTAAATATTGAATTATTTTGTTCATTTAAGTTTTAAAATACAACTATTTTATGGATGAAAAAAATTATTGTTTGATTTTAGCGAATTTCCCCTATAGGGAAGAAGCTATTACCGTAGGTCTCATGGTAAGACCTAAGCCCGAGACCATGTTAACTTTTCGTTTTGGGGCCCCAAGAAGCAAAAAACACCATTCGTTCAAATTTGTATATATATATGTGTCTGTAAGCACGATAGCGCTCGCAAAAATGGTCCGATCGGAATGAACAGTAAAGTAGCACAGGGCACAGGGGTGTAAAGTAGCAATTATTCAGATGAGTTCAAAAACCAGCCCGATCGGACCACTGGAAGGGGGGGCAAAGGGGGATAAACCCCCCCAAAAATGGGTTTTTTGGTGTTTTCACATAGAAAAATAAAAATAATCCAACTTTGGTTAGCACCATTGAATTCAGCTCAAAAAAACAAACAATTTAATATTTTCAACCATTGCTCTATGCCCATTGGTTACCGAGATACTGAAAGTGGTAAACACACTACGTTGTCCCAATGTTAACCTTATGGAGAATAAGTAAAATTCTATATCTCGCTTATTTCTCAACATATCTTAATAAAACTTGGTTTGTGGCTTCATCTAGATGAGATTTAATGTATTTTAGTCTAAAATCACCGCAATTTCCATTTTTGTGGCGGCAAACCTGCATACTCATTCCCCATGTTATTCTTATGGAGATTACGAAAACACGTCATTATCTCACTACGTTGGATGGAAGTATTTTTTTGACATTTGAAATTCACTGAGTATGCAGGTCTGCTGCAACGGGGGTATTTATTGTTATAAAATAAAAAATATTATCTCATTCATAAATTACATTATGAAATAATAAGTTTAGTCATGAATATAATGCCACAATCAGGACTGCTAATTTTGTAATCATCTTTAGATTGTGAACCTGAGGAAGAAAAACAATCTTATGTTTAACCATTTAAAGACTTTCATATAAAAAATCCTTTCAACACTTGAAATCAATGTTGTAGTATAACTGGTTTGGATTAACTAAGTAATTTTAACTATTTCTTTTTAACTTGAAAGTATTTTTGACTTAAGAAATCTGAAAATAAAAACAGTTTGTAAAAATTATACTGAATATTAAATTGCTTGAAGTATACTTCACCTCAGCGTCGTGGAACTTCTTCTTGCGCACAGTGACCTCGCTGTGGATCTCGTGGGCCGTTTCCGCCAAAACCTTCTGCATGTCCAGAGCCGTGGCCAGGCTGCTCAGCTCGGACATCTTGTACGACTGGATCTGGACCTACGAATATCAAGGGTAAATTCAAGATCAACTATATCTTTATGCAAAGAATAATTGAAGGGGTTCCCCGTAAAACGTTCTAAGCGACAAAAACCTAGTTTTGAGTAATCAAGCGTTGAAAGTTAAACTCTTTAATTTACGGTTTTTCAAGATTAGAACTTAAGATCAAGTATAATTTTAGAATACCCTATTTATAGCATCATAATGTAGGCTCATATTACATTTTTACTTGACATTAGGCATTTTTTTTAAATGTACGTGTTTTGTTTTTTGGGGGTTATAACGTTTTAAATGACTGGCATTTGAAACATTCTCTGACAGACTGCTCTTCTGCTTTGGAAGAAAACATCAGGGAATGTAGGTATAACAACATAAATGAAAATGAACTGAATATAGAACAATTTTATTTATATGAAAGTGCAAAAACCTAATGTTCTTACATAACGTGATGCGTCATTTTGCTAAAAAGTTATCCAAATGTGGTGCTTAAAACGTTATTCTACTAACTTCTTTTGGGGGCAATTTTCCAGGCCTTGGCTTCTTAGTTTTTGAAACATAGGGTAATCCAGCTTTTCTATACTCCTTCCTGGTCTTATCCTTCCATTTTCCAATATTTACTTCATGTGTTTTATTTTTATTTACGCGATTTTGGTCGCTGGGCGACAATGCAATCACTGACGAGGAGTCTACCTTTCACCGAATAGAACATTATTCCCCAGAAAGTCCGTGCAGTCCCGCGAAGCACACCAACTTTGACAGACGAAATCAGGGGCTGCCAACTCAAATATCTTAAAAACAAAATATACCATGGGGTAGCTTGTGTCCTGGAGAACCGTTTTCACTGAATACCTCCGATTTTGAAATTTTGTCGTTTAGAACGTTTTACGGTGGACCCCTTCAATTAAATAATATTATAGAGGCCACACTGAATTATGTCAATGAAACTACCTTTATACAGTAGAGTCCCACAAACTCGGACTAATGTGGACCGAACGGTGTCCGGGTTTGTGAAAATTCCGAGTTATCGGGAAATGAGTAAAAAGAAGAAAAAATAAGAATAGTTTCTGTTATTTCTACACAAACTCATTTATTTATTTGCATAGTAAAAAATACAAGAACTACATTATCAGTTCTAAAAAAAAAACTTAAAGAAAAACCAAAACTGTTTTATAGCCTATGTGTCACACCGTGCTCAGGCCTAGAATCTCAATGCACTTTATTGCTCTGGCAGGCTTTCCGAGTTATCCAGAATTCCGGGTTATCGAAGTCCGGGTTTGCGGGACTCTACTGTAGTATTATACATTAAAATGCTTCAAAGTAATATGGGCAATTAAAGTAATTTGAAAAAAAAATTTGCTCTATCACTTTACAATTGATTCCTACAGGGTTCCAACAAAATATTAAGGAACATGCCATAACTTACTAACAATGCATCAGGGAAGATCACATTAGCAATGAATTTGTTTATATTTTAAGGCACCTAAATTATTTTATGTAAATTTACCTTCCTCCTGGGCGTAATGTTGTAGTCCATGTTAAAGCCACGTTTCGCCATGTACTTCACTAGGTCCAAGGTGTCATCCCAGGCGTCATCGGCCAACTTGCGGTAGAGCTTGCTGAAGCCTTCTCGGTTTGCTTCGTAGTTGTCGAAATAGGCAGACTATTTCAAGACAAAGAAAACATAACGAAATTTATAATTTAACAATTTATAAATTTTATAATTTATTTTTATTTATATTTATTTTTATGCACGTTCTTTACATTTTATTTGCATTAAATTACTTCAGGAAGATTAAATTTGATTTCTTCTTTGAAAACGAAAGAGGAGCGCACTTATACAGCAAATACAAATTCGTAAAATATCTTAACACAATTTTTATACTCATCGGAAAACTGTTTCAATATGAAATACATAAATAACTTAACTAGTAAATATGTAACTTACCATCAAAAGATATTTCCAGTTTTGTTCAAGATGTGTGGCTGCATAATGCTGCAGATCCGTTGAAACTGTGTCCACTCCAGAGTAGTTTGAGTTACAATTGCCGATGTCCCCGCCTACAACCAGTCACAACAATATAACTTAAGTTGCACATCAGAGTTGACTAGGTACCACAAACAAAAAAATCATAAGGAAAAAAAATGTCTAGCCTATAACAAAATTTCACAGAAAACTGCAAAACATGCGGGTTTTGTTTAATGTAACTGGGCAAATATCTTGATTTAAGTATACCATCCTTTGGCTGATACGATAATTACAGTACTGCAGTATTTTACAGTTCAAAATGTCATATGTAGTAATTAATTAAAGATACAACTATCACCCAAATAATTCTATTGCCTAGAACGTTACCAAGTAAGGAGACACATATGGCATAAACAATTTAAACTTCCAGGTCTAATTTCCATTGCAAGGGACAAGCTTTTATAGAGGCTACAAATAGCAATTTTGTTAGAGAAAGAAAAGGTTGGGCCTAATCTATTTTAAACTTAGGCATATTATTTTCTTAATACTTAAACATATCCCTAAACATTTAAATTTGTATTTAAATTTAAAAATCAAAATTAATACCATCACTCACCAATTGCTCCACATGATCGAACAACATCATTGTAACAGTATTCACCTCGGGCAATACTGGCAAAGCCAAAAAGTAAGAGTGTTGCAAAAATCTTCATAGTGACCTAAAAAAGAGCACAAAGTTAATTAAATTAACAATTATAGGCACTTATTATTATGAAACAACCATAAAATAACTAGGTATTTAATTTGATGAAAAATATTAAGCCAGTGTTGTCTTGTGAACCAATGGAAGATTAATAAATCTGATAATTAACACTACATGATAAAAATTAGAACATGATAAAGGACAGAAAACAATTTTAACACTAGTAAAGAAAAAAATCATGTGTTGCTTGTATACAGGGTGGAAGGAAGTTAGTGTTAAAAAATTGTATGTGATAAACTACATGGTATTTCTGACAAACACAAATATAAGTTTCCATAACCTTGCAATAAGTGCAATAAAATAAGATTTTTTCAAAATGTTGTCATTGCTCAGATTAAATGGCCATAAGTGCATCAAAGGTTGTGTTTTTATGGATTTCATTCTCATATTTAGAATCCTCATAAAATTTCAAATAAGAATACTATATAAATATTCAGTTTCAACACCCTTATAAACTGTTGTTTTCTAATTCTAATTGTTTTCTAATTTCTAATTTGTTGTAATATGTATTATTGTATATTGTAATTATTTTTGGAAATTAATTATTCATTCATTCATTCAATTAAAGTCTAGATTTGCGTTTTTGAAAAAAATTAAATTAAGTTTGTAGCGGTCTTTCTATGTTATACTGGACTGTAGTATGTGTCAAATATCATTAAAAACTTGCCCTTTTAATAAGCTTTAAAATGGTGTATAAAAACCTACTATTGCTCTAATTCATTAGTCATAAATTGAAAAGTATGTGGAGAAAAACAGGGTAAGGCTGAAGTTTCTTTTTTGAAAAAAAACCTGTATGTCCCTTGATAAAATGGCTATAACTGCATTGAAAACCATGTTTTTGTAGATTTTATTACCATTTTCAGAATCCTAGTAAAATTATTGAGAAGAATATTAAAATATAATTAGGACGAGTCATCATTTTGAACTTATGTTTCATGGTTTAAGTTTGAAATTTTATTTTTTACAAACACAAATTGAAGCTTATGACATTAGTTTTATGTCATATATGTAATATTTGAATGAGATGAATATCATCAAAAGATTCTTCATTTAATAAGCTTTCAAATGATATACTAACTTCAGGTTTTATTGACAATGTAACTGAAATATTATATAATTTTAAAAAGTAGATAAGTTTATTGTAGGGCTAAAACACAAGCTAATGAAAGAGAAACTCTGCCATGATTTTGCCTCATCACAATTTATTAGAAATACATTATAAATACTTGGATAATATCTTAAGTGTAGTATATAATTTAAAAGCTAATTAAATAAAGAATCTTTTAATAATATTCACCACACTCTTGAGTCAAATATAACATAAAACTAATGTCGTAAGCTTAGATTCGTGTTCGTAAAAAACAAAATTTCAAACTTAAACCATAAAACAGAATTTCAAAATGATGCCTCGTCCCAATTATACTTCAATATTCTTCTTAATAATTTTAAGAGGATTCTGAAAATGGTAATAAAATCCATGAAAACATGGTTTTTAGTGTAGCTATAGCCATTTTATCAAGGGACATACGGTTTTTTTTTTTCAGAAAAGAAACTTCAGCCTTATCCTGTTTTTCCTACATACTTTTAAATTTTATGAATAATAAATTAGAGCAATACTAGGTTTTTATACATCATTTTAAAGCTTACTAGCCATAATAAACCAATGCTTCTTGAGCATTTGCTCTTCTTCTGTTGTTAGACAGAATAGCTCGTGCCATTCAAATCAGCTGATTGAAGAACTGTTAAATAAAATTTTTGCAAGGATTTGGAAATTTCGATTTTTTCAATTTAAAAAGCAAGATAATTTAAAAGTAAATAAAACCTGCAAATAAAGATAAGTTGAGCTTTTATTCGGTACAAACTGCATGTAAATCGGTCCAGTGGAAGTCTCAAACAAACTGCCTGAAGAATTGAAAAATTTGACTTTCTTCCCCATGTTAAATCTCCATAAGAAAAGTTAATTTTTCATTTTTTACCCAGTTAACGTATTTTTTAAAAAATACGAATAAAACCTGCTAATATAGGACCGAAACCCTTTATTTTGGTACATCCCGCATATAAATCGGCCCATTAGACGTCTCAGACAAACTATCCCAAGGTTTGAAAAAGAGGACTTTTTCCCCCATGTTAAATCTCCATAAGAAAAGTTTAATTTCCATTTTTAACCCAGTTAACGTAAACATTTTCAAAATACAGATAAAACCTGCTAATATAGGATCGAAACCCTTTGTTTTGGTACAACCCTCATGTAAATCGGCCCAGTAGAAGTCTCAAACGAACTGTCCCAAGGTTTTTTCCTTACGGCTTTAAATATATAGATTGAAAGGGCAAGTTTTTTATGATATTTGTCACATTCTACCGTCCAGTATAACATAAAAAAACCACTTCAAACTTAATTTAAATTTTCTTAAAAAACACAATTCTAGACTTCAATTAGAAAACAACAGTTTATAAGGGTGTTGAAACTGAATATTTATGCAGTATTCTTATTTGAAATTTTATGAGGATTCTAATTAAGGGAATGAAGTCCATAAAAACACAATCTTTGATGCACTTGTAGCCATTTAATCAGAGCAAGGACGATTTTGAAAAAATCTCATTTTATCCATCATTTACTTATTGCAAGGTTATGGAAACTTATATTTGTGCCATTTTGTCAGAAATACCATGTAGTTTATCACATAAAATTTGTTAACACTAACTTCCTTCCACCCTGTATATTTATTATCCAGTGTTCACAGTCAAGACAAGAGTTTAGTCTTGCAATACACTCGATTGACAAATTCCATTCTGAATAAATTACTCTAATATAACAAACATTATTCAAAACCTATTTTTAACAAAAAAAAATTTAAACAGTAATCAATGAAAATATTAAAAGATCAACAACTAATTATGACAAAATATCCAAACAATAATTAACAACAAGAAGGCTAAAATCTTAACCAACAAACAACACAGGCCAAGAATTTGTCAATGGTATAAAATGCTTTCTCACGCACAACAATATTTTTAAAACCAAATTTAAATTTATTCAGTGTAGCATACCAAGCTTTTTTCAGACGCTATTTGTTAAATAATCTTATTTTCATTAACATTTGGCTACTTCTACTTTTTTCTAATCTTATTGATAGAAGTTCTAACAAATACTTTTTCCCCCACCTCCTATATTCATACGCTTTTTACTCCTTGTAATGGGTGAGTAATTTGTCTCTCAGCGGGAGTAAACAAAGTAAACCCATAAGAATAACACTGAAATCAAATAACTTGAAAAATTAGAGCGGCTTTAAATTTCCACGCACACATGCAAATATGTTGCAGCTCAATGAATGCTGGCGCTACCAGCTGATTCAGTAGCATGAATAATCAAATAAGGTTAACATTAACAACAATCAGCTGTGAGAACGTCCAAGAATTAAGCATAGTAAGAACGTTGCACAACAGTCAGCAGATCGCTGGTGCATAAATGGTGGCAGATACCCAAATGCAGGCGCTAATAGCAGAACGAAACAAAATGGATATTTTTATTACTTCTAAGTTAATAAAATAAATTTTTATGGTCAGAATATTTATTATTGCTGATGAAGGAAAAATGTTGAGTGTATTTCGAGAGCAACGTACATTGACTCCCTTGTGAATATTGTCACCCTCGCAAGCTTGGGTGCAAAAATTTTCACTCGTGAGACAATGTTGTACTTTACTGACTGAACAAATATAACTATTTTCTTGTATTATGACAATGAATATTCTGCCTGCTGACATATGTATCAAAATAGCAGCATCAGACATTGTTGATGCTGTTAAACTCATTAATTGGTTGAGGTTCCACAGTTCATGGAGCTTACTTCTGCACTTGTTTCTCACAGGTGTCATAGGAATCAACTGTAAATCTCATTGAATAAACTGTGGTACTTTACACCTCGGATTATCTAAATTAATTTGGCGGAACACCGATCCGGATAACAAAAATCCGGATAATCCGAGATCATTACAATATCATTACGTAAGGACATAGGTCATTGCGTTCGCCTTAATAGCGATCGCATACCTTAGCCCCAGCTAAATAGATGCTGCAAACGGTGAATAAAGACTGTACAACATGTTAATCTTTCAAATTTTACGAGGGTTTAATTTTGAAACAAAAAGGACTAAACATCATTATTAATCATACAAATATAACATTAACTTTTATTGTACTGAACTTACAATCAAGGTCTGGAATAAAAGACCAGATTAAAATATTTAATTTATAAAGATATTACATAATTATGACTCAAAATAACACGAACTTGAAATAATCATGACGAAACTTTAAGTAGGCCTAACTCAAAATTTATTACAGTACGGTAACTTTTCTTAAAAATAACATAACACATCAAATGACAGCAATAAACAAACTCGCAAAATTGCTGTAGGCTTTGCCTTTCTTGATTACTGCTAGCGGCCCAAGTAGCAATCGAGAAAACTTCGTTCACAAAATGCTGTTATGACAGACAATGACTGTTTAGACAATGTGGTTCCTTTAATTACTGTGATTCCAAATGCGTACAATAATGTATTGCAGCATTTGCATTTTACTTTTAGAAGGCGCATTTCATCCGTAAACTCACTAAAATCATGTTTTTGCCGTGATTTTAATTTTATAATTTCTCGGATGGATCAGTCCGTATAATCCGAGATCCAGATAATGTGTGGTCCGGATAATCCGAGGTGTACTGTAATTTTATATAGTTTGATGTAGGCCTAAATAAGTTTAGTGATGTGCTGAAAAAAGTTTTAACTGATAAAGTTAACGATTGTGACCCCTCAGGTCTTAATGGAATGGACATTTTTGCATCAGAGCGATATGACTGAATAATAGACTTTAGCTAGGCTACTTATCCAAATTGCATCCTATTTGGTTATGACAGCAGAGAAAACCCTGGGTGTGTGGGAAAGCAAGGATTCATAATGATGGATAGATTATTTATGTTCAGTACTGGAGC
Organism: Flexamia atlantica; assembly: GCA_035578135.1. Lineage (NCBI taxonomy): Eukaryota > Metazoa > Arthropoda > Insecta > Hemiptera > Cicadellidae > Flexamia > Flexamia atlantica. The sequence goes on along the minus strand of JAQJVK010000001.1, from coordinate 42,176,090 downwards.
ACTCTCTAACAATAATGATACAAGATTTTTTGCTTCATATCCAATCCCCACAGACCTTTTATAGCAATATAGTATTGAAAGGAAAATTCCGATGTTGAAAGCATAGCCTAATTCAATAATATTTTTTTTAATAAGCCTCTATAGGCTTGTCATTAAAAAAAATACAAGTTACTTACACTGATACCTTTACACACACTGGTGCAGAAGGTGTAACTGTTCAAACTCAGTGAGTCTCTCCTTCAAAACCTAAAAAAAAGTGGTCTGGGTCACATCAAAATGAAGTGGGACCAGACAATGTCATTAAGCCTATTTCCATAGGTGATTAAAAAACTTATCATCAAAGCATAAATAAGTGAATAAATAACTTAATCACTTAATCACTTTAATAAGACAGGTACCTCATTGAGGATGTTACCCTGAATATGAGTGAAGGATGAGTGTGATGATCATGATGATAGTGGTGCGATCTTGTAGCCTTGTTACTGACTAAGGTTGGCATGTTCATTAGACAGATAATACCCTAAGTAACAACTGGTAGAGTATTAAGGTAAACAACCCAAATTTCGGTCGCCTGCCTAATACGCTGGTCGCTGATCATCACTGCTGAATCAGTTAAACATTATAAAATCTTAGACGGTCCTATTTGGTAATGTCTTAAGCTAACGTAAACAGCGAGTTTCGATCTACCATAGAGTAACACTTTTAAAATTAGCTGACACAACAATCACTCAGAAAGCTATGAAGAGTTGAGCAAGTCATTTCCGTCGGATAATTGCTGCTTTCTTATATGTATTCATTAGGAGCGAGGTAAGTGAAATAAGCTTCTAAATGCTAAATAATACTAATTATGTCTAACAAAAAGTTTTAGCTTAAAAACAATTACTTTATTTATTTATTACATAAATAAAATTAAGGTTTTAAATTATTTTAACCCTTAAATATTTGCGACCGTAATTGGGAAGGTAATTTATACATTTTTCCTAATTACGGTCGATACTAATAGCTGCGACCGTAACTGGGATTTCATTCTTTCTAATTACGGTTATTGATAATTTTTAAGTTTATTCTTTACAAATTCATTGCAATAGTTGTTGTTTCATTTTGATTTGTCCTTTGAGGACAAAACTCATTAGGCCTACCATTTGGATACTTACGTGTTTTATCGACTTCACTCACATTTCGTTATAAAAAGTAAACAAATAAAAACTAACACAACTGAACGACACTCAATTCTTTAATGATGAAATTATAAACTTAAGACATCATGTTTATATTGTTGGCTCATCTGCGTCGGAAGGAGTATGTTGTTTGGTAGAGATGTTGCAAATATTAGAGATGTTGCGGCGGAAGGGAATCGCATTGCTTTGAGGACACAAAAATTGATTATATCTTCAACTACTACTTTTAATAGACGGCTCTGCAATCTCATACAAAAATTTGCCTTATATATATAGTTTTATTACAATCAATAACATGTTTACATGTGATTTAAAACTTGGTTTTCTTTTTCCTTAGGTACTGATTGTCAACAAACCTCTGATGGCTAGCATGTTTTACGAAACAAAATAATTGAGCTATCCATGCTTTTATTTCGATCATTCATGATTTCGAGCATACTTTTACACAAACATAATAAAATACTAAGGAACGAAAGATTAAAATCAAAGTTTTCGAATCACAGAAGGTAGAATCAAACACGTTCTACTGCAATAAATCATCAGTAGCTTTAGCGTCATGCTTTGAAACACCATGGCAATAGAGATTTCAACTATGTTATTTTTATCCATATTCAAACCCAGGGCCGGATTTAGAATTTTTGGGCCCCTAGGCTCACTCAGTGGTGCGGGCCCCCAGGGCTAGAGTGACCAAATGTCAGTTTTTAGGAGGACGTGCCCTCCTTTTTAACCATTGCCCTCCCTTCCCGACTTGTCGGTCGCATTGCTCTGTCGGAGTCTCTCGCTCTTTTCGTGGCCGTCATCTATTGGCCTTTTTTTGTGGCCAGAAAATCTGTCGTTTCTACAGGAGCTGACAGGCATATTTCTCGGTCATTTCGTGACCGAGAATAAGTCTCGCGCTTATCGATACCTACTGACCACATTGCGCCGTGTAATCTGTTGTTTATACCGCAGCTGGCAAGTCTATCGGTCACATCGCGGCTGTCAAATCGCGGTCGTTTGTACCTAAAACAAAACTCTGGTCATAATAACAAGGCTGGCAAATCTCTCGGTTATATTGCGGTTGGAAAATCGTCCAGTGTTTCCGTGGCCAGCAAATCTCTCGGTCGCCTTGCGGTTGGTAAATTTTTCGATATATCACGGCCGGTAAACCTATCGGTCACATTGCGGCCGTCTGTATTTTACACCAAAGATGATGCTCAATTATTGTATTTAAAAGCTACATTGATGATTTCATTGATCGGGATTTTTTTAATAGTCTTGAAGGAAAGGTAGACAAAAGTTGGAAATTTAATATGTGGAATTCAGTGCATACCCCACTTTAGGTTTACAGCGGCTGGAAAATTTCTCGCTCATATTATGATAATAGCAAACAGCTCTTGGCTAGGCTAGGCTCGTGGCCTGCGAACATCGGTTGTACATCGCTGTCGGTAAACCTCTCGGACATTTCGCGGCCATCATTTGGCGAAGCTTCTTCAACAAAACTCAGCGGCTAACACATTTTCAGGGGATGGGGTGGGGGTTAAAATTGAGCTATAGAGCAGAGGTCTGAAAATCTAGCCCCCCCCCCATCAAAATGCTGGAATTATTCCCATGAATATTATTATCCTCCCGTATTATTACTCCATGGTATTGTTACCCCCGTATGGCCTGTGGTGGAACCAAAACTTGTGACGTCAATCGTAGACCCATATCCGGTTCTACAAGCTCTATTAGTTAGCCTATCAGGTAAAAATATGACCTAAATGAGGTGTCAGTAATTTTTCTTCTGATTGGCCAAGGATAATTTTTGCCCTAGCTGCAGGTGATGGTGATATGTTTCCGGTCACAATTTGTTTTCATTTTCGACTATGATAACCTGTATAGGCCTACTACAGTATTATTATTTTACTCTTTTCTTTTTCTCTACATACCCCTTCCCCCACCCCCACTTCGTGAACTTTGCAGCCGACAAAACGACACTGGGCGCAATCGTAGCTGACCTGCAATCGACGATGTTTTATCTTTGGAGCATAGTTACGTTGTTTATGTTTCACGTTCAATCGGGATAACAATTTATTAACTACCTTTTTATTTTTGGTCGAAGTTTATTGAGTTCCAAACTACGTTTAATTCCTGGATTTTAAAAAAATTGTATATATTTTTGTGTGGCGCGGGCCCTCTTGTGGCGCGGGCCCCTAGGCGCGTGCCTATGGCGCCTATGCTTAAATCCGGCCCTGTTCGAACCACTACAAATCTGAAGGTGATGGTAAAGGTTTATCTTGGCTCATCATATATTGTATTTCGCTATGTAGGGCCTAATACACACGTCAGTCCACATATACCTTTCAATTAAATCCATTTTACTTTGAAAATTAACTCATAAAACGTCGTTCTGGCCGCGACCGTAATTAAGCATGTGAAAACCGGTGTTAGGAATGCAGCGACCGGTATTAGGGATTTAGGTTGGATAACTATGCCTTCATTAAACAATGTTTTACTGAATAATATAACTTATTTTGTGACATAAATATACAATTTGAAACTTCAATTAAATTCTAAAGTATAATTAGCCAAAATAAATATAGCCTGAGCAGCTGGTTCAAATTCATAGACAATATTAACTCTGTCTTACCTTAACCGACCGGAATTTGGGTTGTTTACCTTAGTTAACTCAGAGGCAAATGATCAGGGTGTGCCTCAGGAATCTGTTCTAGGCCCGGTCCAGTTTCTGATATTTAACACAGGGCCTATCCACAATCAACCAACGTTCACCAGCAAGTAGCAAATAATTTCCTGAATTTAAGTTTTGGGTTTTGCCTTCACATCAAACAGAAGATGTTTTATGTGTGCACACGCTCTATCTAAATAACTTATAATTGATCTTGGTAAGTATTTAAGAACCCCTGTTCAAAGGCCTAACTTAAATTATCTTTACATTTTCAAACTGTAAGAAACTCTTGACATATAGGCTATTTAGGCTTCATTGACAATGGCTATTAGCTCTGAGAAGTTAAGATTGTTTAAGTCAACTTATTCACTGCTAATGACACACAATTGCATTTCATGCTTTTTTCTTATTCCTGCCATTTCACATGCTTTTTTATGTTTTGACTAGTGTTATACTCCAGTTTTTGGTTAAGTTGTATCATTTTTCCATTCCATTCCTCTTACGCATCAAATAATCTGGGCGTGCCCCTGGAATCCATTCTAGGCCCGGTCCAGTTTCTGATGTAGGTAGCCTACATTAACAACCTCCCCAAGGCCTTCACAGATGCCTCAGTGACTCTGTTTGCCGATGACACTACTGTAACTGTCTCACATACGAGGAGACATGAAAGACCACACATAGGCCTACATGAAAGACCAATTGTTGTTTTTTAATCTTTCTTTAACCTAGGCCTAAACCTAATTTAGCCTAAACCTTTTGTGGGCATCACCCAAGGTCTGTAGACAGATGAAAACTTATCATTCTCGGGTTGCCTAAATCCCATAAGGCCTGTGGAACAAAGCGGTTTTATAAGTTTCTGATCTATAAAAGACTTCCAGATACCAAACTATAGGTTATAGGTTTCCGGTTTAGGTATAGAAGACGTCACGATTTGTTTAAAATTTTAATTGAGACAACCTGAGTACTGTTATTCTGTTCTCTTTTCTTGTTCTCTACAGACCTTGACCAACAACGTGTCGGCACATTAACCTTTCCAGCGCCAATCAACACCAATGGACAGGGGTACCTACAGGGGGGGATTATGACGCCAATGGCGTCATAGAATTTTTTGGGGGGGATTTTTTTTTGTTTTGTTTACTAGGTAAAACGTACTACTACTAATTTTTACCAATAAATCGTCAAAAATAAATTAGTTGTTACACTATTTAAATTTGTAAATAAATTAAAATTATTATTTTCAATGTTCGAAATAGGAATATGCAACATGGACATGCCCGCACGGCACGACTGTCCAGTGTGTACCGTCAGCGTTCCTGTACACTTGTTTCTTCCGTGGCGGCCGCGGCACGCAAGCAGCCGAAATGGCTCAGTCCACGAAACTCTCTCCAAACAAACACAAACAAATTAATTATTTCAACCTGTCCTGTTTCCTATCGATAAATTACTCAACTACTCCTAGGGGGGAAATACAAATTTGCTTTTGGTACACTTGAAATAGTAAAATTAATAATTCCCCCCCCCAATATAGCCTTGACGATTTAAAACTTAATTTGAGGAGGGTGCATTGAAATGTATACAGTAATTACTTTTTCCGGGGAAATGTAAAAGTGGCAACACAACAAAATCTTCATTCAGAAATCTATAATAGAAAAATGAACGACTCCCCCCCAATACAGCATTGACGTTTTAAGGATTATTTTTAGGGGGGAAGGTTGCGTTGAAATGGACAGTTACTTTTTAGCGGGGAAATTGAAAACTGGTAACACAACAAAGTCTTCAAGTGGTCACCTAATAGCAACATTAATGATTCCCCCTCAATATAGCTTTGACATTATAAAGATTATTTTTTGGGGGGGATGGGTGTGTTTAAATGAACAGGTCCTTTTTAGGAAGGAAATGAAAAAATGGTAATACAACTAAACCTTTAATCTGTCAACTAATAGCAAAACGAATTATCCCCCCTTCCATATAGCCTTGACGTTTCACAGGTTATTTCTAGAGGGGGACTTTGAAAAGAACCATCACACTTTAGGGGGGAAAAGTAAAAAATGGTGATGAAGCAAAATTTTAATCGGTCATCCATTAGCAAAATTAATTGTTCCCCCCCAATATCGCGTTGAGGTTTCAAAGATTATTTCTAGGAGAGAAGGGGTCGTTAAAAAGTTTTTAATATATTTAGGAGCAGGGGATTGTAAAAATTTTAAAACTTCAATTTAAAAATGCAGTAGGCCTAATAACAGCATCATGACATAATGACATATTTTCGCCAAAAAAGGATTAAATAATTCTTAATTATTCCACTAAATTATTGACCAGCTACGTAATGTGGAATGAACTCACAAAAATTCGGAATTTTAGTGCTTTTTGGGTAAATGTTCACTTTCCAATGGTTGTCTAGAAATTGAACAATTTTTTTTTCAAAATGTAGGAAATTTTGCGCTGATTTCGGAAATGATAGTTTTTTCCCGCGGAAAACATCGGAAAATGCCGGAAAATCGGAAAAACGATAAAATAATTTTTGGTTCCGAAGTAGGTCATGTGGGTACTCAAATTAATCGGGAGATTGAGATAAAGAAGAATATGCAAGAATTTCCAAGATTAGACGCGGATTAACGGAGTTATGGCCGGAAACGTGCTGGAAAAGTCATGGATTTGCACAAAATGGGTTAGTTTTAGGTGAGTTACGCTAAACTGTGGGATCTAAGGTTAGGTTAGGTTAGTTTAGGTTAGGTTAGACTATGTTAGGTCTAGTTAGGTTATGTTAGACTATGTTAGGTTTGGTTTGACTAGGTTAAATTAAGTTTGGTTAGGTTATATTGAATTTGGATAGGTTATATATTTAATTTGGTTAGGCCCTCCCTAGATTATACCTATTAGGTTTGGTTATGTTAAATTAGGTTTGGTATTGTTAGATTAGGATTATAATATTACATTCTTTTTACCAACCTTATCCTTGCCTAACTTAACGTTTTAAACCAATCCTAATATAACCTAAAATAATGCAACTTTTATCACAATCTAACATAACCTAACCTAACCAAACCAAATACAACCTAAACTAACATAACAAATCCCTATCTAATGTATTCCAGCCAAATCCATCTTCACATAACTTAAACAAAAGTTGATTTAAATTTTTTTTTATGTTTTTTGGCTTTATCTCGACTTTTGTACGTCAGATCGTGAAAATTATTGCAGATTGTTGTTCAGCGTGCAATTTCCTTTAATTTGAGTACCCACATGATATGTTTTCGACAAAGTTTGTTTTTGGCTTTTCCGACGCTTTTCCGGCCGTATCTCCGTTAATATCTGTCGGATCTTGAAAATTCTTACATATTCTTGTTCAGCTCGTTCTCCCGATTAATTTGAGTACCCACATGACCTATTTCCATAAAAAAATGTTTTTTCCGGTTTTTCCGATTTTCCGGCATTTTCCGACGTTTTCCGCGGAAAACGACTATCATTTCCGGAATCAGCGCAAAATTTCCTATAATATGGAAAAACAATTTTTCAATTTCTAGACAACCATTGGAAAGTGAACAATTACCGCTTTTTGTATGTGGGAAAAACTTGGGATAGTGTATAGTGGCAGGGTCAGTTGTGCGTGTTGTTATTTTGACATGTTGTCAAGATGCCTGCTGTATAGGCCTACATGTGATGGGTGTTAATGATTAAGGGTTAGGTTATGGCCTTGTAGTACAAAAATGAGAGCGTCAGTCATGTATTGGGACAGTGGTTTAGTGAACGGTTGGAGTGAAGCTTATGATAGAAGGAAATTATTGACTTCTTTAGAGGTAGCTACCTAATGTCCTCGTTTACGTATTTTAGTATTTATGATAAGACAAAATACCTCGAGTTTTCGGGCCAAGGCTCAAGAATGGTAAAAGGCTACACTTGTCTTCTTCCCCCAGACGATGTTCCGGAAATAACTGACGACTAATAAAATCAAAGTTTAATAAAAATAATATTTTTTAAGTAATTAATATTAATAACTTTTAGTCGGGAAAATGTTTAAAATTTGGAAGTGGTGTAACTTAAATTAACCCAGATTATTTTTAATGTATTCTGCTTGAATAGGATGTCATAAATATATGTTGTGCGGAGGGGGGATATTTGATAGATTCTGGAAATTTTTGGGGGGGATTGGCGTCATAGCTTTTGGGGGGGATCGGCACCCCTGCCAATGAATGGAAACAAATATCTACTAGACTTCAGGCTCCTTGTGCTTCTATATTTTGAGCCATTTCTGATTTAACTCATGTTATTAGTTTTGAACTACCTAGTCACGACCATAAAAAACTAAACTTAGAGAATTTGTTTGTTTTAACACTTAATTTAATAAGCACTAAATATTTTAGACAGTTTTTAAGTAATAAAACGTAGGCCCTATATTATCACTTGATTTAGGTACCTAGGCTATAGGAACTGAACTCAGATAACTTTTGACAAGCTTATACAAATACAGCTTTAACTAAATAGCTCACAGAACTAATCCACTTACTGTATAGGCTATTATTAAATCTTTAAAATAATGATAACAGTTAAGAGTTATTACAATTAACCACAGTAACTTGAAGATATTCTAGGAACTGTGAAATTAACTAAATGAAGGTTTGTTAAACCTTATCAATGTAAAGTACCTACCTCATATACGTACAGATCCTCCGTTCCTAGCGCTCTGGCGATACGTTCACGTTCTGATCTAGATTTTTTTGGAATAATGATTCACGAGTCCGGAAAAATACAGTCTGAGCATGCGCACTGACAAACTGCGCAGCAAGTTCTGAACTGTCATTGGCTATGTTCAATTTTTTCGTCAGACACCTGACTTGCTATCTGCGCCTCACATGTAAAACTGATAAGTGCGGTTTTTGTTTGAGTGGAAGGGAAGATCAAAGTTTAATTTAAATTTTGTGAGAAGCCTTCTACGCCAGTGAGTGTAAAGGCGAATTTGAGACGACAGTGTAATATTTTACGAATATGATGAATTACCTACTATTTGCAGTTCTCTTGGTCGTACCTGTCATAAGTGGCGATCAACTTCATTGTAAGTATTTTGGAGCTGTATACTTAACATAGACTAACATTTTTAAAACTAAGCCAACAGTTATGACTAAGCTTGCCATAATTTCAAATTGTCAAACAGGAACAACAGCCAAGGGACCCCCACTTGATACTTGATAGGGACTCGAGGAGGGGGTGGTTTGGGGACAGTACGATTTCTGTAAAAGGTGCACACCCAGTCTACCTTGGGGCCACAGTGGGAACAGGGGTTATCAGGTGGCGAACTATCGAAAGTCCGCAGTCAAATTGGTTTGATATATCGATAGTTATGTCGATTGTACATACCTTGATATAGGCCAATCGATTCGAACAGTTTTCGGGTGACACCGCGCCGGCTCTGTAATGTGTAGCGCTTTGTTACCTCTGTCGTAATTCCACAATTGTTAACGTTGTAAGAATTCAAAGGAAATATCATCACACCCGAAAGAGCAAATAGCCTGATTAAGTTATGCGAAAAAGTGAATTAGCCTACTTTTGTGCCCGTTTATTTGGTGGTACCCGTTTTGGTGACGCCCTGAGTGGCGCCTTTGGCGCTGCAGATGCAGCAGCGGCCAAGCTCTTAGAGAAAGGAAATTTGTTGTCTGGCCTAATTCCCAATGTGGGAAATTTGCAGCCGGGTTTCGTTGTTGACAATCGATTGTTCAACTTATCTGGGGGGGGGGGGGGGCCAACAACCCCCCAATCCCACCGAATCCCCTAATATAAATGTGAAATAAATTGGTGAAATATCCATAGTGAATATTGATATATATTATTTATCATACATATGAGGTGTTTGACTATCGATAGTTCTTCACCCCAAGTCATAAGAACTGTTTTCTTCAACTAAACATATTTTGAAGTTTTAAGTTATATCACAGGATCCAGAATCGCCTGCCATAGTAGTAGTCATTTTGTGTGTTAAGCATCGTTTCCTATTGGCAGGAAATAATGTCCCACTCAAAGAAAGTGAAAATTCCAACTTTATCACACACCATGTAGGCCTAGATATATCTTATATTTTGGGAAAAAAATCAAGTGAAATGAAGGTGAATTCTGAATTGGAAACATTGATCCCGAGCTGAAATCTCACAGAGGCTATCATCAAGTCATGAGAGCTGCTGATGATCGCAGGATTCTCGATTGTAGCGTGTTTGAATGCCTAAAGGCGTTGTATTGGTTGAGGTTTTGGGGAGTGGACGTAGTTCACTGGAACACCAACAGTTAGCAGCACTGCCTGGATTGTACCAGTCCGCTTTTATTGCCAATAGGCCTATGGGGGGGGGGGGGGAAATCCCAGAAAAAACGGGACGAAATGGTTGGTTTTATGACATAGGGAAATTTAGTATCAATGTACACCACAATAAAGCCCGTATTTGTAGCTACATGCTGGAAACAAATCATTGTTCCCGGGCGCCACACTGGTGCACATTGAAGCAGTAAAATTTTTGTTGTGTGTACGGGTAGACTCGTAGTGCGCCTTGCGGGACCAACCGCAACTACGGGTATACCCGTACTACGCGGCGTACCCCGCGGGAAAAAGAAAGGGGTTGGAGGGGGTGTAACATTTTATCATAGGCCTCTATTTATATTTTTTTCTCCTAATGGTGATAGTTGTTTACTGTAATCAGTATATCAAAATTCTTTTTTACTCTTTTTATAAAATATGGCTTACCAATGTTACAAGAATGAAATAGTATTTTTCACAACCAGGCCGGAAAGTACTGATTTGCCAGACAAGCACGATAGTTCCCGCACAAGCGAAAACGAGTGTGGGATTGTCATGCGAGTGTGGAAAAACTTCCCGGCCATGTAACGTATGATACTTTTCATCATATTACTCAGAAAATGACATACTTTCAATCATAATGTAGTTGTAGTCCTTGCATAAATGTTTCTCAATCCTTCAAACTTAACCGTAAACAAACAGAACAAACATTTGCTAGGCCTACTGCTGCCAGTGCTGCCACTACATTCCTTCAGATGATTGTTTACTACTGTTTTTCCAGCCTAGTACGGGAAAAAGTTTGGACAGCAATCAGGACCGGACTGGGAAGAAATTTTACTCCGGGCATTCATATGACGTACCGAATTCCTACGTCCGGACGTACGAGTGAATTCCGAATTCACTGAATTCCTACACCGGCCCAGCAATAGAATTTCGGGCTGGGCAAAAATGGTGACCTTTTTTTTTACTCGCACATGTGGTTTTCGGCCTCTTTATTGTCATTTCAGTCCCATTTTGTCAGTTCCCGGACCCCGATGCATTTGGAGCCTGGAGGTGGCGGCCCACCGGGCATTTGCCCAAATGCCCTTATGGCCAGTCTGGTCCTGACAGCAATGGGTAACTTTCGAGCCAAGAAAAATGACCAGAAAACAGATGTTTCTAAGTCATTATGATGAAAAAGATATTAATACTTTTTAACATTGCAATATCTTGAGAGTGTGATACAATTTTAATTTATTTCGTCCTAAAATAATTTTGTTTGTGCTCTTGAATTTGATATGCCCTTAAGGGTTTTTCGACATTAAAACTAGCCTATTGCAGTTTTTGTGTGCCTCACTGCCATTCATTAAAGTTAAAAATGTGGGGAAAAAATAATGTAGTCTACCAGTATGTGATTAAAAAACTCACGGTTATAGAATACTATAGGCCTACTATTGAGCGGTTCGTGTGAACAATTTCAGATGTCTAACTCAGATTATAGGCTAAATAATTTTAAACACAGTGTAACCTGGGAATGATCACACTCATGCATCATTATAGCATTAAGGTTCCGTATATTGGAGTGATCACTCCCATGCTGTCCCAAACACAGTAAGATTCTTATGTTAAGGGTGGGGTATAGTGAAATGGGTTTGGGGTTTTCAAATTTTCATCCTCTAAAAATATTTTGCAAACTAAATGTCAAAATTTTAGGCCCTAACTCAAATTAATCTTTGTATCAATAAATTATTTATGGCAAATTAAATGGCAAATTATTTATGGAGAAAGCATAGTACAGGGTGTTTTTTTTAAAACGCAACCCATTTTTAAGACTGAATAATTCACATATAAATATGAAATAAGTATTGTTTTACGGTTCTTTACGTTTTATACACTCTAATATTTAAATTTGATCACATTTATTTCACCTTATGTGCTCTGTGCCGTGCGCGTCACTTTTATATATATAGCGCCAAACCAGGTACTGGCCACAAAGCCTGAACAGAGGCTAGTCCATCTGAAAGTTCGAGAAAGTCAGAGGGAAATTAAGTTTTTGGAACGCCTACCTGGCTTCCTCCCACTCCGCCGGCAGCATCTGCATAACTTACAACCTTCATACCCAGCTACCAGCGATAAGTATTAATGCTAAGAATTAGGGGGTTTTTATTAAATTAGTCGATATCAACCTAAAATGTTCTAGTTTGGGTTAGTTTGGGGTGCCGGGGGGAAAAATTCTAGTTGGGGATTTTGTAAGATGTGAATTTCTGTGGTTTTCGCCTCTCCAGAGGCGATACCTTCAATTTAATACAAATGTAGTTTCATCAGGGAAAATTGCTTGTCTTATTATCTTGCCAAAAGTAAATTACTTAGCTCAATAGTTAATTAAAACCTTTATTGAGAATCATAGTTATCACCCATTGGACAGTTATGCTTAATTTCAGACAGTGATTCCCAGTCACATGCCAGGTAGGCCCTTCTGGCGTTTAATAAGGTTGTACATGGAATTAATTACTTAATTATTGTTCATCAAAGCTGGCTTAGGTGACCATATGGCAATGGGTACGATCGGCCTCAGGGTAAACCTTCCACCTAGTTAAATTATCCTATTCATTTCATAGTTGTAATAGTTGCTCTGGTCAATCCTTCCTGATAAATACAGGATTACCTTATTGTACCACACACATCCACATTGATCCATAATGTTCCACCCTGGTCCATATTTGGCTATTTCCAACAACCTTTCTCACCATTCTTCCAACAACCAACAACTCCAGCAGTTACAAATTGGTAGCAGAGCGTAGTTCTGATCCACGGACCTCTGGGTTATGGGCCCAGCACGCTTCCACCTTCAACTGAAGGAGAATCAAAAGTCTCAGGCGGAGGTGCCAGCGCGTTGGGAGCCCTCAGGTTCCACCTATTCTGAGTGGAGATGAGCCGGAACCCCAAAGACACCAATCGGTTCTTGCAACTTCAACACCGCCGTGATTCGCTTTTTCAAGAGCCCGCAATCCGAATTTTTCTGGTGTCAATTGTGGGTAGGCGCCGCAACCTTGCAGACCAAATTTTGGTTGTTTTAGGGAATCAACCCCAACTAACCCTCTGGAACCAACGATGACCTTACCACCCCACCAAGTCCCAGCGCAATCTTTTTGGCCGAAGGGGGCGTGGTTGTGCCGTGCGCGTCACTTTTATATATATAGCGCCAAACCAGGTACTGGCCACAAAGCCTGAACAGAGGCTAGTCCATCTGAAAGTTCGAGAAAGTCAGAGGGAAATTAAGTTTTTGGAACGCCTACCTGGCTTCCTCCCACTCCGCCGGCAGCATCTGCGTAACTTACAACCTTCATACCCAGCTACCAGCGATAAGTATTAATGCTAAGAATTAGGGGGTTTTTATTAAATTAGTCGATATCAACCTAAAATGTTCTAGTTTGGGTTAGTTTGGGGTGCCGGGGGGAAAAATTCTAGTTGGGGATTTTGTAAGATGTGAATTTCTGTGGTTTTCGCCTCTCCAGAGGCGATACCTTCAATTTAATACAAATGTAGTTTCATCAGGGAAAATTGCTTGTCTTATTATCTTGCCAAAAGTAAATTACTTAGCTCAATAGTTAATTAAAACCTTTATTGAGAATCATAGTTATCACCCATTGGACAGTTATGCTTAATTTCAGACAGTGATTCCCAGTCACATGCCAGGTAGGCCCTTCTGGCGTTTAATAAGGTTGTACATGGAATTAATTACTTAATTATTGTTCATCAAAGCTGGCTTAGGTGACCATATGGCAATGGGTACGATCGGCCTCAGGGTAAACCTTCCACCTAGTTAAATTATCCTATTCATTTCATAGTTGTAATAGTTGCTCTGGTCAATCCTTCCTGATAAATACAGGATTACCTTATTGTACCACACACATCCACATTGATCCATAATGTTCCACCCTGGTCCATATTTGGCTATTTCCAACAACCTTTCTCACCATTCTTCCAACAACCAACAACTCCAGCAGTTACAGCTCAAAAAATCCGTCAGTGGCATTTGTATAAAGTTATGCTCCCTCTATCAAATTCCCGAACACATGTTGCTAGGTACCTGTTTGCATTTACATTTGTTTTGTTTGTTATGAGGTACTGAATATGCTGTGACTTGTTTTTTAGGCCTTACTTTGTATGTATCCCCAAAGAACATGATAATATAGTGGGGTCAAATCCAGGGATATTGGGGGGGAAATAATCCTTCACCGCTAAAATCAAGTTTTGGGTTGCGTTTTAATGTGTGTGTCTTTAAGCACGATAACTCGCGTAAAAATGGTCCGATCTGAATGAAATTTTCCACAGACATGTAAGGTAGTATTATTCTACGAAAAAATTCACAAGATATTCAGCACCTCAAAACAAACATAACAAATTTCATGCAAGAAATTCAAAGAGGTACCCTGCAACACATGTTCGGGAATTTGATGGAGAGAGCATAACTTTATACGAATGCCAATGACGGACTGTTTGAGCACATAATGTAAATTAAATGTGATCAAACTTAAATAATAGGTTGTATAAAATATAAAGATCAATAAAACAATCCTCATTACACAATCATATGTGCATTATTAAATCTTAAAAATGGGTTGCGTAAAAAAAACACCCTGTATTATATTTAATGAAGTAGTTAATTAATTTGTTTTGTTTTTGAAGACAATGAATGATGACAGAGGTAGCTTACACGTGAAGTGGCTGTGTCGAGCCACTGCCAAGTTTGACTCTTTATTTTTAGCTTTGTAGCTAGCAATGTTCATGTACAAAATTCATCATTGAATTTTGCCAGGAGCTGATGAAAATATCAGTTAAAAATCGACTGTCCAAATAACTTATGTTAGGAAAATGTTATTTTTAATTTCTTTTACTTTGGACCTGTGACAAAATGTGTTTTAAAACAACTATGGTTCCGAAGATGTTTTTCTCAATTTTTAATTAATCTTGCACAGTTATCACTCACAGAATCGGAATTAACTGTGCGGTTAATCTTGCATAGTTAGTTTGAGAATTTTCAAAATCATTTTTATACATATAGTTGAAAAAAATCTCTTAATTAACAATATTTTTTCATCAATATCTAACTAAACTTAATTTAATTGTGGCTTTATTAACAAATATTAATAGTTAAATGGAAAACAAAATGTTTCCATTTAAAACTTTTAACACAGGTATTCAAGTTGGTTTTCTTGCAAATTATTTCTGTTCTCATAATAATAATTGAATTTTTATGTCCTTTTATTTAAGATGCTGTAATAGGCTTTAATTGTCAGGATAATGTGCTGTTGTTTTTGGGTGATAACATGGTCATAAAATTGGTCAGTATAAGTACTTCATTAGCCTTCAAATTTTAAAGGCACTTTCAAGTTAGTCAGCAACAATAATTTATTATTAGCTAGGTAACTTTTAATCCACCTTTATTGGAGGTAACAACTAAATTTAATGAACAGTTAGTTATGTTGGTTTGATAAAGTTATGTTTAAAAATTCATAATAATATTCCATCTTTATGTGTAGGGTAGAAGGGAATAGAAAATAGCAGCCATTGTGAACCTTTGGTATCATGTGTTAGTCATGAAGATATGACTAATCTTAACAGTAAACAGAGACCATATGTTTAAGCGATAGGACATAGTTGTTGTGCACATTATTTGTTGATAATGTTGTTCTATCCTGGAATAAATTCCATGATAGGCTATATTTCATTTTTGATTCATGCTCGGCAAGCTAAATAATAATAATAATAATATTGCCCTATCTTGCCCAGAAATAGGTTAATTTAGTGACAAGTTGACTTTGTTGATAATGTTTGTCTATCCTGGAATAAATTCCATGATATATTTCATCTCTGATCCATGCTTGGCATGTTAAATAATAATAATTTTGCCCTATCTTGCCCAGAAATAGGTTACTTTTGTGACGAGTTGAACGAAAGTTTTCATCACAATGCAAATTACCACTAAGCTTTTTTAAAAGTTATCAGATATTACATAGTCTAGTGATTTTTTTTTATAAGTAAACACTTAAGGTCTTACAATCTATTTTAATTAGATTGAAAATCAGTTGGAGGGTAGAAAAACTTTTTTGGGTCAGACAAAGCAGTGTTACCGACAGGAAAAGTAATGGTTATGACAGGAAAAGTCAGTTGATCATTCTTTGTTTTGTTGGAAGGAATTCAAGGTATTTCCCAGATTTCCATCCATATTATTATGGGCTATTTTCAAAATCAGAATGATAAAAAATATCTATCAAGCTATATAATAATAAGCAATTATAATACAGCATGATTTTTGTGATATTTTTTCTCAACTTGTAGGCCTATATACATTGTAGGAAATTTAATTTTAAAAAACCAATGTTCACAGCACATTGTTTATAACGCATTTTCCTGTAGACATGCACAATTCCATCAAAATTTACTTTTGTTTTTAGAACATTAAGAAAAATGAATTTTTAAGGTTTTTTTATAGTAATCAACATGGGCCTTGTAGGTTGCCATGTTGGTTATGGAATAATAACAAAATGCAATCAAATCCAGTTGTATGTTTATTGTAGCATGGAGTAAGAACAGTTCCTAAATATTTTCAGATAGATTTTCGACCAGTTGGTAACCTATAGTGATTATTATTTTCTCATCAAAATTTTAAAACGAATGATAATTTGAAATGTCTGCTTTTGCTATCGTATAACAAAAATATATCATACAACAAAAGTACTGGAATTATACTAAAGAACCTTTAGGTTATTCAAGAGATATGCGTTATCACAAAAGCTGTCCTGAAATATTAAATATCATTGATCTCATGAAGCTATAAATCTGCCTCCGATAGAGAAAATCAATTCTGTGGCGGCGAAGTGGGTGATGCAAGGTTACTGTGAGGTCAGGCACAGGGCCTGGCAATAACCTTGCTGTTTGTTGTTTCTAGGTCATCCAGTAATTGCAGGTCTTAACCAATTCAATACATCTTCCATCGGTGGCTACTGTCTGGCAAAAAATAAATGTTTAAATTATATTTTACCTTTATTCTTGAATTTTTTACACTCTGTTTCAAACAAATAGGTAGACTTAAACACTCTAGGAATTAAAATATGCAACAAATTAAAGCTAATTTTGCTTGAGAGTAGGTTTGGCAGCCTCTAGGATTTCATTTTTATTAGTTTTTATTTATTATTTTGATATTGATATTAAACATATATTTAGTATTATTTCCCATGAATATTTATTTGTTAACTGTAATCAGTGCCAAAACACAATTATAATATTTTTAAAATACTACTGTTCTTGTTGAAATATTTTGAACATTGATGTAGTAAAAATAAAAAATAGAGTGTCTAAAAAAGTCTTAAATCCCTGAGCTTAGTGTGAGAACACACTTGTGTAGGTCTTCCCCCTCACCTTGGAGACCTTTAAGTATCCATGATTGAGCAACAATGGTATCAGTTAACACCAGTCATTGATTAACTTTGTCATCAAAATTAACTTTTACTAGTCATATAGTAGCTATTCATTTTAGTTACCTTTATATTAATCTAACTATTGTAAGGGCCGGATGATATTGCTTGACTTTTTTATGCGGGGTAGGGCTATCAATGCTTTTTTCATCGAAAACCTAATTTTATAAAATACTGTTAACTAAGTGAACACTGAACCTATGTAACTAGATATACCTAGTGATTTTTTACTGAAAGCTTTTTTGTTGAGTCTTGGAAAATAATCCATTTAAACATAATTGTAAAGCAAATTATGGTTTTTATTGAAGGCTAATTTTATGTAAATGTTATTTGCTCTCAATCAAGTTTTTATTTTATTGCTACTTAAAAAAATATTCTTATGTTTATCTAGACCAAAATTTATCGAAACATTTTTAAAGATAAAATTTTACTCAATCCGAATCGTGTGGTAATTGTTCAGTTTTAAGCAGTTCTAGAATACTAAACTAGTTGAGAGTATCATAAAAATTATAAACCATTCACATCAGATGACATTTCAGTACATCAAGAGCTTGAGTGTCCAAAGTCACTGGTCTCATAATTTTTGAGAAAAAAACATTTACGAGAAAATAGTTGTTTTTATCAATATGCCAATGCAAATAGTTAATAGTAAAATATCCTTCGAAACAGACTAAAACTATGTGACATTTAGGAGCCCCGACAACCTAACTTGCGATCTCTTGTAACCAAAATCCAATATCCAAACTTAAAACCATTGTGGCTTCTCCTTAAATATATTTTTGTACATTTTTTGCTCTCTCTTTTCAGGCAAGCTGCCGGACGCCCAGATCCCGACGGAATGGAAGACTATGGTGACGGACTGCACGCGCAAGATGCGGGACCAGGTGCAGATGGAGCTGACGGCGGCTGTCACGTACTTGGCCATGGTGAGCGGACGACGTCACTCTCGGCTTCCTTGTTTACACTGTCCCTGCCACTTGGAGATAAGCCACAAAGCCTGCCACTCAAACTGTGTCAACTGATTTCTCATAACAAAGAATATTGTGCAATGTGAAAAGCCTTTGTTAATTGTGTGATTTAATGAAAATATATTTCACAACATTAATGTTATGTCATATAATCACATTAAACCACATATTTATTATGCTATGCCACATAATCAAATATATCTATCTGACATTGCACTTGTACATATTATACAGGGTGTTGGTAAAAAACCCTTCATGACTTCGGGATATGGTTACTAATATCAAAACTAAAAAAAAAGTTCCTATAAGCATGGGTCCTAAAATGCTCAGTTATCTGTCTGTCGGTCTGAATGTGTTTTTAACATGATTTTACTTAACTTTGGAACTACTAAAGATATCAACTTCAAACTTGGTACGTATATGCTGACTAATAGGACCTATTTTGGTGCAGAGTATCAAGTTTCTACTTTGTACCATTTCAAAATGGTAGCCATTTTTATATTTTAAAACTTAATATCTTAAAAACCTTAAATTTTACCAAAATCGTTCAAGAAACAAAAAAGTTGTGCAATTTTATTTCCTACAAAAACATGTAAAGGTTATTAAGATCGGACTACAATTAACGGAGTTATTGCAATTTTGCTAACAGAATTCGAGCAAATTTTCTAAAACTGCCATAAAACAATCATGTATTCTGTTGGAAAAATTACAATAACTCCGATATTTGAAGTTCAATCTTAATTATCTTTAAATGGTTTTGTATGAAACAAAATCGCATAATTTTTTTGTCTCTTGTACAATTTTGTAAAATTTACGGTTTTTAAGATATTAAGGATTAAAATATAAAAATGGCTGCCATTTTGAAATAGTACAAAGTAGAAACGTGATACTCAGTACCAAAATAGGTCCTATTAGTGAGCATATACGTACCAAGTTTGAAGTTGATATCTTTAGTAGTTCCAAAGTTATTCAAAATCATGTTAAAAACACATACAGACCGACAGACGGATATCCGAGCATTTTAGGACCCATGTTTATTGGAACTTTTTTCTTAGTTTTGATGTAAGTAACCATATCCCAAAGTCCTGAAGGGGTTTTTTATCAACACCCTGTAACTTATGACAGAAAGTAAATACACTTGTCAAAACAAACATATTATAATAAATTATTTACAAATGCATTATTGTTTAAAGTTATATAATACAACATAGAGCCAAAAAATGTGATAACTAAGTCGTCAAAAAGAAGTTCACACCTATAGATTGTGGAGAGTCAATAAGCCGAAATTAGGATTTATATTTAAAAATACTCCATATTCAAAATTCTTTAGTTTATTTTGTCTAATATTTTTATACTGTTATAAACTAGGAATATTGTTATGTCTGTTACAATACTTATGCTTCAATATTATAACAACCTATCATGAAAGTTACAGTTACAATAACGGTAACTATTGATAACCTGGTCATAAAGAAGTTTACTCAGTTACACTGTGCAAACGGTCAACAACCTCAAATTTCTAGTTCATTAACATTCTTGTTATCTCAATTTTTTGTATTCACTATTTTTATCCTTAGTTATATTCCATGACATTAACACATTGTTTACTTAGATGTTTTGAAGTAGTAATTCTCTCTTTGCTCTATTTTAAATATAATTTAATAATGAGATATTGTGTATTTAGATAGACTACGGTAGTTGTTATGTTAAAAGTGAAATAAAACATTTTTAGTTTAAATTTTTAAAAGTCAAATCTAAACTGATGTAGGGATCCCACTTCCTTCAAGACACTGTCAACCGCCCTGGCTTCGCCAAGTTCTTCCTTGAGAGTGCAAGTGAGGAGCGTCAACACGCCCTCAAGCTGATGGAGTACCTGCTCATGAGAGGTGAACTGACGGCATCCGTTGAGTTTGACAAACTTATCGACAACCCGGTAAGCTTTGTGTTGGAAACATTTAATTCATGTTAAGTTTAAAATATGGCCAGAAATCCTTCTGAATTTCATCATCAAGGAATAATTTTTTTCTGAACACACAACAAAATTATATTCTGAATTATACAAGTACAAATTATGTAAATCAATGTTTCCTTTAATCTAGAATTTGTATTCTATTCAGTCCTAAATTAAAATGATCTTGTTAAAGCGAGATTGATCTTGAAATATCCCAAACTGAATATTCTCTTTTTAGTATTTAAATAATAGGTTGATCATTGGCTTTGTTGGATTATCCCTGATTAATTTATCTAAGTATAAATGATTCTAATGATTGATGTCAATTGCCCATATATTTGGTTTGCTAAATCTGCATCTTGAAACAGTGTTGAGCATAGCAGGCAGTAAAAATAAAACATTGAGCAACAAAAAATAATGCTTTTTTATTTCGTGGAAGGTCTGGGATGATGTTTGAATCCCATTTAGCACAGCATTTTTAAGTTCATAGTTTTGTCTTGTCTCTTAGTCAAAAGAACCTGGCTGATCCAAAACCCGGTAATACGAAGTTCCAGTTAATCCGAACTAGATACGGTATTCAATAATAAAATCGGATTAAAGAGGTTCTTCTGTACAAGACTTTTTCCCATTGCCTTTGCCCATAAGTTTATGACCATAAAGGCCTAGCATCTGGCTACCTATAGTGAGATGATTTTTACCTGCTGTGATTTCTTCGTACAGAAACCTTTGGCGACGTCGTGGCCCAATGGAGTGGAGGCTTTGAAGGCTGCGCTGGAGCTGGAGACCAAGGTGACCAGCCGCATCCGGGACATCATCGTCACCTGCGAGGAGCCATCCAACAAGTACAACGACTACCACGTAGGTTGAAAATATTGTAGATGGTAGTTGAAAAACCTGAGGGCCACTACATACATAACTATAAATACAGGTTAAAAACGATGTCATATTTACTGATGTGGCTCTTGGTATATAAATAAATAGCTCTTTATTGCCTCATAACATTGCAACATATCCAAAATTATAAAAATAGGTGGCATTGTCACCTGCGAAGAGCCCTCCAACAAGTACAACGACTACCACGTGAGTTGAAAATATTGTAGATGGCAGTTGAAAACCTGTGGGCCACCACTTACATGACTAGAAATACAGGTTAAAAATAATGTCATATTTACTCATGTGGCTCTTGGTAGATAAGTAAATAGGTCTTTATTGCCTCACAACATTGCACAATGTCAAAAATTATAAAAATAGGTGGCATTGTCAAAGTAATATAACTGCTAATAATAAAATAAAATTAATCTGTTATATATAAATACAATATTTTAATTAGGGGCCTAGTTAAATATGTGAGTTATTTTAATCTATACATAATTAATTTGCTAGGGGTTATTTTGTGAGTAGAACTCCTCCTACAGTTTCCAACCGATTTTGACGTTTTTGGTGTCATTTTAAAGAGCTCACTCTGAAGTTATGCTTCCCTTAAAGTTACCATATAATTCTTATGGCAGATAAGATTTGTTTACATATTGACCATATGCACAATTTCAGTCACATTTAATCAGCTGGTGTGAAAGGTTTGTTTTTATTTACCTGTCACAAGTAAATGTTTAATTCTGCAAAAAAGATCTAATATAGTAGGATTAAATTTATTAATAATGAAAATGGATATGTAGACTAGAAAAGTCACAATATGCCACCAATTAGAAGAAAAATATAGATAGCCTCTTAAGAACTAACATCGTAACGATATGAAAAACGTTTGTTTGCCGTTTGCCGAATAATGAAGAACACAACATCGATTCCTACAAACGAGGAAAGTGAGGGCCTGACAAAGAGCTACCATCCTCACTAGGAAATATGGACTTACTTTGTGATCATTGCAGGGGAAACACTTAAAGGCTGAAAAAACCAGTACGTCAAGGACATTTAATCTGTGTTGCTATAAAGGTAAAGTGATTTTAGAAGAGTGCACCCAAGAAAACTTAATTATACATCTCTTCAAAGGAGTCAATCCACCATTATGGGAGTGATAAAAAATCACAGAACCACCTAAACTCATACAACTCCGCATTTGCGATGGTTAATTCTGAAGCACATCTAGATGAATCCAACGTAGGAGGTATAGGCCCGACACAACTTTTGAATTCACGATAATTTATCATTCGAATCCTGTAGAAATGTATATTTGATTGTGTATCCACTATTTATTTTATATTCATTTAATTTTCGTCAATGTGTTTAAAAACATAATATTCATCTTTATGAAAAGTCACTCTCAATTATAATTACAAAAAATTATTAAAATATATCGTATCAGTAGGCCTACCTATAATTGCTCGATTTTGAGCAACAGTTTACCTAGTGTTATAACAAAGTTCATTTATCAGGAATTTTTTCAAGTAGATCATTAGTATAAATTAACAAAATAAGAAGACCCAAAGTAGAGCCATGTGGGACCTCAACCTTTCTCCACTCATATTTTCATTGCATATTACCTTTAAAAATTACACTCCTTTGATATCTACTCATTAGATAAGATCCCAACCACAAAATTTATTTCATTGAAAATTTATATATTTCTAACTTAAAAAAAGACTGAATAGTTGACACAGTCGAAAGCATGGGTTAAGTCAGAGAACACACCCAAAAGACTGAATAGTTGACACAGTTGAAAGCATGGGTTAAGTCAGAGAACACTCCCTTTTTGCTGAGTAACTTTTCAACTCCTCATTAATTAAATGGGATTAAGCTGTTATTGAGCTGAAACCCTTTCTAAAACCGAATTGTTTATGAGAAAAAATTGTTTTCCTTATCAACTATACATCTGATTGTAAGCAATTTTTTCCAAGCCCAATATCTAAGGTAAAAGTGGAATAGGAATGTAATTCTCAGCTTGTTTTTAGTTTCTTTGAAAGTGGCTTTAAATCCCCATATTTCTCTTAAGTTTTAGAAAATTAATTAATTATTACTCTTCTGATATGAGGTTAAACCATAGGTACCCAAAGTAGTATGCCTTGCCAACATGCTGGCTCCATATTTCTCAGTTAATCGCTTCCTCCTTTCTTCTTCAAAGGTTTCTCAGGTCATTTCTAGCCTCTCGTTTGACGACCTGTTGGATGTCCGTGCTATTAGGTGCGGGCAAACCATATGTCATTGGTCAGGCCAACATTTCTTCAGTCTCCACAAGCAGTTTTCCTCAGCGGTTGCACTGCGTTAACACAAGCAATGACGCCCCTTAGCATCGCTAAGGTAGTGTAGGCACCACCTGCATTGCTAGGCTTTGGCCTTGTGCGAAAGCACTGATGGCAGGAGGAGCAGACGCTCCGAGCCTCGGTGGATTCTGACGTGCTGTTTTGACGCGTTTCGTCTCTTCAGGAACAGACAGACAGCAGATTCCAGCTATCACTGTACTACAGCGAATGCAGATTTCAGCATTCCGTTATGACAATCGTAGGAGAAAGAAAACTTTAACTACGATTTCTAACCTTTCACCTTCCCGGTGGTCTTCTACCCACAGGGTCTTTCGCTTGGATGTTTTTAATAAGGAGTTACCCTCATTCCTTAGCTCATGGCTAGCCCATCTCGCCCTAATTCTCACCTTGACCACGATGTCTGGGTCCACATACAATTGTCTCAACTCCCGGTTTTATGTTTAATTCACCATTCTCCATTTTCAAAGGACATCCTTTTTTTGTCATCTTTCTTATGAGTAGGAATGCCAATTGCTTCCTCCCATTTGTTTCGAATAACTTCTTTGCACCAGGTATGTAGTATCAATTCATAATTCTCCTTTTATAGTTTTCATTTCATGCCATAGGCCTAATTGATTGTGATATGATTGAGTCCTCTCTTAAGCTTTATTGTTTTTTAATTCCTTGATTTAACTATTGAACTGGGCCTAATACAAAAACAAAAAAAGTATGTGTCAGATTTCTGGTATTGTTCATTTAATAATTTCAATTTCGTTTTGTTTATGTTTTAGAGAAACAGGTGAGTTTATCTTACTTAGACCTAATTTAAATCAAATACTTAAAGCCTAGTGAAGGCTTGTGATTGGTATTATCAGCCATGAAAGGTTTTTTTATTTGATCATATTTTGTGAGGTATTTTTATTTTAATAAGCTAATTTATCTCTGCCATTAAGAACAGTAATTTTATTTTATTTTATAATTTGCTTTCAGTACATAGCAGATTTAATGCAGTTTAATTAATCTTTCGTGTGACCTGCTTTGGTTTGTAAATCTTAAAAATGTTTTTGTTACACATTTTATTCAACTAATATCTTTGAATTGAATTTTTTTATTTTTATAGAAAATTACAATTTTTACTAAAGATTATAAAATTTTCATATAACAATGTTGGCAACAAAAAATTGTTCTGCATATCATATCATAATACTTGTTTATCACACACTCATGGCCTCAGATAACTTATCAGAGTTTAATAACAATGTAGCTCAAACACAATCCAATTAAAGATTAAAAATGTATTATGATTCAAATTTATGGAAATAAGCATCAGCGTTGTGATATAATTAATTATCTAAAACTCAAAACTTAAAATTTCAATAAAAATATTAATACATTTTTTATCTACGACTATTGCAATAAGCACCAATAATGTTATTACAATAAATATTATAATTTGACAAAAGTAGAGTCATAATAGAAATAACGCAATTCGCACATCAGCTGATTGTTGCATAACGATTCATGTTTGAGTTGACTTAGCCCATCAGCAGATTGTTCCACAATGATTCATGGTTCAGTCTATTTATGTGCCTAACTTCAAATTTGAGTTGACCTATTCCATCATTAGTAAAAGTCATGAGTTTTGCTAACCCATTGACTCCCAAGTTTTTTTTATTTCTGAAGTTTTAATTGAAATGTTTTTATTTTGTCCTTTTTTTATTATGACCTTTCTGATTGTACATATGTATTGACCATAAACTGAATTAAATAAAAAAAAATAAAAAAAGTATCCTCCTCTATACAAGGGCAAAAAGAAGCAAAACTGGTGTTCACTGCAATCCCTATTAAACGTACAAATGCCGTCAACTTCCACCCAAGCCAGTCACCGTTTATTTTAGGTGGGCCCTCCCACCAACTACACCACACATTTGCAAGCCTAATAGGGATTGCACATGAGCGGGATTCGAACCGCGACGCTCCGAAGGTCTGCGACTTTAACTCGTCAGTCAATGCCTCAGACCCCTCGGCCACGTACACACAGTCGGACGGACGCTCGTTTGACTCATAAAGCCTACGGCTCTAGCGTAGCCTGGTGGCAAATCATTGAACTACGGCTCTAGCGCAGCCTGGTGGCAAATCATTGAACTAGGTGAGTATAACTCCATTAAGCACCACCAGAGGCTGCAGACGCATCGGCGTGCCCGTGGGATCTGACAGGTTAAACTTGGGGAAAATTTGGTCGTATATTTTTGGTTGTAGATAAAGGAGTGTATGCAACGATTGTATTATGCCTTTAAGCCAATCGTGAGATATTTAGAACATCTCACTTGTGGCTTAAAGACATAATACAATCGTTGCATAAACTACTATATTATCATTAAATATTGTGATTTTAGTAAATCAAAGATATAAGTTTCTAATTACTTTTGATCCTGAAAACAGGTAAATTAGGTTTGGATCTTTGTCCTGTTGACTCATCTTCAATTATTGTTTCTTTTATACTATGAGCTTGAGCCTGAAACCCCCTCACATGTGACTTGTGCACCAGGTGGTTGACTGGCTGACTGCGGACTTCCTGGACGAGCAATACAAGGGCCAGCGTGACTTGGCCGGCAAGATCTCCACCCTCAGCAAGATGATGAAGGAACACGGCGTGTTGGGAGAGTTCCTGTACGACAAGACTTTGTAGACTCGCAGCGAGAGACTCAACGAGCAATGACACTAGATCCATGTCACTGTAACTAACTCGAGCTAACTTTGATAATGTTTTATATAGTGTGTAAATATTTGTTAAGCACAACCTTTTCTTCTAGATATTACGTAGAATTTAAGACAAGAGTCAATTTTTACTTTATATTGTATACTGTATACCTATGTAAAATGTTAAATTCTCAATAAAACGTTTTAGAGTATTAGTTTTAATCATGATCTTTCCTTCACCTGATATTGTTTTATTTATCTACACTTAGTTCAAACTTTTCATGTTACAGAAAATCATTAAAGGTACTCAGAACAATGGTACTAAAAAAGTTGACTATTGTAATGGTACCATTACCCTGAGCATTACCAGGGTAATGGTATCTATAAAGGAGAAATAAAGCTGCTGCTGTCAGAAGAAAGAATATGATCTGAATTTGAAACCAAATATTGTAGGAACGGTTCATTCAATTTTGTCAAAACAAATACCTACTAATCATAAGCAGATTTAAAATAATTAAGTGATACTAACCAAACTTTTTTTTGTGGATTTCAAAAAAATTATAGGCTGAGTATGAAAATTTATTTTTTTGAAGGTCCGACCCAAAAGTGAAGTTACTCAAAATTTCTTAAGCAATCATTTTCAAATTTTTCTGGAGCACGTTCAGATTTATTGGGAATATAATCCTAGAACTTACAGGATTTTATTATTAATATTTGTAATAATTCAAAATGTTTGAAGGTTTTGTTACTTGAAATTTTATGAGTCACTCCATAATTATTTTAAAAATACTTGAGTACAAGTCGATTAGTTCCAAAAATTTGAGTCGAGTAGTTAATGAGCTTATTTTGCCCTGTAATTGTATTGGGAAGATCATTATTGCGATCTTTTTTTGAACTTTACCAAATAGGATGAGCGTTTCTTTTCATGAGAAACATAAAAAAGCAATATTCTAACAACTGATGTTAAAGGGAAACAGGCAAATTATATTTCTCAAGAAGTAAATTGGAGAGTTCCAGCTGTATAAAGCTACATTTATTTTGTATTTAGCTGACCATAAACAAGGCTTAAGTCCCCCCCCCCTAACAATAGAACCTCCCTAATCCGTCACCTACGGTACTGGGATCATGGTCAGAACAGCAAAAAGGTCGGATTATCAAAGAACGCAATTATTGACATAAAATAGTATATTTCATTACTAGGACCTAAAGTGACGCTTTTCATACAAGGTCAAGTTTTATGACCGAGGCTGTAAGCCGAGGTTGAAAAATGACCAAGTAACAAAAAGCAGCTTTAGGTCCGTGTGATGAACTATAATTTTCATTATATCGCTCAATACAACACGCAAACTACTTAAGAAAACCAAAATGTTACAGCTTGTTTACCTTTAAAGATACCTCCCAAAGATGCTTCCATCTTGTTATTGCTATTTGAAGAAATCAGTTGATTGTCTGTTTTATCTGTGTTAGGTTGGACTGACAACAATGAACAACTATCGATCTAACGAACGCATGCAATAATCGATTGGTGAAATAAGCGAGTTTCACAAATTGATTTAACCGACAACAATGCAACAATGAATTGCAATTGAATATAATAACCGATTACCATTCCCGATGCAATCGATAGCTCACCATTGACGCTGACTTACAATGACGATGAATATTTCGATTATTTGTAATCGGATGAAGATTGTTCGATTATATTTACCTCGAATCAAAAGTATCATCAACAATGATCTTTTTGGTCCTAGGAAAATAATAATCATTAAATCATATGTTATTATCCAAGGACTAAAAAGAACAACTTTTGAATCCCAACGCATGTGTCAAAAGCAGCTGTTTTTGAAGCAGTACAACGAAAAATATATTAAAACTGCATTTCGAACAGAAAATTTGCATTAAGAGCTTTTAATGAGCTAGAAAAATTCAGAAGAGCCTAATTAATTATTATAAAAACATTTTTTAACAAAACACCCTTATTTATTCACTTTTATTGATTATAATTTGTATGTGTGTCAAAACAATTATAATAAAAAATTTGAATAAATAAGGGTGTTTTCTTAAAAAATGTTTTTAATATTAATTATTATAGCAGCCCTAACCAATCAACTAATTTCATTAAAGAAGAGCCTAAATAATAGAAGGAAAATAAAGTGAACTCGCACTAACCGAATCAAATTTCATCGCTCAAATAACCGAAATACACACTGGCAATCTATAATGCGTCATTGAGCGGAAGCCTATTGTGCCGACGACACGGTCGGACGGAGCGAGGAGTCGGACCATCCAAAGTCGGACTAGCGAGGTTCCACTGTAAAATGTTTATTCATGATTTAACTCTTGAATGAAATGCCACATTGGTTTAATTAATGTCTCATTAGATTTGTAGAAACGAGACAGAAATATTATATACAGTACACCTCGGATTATCCGGACCTCACATTATCCGGATCCCGGATTATCCCGACCGGTCCATCCGAGAAATTAAAAAAGTAAAATCACATTAAAACATGATTTTAGCAAGTTTACGAGGGAAATGCGCTTTCTAAAAGTAAAATGCAAATGCAATACATTACTGTACGGTTTTGGAATCACATTGGCTAAAGGAAGGAACCACATTACAGCATTTTCGTGAACGTAGTTTTCTGGATTTCTACTTGGGGCGCTAGCAGTAATCAACAAAGGCGTAGTCTACGGCAGTTTTGCGAGTTTGTTTATTGCTGTCATTTGATGTGTTACGTTATTTATTAAGAAGAGTACAGTAATTCCTTTTGAGTTACTTTAAGTTTCGTCATGATTATTCCAATTTTGAGTTATGAATATTTAATCTTAATAAATTAAATATTTTAATCTGGCGTTTTATTCCCAATCTAAACTGTGTAAGTTCGGTAAAAGTCAACATTATATTCGTATGATTATTAACGAAGTTTAGTTTTTAAGTTTGTTTCAAAATTACACCCCCGTAAAATTTGTAAGATTAACATTGTATTCGTATGATTAATAATGAAGTTTGGTTCTTAAATTTGTTTCATAATTAAACCCCCGTAAAATTTGAAAGATTAACATGTTGTACAGCCTTGAAACAACGTTTGCAGCATCAATTTAGAAGGGGCTAAGGTGTGCGATCGCTACTTAGGCGATATTGTAATTACCTCGGATTATCCGGATTTTTTGTTATCTGGATCGGTGTTCCGCCACATTAATCCGGATAATCCGGGGTGTACTGTATATAACATATTTTTGTAATTTGAGATTGACATTTCAAAATATTGCAGTAGGGGTTATTGTATCACCGTTAAAGCGAAAATCACACAATAGACAGATGGGTAGGAAGGGCGGGGTTTTATTGTTACACATATCAAACAACCACCCCCCTTTTTTTAATGCAACCCAAAACTTTATTTTATCAGCGAAGGATTATTTCCCTCAAGATCCTTGGATTTGGCCCCACAATATTATTTTCTTTGGGGATACATAAAAAATAAGGCAAAAAAACAATTCACAGGATTTTCAGCACCTCAAAACAAACATAACAAATTTATTTTATTTTATTTTTTTATTTTATTTATTTTATTTTTTTAATTTTAAGTTTTTTTAAGTTTTTTTTATAACAAATTTAATGAAAAAATTCAAAGAGGTACCTTGCAACAAGTGTTCGGGAATTTGATGGAGAGAGCACAACTTTATATAAATGCCAATGGCAGATTGTTTGAGCACATAATGTAAACAAAATGTGATCAAACATAAAAAATGGTTAAAATGTACAAATGAATAAAACACAGCTCATTTCAAATTTATATGTGCATTATTCAATCTTAAAAATGGGTTGTGTTTAAAAAAAACACCCTGTATAACTTTTATTAAATCCTACATTAATAATTCACTATAGCATGAATTTAAAATTTTGTGAATACGAATGAAAAAAAAATTACTCACCAAAAAACAAGCAATACAAAAATACATTAACTGCAACACATAATAAGTAAATACATTCAGATTCAAAATTACATTGACAGCAACGGTATATTGGTGAATAATTCAGATTTCTCATAGCAAAGCCCATATTGCAGGTCTTTACACATGATTTTTAATATTCAAAGAGGAAATGAAGAAAGTGCCAAGTTGTAATACAATTTTTTTTAAAGCTATAAGCTACTTGCTGACAGGATGTGAACTGCAGGTTAAAAATGTATACATAGTCTGACATGATATGCATGTTCCGTTGACATGACATGAAATGATATAACAGTATGTAAAATATTACAAATTAAAGCCTAAAGTATAAAATTACAGTTGGCGCATGATTATCCCGACCAGCGCGAGAATTTTGACGCATCGTGGTGTGGGGGAGGAGGGGAAGTCAACTCCCCTACTCAAGCCCCGCCCCTTTACTACTGCTTCATATTTGTAAATAAGTGAACTAATATTCAAAACAAAAGTAAAATTCTTAGTTGTCAAAGTATATTTAAGGTTATGGTTTGAGGTTTTATTTACGTAAGTTTTATCTTTGACATTTCAGCTATAAAATTGGAAATACACATTGTACTCTCCGTAATTGTATAATTTGTTATTAAATAAGAGTTTAAACTCATAAACTTAGATTTCCTTAAGTTTTAATTATAAAATCATTTTCCCCAAAGTAAACAAATACTGTTTATTTTCTTTGATTGATGACAGCTGTCAACCCGGTTCAGGTTTAAGAGTTACTATCTAGCGGATAATAAAAACACTTCAAGAACAATAAAAAAACTAAATGATCGTCCAATAGGAAACCAAACAGGTACAAAAAACCACAATGCTGCAGCCAATGACATACGCATATTTAGGAATCGTCTATCTCCCTGGCTCTAAACATTCATCATCCATCTCTCTCGAACACGTCCTTTAAAATGGTCGGAATATTCATGCGCCAACTATAATGATAAACTTTGATATTTTTCTTCAAAATATACACCGTATTGAGTCATTTTAATTATAAATCTTTATACGTTTGTCGAAAGAAAACATTATATATCATTGTCAAAATTACAGGGTGAAGACCCTAATACGAAAAAATATTGTATAAAAAAATTGATATATATTAAAAAACAAGAAGGTACTAAACAGAAGCTTGATTTGAAAGAGAAAAAAGCAGCAGGGGACCGTGGAAAAAACCAAATGAAGAAGGAAAAAGGTTCAGTAATAAAGGTTTTCAGGGTTTAAATCAGATTATAAAAAGGGTTTTCCAGCAACCAAAAACATCATTGTGAATTTCTTTTCAGGTGAATATCAAACTTGTTTTAGTAATTAATAGCTAGTATAGTTTCTAATCATACTTGTTACATTAGCTGAAGGTTTTTTTGTGATCATGACTGCTTCTATAGACCTTGACCAATTTCAATAATTTAGGTGCCTTTTAAAAGAGCTCATCCGTGTGGTTTTGTAAAAAATAAAATTTATAGAGATTAGATGGAGGGAAGGTCCCTAATTGCCCTTAAAGTTTTGTATTTGTCTGTAAAATTGTAGAAAGGAATAGAAATTCCAAGGCGCAAGCTGATAATAATAGAAATTGTTTATCAGCTAAAGAAAAACTTAAAAGCTGCTGAGCGCCGTGAGTCCTGTTTAATCTCGCTATCTCATAAATGGAATTTTAATATTACTTAACATGCTCTTGGATAAGTGGTTTCATTTCATATCAGCTTCATTATGACCTTCAAGAAAGTCACAAATTAAGCCAGGCATTATCTAATTATTAATTTTTAATCTCAAGTCTATATGTCCTCAAAAGCCAAGCTCGACTCAGGGGCTGATGTTATTTTAAGAAAATAATATTGAGAAAATTTTACAAAGACAAGTAAAGCAACATTTATGAGTTTAACGTACTTTTTAAAACGAGAAAGATCATTCTATATCAAGGGCTTTTGGAATGTCTACAATTTTGTTTCCCTCAATAAGTAGTACAATGTCACAAATCATTGTTCCTGTAAGGAAGAAGTTCAGATTGGCAGGAGAAAAATAAATGACACACCATTATGGTTTTGCAAGTTTAAAATTACTAAAATAGCGTCTAACACCTGACGTTAATAATATGGATACATTCTTTTACTTCCACAACTTTCATATTGCAAATAAAGCAACTACCCATTACCCAACCACCATCAAGTTGTGTAAACGGTACGCTTAGTCTTCAAACAATTTGTACATAAAATTTTACTAATTGAAAAACTGAGCATTCAGTAAGATGGATTACAGGTAAGAAACAATTAATTTATTTGTAGATGCAGTTTTTATCTTCATTATTATTTTGACCAAAATTAACTTTAAGACTGATCAACAATTATGAAGTAGGTACTTGAAAAGATTTATCTTAAGTAGTAGGCCTAGCTGTAAATGGATTCTTGATGTGTAAGTCCACCCTCTCTACACCTTTGGCCTTCACATGACACATGCTCAACCTTTGGAACCTCACTCACCAGTTAATCTCGGTTATCACTTTCTGTGACAACTGAGGTTTACTCGTATATGATTACACCACGAACTGGTGAAAACACTGTAACACCTCGGCCGTTCTCCTCTTCTTTTGTCAGGTTTCGGGTCGAGCGCGGTAAAAGATAAAACTCACAATTTCACCAAATAGAATTTATTAATAAAATACGGTATCTCAGACAACACTATAACACAAATTTAAACTAATTGAATTGACCCTGATCTAATACTCGAATTTAGTTTTTAGGAAATTACAAAAGTTAAAATTAAGAAATTTTAAGTGCCAATTAAGTGAGAGGAACTAATCCGGAACTATTAATTAATCACATCCGCGGTCAATTTGCAACTGATTCGATTACCGCTCATTAACCGCTTCCCCTCCCTCTTCGTCCGCTTGGGGCGCTGTTTCGGTGGCCGGGAGGTGTCGCCCCTCGTGGCCGGGGCGCGAACTTCCTAGGCCGCACGCGGCTGCTAAACGTGATATCTAGCGTGATATCAGCGATTTCGGCTGCCGTGAACGACCGCTTCCAGCTGAGCCAAGCTTCCTAGGTTTGCAATAACAGGAAGTGACCTTTGCTCAAGTGTTGGGTTGCAACACGTGCCGGTTCGATAGCCTCAACGATGTCGTGGTTTCCTCACTGGGCTCATCCAGATAATTTTGGAATAATTTTTGGGGGGATGGATACCAAACATATGATTTGGTAAATCATTGATCATCACTCAATTTGGTGATGATGAACCATCGTGACGTCCGTCACACTCCCCCAACCTCAAGTTCATGCTGACCTCAGCATGAGAGCCCAGGGTCATGCAGTGGCGGAGGCTGTACAAAACCTAGGTTTTGTTGTTTCAGCTTCTAGGTAGGGTAAGTTGCGGTCTACAGATGACATATGTTGGGTTGGCAAGCCTGTTCAGCCAGAAGCAAATCGTTTCCAAACCCTTCCCCCGTTGTAGAATTTTGTTTTATATTTACTACCTTTTTTTTTGTTAAGTTCATTGAAATGGAAAAAGTTATATATTTGGATGAGATACTCCCCACGAATGCGTTCCGAAATGCCTATGAGTTATTCCGTTCCTCTCACTCTCACATTAGGTTTTATAACTCATATACATATAAGTAACAAGGGCAAATCAATCCGCAAAATTACAGCAAAGATGGCACCTACCTAACAAGGAATTTTATCTTCTATTTTAAATCAAGAGTGTCATAATCATTTGGAATAAATTGTTTGCACCCTAATGAAATAAACATACAAAATACATCACATAAAAGGACACGCAGTAAAATATTCGTCTACAAGAAATATAGTTAACAATAATACGACATACGTAATCTTCTCAACCAAAAATTAAAAACGCAACAAAACAACCAAAACTACTAAGTACATCTTTTAATACACTTCCCGTATTTATATTAAAAACAAAAAAAACACTTGCAATACAATGCAATTATTTTCTTTAATGAATCACCGAACAATTAAAAAAAATATAAAAGTATTAAAATATTTAAGAAAATAAACATATATTATTATTATTATATGATTTGACAGAGAGTGTTGTGTTTTTTTATAATTAATTTAGCCCACTCTGTCAACAAACAGAGGGAGACAACTGGTCTTATTGGCGTCTTCCGGACTTACATAGTAATTAGAACTTCAGGGCTCATCGCGCGGACCAATGCGGGATGACCCAGTCACTGTGAGAGGCCAACAAACCAATCATCTCCCTTTCCTAATGGAATGTCAACAAATCCTACCTTTAAAATGTTAATAATTTGAGTTTCGAATTAGATTCAGCCATAATTTAGAATTTGAGTCAAGTGAATTGATGCTGCCGATGGGTCTGCTGATTCCACTCGGTAACCTGTGGCGGACAGGGCGAGCTCCTAATAGAGTTCGTTAAGCGGGTGGTCACTCCGCTTAGCTCTCAATTTTTGTTTTAAGTATCGTTACGTCTGTTTTGATTCAATCCTCTGCAGAATTTGCACGCAGGAACTCTAAACAACTAATTAACACTAAATATATATATATATATTTTTTTTACCTACCGCTACATCACTATACAAAAAAAGAAACAAATTTACAAAATAATATATGAATCATTTAAACGACACAACGTGCTCTGCTGGCTGCCAGGTACCAGGGTGAAGGAGGCCGGCGCTTCTACCCGGGTATACCCACGTCCCTTTATTTTAATTTGAGTTTTTTTTTGTTTTTTTTTCACTACAAGTGCAGTTATGATTCAGTCGCCTTCCCTAATTTTCTTCGCTTTAAAGTAAGTGCAGAAATAGAGTGGTAGATTAAGATTGGAAATCGCTATTGCGCAGTTGCGGCCGCTGCGACCTTCTCATAACTGTCCTCGAGTAAGACTTTCCCTTTTTCTTTTACTTTTTCCTCAGCAAGCCAGCAGTTTTGTAAATTTACTCTGAATATAAAGTAACTACACTAACATAAAAATGTTCCTTAAATAAACATTTCTTAGAGCTACCCACCCGTTTTTTTTTTGTGTCCCAGAGTCTTAACACGGCACACACACGGTCTCAACACGGCTATCAACTCTTCAATTTTTCATGAGTGATTTTCATGGCATCTTCTTAAGGCATTTTTTGAAGTAGCTGATGGAAGTATCGAGCTCGAGTGATACAAATAACCAGTCTTACTTGGGTAATACCGCGCTTTCTGGTTTTGGGGCGGTTTCCCTTTTTGCAGGCGTCGGGGCACCCATCTCTACGTCATCAGCTGGATTTGTTGTCTGCGCAGCTGCGTTCTGCCGACCTCGGCAGGGCAGGCTGGCACTGAGCAACCGCATGCCGCGTTCCCGATACCTCGCAAACAGGACAGAGAAAATTATTAGTACTGTGATAAACGGTAAGCCTACACAAGTCACTACCCTATATAGATGTGCTCTATAGCGGTGGGACCTGAGCGTTTGAACTGTGCTCTCAACAGAGTACTGTTTCATAGTCAAGGTGCCCAGCTGCTCATCAAGTACTTGTAGGACCTCCAGCGTATCATTTAAATCGTATTTAATGAGATCGGTTTCTTCCGGGCTAAAGAGCCCACTTACTTCAGGGAACGTTATTTTTCCAAAATTTGTGGAATATCTGGAGCTGCCGGTAAACCGGGCAGGCACCCTATATCCGTCTGCAATCAGGTCACATTGATCTCGGTAGGGGATTTCACCTACGCCTTTCAACATAATTGTGCTAACGTTCGGACCGTTTGAACTAACGCAGTTCAGGACCGCTTTTTCCTCTTTAGACGTACTATAAACCCAACGCACGGGGGTCCTTACTAAGACAGGGGACGCTAAGCCGTTCAACAGCTGTCGACCACACAGGGCCGTACCTTCCTTCAGGAGTAGGTCTAGGGCGCAAGTGGGCCTCTTGTGAACGTCTAAAATTACGTTTAAAAGGGGACAAATAGTTATTTTATCAAATTTACATTCCCTAACAAAATCATAGGGCTTGTAGGTGGTGTATGTTTGTTTGTCCTTACTCAGAATCAACTTCTGATTGTCTACCTCCCACTGGACCCATCTCTGCAGGGAAGAATCGAATACGGGATATGACACTACGTTGTAGACCTCAAATATTTGTTGGTCTGTCCTAAGGGGGATCTGGAGTAGAATGCACAGCTGGCTTGGAGTTGTATAAGCTTCCGCAGTTGCGAACCGATAGAATGCATGCAAATTCTCATACTTCACCTCGGCGAATAACTTAGCAGGAGATGGAATCACACGTTCCACACCTTGAAGTATCTCTAGGTATTGGTGAGGTGGCAGAAGATTAGTACTTACTTTTCCAGCTGCTACGTCCTCCAGTGCCAGGTGGAACCGGTTCATCCTCTGCACGGCTAACTCGATGGCATCCTTTACCTCAGACAGGGCTGTAGTCAGTTTGGTATACCTAGCAACCATGGAAATCCTGCTAGCTAGGACCTGCTCACGAGTTGTACTACGAGTTAAGGTTTCATGCAACACCTTATGATATTCCTTTATTGTAATAATTATCTGATTTATTGATTTGGATTGGGCCGTTAATTCCTCCTGCATGTTACCTAGGACAGTCAGCTGATCGGTCACACTGTGGTACACCTCGTCTGTCTGCCGTTCCGTAGCCTCTAGTTCTTCATTAATACTCTCCAGGTCAGTACTGTCTAAGGTTCCAAATAGGAATTTCAGTACATGCCCGCCAGCGTCCACGAGCCCTCGTCTCGCCCTGACCTTGGGTAGTAAAGAGACTAAATCACTAGCTTTACTTACGTACTCCTTCACAAGTTGCTGTAGACTACCGTACTCGTACTGGAAGCTAGCCTCTAAAGTTGGGACTGGGTGTAACGTGGACATGGAGTCACTGGAAGACATATTTTTGAAGAAAGAATCATACTGACCTTTTACCCGTTTTAACACTAAACTGAGATTTTGATTCTCAGTTTCTACCTCAGTGAGATTGTACTGGAGTACTAGGGTCCAGCTGCTATCCGTGAGGAGGACATCTCCCTCCTGTTCGTAGATGATGCCTTGGTGGTAGCCCAAGATGCTTTCCCAGATTAGGATGAAATGCAGGAGTCCTAGAACAGACACACAGTGTTTAAATGTAATTCCCAATTTATTTTCCCCCTCCGATACCACCTGTCAAGCATTCCCCCTTTTAAGACTTCCCCAACCTCTTAGGCGGCCGTCTAAGCCTCTTTGGCCTTGAGTTATCCAATAGTCCGACACTCTCGGCTGAGGTGCCGGGAAGTAGTTGTGGGCCACTCAAATTCTCGTCCTCTTCAGGGGCCCCTTCACCGTCGGTAGACCTATCTTCATTGCGATCTTCGCCAGAGCACTTGGGTTCTTCCTGAACCCGTCGCGGGCACGGTTTTATTCTGTTCACGTGCACCGCTACTTCCCTCTTCCTTATACGTAGTATCACAGTCAATGGCGACATAACTCTGACGATCGGGTATGGTCCCTTCCACAGCTTTGCCAGTTTTTTTACTCGGTGACGGCCCGCGCTTGGGACGTGCAGAAAGACTAGCTGTCCTACCCAATACTCAGTGACCTTCGCTTTCGCGTTGTATTGTTTCTCATTGCGACCGCGTGCGCTGGCTTTCCGTTCTGTCGCCGTTTTATAGGCTTCACGGAGCCTTTCCCGTAAGGTCTCGATGTGATTGTCAAATACGTCGGTTTCCTCCGTTATTGTGAGGTCCGATTCCAAAGGTACCTCCATCTTTCGCCCAAAAACGAGTTCGTAAGGCGAATAACCCGTGCTCTCGTGGCTCTGGGAGTTATAGGCCATCGTAATATACGGTAGATATTCGTCCCAATCTGTTTGATTTCGGTTCACAAAGTGACTGAGCATTCGAGCGATTGTCGCATGTACCCTCTCTAGACGGCCATTGCTTTGCGGATGAAACCCGGTTGTCTGAATTTTACGGACATGTAGAAATCTGCAAAGGTGTTTAATCAGATCTGAGGTGAAATTAGTCCCTTGATCAGTCAACAACGCCTTTGGTACCCCAAATTTAGTGATCACTCGTTGAACCAAAGCCCGAGCAACGCTCTCAGCGGTTTGGTCCGGCAAGGGGATGAATTCGCAATATCTAGAAAAATGGTCCATTATGCTTAGTATATATTTGTTCATAGACTCGCTCCTAGGCAAAGGTCCGACCAAATCAGCCGCGATAACCTCGAAAGGTTCTCTAGGCTCGTTGAAAATGTCTCCTAACGGCGCTTTCACCTTACCGTGGTTCGTCCGCTGGTTGCAGCTGCGGCACGTCCTTACGTATTCTAAGACATCCTTTTGCATACCTTTCCACCAAAATTTTTGCCTTACCCTCTGTAAGGTTTTAGCAACAGCCGCGTGACCCGCTGTCGGGAGATCATGGTTTAGTCTTATGACTTCTGACACCAGAGAGGTAGGTACCACTATTTTCTTCTCGCCCCTGGTTAATCGGTAAAGAATATTCTGAGGACTCATTTTGAATCTCTTCCCGTCCCTTAGTTCTTGTATGTGTTGGTCGGATCGCTGGCGCTCACGGAGAACATCGAGGTCAATCACAGGTAACACATCCTGCTTAATCGCTCGTACTGCCCGACTCAAGCCATCCGCGTTGGTGTGACGCTTGCCTTGCTTATGCTCTACTGTGAAGTCGAATTCCGCCAATCTCAATGACCACCTCATCAGGCGACTGCTTGGATCCTTAAGGGACAGCATCCACTTTAAGGCGGCGTGGTCAGTAAGGACTTTGAATGGGCGACCCAACAGGTAGCACCGGAAGTATTTGGTACTCCAGACCAGGCTCAATAACTCGGGCTCAGTCATAGAGTAATTCTTCTCTGCCGGGAACAAAGTCCGCGAGCAGTAGGCTACTGGGTGCTCTTGTCCATCTATTTCCTGTGATAGTACGGCCCCCAATGCTACCGTACTAGCGTCAGTAGCCAAAATAAATGGTTTACTGAAGTCAGGATAAATTAATACTGGTGCTGTGATTAAATTTTGCTTCAGGGCGTCAAACGCGTCTTGGCAGATCTGGGTCCACTCGAAGGGGCTTCCCTTTTTTGTTAGTTCGAATAAAGGCTTTCCTGTGGTCGCAAAACCATCTATGAACCTCCTATAGTACCCGGCGAGTCCCAGGAACGATCTAACATCTGTCATGTTCTTTGGCGTCGGAAAGTCACGCACAGCTTGAACTTTCTTTGGGTCGGGCTCGACCCCCTTCCTAGTAATGATATGGCCTAAGTAATTTACCCGATCCACAACAAAGTTACACTTACTAAGTTGTACGGTCAGGTTTACATCATGAAACTTAGACAGAACTTGTCTGAGAGCCTCCAGGTGAGATGGCAAATCTTTCGAGAACAAGATAATGTCATCGAGATAGACAAGGCAAGTCTCACCCTTAAGTCCCATCAAGACCGAGTCCATTAGCCTTTGAAAAGTGGCTGGGGCTGTATTCAATCCAAATGGCATACGCTGATACTGATAGTGACCTCCGGGGACGTTAAAAGCAGTTTTTGGCTGGCTTTCTTCGTCTACTAGGATTTGGTGGTACCCAGATCTAAGGTCAAGAGTTGTAAACACTTGACAGCCTCCTAAGGAATCAAGGGTTTCCGTGATGTTAGGTAGGGGGTAAACATCCGGGGTAGTTACTGCATTGACGGCCCGAAAATCCACGCAAAAGCGATATCTAGGGGTACCATCAGGGGATTTCTTTGGGACCAGCACCACAGGAGAAGCCCACGCACTTTGACTCGGAACAATGATGCCCTTGTCAAGCTGATCTTTTATCAACGCGTCTAAAATTGGTTTCTGGTGGTGGGGTACCCGATACGCCTTCTTGTAAATCGGTGCCGCATTTCCGGTACGGATGACATGTTTTACCGCGGAGGTACACCCCAGTGGTTGATCCTCGCTATGCGCTATAACGCTTTTATACTCCATCAGCGTCGACTTGACTTGGTCTCGAGCGGGCTGGAGGAGGTGCATTAACTTCTCCTCCAGACACGCTTCGAGTTCGGCATCACTGACATGTGCCACCATCCCTACTCTCATCTCGGTCTGCTCATAATTCCGTAATACAACGCGACGGATAAGATTCGCTAGTTGTACCTTCCCCTGCTCGTTCAGATGTAACCCATGTTTAGTATACATTTTCCTAGTGAAAATTTTTGTTACGTCTGTAAGTGCTATTTCCCCCCGACCTTGTTTTCCTAAGTTTTCTACTATTGACCTCAGCAACATGTTAGCATCCTCTATCGAAGACCGAATGTTGGTATCGTAGCGATCGAATATGGTTAATACAGATATTCTCGATTTCCACGCAAAGGGTAGGGTATCAAACGCCTGACTTAGGGTCAGTTGGTATGGTCCGTCAGCATCGACGTCATTAGTACCGCCAATTAACACTACTAAATCATTTTCCGTCATTTGTTCGAGTTCTCCCTTCAGACTAGAGGTTATGTGTTTCAATTTCCCGTTTGGCATAAAATAGACTTTCACGTCAATGTCACTCGGCAAACGCTCTGCTAGGAGATCCCTAAGGGTTCTGCCATGGCTGTCGGCAGCGATTACTACTTTCCGTTTCCTCGGTTTTTCATCATCTGACTCATGCAGGTCATCGTCTACCATCCCTATTCGAACGTTCTTACCCAGAGTCAAGGCTTCCCCGCTTACATTCGCGACCTTAACCCAACATGAATTGTCCATTACTCTCGTCAGGGTTCGGGCCAGGTGAACACCTTGCAACGACAGCTGCACCGGTTCTATGACGACATCCTTGCCCTCTAGAAACGAAGAGGTTGCGGCGAATTTACTGGTTTTAACTCGCACTAATTTTTCACTCCGGGGTGGCAGTTCGACAGTTGCACAACAATACACGTAAGCGTCGGTTGGGATATCGGATTGTGCCCGCGATCTGGTTGACGAAACTCCTAAGGCTGGATCCAACTCGTGGCCAGGCACTGGAGTAGTCCGCCTCAGACCAGGCACGCTTTCCCCCTTCGTGAGCCTGTTCAGCCAGACTTCCTTGCCGAACAGGTTCAAGACACCTTGTCCAATGTCGATTTGCCCCATACCGTCCTGAAGGATATCACATCCAAGTACAGCCAAATACCCCCTTGGAAGGTTGCTGACTACAAAATTTCCTGGGACTTCAACCCCCGGTTGCAAATGTAACGACACCCTCTGTCTACCGTACACTCGTAATTGGCGTCCCGAGATACCGCGTAGGACCAAGTCTGGTTTAGTGAGTGGTGCCGCCGAGGCTCCTACTTTAATCAAAGACACTTGGGCTCCGGTGTCAACCAACACCCTGCCCTCAGTGTCCCCAGTCTTACCCATCGCTACTAATTCCTGTGCAAGGCCCTTGATTTCGGGGACCACCCGTACGACCTTTTCCACCCCCCTCCAATGCCTTACGGTATATCGCTGCCATCGTGGGTTCTTTCGTCGCCCTACTGACGGGGCCCAGCGGGGGCGACTCCGCTGGTCCCATCCTCGTTTCCCGCACGATTACCATACCAGTTCCTTCTCGCACGGCAATTTCTACTTATGTGTCCCTTTTTGTTACAAACCCAACACACGACGTCCCGCGGCGAAGATTCACTGTTACAGTCCCTCGAGGTATGCCCCTCCTGGTTACACCTATAGCAAACCGTTGCCCTCTCCCCACTCATCTGGTACACCCTGCGCTCTTGGGCTGGCCTATGCATATCGGGATTTAGGCGTCGTCGTGGAGGGACATAAGCCAGATCGGGCTCCAGTGCCTCGCTGGTTCTGAGCAACGCACGGGGTGCTGCAGACCGGAGACGACCTGCTTCCGCTTTTCGTCCCATTAGACGCAGCTGCTCGATGGAGCATGTATCAAACAGGGCCAAGCGATCCTGCAGTTGCGGATTCAAGTTGTGCAAAATCTGGCGTAACTTAACTTCCTCGGAATCCGGAGTTGACAAGCGTCCATACAGCCCTTCCATAGCAGCAATGAATAGGTCTATCGGTTCCGATTCCCCTTGCACACGGTTAAAAATTTCCTGTTGTAGGAAATAATCATGGTCCGGATGCCGGAACACTAACTCCATATCTTTACACAATTGCCCCCAGTTACCTATACGGCCTATCGTGGAGCGGTACCATGTGAGGGCGGGTCCCGCAAACAGATCTACCGCCGAATCAAACAACTCCTCTGTAGTTATCCCCCTGGCTCGGCGTAGTTCTTCTACCCGTTGTAGGAAGGCCCCGACGCTCTGGGACTGCCCATCAAAATTGAGACCCCACTTGTACACGGGTACCCCTTTGATTCGCGGTGTTGGCGGAGTTCGCGGAGCCGGCGTCGGAACCGTTAAATTATCGTTTGGTTTTGGAAAAGTTGGGGTAGGCACAACAGAAGAATTGCTCGAAACGTTTTCATTCGAGACCGTGAGTGTTAGGTTAGGGTGAGGTCTTGCTAAATTTTGATCATGTGCAGCTAACGACGTGCCTTGCCCATTTCGGTTCGTAATGCTTTCAGATCCACCTGGTGCGATCGTTTCTGTTGAGTTATCACCCGACTCAATAGCCACTTTCGTCGTCGCCGCGTCACATAAAACCTTGATTTTCCTAAGCAAATCTTTCTGTTTTTGCGCGTCCTCGTTAGCCTCATCAGCGTCCCCCACCGGGATTCTTTCTGTTCGTAAGTAGAGGTGAAAGAAACGCGCCTGCAGTCGTTGGCCCTCCGTGTCAGTATAATTCCCCTCGTATTCGCCAGCTTGGTGGGCGAGTTCTTCATACTTTTCCCCACACTTAGTCAATTCCCCCTCTACTTCTAGCGCTGCAACAATAACGGGGTCAACTGGAGTGTTACCTTTGACGCATTTCGATAGGCGCCGCCTCAGGTCATCTGCTGTGCCAGATGTTGACTGATCACGAATTTTCAATTCATATTGATTCTCTTCCTTTTTTAAGTGATACGCGTTCATTGTATAAGCCAGTACTAGATTCCACAAGGAAAAAGAAATACTCATACGCTATTTGAATCAATTAAAAAAAATTCATAGGCAGTTTTTTTATAAAAAGAAAATCTATGAAAAAAAAATTTTATCACAGGATGTATTGGAAATTATTTATTTGAATTTTGAATGGCTGCCAGCACGGTCAGATTAATTACTAGGCAACACTTTTTATTTCCGTTGTTATTTGTCGCAGTAGCCCCAATTACCCACTACTGCCGCTCACTTTCTCGGTCGAACATTTTTCAAAGTTCCGTCCTCATGCAAGAATACGTCCACCGCGCTTTCATAAAATAAAGTAAATCCAACTTTAATCAAACAGATTAAATTAATTACCAAAACTATCAAACGTTTACCATTAATCCAAAGAAACGCAAGAAAAAAAAATTTTCCCTCAATCTACGGTATTCCTAACAGAATAATTATTCTTTTACCACTAAGACATGTGGGCGGTTCTTATCAACATTGTATATTGTTAACGGATGAATTTAACAGATGGACAGATGAATTTAAAAAATAATCAGCGTGAGAACTGGATCTTGTTTACAAATTTGACCAGGAATGGTCCGTCATGGTAGCACAGAGGTTTATCCTTGAAACAATAAAATGGATTGGTAAATCAAATATTGCAAAACTCAACACATCTTTTAATTTTAAATTATTATCCTTATTAATCAGATCCTCTGTCCTATCAAAACGAATCCAAAATGCCTTTCTGTTGCCGTAAAATTCGGCTACAAGTCCAGTGAACTCGCCTTTTTTACTCTACCATGCACCCATAAGTTATGTTCTAGTAGTCAATCTATAGTTGAATATTTCTAACTTACAATCACGTTAATTTGTGGTTAAATAAACTTGAAAGACCTGATTTAGACAAAAGGACACACTTCTTTAGACCTCCATTGCCTCAAAAACAATATTAAATCATTAATAAATTTAACAAATGAGCTAAGTCAGGTAGGTGACTGTCTACCGGTTAATTTTATTAAAGTTATTGTTCCTCTCTAATTTTTCTTAATGTTGTCTGATAGAAAATATTCAAAGCATCAGCTAGTCACCTTAATTTTGTCTTATATTCACTTTTCTGTTGATATTCTCTATTAATAAATCGGCTACTGCAATAAATCCTCCCACATTAGTT
The DNA here is from genome assembly GCA_035578135.1 of Flexamia atlantica. Classification (NCBI taxonomy): domain Eukaryota; kingdom Metazoa; phylum Arthropoda; class Insecta; order Hemiptera; family Cicadellidae; genus Flexamia; species Flexamia atlantica. The sequence continues at coordinate 42,131,651 of JAQJVK010000001.1, read as the reverse complement.
TATATTATTTCCCAATAAAATTATTACCTATTTAACAAATGTGTTTTTTTTCTTTAATAAATTCAGATTATAATTTATTTCAAGTTATAAAGATTTTAATTGTGATTGATTAATTAATTAATTACTTACCCCACAATCCATTGGCCATTCTTGCTGCCAATATCCCACTTCTGACACCAATGTAACACCTCGGCCGTTCTCCTCTTCTTTTGTCAGGTTTCGGGTCGAGCGCGGTAAAAGATAAAACTCACAATTTCACCAAATAGAATTTATTAATAAAATACGGTATCTCAGACAACACTATAACACAAATTTAAACTAATTGAATTGACCCTGATCTAATACTCGAATTTAGTTTTTAGGAAATTACAAAAGTTAAAATTAAGAAATTTTAAGTGCCAATTAAGTGAGAGGAACTAATCCGGAACTATTAATTAATCACATCCGCGGTCAATTTGCAACTGATTCGATTACCGCTCATTAACCGCTTCTCCTCCCTCTTCGTCCGCTTGGGGCGCTGTTTCGGTGGCCGGGAGGTGTCGCCCCTCGTGGCCGGGGCGCGAACTTCCTAGGCCACACGCGGCTGCTAAACGTGATATCTAGCGTGATATCAGCGATTTCGGCTGCCGTGAACGACCGCTTCCAGCTGAGCCAAGCTTCCTAGGTTTGCAATAACAGGAAGTGACCTTTGCTCAAGTGTTGGGTTGCAACACGTGCCGGTTCGATAGCCTCAACGATGTCGTGGTTTCCTCACTGGGCTCATCCAGATAATTTTGGAATAATTTTTGGGGGGATGGATACCAAACATATGATTTGGTAAATCATTGATCATCACTCAATTTGGTGATGATGAACCATCGTGACGTCCGTCACAACACAAAAGTTGAAAACTTATTACTAAAATCTTATTTTTACCACCGTAGAAGAAAATACAAAAACCTGTGTGTATTTTTAGAAGTGTTCATCCGATTTATAAATGAAAATAACTAATCGTTTCTAAGCATAATATTTTATTTTATTATTTATTGTTTATTAAGATCCATATTTATGGATCCATTGTCTGTCTCTTAGAAGAACCATATATCTCTTCATATAGAAATGACAGCCATCTTCATCAGTGGCGGCTCGTGAGTTTATGTACTGGGGGTTCAGAGCTAATAACATATACATGATACCAATGTATTATATTAGAGTTATTGTCTTAAGCCAATCAGCCAATCAGTATTTAAAAACGTTAAATGCTTACAAGATCATTTCCTGACATACTTGCCTGCATTTCTTGACATACTTGCTTTTATACACGAGTGTAATGCTTATAGTCTATAGGATTAAGGCACTATACCATTGATGATAAATTGTATTATGCTACTATGTACATTAAAATGTTAAATCCAAAATTAATTAAATCAATAACGTTATTACCGTTGCTCGATAGCTTAATTACTGTTCTTACAGAAAGCTATGGTGCGGCCGCTACGCCGATTGTTTTCTTTCAATCAAATCAAATCAAATCAAAAATTGCTTTATTCCTTGAAACAGAGTACAAATACAAATATACAATAATTGATAAACATCTAGGAATGTTCCTCACATAGGAAATTCCTGTGCGTGAGGAACGAGCTCAAAATCAGCAGGCCAATACAAGGGATACATGGAGAAAATGAAAAAAAAACAGAAACAACAGCTATTTAAATATAATATTATGAGAAAATTGTGGCGAAAAAACAATGAGGAGCCCAACAAAAAAAACGACATTGACAAACTGAATGTAAAAAGTTCAAAGAACTTAGCTGAAACCGTCACTCATCTAAACTTACATACATACTTACATCCACACACGCACGCGCACACACACACACATACACCCACACACACACACACACACACACACACACACACACACACACACACACACACACACACACACACACACACACACACACACAAACACCCTTCATACTCACACGTACACCAGGCCGTTCACACAATACATTCACCTGTACACAAAGACACTCACGCACTGTGCTCCATCCCCCCCTCCAATCGCGCGGCTGAATCTTGTTCGGATTATTATGAATAAACAGACAAGAGATAAGCGTCAACTTGACCACGGCTGATCTCCAATAGCCATTTATTTACTAATTTTTTGTACTTAGAAATTATACAGGGCCCGGGGTGTTTTAGGTGAAGCGGTAATTTACAATAAACTACATAGGCGATGTAATGAGATGACGTTTTATTTATCGTTTTATAAACTTTTGGGAAATTAATACCTGTGTTTGTGGCAGTTCTAGTCGGATAGTGGTGTGAAGTTTGAATGAAAATATTGTTTTCGTTTTTGAAGATGTAACAAATCAAAGTTCTTAGATATAATTGAGATAAATTGAAAACTTTAAATTCATCAAACAGCAAGTCAGTTGAATATCGAGGATGTTTTTGAAGTGCAATTTTAATAATTTTTTTCTGCATGATTTCCATAGGATTAAGAACGCTCTTATACCCGCCACCCCATGCCAAGATCCCATACTGCAAAATTGATTGTACATACGCGTAGTAAACATTTTTTAGCAAAGGCGGGGGCAATATCTTAGACAAATTAGCAAAAATGAAAGCAAATTTTCTTAATTTTGTTCTAATTTGTTGAACTTGGCCAGACCACTTCAGCTGATGATCGAACACAATTCCTAAGTATTTATATTCATTCACTCTCTCAATACAAGCACACGACACACATCCATCCACGCCACCACAAGTATGCAATCTCAGCTGCATGACCGGAGGATCGCAGTCCGATCTCAAAGATATGGGCATATATTTTGTTTTATTTAAATTTACGGTTAACCGATTCTGGTCAAACCATCGCTTGGCAGTGAGCAGCCCGCTCTCCGCGTTGCTGTACGCGTCCCTCCAGCTGTCACCCTCAAACAGGAGGGCAGTGTCGTCAGCATAAAGAAAAATTTGTCCTTTTCCTAAATTGACTTTATCAAGATTATTAATGTAAATTAGAAACAGCAAAGGGCCTAAAGTCGAGCCCTGAATAACCCCGTAATTTATTGATTTTGGCATACTCATGTGACCCAAAATAGAAACAACTTGAGAACGATCAGAAAAATAGCTTTGGAACCACTTGTACGCGACCCCCCTAACCCCAATAAATTTCAATTTCTGAAGAAGCATATCCCTGTCGACTGTATCAAATGCTTTTGCTAAATCTATAAATACTAAAATAGGTTTCTTATCCCTACTTAAGACATCCTGTAAGCATTTAGTTAATAAAAACAGATCGTCGTTTAAGTTTTTGTCCCTACGAAAACCGAATTGATTACTCAAAAGAATGCTTTGATTTAGCAAGTACAATTCCAACTGGTTTCTCATGCATTTTTCAAGTAATTTAGACAGGACGCTTGCCAAGGTAATCGGCCTGAAGTTCACAAACAAATCTTTTTGGCCCCCTTTGAATGACTTTACCCATTTTGAAAGAATTTGGAAAAATGCCAGAAGTTAGGCTTTTATTAAAGATATGCAGAATCGGTAATTTTAAAATATCATAGTTATTTTTAATTATCATAGCAGGAATATTATCAACTCCAGGCGCCGATCCTCCTTTCATCTCACGAATAATTTTAAACAGTTCATTTTCACCAATTGGCAACAGCTGGAAGGCCGCGTCCACCGCGAAGTCCTTGTCGTCAACAACAGGTACCGCCACAGGGGGGACAGCACGGGCAAGATTGGCTCCTACATTAACGTAATAATCATTAAAATTATTGGCAATTTCAATTATGTCAATTTCCTCATTATTAGGCAAACCTGCTTGAAAATGTTCCACCGGAAAGGCATCCCTTTTTTTATTAATCCCCATTATTTCAGATATATTTTTCCAAAGCAATTTACTGTTGTTATCCGCCTCAGTAATTTTTTCACGGTAGTAATTTTCTTTAGCTAATTGAATAGACGATTTGAGAATATTTCTGAAGTTAGAATAGCGGGCTTTTAGTACAGGGTTAAAGGGTTGTTTTTTTAATTGTTTGCTTAGTTTGTCTCTAGTGCGAATTGAGTTCACTAAAGCGTTAGTAATCCACGGTTTGAGTTTAACATTTTTGGAAGAGATAGTTTTAGTTTTTGTAGATTGAGAAATAATAGATTGAAGTTGCTTAGTAAAAATATCACAACTCTCATTGACGTCATCTTTGTCAATAACTGAGGCCCAGTCCTGCGCCAATAAAAGGTTTCTAACATTACCTGTATCCACAAATGAATAGTTCCTGTTTAAATAAGAATTATTACATTTGGTTTTGGACACGTTTGTCATTACCGCCGTTACGTAATGATCTGTAATATCTGTCATAACAACAGCCGATTTCAAATTATTTGTGCATTTAATGTCAGTATGGATGTGATCAATACAGCTACACGAATTAGCCGAGACTCTAGTTGGGTGGTTAATGCACGAAATAAAGCCAGCACCATAAATAACATCAAGGTAACTTTGTGACAACAAATTATTATTTCCTGGTAAAATACAACAATTAAAATCACCAACCAGCCACCACTGGCGATCCCTGGAATGGTTGTGAAGATAAGCCTCAAGGTCGTTGATAAACAATTCAAGATAGACGACGGGCTTCGGTAGACTGCTAAAAGAGATAGCCGCTCACCGCCAAACGCCATATCCAGCTGCAAACTTGTGGCGCCATGCAAACACACTTCCAACTCACTCACAGCAAATGACTTGTTTACATACACAATCACACCATCATTCTGATTCACGCTTCGTTTACTCATAAAAACATCATACCCATCCACACACACAAGCATACTACTTTCATCCGTCCAAGTTTCAGTTAAAATGATTATATCAAATTTCTTTTCATATGAATTCAACAGAATTAAAAGTTCGTCGAAGTTTCTGCTGTAGCTCCTTATGTTAACGTTTAAAATTGCTACTTTGTTTCCATAGCTGTTATGAGAAACATTAAAAAAATTAAAATCATCAAAATTTTTATAGATGTGTGAAGACACATCTCTGCAATTTATATAGTCATCAAGCTCCTCATCATTCGTGCTAAAGAGGTAAGAGAGCCGCTGTATTGTCAGCCTGCCTACCCTAATTCATATTCAGCAGTAGAAATATTAACTACATTTAAACAGATACATTAAAATATTGAAATAGTTATTATAAAGGCATAATATTAGTACATGTCAAATCGTTCAAGCAAAAAAAAAACAAAAAAAACATATTATAATAATGCGATATTATTTAGTTACTATTTTGAAAGCTGAAATAAAAACACTGTTTCCACTATGAAACAACCACGTTAAATTAATATTCTACGATCTATCACCCAAGCAAATTTCACTTTATCTTATATATTTATAGAAAAAGACCTACAAAATTTAATTTCAATGTACTAGGGAAATGTACTAAAACACAACATTCAGGCTAAAATTATGTCTATAAACTACAGCTTTCAAATACAGATATTAATTTATGACAAGATCTCAAAATATAACAATAACCGGCTTGGTTACACAAAAGAATACAAGTTATATTGAAACTGAAATATGTATTTAAAGTCTACACATTATCGGAAAAGATTGCAAATTTAGAATATAATTAAGAATACGTAAGTGAAAGCCTCAGCCTGATAAAAAAAGAAAGTATTTACCTTATGAAAGTAATATATTTCAAAAAATGATGATTATACACCAAAATAACCAAGGTGATTATTAAAATAATATTCAATGATATTCCCACTAGCAAAATTCACTTTAACTGATATATTTATAGAAAAACGTGAAGTGTATAATCCTAAATTGTAATGTTAAAGGAAACTAAAAATGCAGCTTTCAAATATATACACTTATTAATTAAGGACAAGATCTTAATAGATAAGAATAACCGACTTGGTTAAAAAAAAATACCAATTAATATTGAAACTGAAAACAATGTATTTTAAGTTTACACATTTTCATACTGAAAATGAAAATCTAGAATGTATGTAATGAATACGTAAGCAAAAGCATCAATCAGCCTATAAAAAAATGAATATATTCAACTTCATAACAGTATTAATATTATTTATTATATTTTATATTTTTTATGTGAATATATTTATATCAATTAAAGAATAAATTTACAAAACAATAGCCAAGAAGTGATGCATAGATTTACGTATAAAAAGCAGGTATAGCTAAAAAAAATCTTTTAAGGAGATAAAAGATAAGAAACTGATTGGAACGTAAAAAGAAACGAAGCATACACTATAACGGTTAGAATGTCAGAAAGTGATTCACTTATTTAGCCTCAGTGTTGGAAGACACTCTCTCGCCGCGCCGCTCAATAATCAGAGCTAAAAATAAAACGCATAATCGCATAACTGAAATAAACTTATTCGTAACTAAAAACAACATAGAAATCACACAATATTTAAATAAATAAACTTAAACATTGCCCGAACCATTAAAACAACATTATCAAGGTTTATAGCTCGCGTTCCGTAGGGTGCTGCTGAAACAGAAGTGGTTAGGAAAGAAACTACTCTTTCGGAAGAGGTCGGCCAATGTTGTCAGCGCTCGGCTCGCCGCTAGCCGAGAGCATTAGCGATAAGTCCATTGCTTTCAAGCAAGCCCCCCTCCGCTCCCCTCACACCCCTCACCAGCCAGCTGGGTTCACTCGGCGAACTGAACCTCGCTCTGCCGGCGTTGCGTGAGAGCTTCGCCCGGACGTAACAATAGTTTTTTTGCCATGTTGTTTATAAAAGTAAGTTTAATAATGGGGTTTTCTGCTATTTACTTAAAAAATTTATTGTTTTCGATTATTTTAGGGGGTTCACTAAACCATTGAACCTACACACGAGCCGCCACTGATCTTCATACAAAGTTAGTAAATATCAGTCAACTCCTGGGTGCTGTTGGTTACATCGCTCGATTGTCTTCACTTCTAAGAATTGATTTTCTAATTCCTCGCCTGTACTCGATAACTTATTTTACAGTAATATATTGAATTTCTTTTATAATAGAAAAACCACAATGCCTTTGTTGTTATTGGTTTTTGAGCTTTTAATTAATGAACTTGAAAATTATATGATATGATATGCTTCTTGTCTTAGTTAGTCTTTGTTTGTTCTGTCTCTTCCAACAAGTGTTCGCTTTGAATATATTCAGGCTGTAACATGCAGTTAACGCCATTCCAGTCTTAACTAATACATTGCAGATTTTTAAATCAAAAAGGGAGCATAAATCTGGAGGATTTTATATGTATTTACAACATAACAACTTAGAACATATTTAAAGTTATTGTTATTTCACTTTAAGTTAATTCCACTTTAGTTCCCATTCACCAGTTTCCAGATGTCACTCAATGTGTACTGAAGAAAAGCGCAATCTTTTAATAAGTTTGTAACTGCATCTGACAAAAAATGTAATTCATCTTTCATTATAAAAAACGTCACAAAGTAAGTTGAAGATGTAATCAGCATCTGCAAAAAAGATATGTAAATGATTATAAATATCCAGGCTATACCATGTCTAACGAAGAGTGGAACACATTTTTTATAAGAGAGTAAGTATATATATATGATAAAGAGATATATATTACATATACATATTTTTTATATTAATTTATAAAAATTATTGAATATTGGAATCTGGGGATCTCTAAACGAAAAGTTATAATGACCTCCGCCCATAAAGAAAAAGATTTCTAAACCAAGTTCTGGCCTGTACTGTGGCAGTACTGGCCAGGTTCCAAAATAGGCAGGAACCTGGGGGGTACTGCTCAGAAAATGCCACGAAAATATGTAAACAAGCTTTTTTTATAAAAAAAAAACAAAATATACTGACTTGTTTTATTGAAATGAATTATTTTTGAGACAAAACACACAAAATAAAAATTTTTTGCCCAGCACGGGATTTGAACCAGCGATCACCCAGTCAATGCCCTGCCATTCTGATGCTTGAAAGGCAATGAAGATGCAAAGTATTTGGTCTTTCCTTGGTAGCTAAAAACTCAACTTGTGATTGTTGTGATAAAACTATGATATGTCATAAGTATACTCATATAGTATTTGTGTACTTTTTACAAATAGTAGGAACATGCAAATAATTCAATGCAATTATAATTTGCTAATAAAACTTTTTGAAAGTATTAATTTAATTTTTATGTTTTGATCGATAGGCAAATAACGTAGACATTTTTAAAGCAAAACTTTCAATATTTCAAAATAAAGAAAAAACTGTTAAATTTATATAACTTTGGGAGTAATTGTCAGAATCTTAGTTGTCCTGGCTAGAAGCTGGAATTACTAGCCAGAATCTGGGCAGTATTAGCCAGAAACTGGGCAACACTGGCCAGAACCTGGGCAACACTGGCAAGAACCTGGGCAGTACTGGCCAGTACTAACCAGGCCAGTATTGTCCAGTACTCTAACAGTATTGGCCAGAACCTGGCCCAGAAAATTTTTTCCACATGGGCAAGCTTAGTTCTTACCATGAGACCTACGAAAATAGCTTCTTCCCTTTAGGGAAATTCACTAAAATCGGCAAAATCACATCACCCAGTGATACAATGAATAAAATAAATAACTAATGGACAATCCAATTAAAGTTGTACTAGGGGCCCCATGTGCAAACTGTGCATTTTTATATTATTTCTGTTTTGTGAGAAACTCATCTACTTTTAAAATAAATTGTATGTCTTTAAACTCACCTTTATTAACCAAATTAACCTTTTCAATTGAAATTTAAAGATCTCACCCAAAAGAATAAAGGCCTAACTGAACACACACAGTTTTTATTCATCACCCTTGCACTATGTTTTTGAATTTGGTTTTCTTCTTGCACAACAGCAGGATAACAGAAGTTTTTATAGGAAGCCCATGTGCAAATTGCTCATTTTAATATTTTCTCTGGTGTTCAATTAGTCTTTTCCTCTCAGCAGTTTTCTGTTCTTGCCGAAGGTTACGCATATTTTGCCTAACCACATCGAGTGGTTTTTCTCTATGCCCTGTTCTTTTTTCTGTTTCAGGGTTCAGTTTGCAATATATTTGTAATTTAACGATCATGGATCTTCACCATAAAGAATGATTTTCCTGCCTCAATTTGGCTGAAATTTTCAAAGAAGTTGGCCCAAATTCATGTTTTTAATATGCATAGGATCTTGTTTACATTAGCATTCAATCTATTTTTGTTTACAATGTGACTGGTTGAAAATTCATCTTAAGGTCAGGGCCGGATTTAAGATTTTGCCGCCAATGGGCCCAAAGCATTTCGCCGCCCCTCCTCCCAAACGTGACAATTTGCCAGAACTCATCATGCGTAATTCGGAGGGGGGGGGGGGGGCACTTGCTCTGCCCAATAATTTGGGATTACAATTTATTAGCTAAACCTGAATTTTTAGCGAATTTCCCCTATAGGGAAGAAGCTATTACCGTAGGTCTCATGGTAAGACCTAAGCCCGAGACCATGATAACTTTTCGTTTTGGGGCCACCAGAAGCAAAAAACACCATTCGTTCGAATTTATATATATATATATCTATCTATCTATCTATCCATCTATCTATCTATCTATCTATCTATCTATCTATCTATCTATCTATATATATATATATATATGTGTCTGTGAGCACGATAGCGGCCGTAAATATGGTCCGATCTTAATGAAATTTGGTACAGACATGTAAAGTGGTGATCGATTGGACAAGTTCGTAAACCAGCCCGATCGGACCATCGGAAGGGGGGGTAAAGGGGGAATAACCCCCCCCTAAAATGGGTTTTTGGGGTTTTTACATAAAAAATGAAATTAATCAAATTTTTGTTTGGTACCATTGGATTCACCTAAAAAAAACAAACAATTTAGTATCTTGAATCATTGCTCTATGTCCATTGGTTACCGAGATATTGAAAGTGGTAAACACAGTACGTTGTCCCAATGTTAACCTTATGGGGAATAAGTAAAATTCTATATCTCGCTCATTTCTCAACATATCTTAATTAAACTTGGTTTGTGGCTTCATCTAGATGAGATATAATGTATTTTAGTCAAAAATCCCCGAAATTTCAATTTTTGTGGCAGCAAACCTGCATAATCATTCCGCATGTTATCCTTATGGGAAATAAAAAAATTCTATATCTTACTTATTTTTTAACATTTCTTGACAAAACTTGGTATACGCCTTCTTCTAGTTAAGATATACTAAATAATGAATTAAAACTAACCAGTTTTAACATACCTGTTGCAGCAAACCTGCATACTCATTCTACATGCTAACCTTATGGGTAATAAAATAAGTTGTGTAGTTCGCTCATTTCTCAAAATATACTGATAAGAAATGGCATGAGGCTTCATACAGTTAATATCTACTTGATTATGGCTTAAAATATCCAAATCATCAAATTCCTGAGGCAGCAAACCTGTGTACTCTCTTTCCCAATGTTAACCTTATGAGAGGTAAATGCAATTGGATACCGTAGCTTTCTTATTCCTCAGCATATCTTGATAAAACATGTTATGTGGCTTTATATAGTTTAGATATATTGGATTGTAACCTATAATACCTCATTTTCAAATGTCTGTGGCAGCAAACCTGCATTTTTCCATACTAATCTTATGAAGAATAATTTATTTTTGAATACCAATTGTGGGCATTTGGCAAATCACAGGATGAGGGAACAGGGCTCACATTAAATGTTTTAATGTCAGGAACTCAGGAAAAGTACTGCAATTTCTTAAAGTTTGCTAGATAACAAAAAATAACATAAAATAACTGCCATTTAAGTAGCATTGGGAAGTAGCATTGGGATCTAAAACGTCTGCTTTGTTTACATTAAAACATGTGAGCTGATGTTTGATTCAAAGCCACATGGTGGATACAGACATATGGCTTACTTAAAGGCCAGATAACTAAATATGTCAAATAAATGTACTATAGCGAATACAGATTTTTACTGATGATGTTTATGAAATTTTTTACTCAAACTTAAACAGCTGGTCATTTCCCCATACAATTAAATTGGAAAAGCCAGCTGTTTTGAAGTTTTGAACATTGCATTTTCGTGCCAAGTATAGACTATTATTTTTTATAGCCTGTTGATCTTAAAAGCCACTAGGAGAGTATTTTTGCACGCTTTCTTTTGAATGTATATTGATTTTACTTGATGCGAGACTTCATTTAAATTATTTATTTATGCACTTGAAATTCGCTGAGTATGCAGGACTGCTGCAACGGGGGTATTTACTTTTAAACACAATAATATTTGTGATTAAGCATAAGTCTGCTGATGCCAGCTGGCGAAAGGCCTCACAGAATAAAATTATACAAATATTGTGGTGTTTTCCAATGTTAAAATTCGTTAACAAGACTGAAAAATGTATTTAATTTGTGGCCAAAAAAATCTCATGGTCGCATTGCCGCGGTCTAAAATTCTCTCGATTGTTTCGCCACGATCATCTCTCGGCCAGTTCGGGGCTACTAAAGCTTCATTATCGCCTTCTTTTTATTTCGGCCGTTTCGTACTCTCAGTTAGCTTCTTCCTTTTAGGAAAACTTCGCTAAAAGTCGGGAAAAAGTAATGAATTTAAAAATTTGGTCGAGAATTTCGATATTTGAGTACGTAAGAAACGGAATATAGCCGTTTTCATCGTTGGTATCGTCATGCAAATCTCTCGATCTAATCACAACAAACAAATATTTTGGTAATATTGTGGCAGGAAATCAGTCATTTACATTGCGGCTGGAAAATCTCTCAGTAGTTTTGCGGCCGGAAAATTGCCTGCCTGTATCGCCGCCGACAGATCTCTTGGTCACATTGCGGTCGACAAGTCGCTCACTTTTTTGCAACCGCCGCACATATTGGTCATGTCGTGGCCCAAAAAATCGGTCGTTTTACAGCAGTTGGCACGCATGTATCTCGGTCATTTTGTGGCAGACAATCTGTTGCTCTTTTGAAGGAGGCATCATGACTGATTTCACTGATCATGATTTTTTTTAAATAGTCGGGAGATGTAAGAAAAAAGTCGGAAAAAATTATATGTGAAATGTGGTAAACGGCCTGCTTTGGTTTTGCGGCAACTGGCAAATTTACCGGTCATATTAAAATTTAAAAATATTTCATATTAAATTTGAAATTGAAAAAGTGCAGTTCTGCCAACACAGCAAATGGGAAAGTATAGCCTTTAGTATAGCCTTTATAAAGACTTTTTCCCATTTGCTGTGTTGGCAGAACTGCACTTTTTCAATTTCAAATTTCACCACCAGTAACAGTCTTTCTCCATCTTTCTACCCTTGAGAAAGGTCCTAAGTTGGACCGAAATATTGGGACTTTTCCTGTGTTTAGTGTTTTGTGTTTCTGATAGCCTACTCAACTTCAGGTAAGCCAGTTGTTTTCTCTATAATCCTATTTTAAATCTTTAGAATTTTTAGCGATCGGCAAAATTTCTACGGTCATTTCGCGGCAATAGAATCTAACGGTTGTATCGCAACCGGTAATCTCGGTTGTACCATAGTGGACGTAATAATTAAATCTCTTGGTGGTACTGTATCGCAACCGCGTTAAACTCTCAGCTGTAAAACTGTTGGTAAAACTCTCGGACATTTCGCGGCCGTCATTTCGCATATATTTTTTACACAAATAACAAACATATTGCCCTCCTCGCCTCCTCCTTCTTATGATCCGATTCCACCATTACCCCGAATAAACTCAGCGCCAGCGCCCAGGCCAAAAAAATAAGCTTTCGCACCTTTGAGTACATCGACTGCTGCCCTTCCGCGCAAGAGACGCACTACGCAAAATAATGGTGTATTTTGGTATGAAAAAATTATCTAATGTACTAAAACACTTCTCTCCGGACTTTTTATAATTAATATTAGTTTATAAATCTGATAGAAAACAAAACATTGCATAAAACGTTCTACATTATTTTAGCAAATTTTTAACTGGCCTTCAAAATTTGCCACCCCTAGAAATTTGCCACCCTGGGCCCGGGCCCATGTGGCCCATGCCTAAATCAGGTCATGCTTAAAGTAATCAGCTGTTAAATTGCAATCACATTTTAAAACCGTTATAACGCAAGTTGGTCAGCACTGGAGCGTTGAAAGCGCCCTCTAGAAATAAATCAAAGCATTGGGGGTCGAATCCGTAAAAGATATGCCCATTTTAATTATCAGTCGCCGGTGCCCTACATTATAAGCTTTAAAATGACACCTCAATCGTAAATACCCCCGTTGCAGCAGACCTGCATACTCAGCGAATTTCAAATGCAAAACGACATATTTCAATCCAACATAGCGAGATTTGACATGTTTTGGTAAGCTCCATAAGAATAACATGGGGAATGAGTATGCAGGTTTGCTGCTACAGGTATATTAAAACTGGGTGGTTTTAATTCAATATTTAGTAGATCTGAACTAGAAGAAGCTATTTACCAAATTTTATCAAGATATGTTGAGAAATAACCGAGATATAGAATTTTATTTATTTCCTATAAGGTTAACATTGGGACAACGTACTGTGTTTACCACATTCAATATCTCGGTAACCAATGGACATAGAGCAGTGATTCAAAATACTAAATTGTTTGTTTTTTGTGCTGAATTCAATGGTGCCAACAAAAATTCGATAAATTTTATTTTTCTATGTAAAAAACTCAAAAAACTGATTTTTGAGGGGGTTTATCCCCCTTTACCCCCCGTTCCGGTGGTCGGTGGCTCACAAACTCGTCCGAGTGATTACCACTTAACACGTCTGTACCAATTTTCATTAAGATTGGACTATTTTTACGGCCGCTATCGTGCTAACAGACAAATATATATATGGATATATATATATACAAATTCGAACGAATGGTGTTTTTTGCTTCTGGTGGCCCCAAAACGAAAAGTTATCATAGTCTCGGGCTTAGGTCTTACCATGAGACCTACGGTAATAGCTTCTTCCCTATAGGGGAAATTCGCTAAAATCGGTTAAGAAGGACGACTGAAAAAGAGATCTGACTCACTGACTGAGTCAGTGTCTATTGCTGGCCAGCTCAAGTCATATGTGTTAAGTGTAATGTGTTTTTTATTTTATTATTTATTTTGAACGTAGAAAATTTGTGTGATGTACTTATAGACATTTTTAAATCCCTGATGATGAAGCTTTAATGTTTTGAAACATATGTAGGAAATTTCTACATTATGAAACTGTTGACTGAAGGTATGTAAACCTATATATTATATACATAGTTTTCACAATATTTAGGCACTTTTCATGTCCAGGAAGAAGGTTTTCAATCTGCGCTGAAAAGAATTCTGCTGCCCAGGGGTGCCCAGAATGGGGGGGATGTGGCGCTCAGGGCGCCATCAGAAGAAATTTTGGGGGGATTTTTTAACCAGAAAAGTATGAAATTATGTGATCATAATGATTGAAAATTCGAGTATGCTCAGAAGGATGACCATTGCAAGTAATATTATCAAATATTATTGAACTATTATTATACTGTGCATTGACACAAAGTATATATGCGTGTGTCTAGCGAACGCAGAAAGCAGCAGATTTAATTTTTGGGAACGCTGCGGAGTGCAAAAATCACTCATAATTTTGGCCGCGACGACAGTCGGCTGAAAAATGGTTCAGCCTTTGATTCCATTCATAAAATAATCTAGGATTTGTTTTGGATGCAGAATAACTTTTCAAGGGTAAAAGCAGAAATAGTTCTAGTAGGCAGTGCTTGATTTGTGGCGGAACGCGGTGGGATGGCGCACCGGGACCTCTTTCTGTCGCAAGAGTCGATCATGTGTAATCGGCCAGAGTATGTTTTGCAAGAGACGATCGCGTGTAATCGGACGGATAATTTGCCTCACTAGACAATCGCGAGTAATCGGCCGGAGAAATTTGCCGCAAAAGACGATCGTGTATGATCGGCCGGAGAATTCGCCATAAGAGAGGATCATGTGTTACCAGCCGGAGTATTTGTAGGAAGAGACACTAGCGTGTACTCGGCCGGATTAATCTTTCCGAAAATAACAATCGCTTAAAGCTAAAAACACCTGAATACACGCACAAGACGTCATTAAAAATCTAGAATTTCCTTAGAGAATTTATTTTTTAGCAAAATAATGCTTGTTAGTTACAACTGACTTATCAAAAGTTTGATTTCGATACAATTTGACTTTTTAAATCGACCTAATTATTCACATATACAAATAATACTTTGTTGAGCGGAAGGATGATAAAGGGGGTGAGTTATGTATAAACTGGCAAATTATACAGTTCCCGTACCTCAATTTTTACAAATTAAGCACTGCTAACAGGTATTTATACAGTTTAAAAGTAATAGAAAACTGAGATCTTTTGGTGATTAAAATTTCAAACGTTTGATATTTTATTAAGGTTTAAAAATATTTACAGTGGAACCTCGATATATCGAACCTTGATATATAGAATTCCTTGATATATCGAAGTTTTTCAATTCCCCTTGAACCTTCCTATCTTTCCAATGCTAATTTTTCCTCTATATATTGAAGTACTGATCTTGAAAACCTTGATATAACGAATTTTCATGGTTTCTGGGTACACACTTTTCACCTCTATATATTGAAGTTTTGGCTGGGAAACCTCTGTATATCGAACCAACCACCTCTATACAACAAAGTTTTGGCCGGAAACCTCGATATAACAAAGTTATTATAACATGATCTAATTTTTTAAGGTAATTCTGCTTAAAGGTATTCCTGAACTACGAGCAAGTATACTAATAAATAATACAAAATTAATTACCAAAACGTTTTATAAACTCACTACGTAATTCCTTATTTGCTGTATCCTCCAATCCTACCTTAATAACTTGTTTAGGGTTACTGGCCCTCCCAGTGTTTCAAATGAAATTCCGGTACTAAAATCTAAAATTCATGCCATCTTTAATTTGCTAACTTTGCCTACCCTCCTACCTCAATATTTGATTGAAATATTTGCTTTAAGTTATTCTGCCAGGTACACTTGCGATCTTGTAATATTTTATATATAATGAGTTTTAAGATACTTTGCTTAAGTTGCTAAAACAACAAAATCGTTCGTAAAGAAAAAGAATGAGATAATGCCTTGGCCTTGAATAACAGGAAGGAATAAATAAAGTGATATAAACTCACTATTCTTAATAACTCAAAAGAAATCTTTAATTCCAGTTAAACGAATGAGATTTTACTGATGGCAAAGAGAGATCGATGAACTGTGAGAAAAACGACCTTAAAATTCAACCTTACTTACCTTTTAAAGGTAAACGGCAGGAGTAACGAAAAGTAGAGTTGAGTAGTGTATACTCGGCTCAAAAATACTCGATGAGTACTGGCACCCCCTCACCCATAAATAATTAGAAAAACGGTTTTTTTGGTTCTAGAAAAGTAAGATACCATCCCGATCTCATCCAAAATTTCAAGGGAAGAAATACAATTATCTCCTTTAATTTGAACACCACAAATTCTCTGGATGATTACTGATTGGATCTATTGGAATTATATACCGTGTTAGGTTCAGTTAATTTATAATTGATAACGAAGAGAAGGGGGGGGGGGTTAAAAAGATTTTTGAGGAGGGATGTCAAATTTTGGGGGGGAGTGGTTAGCAAAATTTGGGGGGGGGGAGGGCGCCATGAGGCTTGGGGGGGATGGGCACCCCTGCTGCCGCCTGTGCACGCAGCCACCCGCAGACACAATCTTTAAATTCATCGTCATTCACAAACCGACAAAGGTTACAATGGTGTACAGGAGAGTTCGTGAAATTTGTGGGAAACACTCAGAGGGATCAGTAATTTTGAATTTCCTTTTTACCCGAACTGTATTGTTGATTTTGGCAACGAGATCGTCAGTAAAGACAGATGGTTGGCTACTCCTCTCTTCATCGTGGACATTAGTGTGACCATCTTTACAGTTCGGGTAAAAAGGAAATTCAAAATTATTGATCTCTCTAAGTGTTTCCCACAAATTTCACAAACTCTTCTGTACACCATTGTAACCTTTGTCGGTTTGTGAATGACGATGAACTTAAAGACGGCATCAGCGGGTGGCTGCGTGCACAGGCGGCAGAATTCTTTTCAGCGCGAATTGAAAAGCTTCTCCCTGGACATGACTAGTGCCTAAATATTGTGAGAACTATCTAAAAAAGTAGTTTAAGGTATGCTCTTTAAGATGTATATAATAAAAATGTTGTAAATGCATTGAGAATATTTTAACTCCCAAATGGAACTTACTTTCCGAACATACCTCGTAAAAGGACAGAGAGTTGTAGTGAGGAAAGAGAGGTTAAGGAAATGTGCGTGCTAAAATATAAAAACAAATTTTTACATTTTTCAATCACATCTCTTGTCTGAATACTGGATGCGCTAATTGCTTTTTAGGCTGCGTTCACACGAGCGATATTTTATTGCTGATCGCCGGTGACACAGGAGGTCACAAGTTTTCAAAAGCATTGGATCATATGGAGACGGTAAGAATGTGTCCACATAGGTGGCTTATATTGATTAACGAAATAAATTAATCTTAACCAGGTGATGCATACTGTAAATATTTTTTTCTGAAAATAACACTTTATAAAGGTTACATTTGACTGCAATCATTTGAAATGGATTCAACAGGATTTGATTCTGAACTCTTCATTCAAGAGATCCTGAAATATGAGATATTACATCAAAAGAGTATTATGATTTCAAAGAAAAGACTGGCCTGGTTTTCAGTGTCAAGTTTTTTGCAAAAACTTCTGTTGGTTTGTGAGTGGTTCTGTCCTCTTAAAAAGGAGTAAGGTTGACAGCCCATATCTTACCATTCACTGTAATTCATTCCTTCAATGGGCTGAACAATATCCTAAAATTGGGAAGCCTGTCTAGCCGAGGGCTTTCACTTCGTCGAGTTCTAACAATCTACTTTACATAATTTGGATCCTTCAAGTATTTGATTATAACACTTGTATAACGTTCAAAATTAATAATCATCATAGGATCAAAACAGTGAGATGCAATCACGGGCGTATACAGAGGGGATTTTAGAATTGACAGCTCCCCAAAAAAAATTTAGAACTTTATTGCCGTATTTGAAAATTACTATATTTTTTCAGAGTTTCTGTAATTATGGACAGCAAACCATGATGACTTAAACTTTCATACACTCTCCCACCCATACAAACAAAACCATTTTCTGTCGAGTCACTTTTTTTTAACATAAATATGATTGTAAATAATAATTTTTTTTAAATATGCACTTGTTAACAGATCAAAATGAAACTCACAGATAAAAGCAATGGTTTATTCACTCCAAAAAGCCCCCCTGCTGAGACCTCAACTGGATTAGCTTCCGTCTGTTGAAGGAATAGTTTTACCTGAAACATCAAACCTTCTGTAATCGGCACCATAAAATGGTGGATAAAGGTTAATCTTCAAAATTAACAGCTGGTTTTTAAGTGATACTTCAAATGAGCCTAGGATCAGCTGACCTGCTTTACAGCTTGATCTTCACCCACAGTTCCAGTTGATGCTGATTTGCCACATGGTGTAAAGAAAAAAGAAAAGTGTGTGCATGGTCAGCTGGTATGACGTACTTGGGCTCGGGAAACTAGCGGACCTAGCGGTTTTACTGCAGAACTAAAACCGTACACAAAATATTTTAATTGAGTTGTATTAACTGGTTTGTATTGTAGTTGTCGTAAGCGCTAGTTGCATGAGCCCAACTATGTCACATCAGCTGAGCCTGCACACACCTTTCTTTTTTCCTTACACCATGGATTTACCACCAATCACTCTTTGACAAATCTCCTTTGTGAGATTAGTTCTTATTAAAGTTTTTATCAACCTTCACACAATGCCAAGAACAATTGAAACATTTAGTTTAAAGAATTATTGAATTTGTGTTCCAATATAATTTTAAAATACATTTTTCTTCAACCAAGTGTCAGTTTAAACATTGAAAAACTAACAGTAAAACAGATGTTTACTTCACCATAAGCAGAGGTCTTTGACCATGTGAGGTTTTTTAATTTTATTTATAACAATTAAACATTTAATTTTGTAAATAAAGGATTATTTTATTTTATTTTGTGAGGAGTGAACAAGTTCTTTACTGCTTGCCAGCTGATTAATTTACTGAGGAGTGAACAAAATAGTTATTTCTGTGTTGAGGGGGTAAAGTACATTTCTTTATCAGGGAAATTGTTGCCAACCAGGGTTTTATTACTTCTAGATGAGGGCCAGACTTTATTACTTTCCTTGGACATGCACTGCAGCTATATTCAGCTTATTGTGCACCCTCAAGGTCATGGCATTATCACATAGCAAATTGCCATTGGTGATTGGCAGGATTTGAACCTGGGATTCTGGGAACCGAGGTTTCGCGTTCTACCACTATACCAGGCCACAACCGAGGCTTGCCTAAGGTGACAATTTTCTCGAGGGAGAATTTATACTTTACTCTCAAAATGAAAGCAATATTTTTCTCCCACTTGTGAAGCTAAATAAATAAACAGTACAAAAGTTATATTGACACAAAAACACACTTGAAACAAACACAAGTTGACTGTATTGCATTGATTAACATAACCTCGAAACCTTAATTATTGCAAAGTATCAGCAGTTCCGTTTCCATTGTAAGTTCGGTACCACTAATTTGGCACTGAAACAAACAAAAGGTCAATTCTTACCATTACCATTTAAGTATGCACGTCATGATCAACTAGTTATTTTATAGTTTTTATTTTTTAGTTTGTTTAGTGGTATGTTTGATTTTTTTATTTTATGGATGTGAAATGTCTGCCCGTTATGTGAAACTAACTGTTTTTATTATGTTTTTTTTTGTAAATGTAAGAATAGAATAGAATAGAAATAATTGACATTCAGGTTAGCATTATAATTTTAAAACAATTTCAAGCCACTTTTTATTGGAAACTAGCTGTTGTTAACCCGCTTCGCTGGGTTGAAAAATCTTATGAAGGCCTAAATAGTAGCCCAAAATATGTAATTTGGAAGCAAGAATTATGACGTCTAATGTAATCTAAAATTCAATATATTATGATGTTTCTCCATTCATATTATATTTGATAAAAGCCGGGGGTGGCATATTTGGTGGTAGCAGTCTTATTTTCCCTTTCAAACAGCAGCACATAATATGCGTTTTCTTTTTGAATTAATCTTTGTGCTATGCAATAACTACAAATTTTGTCCGTCTAGCAAATTACTACATTTGGGTGTTCAATACAATCTACATTTTATTGGAATAATGTGTACTTTACAGCCAAAATCATAGTCCCTTGTCCTTTTGTAAACAGCTTTTAAACTGTTTAATTAAATTCAGCTTCTTCTGTTTAATCTCTTTTTCGAAGGTTCTCCGTTTTATCTCTGTTCTGATCATTTCTTTCATCACCTTGTGCGTCTGTCTCCCTTTCTGTTCCAAATCTGCTATGACAGTGTTTCTTGATGTCGCTGTGAATTTTCCCGTGATACCCTTAGATGTGTTTCTTTCTCTTCGTTGTTTCATTTTTTCTTGCAATCGTTCATTTGCGTGATAAGATACGGAATTGCAAACATTTTCTCCTACGTTTTGACATTTTTTCGTCTTATTTATTACTATCTTTGAATTTAAAAACAAAAAATATGCAACTCTACATTTTAGTGCACTTCATGTTTTTTAATAACAAAACCTGACAGTAAAAATTCACTAAATAATTGAAAACGTAAATAAAAACACATTTTCTAAATAAGACTGTATTCACCTGTTGTTCAAAAACAATTGTAGGTGCTGCATTCTGTTGGCAACCACTTTAACCACGGTTACCTTTCCAAATTAAACCATGTGTTTTGATGTAAACAAATAAATCCTCAAGTACTCAAAAAATCCTTGACATAGGTCCCTTTCGGACGATCCTGTGCCTACACCAAATAAGATATCGAAACCCAACCACCATAGTGCAGATCATGAGATTCCAAGCTTTAATTTGATACCAAGATCATGGGTCTACGACGTGTAGTTTTGGCTGTAGCACTAAATATACCAACACACAACTCTTCTTTTATATATATATATTGATTGATTGATGATTGATGATTGATTGATTGATTGAGTGAGAAAGTAGTATTTGATTGAAATCAGGACTATTTGGAGAAGAAATCATATTAAAATGTGTTCCATTATAAATGTATAGGGATAAAATGAAGTTTTCTCCCATAAATAAAATGAGGAAATTAAAATTTGCTGATAAAAATGAAAGAAAAAAAGTACATTAAACTGAGTCTCTACCATCCAGAGTAGTACCTTTCGAGTAAATGGAGTACCACTGGACATTACGTTGAAATTGTGATTTTTATTGGTGGAGGATGGTTAAAATATCAAATTTTAGTGATGGCAATAGGAAGAGAGGGGAGGAGGGAAAAATTCAGAATAGGAGAGGAGGGAGCAGGGGAGGCGGTAACAAGAGAATGAAGGAGAAAAGGAGGGAAGAGGGAAGTAGAGAGTAAGGAAAGGAATGAATGGAGGGAGAAAGAGAGAAAACTGTGGTAAGGGTATGGGATAAACTGATTGGATGACTGAATTTTTAGTTATCTCTGAAGCAATACTCGGTTCAGTCTTAAAAATATTGACGTGAAATCTTATTAAAATACTAATGACTAATCTAGAATATAAATCATGCCATAAATATACGCCAGAGGTGAGATAAAAGAGGAGTCCAAGAATGAATCCTTCTCTTTTGCTTTTGGTTCCTGTTTGATTATACTGTGTGTTTACATGGAAAATGTCTCCTATAAGAAACGTATTTATAAACTACGCATCGGTGTCTACAAAGAGCATTTTCAAAATTAGCCATCCCTATTTCTTGATTTAAAAATTGGTCAAATTTTCGACCACTGGCAATCTCTTGTTGTCATTAACCTGCAGAAAGTAAATATTCAAAATAAATTTTCAAGGACATTTTAAAGTTTTTTCACAATGTTTCAGTTGCTGTTTGTGATTGGTTGCTGCAGTTTCACTTAATCACCGTTTAAATGTAGATAAATCCCCACATTGTCCCAAGGATGTAAAAGTATCTTATACCCAAAAGTCAAGGGTTCTAAGTTTTGTAAATACTTTCCCAAATTTCAGGAGCCGCCCATTTCTATTTTAGTTATTTTTCTAATATGTTGGGGGGGGGGGGCAGATGATGAGGTGTATCACAGCCTTCTCCAGTACAAGGCCGCGGCCAGCAAAAACTGGCAACGTCGTGATCAGGCCCGGCTCTGCGGTCACACGAGCATTACAGTGGATGGAAAAGTTGCACACTGACTGGCTTATTCGCGACTAGTTCGCAATATGCAATGACTAAATTCAGATTTTCAACATTTCTTATTCTTTGGTTTAGAACTCAGCCACATTGATCAGAATAATTTTAAGCATACAGTACTGAACAACGCTTTTTTTTCATATCTCCTTGACAATATCGCAAGACCTTCCTTGAACAAACATGATTCGTTTTCCTTAGGAACTATTGGACAAAACACATGTGTTGACTAACAGTTAAAAAATAATTTAAGTAGAAACACAAAAAAGAGTTCATACATCTCTGAATTTGTATATACCTGTGTTTTAGTTTCAGTTGTCATATTACAAACAGGAGTATTTTTCAGTATTACTGAGATCTGTCTGCTCTGAAACATTAAATTTATTGATTATCAGCATCTATAATGTATTAGATATGACTATATAGGTTACTATACCTTATTTCTCCGTCAGCAGTTAAATTTTCGTGTCTATGATGATATGTTTCGGTTTTAAGGAACCATTATCAAAACGCAGCACATCCAGATAACATTCTGGTCGTTGTCACAATAGTTAAAATTAACACAAACACATAACATGTAGTACACACGTAAGACATTTAAAACTTTTTAAAAAACGAATTGATAGGCCTATCTAAATCACCGGTCATGACACGTACGGGTCAGGATGCAGACTCAAAGTAAGTAAGTATTAGATATTATACTAAGATTACTTGGTTGCAGCTTCACTTGCAAACACTGCAATCTGTGGTTGACCTTAAGAATCATTTTCAACCCATGTTCATATGTTTAGTTGTAATCACAGTGAATTGAATTTGGTCTAGTTTAGATGGATAGCATCACTGTTCCAAAACTTCAGTCCTTTTCTGTAGGTACCCAAGAGAAGCCCTTTCTTAAAATTTTATGATTTATTGACAAATCTAAATCAAATAGTCTATTTCATAACAAGAGTAGAGAGTGGGTGATTGCATATTCGAGACCATATGGTCGCTGGGTAATGCAGCTATAATGCTCATGAAACGATAACTAATATTTCTGCTTCATCCTATATTGCAGTTGCAGTAGTTTTGCAAACATGACTTTATCAAGTGCTGAAAGTATATCTTCATCAGATGGAAATGAACTACCTCATCCAGATGATGAAAATGAATTACCCAATCCAGTTGATGAAAATGGACTACTTCGTTCTTTCCACCCACCAGAAACTTCAAATTATGACATGACTGAAACCGTTGGGCCTCATGATCAGAATCAAACAGAAATAGCCAACCCCACAACATAAATATCTCCTGAATCACAAGAAAACTGTCTATATCCAGCTCGAGAAATTACATGGCGAAAGGTAACTTTTCAGGAACCATTACCGACAGGAGACTAAGAGGCGGAGGAAGTTCCAAGGCGGTCTGGAAGGATACGCGTTGCTCCCAAGCATTATTCGCCTTAATTGAAAGGGGAGGAAATGCTGCATCCATCAAATGATCAGCTTTGACTTATTATTGATTATTGTCGGTTGCCTTCTACATTGTTTTTGTTTTTGTCGTAATTTCAGATTTAAATTAAATAAATCATGGCACATTCTTCCTAACTTTATTTTTATACTTGGTTCCACGTTCACCTTTCAGTATGGAATTTCCATAAGCCATGTATTTCAAATGGCAATTTATGTTACGATCAGCTGATAATTTTATAATAATCTGTCATGAATATTAGTAAACAAATATACACAACATAGGTAATAGAATCGCATTATCCCATAATAGTGAGGTTGCTTAGGGCTTTACTTTAAGAATACCGTTACCAGGCGGATAAAAGCACCAAATTTGGCATGAAGGTACCTTAGGGTATACTAATAAATTTTAGCTTAGGAGCCCTTTTGAATTTTTAAAATTTCCATACACGGCACCATAATCCAAAATGGCCGACAAATATATATTGAAAACATTTTATTTATGGGTATCCAAGCTAATATTTACCAAGATATCTATTTTAAACCACCGCCTTACTTACTGAGTAGTAAATACTTCATTTTGATTGGGTATTAATTTTTGGCCGCCATCTTTTGAATCCGCCATATTGGATATAAGATAGTTTTTTTAAATATGAATGTGGTATTGCGACACATCATTACAGACTATATTTTTACACTGATTACAATGCTGAAATCCGTTTTTGAAAATATTGAGTACTCATTCATGGGACCATCCTCATAATTAGACCAGTTCGTAAATTGTTAACCGAGGCGAAATCGTGGTTCGGATCCCACGTTAAAATGTAGGTCCCTTAGTTGCCATTGGCTGTTGGGCTATTAATTAACAGTCCTGTCTAAGGAATATGTCGGCCTTAGTCAGTAACAAGACTACAAGATCGCGCCACAATCATCCTTCACTCATCTGTCATTCATACTTGGCTTAAAATACCTACCTGGATAGGTCGCCATTTCAGCTAATGTATGTATGCATTCGCTAAAAAGATATGCTCAAGTAAAAATTCACCCCTATACATTTCTTATGGACGTTTAATATTTTTAGCATTTTTTGGATAATTTTTCTTATATCTCTCATTATAATTAAGGTATGTAGTTAGTTTTAGTCTTAAAATACTCAGTGAAATAGTGGCTCTCATTTGCGATAATAATCATCAATTTCGGACGAGTGACAGATGAGCTGTAAGGCTTAGTAAGGACTTAAAAATCAATTTTTCGAAAATTTGTTTTTAATAAAGTATTTACATCTCCCGTTCTAAATAAGATATTTAGTTCATTTTGGTCTTAAAATATGCAGTGATACTTGTGGCTTTTGTTTGAAATGTTGATACATAAAATCTGTTAAGTTGTAAACGGATTTTAAGGCTCATTATGACATGAAGATTAGTTATTTTTAAATTTTACACTTAATAGTGGATTATATCTCACCCTGAACTTGTCCGAATTAATTGATCGTAGTCTCAAAATAAAGCTGATATTTTACTGAGTCTTTTAAAAGCATTCAGAACTCCATACCTGTCCTAGAACTGGATATATCAGTCTTTATAGAAACAAAAATGTCTGAAAAATTAATTTTAAGTGGGTTTTTGAACCACAACACACCTGAAACTCAATTTATTAAAATAACTTATGACTCAAATGAAAGCTAATAGTCTACAGAGTCGATTAAGACCTTTACGATTTTTGAGTCTTCTTTGGAACTAGAGAAATCCTTCAAGAACTGTAAAAATGTGCAAATAAAACTAATTTATGTTGAGTGAAAGCTCATGAGTCACCCTTAACTTAAATCTGATTTTATTGAGAATTAGCTCACCTGGAAGCTTATGGTTAA
The DNA here is from genome assembly GCA_035578135.1 of Flexamia atlantica. Classification (NCBI taxonomy): domain Eukaryota; kingdom Metazoa; phylum Arthropoda; class Insecta; order Hemiptera; family Cicadellidae; genus Flexamia; species Flexamia atlantica. The sequence goes on along the minus strand of JAQJVK010000001.1, from coordinate 42,106,076 downwards.
CTGAGTGATTTCAGACCAAAATGAACTAAATACCTTATTTAGAACCGGAGATATAGATAACACAGGTCTGCAAAATAATATTTTTGTCCAACTGCAAGAGATATTTTTACTAATTTTTATGTTTTAGAATGTGCTGATTTCAAAAATGGTATCCATTTTTTTCTGTCACATAAGGTTTTTTTGCAAAATGAAACACCCAGCAAATTGGTAAAACCTAATCATTCAGCTGCCTCCTTTGAAAGACCTAAATCTCTAACTAAATCATTAAGCTCGCTTTGGCAAAATTGTTGAGGCTCGTCGTCTAAAGAAAAATCTGAACTAGATTCTTCCCGGGGAGGTTCTGCTGTATCATTCTCCACTCACAGACAATCATCTAAACTAGAAGGTGGTTATGGGACTGGAATTTCAGAGCTACGAGGCCCTGGATGTATAACTGATTCAAGGTTAGGATAACTTATGTTCTTTTTGTTTTTTTGAATTAAATCCCTTTACGTCAACTGAACAGAAGTAGCAATCAGTTGCATGTCGAGCCAAGTCCTTTGAGGGGGTCAAAATATTCGTAGAAAACACTCAAGAGCAAAAACATCTTCAAAAAGAAGTAAGAGTGTTCATAAGAAATATATTTTTTAAAGAGATTTTGTTATAAGAGACGTTGTTTTTTGTTTGCTCAGTATAATCAGAAGTGACTTCAAAGTTAAATCATACATCATTAATAAGGCAGTTCCTAGAATACTGTACCATAATTATTTTAATTTAGAAATCAATGAAAATTGCTCAATTTCGACAACGGGATTTCTGGGATTACTAATTACTTCCTTAGTTACAAGGATCAAGGGGTTACTGATCGATGTAAACTGATAGAAAAATTAATTCTTCACTGCAATGGTCTAGTCAAATTTACTTAAAGAAAATATAAAAACCATAAAATCTAATACTACACCAACCTGATTTTCTAGAAAATCTGCTTTCCAAGTAAGATATATAACTTGAAAAATATCGTCCGGAAATAACAATATTACATTTTCAAAATTCATTGTTAATAAGGGATAAGTGAGAATCATATTAGCTTTCATGAAGAAACGTATATGCCTGTTAAGGATTGAGCCAAATATCCTGAATCCAGAATATTGATTAGTTTTACACACTATTCGACTTAACAAAAAGTATTGACTTCTAATGGATTCAAGTATCTGACTAAGATCAGTAAGATCATTTAATGAATGATTCATATTAAATGGCATTTTCCTGCAAAGAAAGGTGTAACGAAGAGTGAGTTGTTCATAAACTGCGCTAAGTAAACAAAGAGCTGTTATATCAGAGTGGAATATAATTATAACAGCTGTTATATACAAGTAATTGAAACCTAAATAAATGTTGACAACTGCTTTAAAACCTTCATACAAAATCCAAGATATACAAAAAATGTTAATGTTGCTTTTATCTGATTGGATTTGGTCAAAACCTATATTATGATCAAACGTCTGCACATCTTCCAAAATTTCAATTAGCTTCTTCTCATTAATTATTGCTTCAATTGTCATCAATAAATGGACAAACAAAATAACAATGTGTAAAACCAACAGAACAGGAGGAAGGTGACTATCAAAAACCCCTGATAGTGTCAACAAGATAACCACAAAGCTCCACGGGTAATAAAAGTAGCCACCACACTTTACTGAACTGGTTATTTTTAAGGAACAAAATCCCAAGATCTTCATGTAAAATAGCAAAGGAATTGCTACTTTGAACATAGTTGAGTGGATCCCTAACTATCAAACAAGAAAAAATATTTAAAAATAAAACTAGATAATAATATACAATTAAGACCTCAAAACACTTGTTTCTCAAATTAATGTAATCCTCAGAAGGTTATACAATACAATTTCTTTAAAAAGGCAAAATAACAAATAAATAGAAGCTTGGATGAACTGACACTTTGACGGGTATGCTGATTGATTCTTCTGATAATCTCGTGATATTCATCAACATAAAAATATTTGGTATATTGATTTTTGTGTAAACACGTTTGAAATTATACTAAAGATGACAGCCTAAAAATTTATAGTGTACTGAAGTTTTTGTTGGAATAAAAAAAGGCAAATACAAAAAACAAATGTTAGGCTCAAATTTTAGATTACACGCCAAGTTACCTCACTGATCTCAGTCACTGACTAGAAAAACTATACTTTTCATTAAGTCCAGCAGGCCTAGTGTGTAAAATTTACCGATTCTCTAAATTCAGGATATTAGCTTACAATTTGAGCAAACATTTAAAGAAGTGAAAGCAAAATTCGACTTTACCTCACTTTTAAGACATAAATGCACACCAAAAAGTACCACTTTTGCTCCTCATAATGAAATCTACAATTTACCTCTTTTAATTTTTTCTCATTATTTATCAACAAAAAAAATTATATTTACACCCATAAAATATGACAAAAATCTAAATTTCTCAGAAAAGACTATATTTTGATAAAAATGTCATGATTTGTAGTGCTTAAGATGCAAAACAAAATGACACCATCCGAATGTCTGTAAAAATTCAGGTTCAGAAGTTAAGGCCATTTAGTTTTGTAAAATTAAAATTTTTCAAATTTACATGAAATGATAATAATTAATAAAAATATACTTACAACCATCAAATTTGGCTTGAAAAAATAAATAATCTGGTATCTTGAATTATTAGTCTACGTCAACTGGTTGCGGAGATAATTGATATTTTTGTTTGGAGGTGAACGCAGTACATTGTCCTATGTTATTCTTATGGCAAATATTTAAAAATCAATATCTCCGTTAGTTACTAAACTATTTTGATAACACTTGGAATATATCTGTGTATTTGTAGTTTTTTTTTTTTGTTTTTGCTTTAAATGGCTTTAAGGGAGAAAGTGTGTGTCAGTTTGCTGATACCGTTAAAAACCAAAGAAACATAACACCTCTCAATAAAACAAGCACACAACTATAATCTGTGAAAATAATAGGAGAAACAAATTACACACACATGGTTTGCTTGTTCCTACTACAACTCACAAAAAATTTAGTGGATAAATTGAAGAACTTTAACAATTAATTGATATAATGATTCTTCCTAACAACTTGTATAACAGTCCTGGCAAAGTTAAAACTTATTTGCGTATAAAAACTTTGATGAAAAGTTTTAGAAAATATCAGTACAGTGAAACTCAAATTAAAATTTATAAAAATTTTATTCACAATTAGATTACAAAATACTTTTAAGCAACATTGTTATATTCCTATTCATTTTCTTCTGGTATCTGACTATCTTCTACAGTCTTACTTGAAGGGTAGTAAACTTTAAAACCAAACTCTCCTTTTGAGAAAGAGCCCTAAAACAGAAAAATTCTAAGTCACACACTAGCATAAGGGTAAGTTCATACTGGAGCCAGTATGCAAGCATACTCGCTTCATTGCCTACTAGACAGTTCACACCAGTCAATCAGAAGCATTTTACATGAGTTACGAGCAGTGAGTCAGAATAAAGCAAGGGAGCCTGGATGGTTATTTGTAAAAGAGAAGGAAATAAAATAAATAAATAAATAAATAAATTTACATTTAGGTGTAAAATTTTACCTACACATTCGATATTTTGAAAATAAATTGTTGGCAGATATTATAAATTATTATGTATTATTGTAAGTTGATCTAACAAATGATCTTGGGCTTTAAAATAGGCTCACAAAAACGTGCACCAAATCCCGTATTTAATATTAAAGCTCACACAATCACTTTTGAGCCAATTATTTTAAATAACTACATGAATTAGATACACCATCAAATGGGGATACTTTGAACAAAAAGTGGAAAATGTTTTCTGCAAATATTTTGAGTATTTACAATTGGGTTTTTGATAACATTAACATATGAAATTATTGTTCAGAATGTGTATTTTTAGAAAAATACAGTTAATTGGTTGAAGAAAAATGATTTAGCACTTTAAAAAACTAAAAATAATGATTAAATTTTGTTGATTTTTTTAGTCTCAAAATTGTGTCTGTACATCCAAGGATATGACTCTAATTTGATAAAAAATACATTACAGCTAAAGCTACATCAATTGCGTACTTAAATACAAATTTTCATGAAATTTATTTCATTTCTACATATTCTTTTTATTTTTTGGAAATTGCATCTCATTTTTTTCCGGAAAATGGGGTTACTTTGAACAGCTGATTTTGGTGGCCTGAGAAGGAAGATTGTGATATCATTGACTCAAATTGCATTATCAAGGACCTACCAGAACCTACAATCAACAACAGAGGTATTATTAGGTTTGGTGGCCTCTCCTTTGATGGAATAAACATAAGTGAAATTTAACATAAACAATAATAATACATTTTTAAGCTTAGAAAAAAAATTTTAGTTTTAAAATTTGAATTTTTGTTTGAGTAAATAATTTAGTGTTTTTCCTCAATAAAAATGTATAGAACATTGGAAAAAGTGTATGTATTTTTATAGTGTATACATAGATTAGAAACCTTCATGTCAAAATAAGGTACACACTTTAAAAAAACTTTTTTATTACTACTAATTAATTTAAATAACTAAAATGAAATAACATTTAAATGTTCATTGAAACCCCCTCTTTTCAACAGTGTATCAAACAATCGCCTGCAATTAATGGTTTGCATTCAACAACTGTTTTAATTTTTTGTTCAAAGTAACGCCATTTATGTTTTAGGTTTTAAAAACCTAAAAATAGGCCTATTTATCCTTGTTAAGAAATTATTTACTATAATACGTTTTTTCTGCATCAAAGTAGCCCCATTTGACAGAATGTGGTATGTCATACAAAATAAAATAAATTATTACTCTCCAAATTCTTTGCGATTGTAAATCATACTCTTACAAATACTTTTTTGTAGGACCAGGAACGGCCGTTTTGAGATTTGGTGCCCATGTGGAGGCAAAGATCCAATTTACTTCCCCCCCCCTCCCCCCCACTACCAAATCAACGAAGTATCCCAATGATTTCCCCCGCAAAAAGATGACAATATTTTCCGAAACCAGCGAAATATCCCAATGATTTCCCCCAAAAAAAGATGACAATATTTTCTGAAACCAGCGAAGTATCCCAATGATTTCTCCCGCAAAAAGATGACAATATTTTCCACAACCCAACCAGGGCAGAATATAACCTTTGGGCGCCCCTCATCAGGAAATCAAATGTAATCCAATTTTTTAATAATTCAAAAAGTTTCCCCGGGCACAGTATTTGGTTACTGTGCTCTGACGAATTCCTGTCTACCTGAATGCTTGACATACTTTTTTAGTATTATAAAAATGTACGCTTTACTTATAGTACAATCATTTCATTATATATGTTGTGCTGATGACTGAGATGTACATGTTTTATGTATTTTATTCAGAATAAAGAATGTATGCCTATGTCTACGCCCTTTACTGATTTGCAGTCCATACTGTGTGATGTTATTATGTATTACAGTATTTTGGTGTAGTGAAGTGGCACACCATGATGGGTGGCGACAGCATGTTTTAGCAAGTCCTCGCTCCCTCCAGCCTGTACCTCGCTTGTGCATTGCCTCGTTACAATGTGCGGTGGGCCTTGGTCGCACAGTCAACTTATGGCCAAAAGCCTGTGATTGCAATCATTCTGATAGTAGTTAAATAAACTACATTTAACACTTTGGTCGCCCGGCCTGCGCCTGCTACGCTGTGTTCTTAAACGTAGTGACTTTAATTACATCATCCCCGTGTATCAGGGATAAAATGTAATTCCTTACTGTGTCTTTCTTAAATCTATACCATCTCAAATATTCATGTTCATTAAACTAAAGAACCTGATCTGTATATTCCCTCCTTGGTACAGTTCTATTTACAAATAAATCATTGTCGATATGGTCTGTACATTCAATAAAATCGTCATTCAATATTTCCATGGTAAATAATAACTGTATACTTATTAAACACACCCGGTTGCAGCAGACCTGCATACTCAGCGAATTTCAAATGCAAAAATACATATTTCAATCCAACATAGCGAGATTTGACATGTTTTGGTAAGCTCCATAAGAATAACATGGGGAATGAGTATGCAGGTTTGCTGCTACATGGATATTAAAACTGGGTGGTTTTAATACAATATTTAGTAGATCTGAACTAGAAGAAGCTATTTACCAAGTTTTATCAAGATATATTGAGAAATAACCGAGATATAGAATTTTACTTACTTCCCATAAAGTTAACATTGGGACAACGTACTGTGTTTACCACTTTCAATATCTCGGTAACCAATGAACATAGGGCAGTGATTCAAGATACTAAATTGTTTGTTTTTTGAGCTGAATTCAATGGTGTAAACAAAAATTCGATAAATTTAATTTTTCTGTGTAAAAAACTCAAAAACCCTTTTTTGGGGGGGTTATCCCCCTTTATCCCTCCCTTCCGGTGGTCCAATCGGGCTGGTTCATGATCTCGTCTGAGTGATTACCACTTTACACGTCTGCACCAATTTTCATTAAGATTGGACCGTTTTTACGGCCGCTATCGTGCTAATAGACATATATATATCTATATATACAGGGTGTCCAACTTAACTGTGCCACCATTGGTATTTCAGAAAGTATTGGATTTAGAGAAAACTTTAAATGGGGGACCTCACCTACTTTTTAAAGACATTAAAAAATATGAATTCCATTTCCTTGTAAATGGCCGCCATTTCCCAATATGGCGGACAACTTTGATTTTTCTTATGGAACACCCTGTATTTTATGACGTATTTGGATTCTACGCTTAATTTTAAGAACTTTTTACTCCTTAGCATTTTTTCATAAACCCAATGGTTAAGGAGATATAAGCGGTTAAAGTTTGATTTTTCCCCATTTGAAATGCATTGTGTCCATTTTAACCGAGCCATCCCATGCAATCCTTATGGAGTCCAAAACTATTCAAAATTATTCATTTCTACGAATGAATTTCGACTAAAAACCATTTCTATGATTGAATCTAAACTGAAAATCACTTTTTAAAGCACTTTTGTTCACTGGCATTTTTTAATTAACCCAATTGTTTGATATACCGAGTACTGACAATAACGCAATGCATTTCTTATGGGGAAAAATCAAATTTCAACGGCTTATATCTTCTTAACCATTGGGTTTAGGAAAAAATGTCAAATGGTAAAAAGTTCCTATAATTAATCGTAAAATCCAAATATGCCATAAAATATAGGGTGTTCCATAAGAAAAGTCAAAGTTGTCCGCCATATTGGAAAATGGCGGCCATTTAGAAGAAAATGGAATTCATATTTTTAAATGTCTTAAAAAAGTAGGTGAAGTTCCTCTTTAAAGTTTTCTCTAAATCCAATAGTTTCTGAGATAGCAATGGTGGCACAGTTAAGTTGGACACCCATATATTTAATTTCGTAAGGCGATTCTTTGCGTCAAAATTGTGAGCATTTGGCAAGTCGTAAAAAGATGGAAGAGGGCTCAAATTAAAGCTCTCTATTCCGTGATGGCGGGAAAAATACTGAAATTGCTTGAAATTCACCAGAAAACGAGAAATAACGTAAAATATCTGTCATTTAAAAAGCATTGGGATCCAAAACGTCTGCTTTGTTTACATTAAACATGTGTTGCTTATACTAGATTTAAAACCACATGCTAGATGTTGATATGGTACAGAAGAACCTTCATAAGAAGACTCTCAAGGAATTCTGGAAAGAGTCTCGTTATCAAGGGAGTCTTCTTATTGAGGTTCGTGTTAACAAGACGTTGAGTGTCATTACAGTTTCAAGGAGACTTGAATAGTGCATTTTTTATCAAGGTTTTTGTGTTGTCGAGTATCTTATTATCGAGGTTCTACTGTATACTGTATTTAAAATCCAGCTATAAATATGAAGGTTGAATGTACTATAACAAATAACGGGTTTTACCTTTACATTTTCTGATAATTTAGGGACCTCAACATGCTCACAATTTAAATAAAAACATGAGGGATTACATTTGTCTGTTTTGTTCATATTATGACATATATTAGCAGCTGATGCTGTTTTATAGCCAAGTGATTAGTAATATTAACACAATCGATAAGAGCAGACTCTACGTACAGAGAAGACTTATAATTTCTACGGCCTAGCTCTGGCAGTTTATGTGTGGTCGAAAATGGTCACATTTTCGACCAAGCAACATAAGAGTGTGCTTCAGTAACAGTAATTGAGTGCAACATCAACTTTAAATTTTGCAAATCAAAGTACATTTAAACTTGAATCTACCAAAACAAAGAAGTATTTACTCACGGGCAAACCATAAAAACGTATGGGATGTAGGGTACCATTTCCTAGGTGTTTACTAAGCTGGTGATCTCCAAACCTAACTCCCGTATGGAGTGGAGCCAGAGGCGCCAATTAACGTCTGAATCGTGGAAGCGTCAAGGGGAGACCATTTTCTGATTCCACCCTTACCCACTTGCCTTGTAGCCTCAATTGGAGGTTTCCATAATAAATACCCGTTAAATGTCCAATACATTCTTTTGAACCTGCTGGAGGCTACTTAGGAGCTTGGTGATGGTCCCTTGATGACGTCACAGTTTATTTACATTTTTGTGTTAAATGTCCTTCGTGGGGATAGAAATAAATTATCCTTGGTTAATGTTTAGGACGTCTTCAAACTTGCCTCATGTTCATATGTTAAATTGTAAACGAAGTGAGCTGAGTTAGTTTTAGGGTCGACGGATAGCGCCATTGTTCCAAAGATTCAGCCCTATACCATTGACTTATACTGAAGTACTCTAATGCCCTTTCTTGAAATTCTAAGACGTACTCGCAAATCTCACAAATACCTTTAACATTACACTTAAAACGTCAAAATCTGTCAAACTGTTTCAGAGTTGTATGTGTGTAGAAAGCCCATTGCGCATTAATATATTGATTATTAAATATCTTACATTAAATTTTCAGTATTTGAATTTTACTTTTAGGGGCTTTTGCCCCTACAAGCTACTAGTGTCCATTTTAACCGAGCCATCCCATGCAATCCTTATGGAGTCCAAAACTATTCAAAATTATTCATTTCTACGAATGAATTTCGACTAAAAACCATTTCTATGATTGAATCTAAACTAAAAATCACTTTTTAAAGCACTTTTGTTCACTGGCATTTTTTAATTAACACAATTGTTTGATATACCGAGTACTGACAATAATGCAATGCATTTCTTATGGGGAAAAATCAAATTTCAACGGCTTATATCTTCTTAACCATTGGGTTTAGGAAAAATGTCAAATGGTAAAAAGTTCCTATAATTAATCGTAAAATCCAAATATGCCATAAAATATAGGGTGTTCCATAAGAAAAGTCAAAGTTGTCCGCCATATTGGAAAATGGCGGCCATTTAGAAGAAAATGGAATTCATATTTTTAAATGTCTTAAAAAAGTAGGTGAAGTTCCTCATTTAAAGTTTTCTCTAAATCCAATAGTTTCTGAGATAGCAATGGTGGCACAGTTAAGTTGGACACCCTGTGTATATATATATATATATATATATATATATATACTAGTAGCTTGTAGGGGCAAAAGCCTCTAAAAGTAAAATTCAAATACTGAAAATTTAATGTAAGATATTTAATAATCAATATATTAATGCGCAATGGGCTTTCAACACACATACAACTCTGAAACAGTTTGACAGATTTTGACGTTTTAAGTGTAATGTTAAAGGTATTTGTGAGATTTGCTAGTACGTCTTAGAATTTCAAGAAAGGGCATTAGAGTACTTCAGTATAAGTCAATGGTATAGGGCTGAATCTTTGGAACAATGGCGCTATCCGTCGACCTTAAAACTAACTCAGCTCACTTCGTTTACAATTTAACATATGAACATGAGGCAAGTTTGAAGACGTCCTAAACATTAACCAAGGATAATTATTTTTATCCCCACGAAGGACATTTAACACAAAAATGTAAATAAATTGTGACGTCATCAAGGGACCATCACCAAGCTCCTAAGTAGCCTCCAGCAGGTTCAAAAGAATGTATTGGACAGTTAACGGGTATTTATTATGGAAACCTCCAATTGAGGCTACAAGGCAAGTAGGTAAGGGTGGAATCAGAAAATGGTCTCCCCTTGACGCTTCCACGATTCAGACGTTAATTGGCGCCTCTGGCTCCACTCCATACGGGAGTTAGGTTTGGAGATCACCAGCTTAGTAAACACCTAGGAAATGGTACCCTACATCCCATACGTTTTTATGGTTTGCCCGTGAGTAAATACTTCTTTGTTTTGGTAGATTCAAGTTTAAATGTACTTTGATTTGCAAAATTTAAAGTTGATGTTGCACTCAATTGCTGTTACTGAAGCACACTCTTATGTTGCTTGGTCGAAAATGTGACCAAGCAACATAAACTGCCAGAGCTAGGCCGTAGAAATTATAAGTCTTCTCTGTACGTAGAGTCTGCTCTTATCGATTGTGTTAATATTACTAATCACTTGGCTATAAAACAGCATCAGCTGCTAATATATGTCATAATATGAACAAAACAGACAAATGTAATCCCTCATGTTTTTATTTAAATTGTGAGCATGTTGAGGTCCCTAAATTATCAGAAAATGTAAAGGTAAAACCCGTTATTTGTTATAGTATATTCAACCTTCATATTTATAGCTGGATTTTAAATACAGTATACAGTAGAACCTCAATAATAAGATACTCGACAACACAAAAACCTTGATAAAAATGCACTATTCAAGTCTCCTTGAAACTGTAATGACACTCAATGTCTTGTTAACACGAACCTCAATAAGAAGACTCCCTTGATAACGAGACTCTTTCCAGAATTTCCTTGAGAGGCTTCTTATGAAGGTTCTTCTGTACCATATCAACATCTAGCATGTGGTTTTAAATCTAGTATAAGCAACACATGTTTAATGTAAACAAAGCAGACGTTTTGGATCCCAATGCTTTTTAAATGGCAGATAGTTTACGTTATTTCTCGTTTTCTGGTGAATTTCAAGCAATTTCAGTATTTTTCCCGCCATCACGGAATAGAGAGCTTTAATTTGAGCCCTCTTCCATCTTTTTATGACTTGCCAAATGCTCACAATTTTGACGCAAAGAATCGCCTTACGAAATTAAATATATGATATATATATATAAAATTCGAACGAATGGTGTTTTTTGCCTCTGGTGACCCCAAAACGAAAAGTTATCATAGTCTTGGGCTTAGGTCTTACCATAAAACCTACTGTAATAGCTTCTTCCCTACAGGGGAAATTCGCTAAAATCAGATAATCAAACAATATTCAAGAATGTAAAAAAGGAGAAAAAATAATAAATAAATTTAAGTAACTTAGAAGTTGAGAACCACCACAGAGAAGAATCTAACAGAGTTCGCTTTTAAATGGGTCTTCTGTTGCGCCCAAGTGCTTGCTAGTTACAGTTAAATCCAGCTACAGTTAAGTTACTAGTTACATCCAGTTACTAGCTACAGTTAAGTTAAATTAGGAGAGGGTAGCGACGGTGCTGCTCTATCGCGGCGATGATGGTGAAATATATTTTTATAAGTCCTTGACATCAGCGCTCGACACCAGCTGAGCGCAACATTAGAAGCTACCTATGTGTGATTTTCCTCTGTGGAACCACGCAGTCAATCAATTCAAAGTAAGCAATAAAAATAAATGAAACCTTTATTAAAGGGCGGAATTCTAAGTCGCCACTCAAATGTACTCTCACTCAAACAACATTTAAACAACGGATTGACAGTTGTTGATTCAATGGTTTCACAGCTGATTCTGTCAATCACAATCAAAACAAAGAGTTTTTAAAGGTTATGTTTATTTCTATTGTTTAGTGTAAATTTATTGTATGCTTTTCAACTTCTTATTTATTCACATTCAATAGAGCATACCCGACGATGATTTATTTGTAAATAGAGCTGCACCGCGGAAGGGATATATGTATCCGTTTCTTTTGTTTAATGAAAATGCATTTTAGAGATGGTAAAGATTCCAGAAAGACACAGTGAGGAAGACACAGCGAGGAATATCCTTGATATACGGTGATGGTGACGACTCGTTTTGAGGACTTCATTTTCCACGGGAAATTAAAAGTGACTACGTTTAAGGCCATGTCATACTGCTGTTGCGCCGTGTCCGTCTAGTATGCGGATGGATGTCCACTGAAGCAACGTCTGCACGTAGTCTCGGCTGGAGCTACTCTCGAGGCCATGTCAAACCGCCGTAACGTCGAGTCCGTCCGTCCATCCACCCACGTCCATTCTCAAACTCCGTCACACCCTGACACACGTCCGTAGGCCACACCACATATCTCTACTAGGAAGGAGTAAGCTCAATACCTGAGGAGGTCCAGGCAGACGTGACAGATGCGATGCTACGTTGGATACGTCAGTGTGACTTGTCCTATTTGACAACATGGTTAGCAACTTTTTAAAACGTCCATCCGCATACAAGATGGATGCGGTACCACCATGGCAGTGTGGCCTTTACCAAACATTCGCGGATGTGGACGTTGGCTCGCGCATGTGCATATACCACCTCTCCCTGTACTCAGCTTGCCCCTTCCTAGTAGAGATATGTGGCGTGGCCTACGGACGTGCGTCTGGCAGTGTGACAGAGTTTGAGACCGTTTTGGTGGACGTGGATGGAGGTGAATGGTTGCACAGACGCGACGCCATTGCAGTTTGACATGGCTTTTTAAGAACGCAGCGCAGCGAGCGCGGGCCGGGCCGGGCGACCAAATTAAATTATATGGGGAAGCGATTTTTTAAATGCTAATTGAAAATTAAAAGCCAAAATCATTGCCCATCATAGATTACAATTAAATGTGGTTTATTTAACTATCAGCAGAATGATTGCAATAACAAATTTTTTGTTTTTGATCATAAATTGACTGTGCGACCAAGACCCGCTGCATATTGTAGCGAGGGGATGCGCATCATGGGCGAATTTAGGTAAAAATACGCTCCCCTAATAGCTCACCTAATGTTTGAACTATTGTAGACTCACATTTAAACATCAAACTCCCATTTCAATGGTCCGTTTGGAGGCTAATTCTAAGTAGGAAGGCTACTTATTTTATTTAACAACAACCATTTGTAATTTAAGCTAATACCTCAATCAAAGTTATGTTGAAAACATTTTCCCCCTTCACTGCCAACCAATCTACCAAATACCAGAGGGTGTCATCATGAGGTATCAACTGGCACCCCCAGAAATCCGCCCATGATGCGCTGGTGAGGTACAGGCTGGAGGGAGCGAGGACTTGGTAAAACATGCTGTTGCCACCCATCACAGCATGACGCTTCTCTACACCAGAATACTCTAAACGTAATATCACACAGTACGGACTCAGTCCGTACTGATGGGCAGAGCACGGAAAAGGGCAGAGCACGGTAGTCAAATACTGTCGTGGTGTCGCAATGTACGATCATCGTTAGAGTGTTACAGCAAACAAATATTATCGTAACTGGATCTTTGCTCCTTAGACGGGCGCCGGTCCTTAAAACGGTTGCCCCTGATTAAAAAAAAGTATTTTTAAGAGTATGAGTTACAATCGCTAAGAATTAGGATAATAATAATTTCATTAACTTTTTTATATGACCTACCATGTGTATATAATTGATGTAACTACGTTTTTTACGTAACTATTTTTAAAAAAATTGGCTAAAAACTCAAAAGGGATTGAGTAACCTTTAATATTAAATACCGCATGGGATTCAGCGCATGTTTTTTTTTAGTTATTTTTACGTACCAAGATCGTTTGTTCGATTAATTGACAACAATATAATACCAGACAGTTCATATCAACGAGATCAAATGTGTAAATAAGAATTAACACCTAAATTTAAATTAATTTTATTTTCCTTTCTTTCTTTTAATTCATTTTCTTTTGTTTATTTATACATATATTTCAAGCGGTAAATCTACAACATGCTATTTATCTTTGCATCACAAATTTTAGCGAATTTCCTTAAAGGAATAAGCTATTACCGTAGGTCTCATGGTAACACCTAAGCCCGAGACCATTTAACTTTTCATTTTGGGGCCCCCAGAAGCAAAAAACACTATTCGTTCGAATTTATATATATATATATGTCTGTTAACACGATAGCGGCCGTAAATATGGTCCGATCTTAATGAAATTCGGCACAGACGTGTAAAGTGGTAATTACTCGGACAAGTTCGTGAACCAGCCCGATCGGACCACCGGAAGAGGGGGGTAAAGGGGGTAAACCCCCCAAAAATGGGTTTTTTTGAGTTTTTTTTACATAGAAAATTAAAAACTATCCAACTTTTGCTAGCATTATTGAATTCAGCTCAAAAAAACAAACAATTTAGTATTTTGAATCACTGCCCTATGTCCATTGGTTGCCGAGATATTGAAAGTGGTATAAACACAGTACGTTGTCCCAATGTTAACCTAACCTTATGGGAAATAAAGAAAATTCTATATATCGCTTATTTCTCAACATATCTTGATAAAACTTGGTAAATGGCTTCTTCTAGTTCAGATCAACTAAATATTGAATTAAAACCACTCAGTTTTGATAAACCCGTAGCAGCAAACCTGCAGACTCATTCCCCACATTATTCTTATGGAGCTTACAAAAACATGTTGAATCTCGCTATGTTGGATTGAAATATGTTGTTTTGCATTTGAAATTCGCTGAGTATGCAGGTCTGCTGTAACGGGGTATTATTTGATTGCAGTTTGAAATCAGCTGTGATACCATTCCCTGAACAACACTGAACATTGAATGAACAACGGATCGTGTTGTTTGAGTGAGGGTTCGCTTTAGTGAGGACTTACAGGCCAGTCATTCTACAAAAAGTAACATGGAGAACCTAAAAAAAACTGCAAGAAAACTTTTTTGATGGAATGCTACTTAAAAAATATGAATTTTAACATATCCAAAGTTTACCAAAATCAGACTATGGGAACCTCACTAAAATCACGTTTCAAAATGGCGGCTTTTCCCACCATACAAAAATTTTTGAAAAAAGACATTCAACTGCATTTTGTATCAATTTTTTTCGAGATATTGACTTTGGACAGCCGCCAATCATCGTTGGATGATTGGTTCTAAATTTTGACAGAGTTTACATTTTCGGCCGCCATCTTGGATCTGCCATATTGGATATAACAATTTTTTTTCCAAATGTAAAGATGGTGTTGTGACGCATCATTATGGAGTAGATTTTTACCCTGAACACAATACTGAAATCTGTTTTTGAAAATATGCATTCGTTAAAAAGATATGCTCAAATAAAAATTCATCCCTATACATTTGTTATGGACGTTTACTTTCTTAAAAAATTTTTTAAGAATTATTTCTTATATCTCCGGTTCTATTTAAGGTATGTAGTTCGTTTTGGTCTTAAAATACTCAGTCATTTAATGGCTTTTATATGAGCTATTGATCATTAAAATCGAACGACTGCTGGACGAGCTATAAGGCTAAAATCGACACGAAAATCCATTTTATAGAAATTTGTTTTTTGTCAAAGATGATATAAAAGAATATAACTCATCCTATTTTTGTCAGATTTCAATTATCCCTATGTCAAATGAAAGCTAGTAGATCAGCGCGTGTTTCAAAACCATTCCTACTTGCAGGTCATGTTTGGGACTTGAGATACAAATCTTTAATTATGAAATTTTCAAAAAATTGATTTTTGTTGGTTTGAGGTCTATATCTCACCTCAAACTCAACCGATTTAAATGATTAAGAGCTTAAATGAAAGCCAATAATGTACTTAGTTAATTAAAAAATAAAACTGTTCTGAATCTCTGTTAGTTTTCTATGTATGAGTCATTAATTATATACAATTTATGAAAGTGAACAGATTTTATGGTAAATGAAGGTTCATAACTCAAATTAAGTCAGTCCGATTTTAATGAACCATAGCTCATATGAAAGCCCAGAATCTTCTGAGTAATTTGAGGGGAGAACGAGCTTTTTAATCCATTTAGGACCTGAGTTATGAATCTTTGACAAAAAACAAATTTCTAACAAATGGATTTTCGTGTTGATTTTAGCCTTATACCTCGTCCCGCAGTCGTCCGATTTTAATGATCAATAGCTCATATAAAAGCCGTTAAATGACTGAGTATTTAAGACCAAAACGAACTACATACCTTAATTAGAACCGGAGATATATGTTATAATTCTTAAAAAATCTTTAAAAAATTAAACGTATAGGGATGAATTTTTATTTGAGCATATCTTTTTAACGAATGTATATTTTCAAAAACAGATTTCAGCATTGTGTTCAGGGTAAAAATCTAGTCAATAATGATGCGTCACAACACCATCTTTACACTTGAAAAAAAATATTTATATCCAATATGGCGGATCCAAGATGGCGGCCAGAAATGTAAACTCTTTCAAAATTTAGAACCAATCACCCAACGATGATTGGCGGCGGTCCAAAGTCAATATCTCGAAAAAAATTGATTAAAATGCAGTTGAATGTCTTTTTTCAAAAATTTTTGTATGGTGGGAAAAGCCGCCATTTTGAAATGTGATTTTAGTGAGGTTCCCATGGTCCGATTTTGGTAAACTTTGGATATGTTAAAATTCATATTTTTTTAAGTAGAATTCCATCAAAAAACGTATTCTTGCAGGTTTTTTTAGGTCATTGTGTTAATTGACTGGACTATTAGAATTCCACCCAAAAAGTCTTTTGATTTTGATTGACAGAATCAGCTGTGACACTATTAAATAGAACAAATAGTCAATCCGTTGTTTAAGTGTTGTTTGAGTGAGGGTATGTTTGGGTGGCGACTAAGAATTCTGCCCGCAGAGGAAAAAATATTGTGAACTAACAGTTGTTATATAAAAGTAATTAATTTATTTTGGTAACTATACATTTTATTACACATTTTAACTTCATGTTAAATAAATAAATATCAGGGGTAAATTTAAAATAGGCCATAGAATAAATTGAAAGTTATAATAACACCTATAAATATACAAGAATACACCCGTTGCAGCAGACCTGCATACTCAGCGAATTTCAAGTGCAAAACAACACATTTCAATCCAACATAGCGAGATTTGACATGTTTTGGTAAGCTCCATAAGAATAACATGGGGAATAAGTATGCAGGTTTGCTACTACAGGTATATTAAAACTGGGTGGTTTTAATTCATTATTTAGTAGATCTGAATGAGTAGAAGCTGTTAACCAGTTTTTACCAAGATATGTTGAGAAATAAGCGAGATACAGAATTTTACTTATTCCCTATAAGGTTAACATTGGGACAACGTACTGTGCTTACCACTTTCGATATCTCGGTAACCAATGGACATAAAGCAATGATTCAAGATACTAAATTATTTGTTTTTTTCGAGCTGAATTTGATGGACAAAATTAGATCAATTTTATTTTTCCATGTAAAAAACTCAAAAAACCCATTTTTGGGGGGGTTTATCCCCCTTTACCCCCCATTCCTGTGGTCTGATCAGGCTGGTTCACGAACTCGTCCAATTGATTACCACTCTACATGTCTGTACCCATACTTGGGAATAACGATTAGAAATTCTAACGATTAACGATATTCGTTAGTTTTTTTGACTAACTTCTAACTTATTCGTTAGTTTTTAAAAAGGACTGGAAATAACTTCTAATCAGTTAGAATCTAGCTAACGAATAGATTGATCTATTCGTTAATAATTTTGGAGTTTAAATCGTTAGTTTTTTGAACGGACGGAAGAACTTAAATTCGAGTATTTTTACGCGATCGTAGAGGGTTGCGAGTAGCCGTGCGGGAGGCATAGCGAGGGGTCAGCGCCCTTGAAGACAAAACAATGCAGGGGGTGGGGAAAGTCCAGTTGCTTTGGCATGCCGCGGCAGCCAATGACAAGGCCGCAAGCACCAAGCAGGGGGTGGGGAGGGGGAATGTTTGGTGATTTTGTCATCTCCAAAACATTGTCTTCAGTTGATGTTTATCTCTGTCAAGTGTCAAATAATTTTTTTTGCGGTAGCAACAAAGCTGTGTTAAATGATTTACGCTTTCTTAGTGTTTAGTTGGTAAAATAATTTATTTGTGTTATAGTCTTGTTAAATTTTAGTGATAGTTAAGTACCGTAATAGTTTTAATAAGTTATTAAGGTGAATATTTTTAATTTAGTAGATTATAAAAATAGTTTTTTGCGCTGGCGGCCGAGTTTGATAATCCGTGGCCAAACATATGTGACTTATTGACCTGTTCCAACAGATTGTCAAAAATGAAAGGGGTGGAATCTTTTTCAAATGTTTATTGTGTTTACCGAAAACAAAAATAATTGAAGCATCAGTCACAAGTGACGATCCTTTAGAACAACTGCCCAACAGCAAACTTTTCCGAAAACTAACTTTATTTTTTATCAGTTAGTTTTTAACTAACTAATAACTTCTATCAGTTACTTATTTTACTAACTAACTTATAACTTCTATCAGTTACTTTTTACGGGACTAACTAATAACTTTTAACTAGTTAGAATTTTTGACTAACTTTCCCAACTATGTCTGTACCAAATTTCATCAAGATCGGACCACATTTTATCGTGCTGACAGACACATCTATACCTATAAAAGACAAAGCCCTCACTCACTCACTCATTCACTCACTCACTCATCACTAATTCTCCAACTTCCCAATAACCCAGAAGGTTGAAATTTGGTTCACTGTTTCTTTAGGCATTAAATAGGAAAACTAAATGGTTTTCATCCTGATCTGACCCTCGGACTCCGCCATGGACCCTCTCAAAGATCCCATA
Source organism: Flexamia atlantica (assembly GCA_035578135.1). Lineage (NCBI taxonomy): Eukaryota > Metazoa > Arthropoda > Insecta > Hemiptera > Cicadellidae > Flexamia > Flexamia atlantica. The sequence goes on along the minus strand of JAQJVK010000001.1, from coordinate 42,087,318 downwards.
TTATCCTTATGGCAGAATACAAATGAAATGTTTACATTTAAACAGATGTAAAATGCAAGAAATTTAGTGTAATGTCAAACCAGCTGTCAGGAATAGAACATAAAATAAATCACTGACTAGAGATACTTATAAGACCTTTCTTCCCCGTAACAGCTGTTGATGAAAGAGCTAATTTAAACCATTTATTTTATCTACATCATTAGAAAAAAATACTTTGCCTTTGTCTTTTAGAAAATTTCATTGATGGAATTATTACCATAGGTCTCACGGCAAGACCTAAGCGCGAGACCATGATAACTTTTCATTTTGGAGCTCCCAGAAGCAAAAAACACTATTCAAACTATATTTAAAGTTGAAAACACAGTACATTGTCCCTATAGAAAAATTCTATATCTCGGTTATTACTCAACATATCTTGATAAAACTTGGTATATGGTTTTTTTGGTTCAGATTCACCTGATATTGTTTTAAAACCACCAAATTTTTGAATGACTGTTGCAATAGACCTGCATACTCATTCCCCATTTTATTCTTATGGAAGAAATGAAATAAGGTCCTGCACGTAGTCTGGAGGTCTGCTGCAACGGGGGTATTTTTATGTTCAAGATAGACCCTAAAAACCTTAGAATTTTTTTGACATTAAATCAAGACAATTTCTACGTTTTACGTACATAAACTTTCATGAAACAGAAAACTGCTTTAGGATTCTCTAAGTATGCAAGGTCTGCTGCGACGGAGATTTTATATTCCTCCTTAAGGGTCACTATACAGTATACCATGCATGCGAGCAGATTTAACGATATTGGGCATAAGCCTTCCCAGGGCAGTTGCACCCTTGAGGCCTTTATCGTATAGCTCATATGTATAGTACAGGAAGGCCAAATAGAAATACCTCCTGCGGGGGGCAGCAATAGAATAACTCCAGTCGCAGCAGACCTGCGGACTTTGAGGATTCCTGAAAACATCTTTCTGGTTAATGAAAGTCCACCGTTTTTATATTTGTCCAATACCACTTACCTATTATTGCTCAGCCCAAACTACAAGACTTAGAACCTTGGACCTTTGCAGGGACGATCTTAAGGGCGTAAGCATCCCCTAAGAACGGGGTTTTTAATTCAAAGTTTTAAGGGTTTTGGTGGGGTTGAAGTTTATAAAAGTTTCCTACGCAAGTGGAATGGATGATCTTTTGTTTAATTTTCAATGTTCAGGAATAGAATAAACACAAGCAGGTGGTTCAGCTTCACATATGGATACGATTTTACAGCTGATTTATAATTTGGTTACTTTCATAATGGTTTTATAGTTGTTTTGTTGATTTTTTAGGTGATATGTACTGTTAAATATATCTTCTATAAGTATAAAAGAGGATGTTGGTATATATATATATATATATTTATATATTTATATATTTATATATTTATATATTTAGAACTGATAAACTCAGACACCGCTGGACCGATGACCACGAAACTTGGTAGATACATGTAATTTCATGGAGTATGTTTATACACCATCAGTTTCGTGATAACTTTCAGGGCTTAGCCCTGGGACCGTCTTAAAGGTGCCCATGTCAGGGATTTTGAAGGAAGTTGAGTTAGATTTGTTTACTAACAAAACATATGAAAGTAAAATTTAAAACAGGTGATGTAAATTAATGGTATTTCTTTCTGCTTTTTAATTGTATTTGTTTACATGAAGATTTGTTACTTGGTGCCATGTGGTTAATGAATTAGACTTTTGCATTTTTTCAAAGTGCAATAAACTATATAAAATGTTGGTATGTAGTATAACATAAATTAAATAACTGATTACTGAAGGACTTCAGTGATCACTGATCACTTGAAGGACTTCTTTTTTATGACAACTAACTGCTATTTAAAGAGGAAGAGTGTACTACTGTAAAGAATCCGTTTTATCTACAGCACTTTAAAAAAATTGCCGGGACGGCTCATTCAATCTTTTTGTTCAATATAGAGTCTAAAAACGTGTCAGCCTTTTTTAATAATTGCTGGATTGGCATTGTAATTTTTGTTCAAGGTAGACCCTAAAACCCTAAGAAAATTATCTTTTACAGTGAATAAAATTTCAAGCCATGTTCTATGGTTCCTCTAACACGTGTATGCCTTCATGAAGGAAAGAAATAGTAGAAATCCTATATCTTTCCTTCATGAAGGCATACACGTGAAGACATGCACATACGCAGGTCTGCTGTGACGGGGGTGCATAATAAAGTTCTAATTAAGGGTAACATATGCGAGCAGATTCAAAGTGCTGTCGAAAAAGCCAAGGGTGCCGTTTTGTATAGACAGGCACTTTATACAGGAATAGAATACCCCCGTCGTAGCAGACCTGCTTACTAAGAGCGGATTTCTAAAAACTTTTTTTGCTTTATGGATGTACATTTGATATGTTCAAAGAAGTAGATTTTACAACAAGAAAAATAAATGGGAAAGCAAAACTATATAGCTGATGGGTGATATTGTATGTTTAATTTTAATCGTGAGCGAAGCCACGGGTTCTTCTAGTATATATATTAGGGGTGTGCGAATAGTGATTTTTGAACTCGAGCCGAGCCGAGCCGAGCTTTTTCAAAAGTTTTCGAGCTCGAGCTTTTTCGAGCTGAGCTTTTTAACAATCACCAAATTATTAAAAGAAATTATGAAGCTTGATTTTAATTTTTAAAGATACAATAGACTGTTTGCATACTTTAAGTGACCGCCAGCTCAAAAATAGAAAGCTTATCCCCAAAACAAGTGAATTAGGCTATCTCATAGGTTCATCAGTATTTTGTATTTTGTTACATAAAATTAATCAAAATAGCTCAACAAATAATTTATGAAGAAAAATACCAAATTTAAAATCTACATTTATCTACATTATATTTAAGTAATAACCAATCCCAAAATACTTTACTTTAAAATAAACAGTTAAAATTACATAATTAGAATAGTTACATATAGGTACTACAAAATTTAATTTCAAGAGTAGAAAGAAGTAGTTGAAAGGTTTTAAAATAGTTACATCTAGTAAAAAAAAACCACACATATACACCTAGTCAAACACAAGATTGATTTTTTTTATGTTCACTAAGTAAAGATGATAAAAAATTAAATAGCAGTCCCAATTGTGGCATAATATTCAAGGCTAAACTTATTATTTCAGAATATAATATATGAATGAAATAATATTTAATAACAACAATAATTTATTGTAATCCTAAAATTAGTTACATTTCTAAACTTTTGTGAAGAAAATAATGTACAATTAAGAAGAAGAAAGATCATAAATAAATAAGGACGGAATAGAGAGAAAGAAAGAAACAGCTAACCCTCTCTCTTTCCTTATCAGTGGCCAGGGAGAGGGGGGGTGGAGTTTGTTTACTTCAAGCCCCTTCCCTGTTTTTGCTCTTGTCTGATTCAGTGCGTGAGTTGATTAGGAGATAAGGAATCCTTACTTCAAAATGCAATAATACAAACTACTTGTCATACAGCTATAAATTACGGCTCATATTTTTTGTCTTATTTTTATAAATCAAATGAGACCAAAATGAAACTTGTACGATATACTTTTTAAGAGATAGGCCTTGATAAAACAATAGACTTAAATGCTGTATTTCACGTTCCCCAAGGTCAACTAAATATAGCTCCGATTTCCGTCTAAATGGAGATAATATTTCTTGTTACCTGTCAATGTCCTTTCCTTATCACTAGGGAATGTTTTTTGCTTGTTTTTCGTGGGAGGGAAACGCTCTTCCGGTTTAACGTGTCCAAAAATAGATCGCAATAATTATCTTTCCGATAAGAACTCTCTTATCAAAAGCTCGGCTCGAGTGTCGAGCTTTTTAGAAAAAAGTCGAGCCGAGCCGAATTCTGAAAAGCTCGACCTAAAAGCTCGACCGGTCGAATACTCGCACACCCCTAATATATATATATATATATATAATAGATAGATAGATAGATAGATTCAGTAGGCGCCCTCTAGTTCGGCTTCGGTTGGATCGGCCGCCGGATGGTCCGGCCGGTCCTAGGATGGTGAATCATATCCGTTATATCACCACGCCGCACCGCGAGGGAATGACCTTCTATAGTATTTATCCTGAATCTTTAGTTTCCGGCCGAAGAAGTAAACTATTTATGTCAGTTTAGATTACAGACAAGCTTGTAATTGATGGACACACTTGACCTCAACTAACAAAAGATGTTATTCTTTCAATATGAGGACTTAACAGTGAGATTTGATCTTGGATTTCACTTGTATACAACAAAAGAAAATAACATGTTTCTTAACATTTTTATAGGTTATGATTCAAGTAATACGTGTAACTTAATTCGGCAAATAAATATCTAGTATGTTTTAACAGTAAATAAAGAGTTTTTCTGCTCACTTTATTTCCTCAGTACGGTATCGGTAAAATTAGTGACGCAATATGACAGTTCAACATAAGAGACGTCAAAATATTTTCTTTGGCAATTAAACACTGTAAATATGTTTAAATAGCGTGTTTTGTTGATTTTTAAACATAGGTTTTGGGATTTAATAGGGTTATTTTACATTTTGATAGTACATCCGGGTGGTCCGGCCATTTTGTAGTCCGGCCAGGGGTCCGGTCCCGAGGTGGCCGAACTAGAGGGCGTCTACTGTATATAAAAATTCGAACGAATGGTGTTTTTTGCTTCTGATGGCTTCAAAATGAAAATTTGTCATGGTCTCGGGCTTAGGTCTTACCATGAGACCTACGGTAATAGCTTCTTCCCTATAGGGGAAATTTGCTTAAAAGAGAATTTCTATATCAACATTATCAGGAAAACTTAGCTAAATTATAAAAAATTATTTACCATTATTGACACCACTGTTGTCATTTTGTGTTTAACAAAACTTAAAGCCTCTTGCCTTTTCACTTTAATAGATGAATAGTTGTATGATCCCAAAAAGAACTTCACATAGAAAAAGAAGAAAAGGGTGAAAAGCGCAATGAACATCATAAGTTTTTAGAACTACCAACAGTACATTATTCTAGAGCGGTTCGTAGAGTTTTAAGCCAGAAACTCATGTAACTAAAATTATTTTCATCCTTTCCAAAGAATAGGATGGAACAAACTTGTTCATTGAACGAGTTTTCAATAACTCATTCATTTAACGAGTTGATGATTAAGTTATAACTCACAGGGTTGACAACGGAGCAGTTGACGTGGCTGGTGGAGAAGGCCTTAATCTGGTCGGCGACGACGACGAGGTCAGGCAGGGGGTAGAGCCGCAGAGCCGTGTCGTGGTCCCAGTACACGGGACACACACACGGCGGCAGCGGCGCCAGGTGTGCCTGCGCCACCACCGTCTTGGCGAACTGTAACACAAACACACACTCTGACACAGGGTAGAGCCGCAAGGCCGTGTCGAGGTCCCAGTACACGGGACACACACACGGCGGCAGCGGCGCCAGGTGCGCCTGCGCCACCACCGTCTTGGCGAACTGCAACACAAACACACTCTGACACAGGGTAGAGCCGCAGGGCCGCGTCGTGGTCCCAGTACACGGGACACACACACGGCGGCAGCAGCGCCAGGTGCGCCTGCGCCACCACCGTCTTGGCAAACTGCAACACAAACACACACTCTGACACAGGGTAGAGCCGCAAGGCCGCGTCGTGGTCCCAGTACACGGGGCACACACACGGCGGCAGTGGTGCCAGGTGTGCCTACGCCACCACCGTCTTGGCAAACTGCAACACAACCACACACTCTGACAAAGGGTAGAGCCGCAAGGCCGCGTCGTGGTCCCCCAGTACACGGGGCACACACACGGCGGCAGTGGTGCCAGGTGTGCCTGCGCCACCACCGTCTTAGCAAACCGCAACAAAGTTATCAAAAAAAGCCAATTACTACTTAAACATCAACAGACTGTTGAAAAAAAGATGTAATTTTCCATCTTTTCAAAGAATAATTGGTCCTAAAGGCCAGGTTACTGAAGCAAATTTTCTGCTACTGAGGAGCTAAGCAAATCTCTTCAGGCTCATGGTCATAAGTTAGCATTGATAACCATCTATGATGACAGCATATTAATGTTAGACACCTAAACACATTTGTAACCAAGTTTTATCACATCAGATTTAAGACTGAGATTTGGTTTAAAAATCCACTATGGAATCGAGGAAGCAGCACAGACCAAAGATATCCCTGTGGTAGGAAGTGATACCTACTAAATTTATCTCAGTACTGCTGTCAGTACTGTGCACAGTTTTAAATTTATATCCTAACATTGAAATGGAATAAATACCATCAGAATCTATTCTGAATCTATTTGTAGAATCATACAAATTGTAACCAAGTGGTTGCTAACTTATGAAATCTTTAATCTTCTTTTGAAAGTCATTACTTCTAGCCCAATAGAAAACAACAACTGTAACTTAATAAACAATAAAGAATGTTAACAATGGAGAGAACAGATTTAGGGGAGAATTTTTGAATGTATGAATGGAAGTTCTAGTAATGAAGTAGTTATATAATTTAGCAATCTTCCAAAATATTGGTAAGAAAATCAGTACAATTATTAATTAGTTTTATCTAACAATGTTACAACTAATGTCATAATGAGGTCCATTATTAAACCAAATACAAACCAGTTGCATAAAGTTAGGGCCTGTTTGCACGACGCCCAGTACAATGGACAGTAACACCTTTAAACAAAAGAGAACAAAAGAATTTTTTTCTACTGTCCTACTGTCTGGTCGTCGTGCAAACAAGGCCTTAACTGTATGCAACTGGTGTCACTTTATGATACAGGTTCTAGACCAATGGGAGCGCGGCATTTGACGAAATTAGTGTCATAATGACAATTAAGCAATTCGCACATCAGCTGATTGTTGCATTACGGTTCATGTTTGAGTTGACTTATCCCATCAGCTGATTGTTCCACAACGATTCATGGTTAAGTCTGCTTATGTGCCTAACCTCAAATTTGAGTTGACCTATTCCATCATTAGTAAATGTCATGAGTTTTGTTTTACTTCGGGGGAAATTTTGTCGCATATTGTTGGTCGTAGATAAAGTAGTGTATGCAACGATTGTATTATGCCTTTAAGCCACTCGTGAGATATTTAGAACACTCGCTTCGCTTAAGTTCTAACTTACATCTCACGCGAGGCTTAAAGACATTCATAATACAATCGTTGCATAAACTACTATTAACACGTTCGCGGCAGCGCGTTTTTCCATATAACTCCTGTTGTTCCGCCTTGACACTGACATAAAGTTACTGAAACCTCCATGCCTATGGACGCAGCCTATGGACTCCATGCCTAAGTGATGCCCAAGTGGTGATTTACTATTGATCAGTGCTTAGTAAAGTTTCAGATTTCTAGCTCACATCCTGGCTTAAAAATAAATCATAATGCAAGGCATTGCAGTTTTGCGGCTTAGGACCTAACACACTTACCAGGGAGGCATTAGGGTTCTGTTTGGGAGTGATCACTCCCGTGCCGCCAGGAACGTGTTAAAAATCTTAATCAAGTTTGAGTGAAAAAATACTGTAAATATAAATTTGATCACTCTCAAATGCTATTAAAAAATGTTAACTAAATGGCTTTGACTGATTTTGGTTTTAAAGCAATAAAGAGCAAATTTAAAACTTACATGATCAGGAATATCGTCAGTTGTTGGAAAGTGCATACAGTTTCGACACAATTTGGTAACAATATCCTCCCTGATAACCACAATCTCCTGAGTGCAATATTGGATACGACATGGATTTGTTGCAAATTCAATATTAGGAACTTGTTTGGCAAGGTCTTCAGTTATGTATGGAATGAAAGCTGGTCTGAAAAAAAATTAAACGGTTAGAATTCCACTGAACTAAAAAGCTTGGACTGAATTGAGTGAAACTCCTCACTCCTCATTTATCCTGGCATTCTTTGAATTTGAGTGATTTCATAGAACTACACCATGTCAAAAATCTAGAACAAGAAAGATTAAGAATTATGGTGATTTCAGGTGAAAACAGTTTGTATTGAGAAACTTTATAATAATAAGGGATTAAAATAAATAATTAATACAACACGTGTAAATTAGAGAAACATGACAAACATTACCTCGGCAAAATATTAGCTGTCAGACAGTCAGCTGGGCCGGGTACGATGACAAACTTTGTGTTTGTGATCAGGTTGCGATACTGGACCAATAGATCTGCCAGCAGCTTGAACTTGGCTCTGAGCACAGACGACGTCTGGCTGCCGTGCTTGCTCGACAGGAAGTTGCCCATCAGCACCATGGCGGTGGGAGGAAAGTCATCGTAGCCCGCAAACAGAGTTCTCAACTTCTCTACAACCTAAGTAAATACACTTTCTAGATCAATTTGAAAGTTAAAACAATTCTGCTTCGTAGCAAAAATCCACAGTGGGTCATTTTTAAACAATGTACGGCCCATGCGAAGATGACAGATGGTAAGAATAACTGGTCTGAGTATCACAGCTGGCCCCTGATTAGCTCTCTCGGTGTAATTATGACAGGCCTATACCATTGACAAATAAGTGTTAACTTGAATATTGTCTGTGTATTTTTTGTGGAACATAACGGTTTTCTAGTAGTTATCTTACTCATAAATATATCACAATAATGACCTTCTTCATTAAATTACAAAGTGAAAAACGCTTTATTACTATTCGACTCAAAATTTTGGAGTATTTCCTAGCATTAAAAGGATAAAAATGTAAAAATCGGGGATTTCAGAGCTATACACATTAGATTGAGCCGATCTCATCTAGATAAAGCCACAAACCAAGTTTTACTAAGATATGTTAAAAAATATGTGAGATGTAGAATTTTGTTTATTTTCTATAGGATAACATAGGGACAATGTACTTTGTTTGCCCCTTTCAATATAACCAATGAATACAGAGCAAATGATTCAAAATGTGATCCGCCAAGGGAAAAGGGACCTTATCTTCCCAGACAAAATTTTACAGGACAGCAAGTTTTAGAGGATAGGGTAAAAAAACACAATTTTTGATTTTTTTTGTTTCTTACTGTTTATGTTTCCAAACAATATTCGGTCAATCTTACACCTGAATTTAACTTTTTAAATGGTTAAATTAATTTTTTTTTAAACCCTTGCAACCTGTAGAAAGGGGACCTTGACATCCCCGATGCTATTTTCACGCTTCGAAGTTAAGAAAATCTGAGTTCTGTGAGGAATATATGAAGGTCTTGCTAAGCCTTGATCCAGGAAACAGATCATGAAAATGTACAGGATCTGCCAAAAGAAGTAGTCGACGACGTAGCTCCTGGTCCAGATGAAGTTTCAAAACGAACAAGAGTATAGTAGAAGGTCAACAAATAAAAAAGTAAAAACTCAGACACCTAATATAATGTCATAATTTGTTAAGATTTCTTATAATAAATTCTTATTTGAGTATAAAATTAAAATTAACTTAAGTTTTTATCATGTAACAAAACATTTTGTCTTTAAAACGTTGTATTTTTTTCACTACTCCCATCTATTTTAGCAACATTTGACAAAAAATACAAACAATTGACACAAATTAAATGGTGGATTCATATATTTAGCTTGAAATTTCTGACAAAATGATATATACAACATAACCAATAATGTAAGTAAAGACAGAAAAATTGAAGTTTGAAATTTGCAAAACTTTAGACCTCGATTTCCTAAAATTGAGTTTTTTAATACTTCAACTTTAAAAATTTATAATTATAACTCAGGCATTTTTTAAGATATCTAGAAAATTCTTTCACCAGTTTGTTTGGTGTTTAATGTAGATTAAGGATATACTAAAAACTCAATTTTGAAAAAATGAAAGTTAGGGTCCCTTTTCCCTTGGCGGGTCACAATGTAAGGCTTTACAATTTCGAGGGTAAAAATATGAAAAAGGAGGAATATAGTATTCCAAGATGCATGTTGGTTTGCCGCGTTGGCTGACCTGCAAGTAAGCTGGACGCTAGTTAGTATTTTCGCCACGCACAGCGCTGGCGATGCAGCAGAGTGGGGGAAGCGAGAGCCCTCACTCGAGCCGCTGAGGCAAATTAGTCGACGACCAGGCGAGTAGCTGGTCACATCTCCTCTCCTCCGAACTCCGAGAAATAGTCTTGGGAAAAGACTTTGCGTTTCGAGTTGATAAAATAAAAAGTAAGTGCCGATGTTTTTCCGAATAATATTGTAGTAGCGAATTAGAAATGGTTAAAGTACATTAGTAGGATTTATTTAGGTCAGTGGCGAAAAGCTCTGAATAATTAATTTCGTTGTTTATGTAAAATAATTTGGAAATACTTTTGATTCGGACTTACGTATTTAGAGCGACTTGTAATTCTACGAAATACGAATAAGGCCTCGAGCGAAACAGCTCAGAGGAGTTGGACTAAAGAATTGTAAAGAAAATAGTAGATTAGGAGTTTGCTAATTTACTGTAGGATTTGGGTGTAATAACTCAAGGAAATCGAAAGACAGGTTTTTGTTGTAGGCACTTGTAGGCCTAAGTTTGCCGATTTATTTGACAATTAAAATATCGAATAGGACCAGGAGGGTGTAAAAGCTCTGGAAACATATAGGCCCCAGGCGTAACAGCTGTGGGTTTAATAAAATTAAATCAAAATAAAATTAGGACTTGTTAGGTGTTACGTTCAGATAGGACTGGGGCGCAACAGCTCCAAGAATAAATGTTTTAGGCCGAGTTAATTAAGATTTTCAGCTTTTATTAAATAAACTCTAAAGTAGACTTTTTCGTAGTAGATGAAATAAGGGGTTTAAAAGCGTTTGAGTTATTTTAGTTGTGATTTAGTTTGATACCGATCAGGAAAGAATTCCCCTTTTATTTTCTTTATCGATAAAACCCAGTATTGCACCATTTCGGCCTTTAATTATCAAAATTACTTGTTTTCAATTGGCAACATGGGCGATGATGAGCGAATTAAGGAATTTTAAAGCAAGTCTTGTGGATAGTTCTTTGCTGAGCTCATTCTAAATTTAGTTTTTCAAATTAAATCGACCCTGGACATTCCAGTTATTTTCGACTGAGTGAATTTGTGGCACAAACGTGCTAAAATTTACCCCAAACGGATTTGGCACGTTACAACAAATAAATTTGAAATTGTTTGTGTTTTTGAGCTGAATTCAATGGTACTAACAAAAATTTGATTATTTTTATTTCTGTATGCAAAAAACTTAAAAACCTCTTTTATGGGGGGGTTTATTCCCCTTTACCTCGCCCCGATCAGGCTGGTTTACGTACGTTGGAGCCTGACCACGCTGTTGTACAGTTCGTGCATTTTATCTCCGGCGATGACAGAGTCTGCTGATTGCAAGATGTGGGGGGAAAGCGGGAACTTTCCTGAAAACATTGTTCTATGGCCCCACTGTTTGTCAAACATTGTGTTTACCAATATCATACGTAGCAAATATTATACGATACGATTAGTGGCATAGTAGCCGTAGCTGGAGATATAATGCGTGAAGGATATACTAACATGCAAACAACAGTAACTTGCACGTATGCACCTAATTAAAATAATAACCACAAATCTATGACATTATTTTATTAAACTTGATAAAAATCTATATTTTTGAATTTTTGATCATGACCTGCTGTAAAATACTTATCTATATATATAAAAGCCAAAACGGTTGACTGACTGACTGACTCACTGATCACAGTTTCTCAAAAACTATAAAGCCTTGGGCAATGAAACTTGACACAATGAATCATTGGCTCTAGATGCGTACTAAGAACGGATTTTAAAATATATTCTGTCAAAAGGCTAAAATAGGATCATATTATAAAATTCAAGATGGCCGCCATTTTTAGTTTTCAAAGCTTATTTTCCAAAACAATGTAGGGCTTTGGGCGATGAATCTTGGCTCAAATATTCTTTAAAGGCTCTAGATGCATACTAATGAAGGATTTTAAAATGTTTTCCCTGGAAAGGCTAAAATAAGGTAAATTAAAAAATTCAAAATGGCTGCTTTTTCAGTTTTTAAGATCTATGAATTCAAAATAAAAATAGAAGGTCTCCAGAATATTTTAAAGAGGCAAAAAATTTAAATTCCATTTACTAAAAGAACAAACTGTACAAAATTATTACGGTTTTCTTATATTATGTATTATCAGTTTCCACATACTCGCGATTTACGGATCACCCGAAGTAATTTAACTAGAAACTCTGCTGGGACATATCATAGTACAGTTATTTTTAAAGAATCAGGGATTTTCTGAATTTCAATTTTCAGGAGGGTTTGCATGCTGGTCGAGAGCGATTCATAGGCAAAGTTCAAACAAATATACTATTTGGATCTAATGAAGCGCTTGAAAACGTATAGTTTGGATCAATCATTGAAACCATTAGTCTATTAGGAAATTTGTAAAAAATGCACGTTACGAAAAACGGATAATTGAACCAAACATTTGTTATCCTTTCAGCGAGCGAAGCCGCGGGTATATCTACTAGTTCTGCAATAAATTTGAAAGAAATTTAAGTAGGGCCCGGACCCTGTGACCAGAGTTGCATCAGCCCCACCTTGTGGAGGCCATGACTAAGGCCGACATGTTCCTTAGACATGACTGTTTATCATATCACTCATCAACTGATCATTGTCTGTAATAGGGATGTGTCGGTACCTTAAGTCGGTTCTCGGTACCTTATGTGACGTCATTCATATTAACCATCAGACCAGCTTTTGTTTGAAACTCGACCTCAGCCCTGCCCAGTCTAGACCAAGGTCAAAGTTCAGAGTGCAGAGGGTATACCCAGCGGCTCAGGTAAGTCGTTGCTCTCTCGCCTGCTGACCGTCGTCCAGTTCACATCATCCGCCACCACAAGATGCAAGAGTAGACTTCTTCAGCACGGTCTTGGGGTGAGAGCGGGGGAGCTGGAGCTGGTATGTAAGTAACTAATTGGCAGTCAAATTAGGCCCGATACGATCCTTCTAAATTCCAAATTAAACAACTTATTATTCCCGGTATAGTTATTATTCTTTATTTAAGATCATTACTCAAAACCTTGCCTGTCGAAACAGATCCTTATAATTACCGTATGCAGTTTTTAGTCAGAATAAAATTAAGGGGTCAAGTATTTCATTTCCTGCTAGTATTTTCTATTGTTTATTAATCTATTAACGTCAAAAATGGCTCTCCAGGGGGAAAAATATAATTCGTGGAATAAGATCCTCGCGACTGCTCTGCAGGAATCATGTTAGAGACCGAACCGTTCCACAATTAATTAAATAACGGCCCACTATGCTACACTTAAGTCGGTTCTCGGTATCACCGGTTCTTGGCAAAAGAACCGGTACCGAGAACCAAAGTCATAATGTCGGTAGCGGTACTTCGGTACCCATGGTAATTGGTGGGAGTAACTACCGGTCACGAATTACGATTGATCACACCGCGCATCGCCGCAGGTGTTGCGCCAATGGCTAATGCCACTGCGTACTATTATTGAAGGTCGATAATGTTTCTGCCTTTTGATTTGAAATTTATCTTAAATTTTTTATCTCTTGATTGATTTTTTACTCTAATACTTAAAATTAATGGGAATGGAGTTATTTTCTTTGGGAATTATAAGCTTATCAATGGAAACTAATTTAGAAACTGTTATTTTTCACCTTGGAATTTGTTCTTTTGTTCACATAGTATATATTTTTTATATTATATTTAACAGAAGGAAAAACAATTAAATTAATAAGTGAGATAGTATTTTATGTCTAGGTGAAACTTACACTTGAAAATTTAAACATTTTTAAAACAGTAGGTAACATACAACAGGTTGTCTGTAGGTTTGAGGGTACATTACATTATTTAACACGTTTTGTCAAACACTTGGTACCTAGAACCGAGAACCAATCTTGTCAAGAACCGGTACCGGTACCGACTTTGGAAAAAGTGGTACCGACACATCCCTAGTCTGTAACAACGCTATTTCACCTATCCACAATCATAAGGTATTCTTAATTGCTCTAGGATACATCTAACTAGCAAAAACATTTTAAATATGAATATTTAACAAATAATTTATGAATACTCTTGGTTTAAATTAACCTTATGGAATTACCTTATGTTGATCCAGCCAAATGTCTGAAATAAAAACTATCATGGCTTCACTGTTATTTTCTTCAATTCTTTTCAGTTTTTCAGAGTTCTTGACATTGAGTTCATCCAATCCTCCAAAAATGTTATTGGCACCAAAATATATCCTAAATACATATTAAAATATTTATTAAAAAATTACGTGATACTGGAATAGAAAATAGATCTGAAGACTTCAAGAGGTTTCTAATAAGAGATTTGAAGAGGTGTTCTAAATCTTTTGGTTATGGAATCCAAAACAAAATGTAATACAAGCCAAAAGACTTGAGACGGGGTATTAATTGTGACTGGGTCGATAATTTTTTTTTGTGGTTATACAGAGGCCACAAAAATGTGCATGTCATTCTGAAACCGCTTGTAATCTGCGAATGTATTTTCAAGCCTGCTTTCCTGTCAGTTCCTGAATTTAAAATTTCTTCTTTCTCAAACAATGTCTTTTGAGTTCCTTTTTGTAGGAACATAATTGAACAAGTGCTGTAATCTTTATTTGAACTTACCTGCTAATGTCAGCATTTTCAGGAGGAGGGAAGCCAAGAGCTTGGACATGAAGTATTTTGTCCTGATAGTTTCCTTCAACCAATACAAAGGAACTCTCAGTGAAGAATCCTGTATGATAATTTTATATAAATTGGTTAAGGTTGTTTATTCAATATGATTTTTAAATAGAGGCATTCCTTTTGTACAATATTATACGTCTGAAACCTACTGTACTGACTCTGAGCGCTTATAGCTAATGAATTGGCTACAACATGATTTATAAAAAAAATAGGCCATCTCTTAAAAAAATCAAAATTGAAGTTGAAAAGGATATTGTTTGAGAGAGGTCGAGCGGAACACATCCTGATGGGTCTTCAATGTAAAACCGGTTCTCCTTGAGCTGGGTGAGCATCCCCAGTACGATGACTCGGTTGATGTTGCCGCCGTGACTCAGCAGGTACTCGACGGGCTGCAGCTGGAACTGCTGGCCCACGGAGAACAGCTCGTGGCGCAGCGTCCTCTGCTTCAGTATCGTGTATCTGGCAAAACCACGAGCCGAGGTCAGGCCTCGAGTTCTCAAAAATTAATCAATATGATGATTAAGTGATAGTTTTGTTGAAATGTGGATTCAAAATCTTCTCTTAATCCTCCCATAGCAACACTCAACCATAAAAAATATGTTTCAATGAAGAGGATTCATATTAAAAAGGTGAAGGCCTAATATGGATTTCAAAATACACTGAACTCTGACATTTCCTAAATCATTTGGTGATAAAATCACTGTTCTATCTTGAGGAATCTATACTAATTATTCAGTATTCTATCAAATGAACAGGCTCTAGGAAACAATCTGATACTTGAAAAATTATGACTCTCATACATTCTCTTATCCTTCTTCTTTTTTCATAAGGAGTCAATCCCCATTTTCTTAGAAAAATCATAATGTAAATTCATGACTGTCAAAATTAAACAATCCTACTTCCTACTAATATTATAAATGTGAAAGTATAGATGTTTGTGTGGATAACTGTCTTTCAACAACGTGAAAAATATTGGACTGACTGAGCTGAAATTTTGCAGGAATAGAGCCACTATATATCAGAAAAGGACATAGGCCTATTCACTTCCTTAAAATCCCCTCTGGCTACGCCCCGTGAACGTCCTTAGCTTCAATGTTTACATTTTATACGGAGTAAAAATTTAAATACTGAATTGTAAACAGCTGTGAATACTAAAATTTGACAGTTCAAGAGCTGAAGTAAGATCAGCTGTAATTTTTATCGTGAGCGAAGCCACGGGCAACTGCTAGTATCTTTACAGTAGACCCCCTGTTAACCGACCCTAACGGGACCGGACCTAGGTCGGATAACTTAGGCCTGATTTCACCAAACTTTAAACCACCGTTAAGGCTCGGTTAGTTTAATTTTATCAGCTCTTCAATGCTATTTTCCTATCTTTAACAAACGGTTCCTTAACCGACCCTTAACTGATGGTTGGTGAAATCAGGCCTTAAAAGGTTGGTCTAAATGGGTAATCCTTCATACATATAAAAATTAAAGCTCTGTTGCTTTAGGGTTCTGCTAACATCATTCTAAAGCCGTTCGTGGACTATTTAGAAAATTAACCATAATTACCAACCTATTTTCTATAACAATTACAGTAGAAATGGCACAAATAACCCCAAAACAGGGTCAAAACAAAAACCTTTATAAACTAAATATAAGACGAGGTTAATAACAAGCTCTTATGTTAATACATTTAACAACATTTTCACAGTTTTTTAACAAATTATAAACACTGCATAAATTAATGAATGCTGTATTCAAAATATTTTAGCCCGTAACCCTTATGGAAAAGTCTGATGATTCCAGATCTGGAGCCCAGATCTAGCCAGATCTGGTTATATAAGGTTTAATCTGGCTACATCTGGGTGCCAGATCTGGTTTGATCTGGCCAGATCTGGGGAGTCAGATCTGGGGAGCCAGATCTGGGCTCCAGATCTGAGTGCCAGATCTGGTTTGATCTGGCTAGATCTGGGGAGCCAGATCTGGGGGACCAGATCTGGACTTCAGCTCTGGGCGCCAGATCTGGTTTGATCTGGCCAGATCTGGGGAACCAGATCTGGGAGCCATATCTGGGGAGCCAGATCTGAGGAGCTAGATCTGACCAGATCTAGATCAACACCCAGATCTGGCTCTCCAGATCTAGGGTCCAGATCTGAGCCAATCCGTTCCGTTAGTTATTTTATTTCATTAATATTTCATTTTCAAGACATTTTTAATTAAATACTTTTTATACTAGAAGTATTTACAATCTGAGATTTTTGAAATAGGTTTTAGTATAACGATTTAAACTACATAATATGCTTACAATGATAAATAAATATTTTACAATGATAAAAACAGGACATGATTACACATCAAGAAAATCAAATGCTATTTATTTGTTGTGTGTCAAAATAGAATTTTTGTACACGATGCAAAGTATATAAAAATCTTACAGAACATAATTTTTAATACCCCCGTTGCAGCAGACCTGCATACTCAGCGAATTTCAAATGCAAAATAACATATTTTAATCCAATATAGCGAGATTCGACATGTTTTGGTAAGCTCCATAAGAATAACATGGGGAATGAGTATGCAGGTTTGCTGCTACAGGTATATTAAAACTGGCTGGTTACAATTCAATATTTAGTAGATCTGAGCTAGAAGAAGCTATTTACCAAGTTTTATCAAGATATGTTGACAAATAAGCGAGATATAGAATTTTACTTATTTCCCATAAGGTTAACATTGGGACAACGTACTGTGTTTACCACTTTCAATATCTTGGCAACCAATGGACATAGAGCAATGATTCAAATTACCAAATTGTTTGTTTTTTCGAGCTGAATTCAATGGTGCCAACAAAAATTCGATAAAATTTACTTTTCTATATAAAAAACCTCAAAAAACACCATTTTTGGGGGGGTTTATCCCCCTTTACTCCCCCCCTTCCAATGGTCCGATCGGGCTGGTTTACGAACTCGTCCGAATAATGACTACTTTACACGTCTGTGCCAAATTTCATTCCAATCGGACCATTTTTGCGAGCGCTATCGTGCTCACAGACACATATATATATAGATATATATAAAATTTTGAACGAATAGTGTTTTTGGCTTCTGGGGGCCCCAAAACTAAAAGTTATAGTGGTCCCGGGCTTAGATCTTACCATGAGACCTACGGTAATAGCTTCTTCCCTATAGGGGAAATTCGCTAAAATCATAGGACACACTAAAACATAACAACGAGAATTACTGTGTGTGTATGAAATTTAATAAAATAAAATAATATTTAAAATAAAATAATAATATAATGTATATTTTTTCAAAAAAACCTAAAAATAACTTATATACAGCTTGAATAATGGACTGCTGAAGTTATTTGTGCAGTCTCCTCAGTCTGTATTTAGTCAGTTATAAGTCAGCTGTAAATTAATAATAATGCTGAAGTTTGTTTTTGTTTACGTCTGGCTTTTGTAAAACGTTTAAGAAAAGTCCGCTTTTAGTATAATAAACGAGTTGCCCCTGTTCAACCTTTACTCTGCTTATTTAATTAATGTTTTTTGAGTTTTTACATAGTAAAATTCTAGAGGTAATAACAGTAAACTGAATCCCGAGTGTGTTACGTTTCCTCTTGCATAGAAGTTCGTCAAACTTTAAAATGGAATACGCAAAAGGACTAAAACCACTGAAAGAAGCAGAAGACGGGCGACGTGGAAGGATCAAGTAATGGACGTGTTGGAGCTGTTTTGATGTGGTCGACATCGTGGAGGGAAAGAGGATGAAACTTGAACTCTCTGAAACGCCACCCCCTCCTGAGAAAGCAAAGTTCGACGTCAGCAGCACAAGCAAAAATCATGATTTCCCAATGCGTAAGTGATGATCTACACAAACGAATTTATGGAAGATTATCAGCTAAGTAAGCATGGGATGTTTTGGTTGAACAGTATGACAACAAAGCGGAAGACCAGTTGTTTCATCAGTGTCTTGATTTCTTCAGTATGCAATGGGATGAAACCGAAGATGCCCCATCGATGCTGTCACGATGCAATGTTTGTGGTCCGTTTGATCCGTCCTTCTCTGGTCGCCGATACTTGATCATCATCAAGAATCAACTCAAGGTACCGTTACTGTTATGTCGCACGAGAAAATTCTGCAGTCAAGGATGTGTCACGAGATGTGTTGGCTAAGACTCGCGCTCTTGGACACCACCGTGTGAAATAGTTTCTGTCTTCATTTGAAAGCTCAGTCTTAAGTTATTGATTGTAGTGAAAAGTTTGAAATATAAGTTTCGATAGTTGGATACATCCGTTCGATTGTTTTGTGGGACAGGTATGAAACTGCAACCTTATCTTGTCTTGGAGATCCTTGAGTTAATCTCAGTATTAGTACTTTATTTTTTCTCAAAAAGTATTTGATTGATATACCTCATGTATAATACAGTCTACGTTCATTACTATTTGTTCGTATGCAAACATAAATATACCATATGATAGGCTACGATGTATTAATAACTTTATTGATGTTATCATTAGTTAGTTCTTTAGAATGAAAGAAACTAGTTCACATATAAACTAGCTTAAAACAGTAAATTATATCAGCTTGGCCTGAACAACAGATCAAATGGTATTTCATTCAATCTTGAAACTAAATAAATTATAATTAACCCTTTGAATTGTTAAAATTTTGATTTTTTGTATTACTTAAATCCAGATCTGGGAAGCCAGATCTGGCCAGATAAAAAAATCCAGATCTGGTTTTGGACACTTACAAACCAGATCTGGGGAGCCAGATCTGGCCAGATCAAACCAGATCTGGGGAGCCAGATCTAACCAGATAAAACCCAACCAGATATGGCCAGATCTGGATTTTTTTTATCTGGCCAGATCTGAACTTTTCCATAAGGGAACAACCTGTAGAGTTGAGCGTAACATTCCCATCGCCGGGTATGGGAACGGAAATGCCGCAATGCCTACGGTTAAACCGAACTGTTCACAAATCAGGGTCGGATAAAATGATCTTTAATATTTGACCAGCAGGGATGGTTAATCCGATCATCGGTTAAAAAGAGGTCGGTTGAGAGGGGATCTACTGTATAACATATCACACCTGTCTCTGAACATCTGACATTTTGAGTCTGAAGAACCAAATAAGTCCTGCTTTTTTGGTAGCTGAGGAAGAAATTTCTTGCGGTCAATATTATAAACGAAGTGGGGAATCTCAAATGCCGATATAACATTCAATATAGTAATATTTTCTTCAGTTTCACTTTTACAGCAGTCCTGAAACAGAACAAAAACTAAAAACCTTGCAAGATGTGGAACTTAAGGCTAATATGTAATCAAGTGATCCTATTCCTTCTTTATCCTATTAATATTATAAGTGTGAAAGCTTGTGAGTTTATTTGTCATTATCAAATAAACAATGTTTGTCGTATTACGTGTCAGCTGTAACAACATATCCATGCAAGCAGATACGTACATATTATTGGGTAAACAAAAAAACCCAAATCCAATTGATAAATACAAAAAAAAGAGCAATACCAACTGTTTGAAATTTTGAATGTGGGCAGGCAAAGCCACAGATCATCTAGAACAATCTAAAAGATTAACGTACAAACATAGGAACATAGGTAAACTATTACCCACATCATTAAGACATGGTATAACTTTTTGGATGTTTACAGTGTTGCATTTCTTTTGCTGTCTTAAATATTGTTTTCACTCTGATAATTATAAGAAAACTTATGCACAGTGAAGACTTATGAAGAGTTTATGCAATAATAAACTCAACTATGACAAACTTCCTGGCTAAGAAAGACCATGGACGATTCAACTGACGTCCATCTCAGTAGAAATCACATTCGGACGATCCGACCGTGATTCCAATTGTCGTGTGCTTCTTCGCACACCTGACGAGAGACAGACGTCTCGAAACTCAACAAAAGAGCAAAGAAATGCAAGCTGACAACATCCCATCTGGGCATGTTATTAGTCACCGTAATCTGTGCACCGCAGCGTTTGCTGCAAGGGGCGATTTGACCATAAAAACCTGGTAAAATAGGTTAATGCTCCAAGATTTCTTCACTGACATCACCACTGCTGGGCGAACCAAGTGGTAGACTCTGAACAGTAAGCCCGTCGCTGCTGGGTGTACCGAGCGATAAGGTAAACCTGTCGCTGCTGGGCGAACCAAGCGACGTGCACTGACAATGTCTCCTTTGTTTTCCACACGCAGTTTCCAACTCTGTTGAAAGATACGGTTCATTGCTCTGTGATACCAAAAGCGAATCCCCGTATGGGCACGCTAAGGTAGTGTTGGCACCACCATACTGCTATGCAGCCAGCCCTCTTGCGAAAGCTTGGGTGGCAAAGGTACTGATGTACCGCCAAGTGAAAGCTGTTTCGATGTTGTTTCGTCTCATCAGGAACACATAGACAGCAGATTCCAGCTGTCACCGTTTCCAGAGTACCATCTCAGCCAGTGTAGGAGAATAAACACAATCACGACAAACTTCCTGGCTAAGAAAGACCATGGACAACTCAACTGACGTCCATCCCAGTGGAAATCTTATGCAAAGTTTATCCAAACACAAGATAAAGCCAAAAACTAAGGAAAACCCAAAGCACAAATTACAAATGGAAAGATCCCATATAATAGAGTCATGATGGTTTGTTCTCAGTCAAGAGTTTACTTGAATGACTAGTGAATCACTTGGGATTTTCATTGGCATTTATTTATTACTGATTAATTATTATTTGTAGTTTAAAATTCAATAAACCAATTAAAAATATTAACAATAAAAAGAAGGGACAGGAAGGGATTTTTATTAATTTTACTGGATACCTATTACTACTCTGAGGATGAAAAATTGTTTGAAGAATAAATGTTAATTTATATAAATGAACTTTTATCTGAAAATCCCTAGAACAGAATGAAAGCCACTTATATGCAAGCATTGATCATCTGATCCCGAGGTCAGATATTTTGATGCAAACAGTACAGTAATACCCTCGTGACTATACCTCTATAGTCAAAAAGTTCCCGGAATGAATTTTTGTAGACTTTTAGCATGATCGCCAGCGGGAAATTCGTCTTGCAGTAGTACGACTCCTGGGGAGGGCATTTCGGTAGTGGGAGTATAGCTGTCTTGCTGTAGTGCAGCATTGGAAAGCGCTTTTCGTGTACCTGCAAGCCTAAGTTGTCGATGTTGTTTGTTGAGTGAACAATTTTGATGCATGTTCAAATGATCATAAAGGATGGTGTGAACACTTCCATGTGATAAATTTACCAGAATTTCAGGTGAATTCAGCACTTGGAAGTGTTCACACCATCCATCATGATCATTTGAACATGCATCAAAATTGTTCACTCAACAAACAACATCGACAACTTAGGCTTACAGGTACATGGAAAGCGCTTCCCAATGCTGCACTACGGCAAGTCAGCTATACCCTCACTACCGATGTGCCCTTCCTAGGAGTCGTTCCAACTACTGCAAGACGAATTTCCCGTTGGCGATCACGCTAAAAGTCTACAAAAATTCATTCCGGGAATTTTTTGACTGTACCTCGTATACAAAACATTAAAAAAAAAGATAACTTACGTACCAAGATTGCAGCTTCAATGAGTCCTTTCTCAACAAAAGGAGTATCAAGAGACTGCCTCTGAATGTAGTCAACGATTTTGTCAAGCCATTCATCCCTCTCCTGTTCTTCCAGCGGAGCCAATTGTGATGCAAAATATTCACATGCATCACTAAAACAAAAAACACAGCATGGATGTTTACTTGGTTTCTATATGAAACTCAATTGCAGCATTGAAAGAGCATTGCAGAAAAATATCCTGTTACCTGTTACCTCCTGTGTCCGCCTCATTGACCTGAGGGTCATGTTATTTATGGCACGAGACCCGTCATCTTATATCTAGTAGTCTTCTTATATCTCTTCAGCTAATGAATTGATAACTGTCCAATTAGGATGCATTATCATCATCATAAAAAGAGGAGGAGAGTTTGTTCAATTAAGCCTGGTTTGTGCCTGATATAAGCTGAGGCCGCCTCAGCGATAAGCTGACGAGCGTTTTTGCCCTGAAGATGAAGAACTACAAAGTCGTCAACAAAACTCAACATTTTCACACAGTCTTCCTATGAAGATGACCGTGGAAGCCTGTATTCTTCATTGATTTGCACCAATCGAGTTGGCGGAGGAGTTGGTAAGTCTAAAAGCTTGTCCATCTAACTTATTTCATCCGTTTAAAAACTAAAGAATAAAGCAAATAGTGGGTGAACTCATGACTTATGTGATCCTGTCCAGTACAGTGTAAACCCTACTTGCTATATTTGAAGTAAGGTATGATATTCCCATGAGGAGGCTTCATTACAGCTTCCTGCCTTAAGCCTAGTTTACACTAGCATCTAAAAGTGTCGTCACTTGGACACTCTAATTAACATTGTTGTTATGCCGATACAGGTTTACCAAAAACAGCTGTGTTGACACTTCAATTGTTACAACACCTTATATTTATCATGGGAGGGATGCAGTCTTGAGTGGCGACACAAATATTGGTAAATATTTGTTACCCTCCAATGATAAATAAGGTGTTGTAACAATTGAAGTGTCAACACAGCTGTTTTTGGTAAACCTGCCTCGGCATAACAACAATTTTAATTCAAAGTGACGACACTTTTAGATGCTAGTGTAAACTTAGCTTTAATGAGGGGTGGTTATGGGTCAAATAGAATGGGCCCTAATTATTTGGATATACCTGCTTTAGGTCATGTAAACTTAATTTTGTTTGGGTATTAATAATGTTTGTATGTTTCTAGAAATGGCCACAATGGTCTATTTTGATAGAAATTACATGAAAAAGTATGGTGACTTACTAAATTTATCAAATTGTTGAATTTTTTAATTTAAGGCTTGGTAGTTGTGCGGTACGCTGGCACCTTTGACTATAAATGCCGATATTATATGGATGCCAATACTTTACAGCGCACTGGGGCTGTGCTTTTAGGTCCAATAATTCATTTAACTTAGTACTACGATAAATACAATATCTTTTACTGAAAAAAAACTGAATGGTATTTCCAGTGAGCAATGATGCTAGTGCTACTGGTAAAACTGAGGTAAGGGCCAGGGGTGGGTGACTAGAAGTAAATGAGTGATAGTTCAATCAGACAGAAATATCTATAATCTCAGAAAGCCTCCTGGTTTTTTCCAGACTACTGAGGTGCAGGCTCCAAAACATCACCGTAAGCAGCAAAAATTAAGCTTGAGGGCTGACCAATAAGTTTAACAAGGGTATACATCATGATTAGCCTAATTAATTTATGTACTCTTGTAGGCCTAATCACTTTAATTAATTTATGACAAATGCAGTCTTTAACTTTCTCAGTACAAGATAAGATTTCCTAATTTGTTTTGTTCCTTAGGATGCAACAGCAAAACACACCTAACAACAAAACCAAATATCAATAGACAAGAAAACAATTTAAACTGTTCTCTTAAACAATTTTTTTTCAAATGAAAAAATTTAAATGTGATGTGTATACAAGACCTGAATACTCAGCAAATTTCAAATGCAAAAGAACATATTTCAATCCGGCATAGTGAGATAGGAGATATGGACAGGACCAGATTTACGATTTTGCCACTCATGGGCCAAAAGCATTTCACCGCCCCTCCTTCCAAACATCACAATTTGCCAGACTTAATAATAAACGTAACTCGGGGGGGCATTTGTTCCGCCCACTAATTTGGGATTATAATTTTTTAGCTAAACCTGAATTTTTTCAACATTAAAAACACACCAATATTTGTGTCTCTGTATATGTCTGCTGATTTATTTATTTCCATGCAATCTTTACAGGTTATATAGTACAGTAAAAATAAGTGAAAAATTCCATAAACCCAAAAAAAATAGCACAAACAAGGAATTTGGTACAGATGTTGGGAATATCTTCCTTTTGAACATACTAAAAGTCCCCTAAAATTGGAGCTGTGCTACGGCCGCCATCTTGGAAAATGGCGGCCAATTTCTGTATTTTTGCCTTTAGCTCCTTTATTATTGGAGATACAGAAAAACGTTTCAAATAAAAATTGTAGCTCATTAAAAAATACACATGTTTGGTTATTATCATTTTTTCTCTAAACCCAACGGTTTTTGAGTTATTTGCGATTAAGTATAATTAAATCGTGGCTTTTCCCATTATACACAAATTTCAGAAAAAAGTCACTCAACTGCAGTTATTATCATTGTTTATTTTTTTGACTATGAACCGATATCCATTACTGTTGAGTGGTTGGTTCTTAATTTTGACAGGGCTCTCATTTTTGGCCGCCATCTTGGATCCGCCATATTGGATATAAATTATTTTTCTCAAAAGTAAAGATAGTGTTGTGATACATCGTTACAGACTAGATTTTTGCCCTAAACTCAATTCTGAAATCCGTTTTTCAAAATTTGGATTCACTAAAAAGATATGCTCAAATATAAATTCAGCCCTATACATTTCTTATGGATATTCCGTACTATGAATATTATATTTTGATTATTTATCTTATATCTCCGGTTCTAAATAAGATATGCTGCAGGTTTTGGACTTAATATACTCAGTGATTTAACGGCTTTTGAGGGAGATATTGATCGAAACTTGCAGGGTATCTTATTTAGAACCGGAGATTTATGATAAATAATCCAAAATAATATTCTAAGTACGAAATATCCATAAGAAATTTATATGGCTGAATTTCTATTTGAGCATATCTTTTTAGCGAATCCAAATTTAAAAAAACGGATTTCAGAATTGAGTTTAGGGCAAAAATATAGTCTATAATGATGTATCACAACACTATCTTTACTTTTGAGAAAAATAATATGGCGGATTCAAGATGGCGGCCAAAAATGAGAACCCTGTCAAAATTAAGAACCAACCACTCAACAATAATCGGTTCAAAGTCAATAGTGAAGTGATAAAACAGTAAAACACATTGTAATTGACCTAAGGATACGTTTTAATAATCTCTTAATTCAAGTAAGAGTAGTGAATATAAAATTAAACATGTAAATAGTAAACAAAAACAACTGACAGGTGACAGACAAATTATCAAATACAAATTATTATAAAACATATGTTAAAATATCATATCAAATAGCCTGAAAAAACATTGATAATAACTGCAGTTGAGTGACTTTTTTCTGAAATTTGCGTATAATGGGAAAAGCCATGATTTAATTATACTTAATCACAAATAACTCAAAAACCGTTGGGTTTAGAGAAAAAATGATAATAACCAAAAATGTGTATGTTTTAATGGGCTACAATTTTTATTTGAAACGTTTTTCTGTATCTCCAATAATAAAGGAGCTAAAGGCAAAAATACAGAAATTGGCCGCCATTTTCCAAGATGGCGGCCGTAGCACAGCTCCAATTTGAGGGGACTTTTAGTATGTTCAAAAGGAAGATAATCCAAACATCTGTACCAAATTCCTTGCTTGTGCTAATTTTTTTGGGTCAAAACTTATTTTTACTGTACTAATATACCCAATAACAAAGATGCAGTTCATGTATTATAACTGTCCATTCTTCAGAGATACAATACAATAAACTCAATAATAACATCACACTACACCAATAACAATTTACCCACTAACTGAAAAGTATATACTCGAGACATCCTGCGACAAAATGCAAAAGAACAAGCCCAGAACAAAATTAAGCTAATTACAAACAATTACATGAATAAATACGAGCGCTGTCTAGAAAGTAACAGATTTTTGTCTTTACATCTCCAGTGGTCTCATCTCCGTGACTGATAGTGTGGCTTAAACCTCCAATCCTGGTCCAAATCTGAGCCAAGTCTCGTTGCTGACCGATCACGGCATTTCATTCTTATAGCGTTTCAAAATGGCGGTGTCCTTTGAAAATCCCGCCAAATTCATCTAACCTGATAATGTTGCTTCTTTCAGTTCCATACCACTTGCAAACACTTTCCTGCCTAAAAATTCCTGTAACCTTGTAAAAAGTTAATCCCTTAAGATCAGACATGGGTTATACAGGTTAATCCGAAAATGTCTCACTTGAGGCGGCAAAGTTCTGTAAAGTTGCTGCTGCTGCGTGGGGTGGGCGCCGCGCCGGCATGGATCAGCAACACTCTCACCTGCGATTGGATTTATCGATGTCGCATGTTTCGAATGGCACATCAGGGCACGTAGGGCCTCGCGATAGACTACCAATTACTTTTTCTCTTTTAGACTCAACACGGAATAAACTTTTTAGGCCGAAAAACACTATCAAAACCACATTACTCACATCGTTTCGCTTGTATTTTCAACACACTCATATCGCTCTCCCCGCCAGCACCCAGGCCAAAAAATAAGATTTCGTACCCCACTCGACTTGTGTACACGAATGACTGCCGCCCTTCCACGCAGTGATGCACTAGGCAAAATAGTAGAGCAGTCTCATTGATATAAAATACCCCCGTTGCAGCAGACCTGCATACTCAGCGAATTTCAAATGCAAAACAACATATTTCAATCCAAGCGAGATTTGACATGTATTTGTTACCCCCGTAAGAATAAAATGGGGAATGAGTATGCAGGTTTCCTGCTACGGGTGCATTAAAAATGGGTGGTTTTAATTCAATATTTAGTAGATCTGAACTAGAAGAAGCCATTTACCAAGTTTTATCAAGATGTGTGGAGAAATAAGCAAGATATAATTTTACTTATTTCCCATAAGGACAACATTGGGGCAACGTATTGTATTTACCACTTTCAGTATTTATTTATTTATTTATTTATTTACAAGTGTCACATTGGTTTACATTTTTAAGCTATAGGCTAAGTAAACATATGCCTTGTCAAAATTATAATGTCCTAAAATAATGTAATTAAAATAAACAACAATTTACAAAAAAAAATGTAGACAACTCTCTACATACACAAAGTTTCATGTAAAGAATTATCTGAAATGTACTCTTTCACAGAGTAGTACGCCCGACTCGTGAGATGGTTCTTCAGGGAGTGCCTAAACCTCTTTGAATCGTGCTCTTGTTTGATTGGTTCAGGGAGCCCATTGAACAACTTCAATGCAGAGTAATATGCTCCCTTTTCATAGAGGGTTAGGCGGTGAATCGGGTAGTGAAGGATGTCATGCCTCAGCTGGTATGTATGTGTAATTTGGTTTTTTGAAAAAAGATCTTGATTGGATCTAATGAAACACATATCTCGGTAACCAATGGACACAGAGCAGTGATTCAGGATATATTTCAAGTGTCGGTGATAGTGACAATAACCAATACTTCACAATTTATTTAACAGTTTCTTTCAATTGGATTGATTTTTCTCTTTCAGTGCATATTTTATCTGAGGTTGGTTGTCATGAGCACCGGTACCTTCATAGAGATTTTTTTAATATATATTGCTTCATTGTTAAAGGTTTTATAATTCCAAGAAAGATGACTATTGACTAGAAGGACACATCTTATTATTGAAGTATTGATTTGAAGAACAAGAGGAATTTGTAAAACCTATGTTAGGAATTGATTTACAGTTATAAGAGTTAGTTTTAAGTAGTGTAATGTGCTCGCTCAACTTGCTTTAGCACAGAATAATTCACAATTGAACGCCAGTTATTTTAAGTAATAAATAAATTCTTTTGAGATATATATTGGCACTTCTCCTGTTTTCAACAATTTTATGACTTTAACATTAAGCATTTAGATCATTAGGATGTTAAAATTGACTTATAGCTTGACATTTCTTAATATTGAATTCTATGCAATCCACTTACTCTTTTGAGTCATCAATCAAGAGGAAAGCATCCATTGTCACTGTGGAAAATATTATACTTGACCCAACTTTTTTGACACATGTCTTAAAAGTGAATACAGGATAGTCTTTAAGGTACCTTTTGAAATTCAATGATCGTAATTTTAACCGGAGGCAATAGGATTTTAATATTGACTTTTAAGCCTGATAGCTCTTAATATGGAATTCATACAAGCCACTCATTCTTTAAAGTCTAAAAACATGAAGTGCCAAACGTCCTTATTTGAACTTTAGACGAAATAGTTTGCCTATTACACGTCGCATTGCAGTGTAGTCTTAATGATTACAAAAAGGTTCAGCCTGTACCTGTCATTTCGAAGGTTATATCTGTGCGTAATTGTACTGTACTAGAAGAACCCGTGGCTTCGCTCACGATTAAAATTATACATACACTATCACCCATGAATTATATAGTCTTGCTTTCCCATTTATTTTTCTTATTGTAAAATCTAATGCATGCAATGTATCTACTTCTTTGAACATATCAAATGTACTTCCATAAAGCAAAAGTTTTTAGAAATTCGCTCTTAGTACGAAGGTCTGCTACGACGGGGGTATTATATTCCTGCATAAACTGCCTGTACATAAAAAAATGTGACCATATCCAACGCCCCACCGACAAAGCCCCAAATGGTGTTGCTGCCCTGGGTAGGCTCATGCCCAATATCGGTGGTCCTTCCTCTTGCAAGTGCGTTTTGCTTGTGTCGGCTGTCCAGTCGATCGTGCTATGAGGTGAAGAGGATTGCGCTCACACACTCAAGAGGCCAATTTACAGAGACGAACGCCGAGAAGCATTTAATGGTCGTTTCCACGGTACCTGAGCTTGCCCTGATGATGATCATGGGGCACAATATAAAGATCACTGTAAAAGATCATTTTCTTAAGGTTTTAGGGTCTACCTTGAACAAAAAATTATAATGCCACTCCAGCAATTATTAAAAAGTGCTGTCTTACGTTTTTAGACTCTATATTGAGCAAAACGTTTGAATGAGCCGTCCCGGCAATTTTTTTAAAGTGTTGTAGGTAAAATTAATTCTTTACAGTAGCACACTCTTCCTCTTTAAATAGCAGTTAGTTGTCATAATAAAAGTCCTTCAAGTATAAGTGATCAGTGATCACTGGAGTCCTTCAGTAATCAGTTATTTATTTTATGTTATACTACATATTATCAGCATTTTATATAGTGTATTGCACTTTGAAAAAATGCAAAAGTCTAATTCATTGACCACCTGGCACCAAGTAACAAATCTTCATTTTAACAAAAATACAGTTAAATAGCAGAAAGAAATACCATTATAATTTACATCACCTGTTTTAAATTTTACTTTCATATGTTTTGTTAGTAAACAAATCTAACTCAAATTATTTCAAAATCCCTGACATGGGTACCTTTAAGACGGTCCCAGGGCTAAGCCCTGAAAGTTATCACGAAATTGAAGGTGTATAAACCTACTCCATGAAATTCTACATGTATGTACCAAGTTTCGTGGCCATCGGTCCAGCGGTTTTTGTGTTTATCCCTGCCAAATAAATAAATAAATATATATATATACCAACATCCTCTTTTATACTTATAGATTTAAATGTGATCTGATTAAAGGTGATAAATGTCAGCTTACTTGATATGTTTCGTTGTTGTTTTGAGTTTGATGTTAGATGAAATTAATAAATATACTCAACTCCACATTCACCTTTCATAGACCATGGGCCAACCATGTGAAATCCTCCCCCCCTGGAAGAATTTTCGAGTCATATATATATATATTTTTTTTTGTATTGACATGTATTTTAAAACTTTCCAACTAAACATTATGGCATAACTAGTTGTTACTAATCACAATCGCTTCGCCCGCGATTGTGATTTGCCTAAGTGGACAATACAATTTTACGGTACGCACTTTCTGTATTAAAAATTCTATAGCATTTTAAGTAACTTATTATTATTAAGGGGAGTTGGTACCCTTTGCGAATTCAATGTAATTAAATGGGCTAACAAGCATAACTATAGGTACCATTATCTCCTCACCTATGTTAGCTATCGACACCAAATTTTTACCAGATTTTAAGTATAATACTATAAACATGCTGTACCAAAATTATTGTTTCAAACCAAATATTTATGTATTTATAACAAAAATCAAAATGTATTCAAAAAATATTATTATTTTTATCTTTCTATAGATATAAAAAGTTTTCTATGCAACCTACCTTCTTTAAACTGCTAGGGTAATTCCATTAGGTAGTCCTTAAGATGCATAAAAAAATTCAATGATGTATCTTTAATACTTTTTAAAATAAATGTACCTAAGATAAAAAAAACACAGGTTTCGGAAATTCACATTTAAACGTAGCGCATATGTCACTATCACTAAAAACCTCCACGACAGTAGGTTTCTTCTTCTTTGACCTCCAATTTTCCAATTCTGTAATGTAATTTTCTAATTTTGGAAAATTTTTCTTTTTTAAAAATTTTTTTCCCAATTTTTCTATTCTCCAATTTTTTCCTACAACTATAAGTGAGTAAGAATACTACTCAGCAAATCAGCCTAAAAACATCGTGTCATATGTTATATTATAATTTTTTTACAATAATAATATTTTCTTACCCATATATTGTTATATATATTTTTAAAGGGAATTAAACGGAGATTTTAATGACATGTAAAAATAAAAAATGATTTTTTGACCCCAAAAAGGTGCCAACTCCCCTTAAGTTATTATAAATAAATATAATGCTGTAAATCCATAAAAACTGTTTCAATTTAATACATATCGATAAACAATATTGTTTGATTCATTATTTTCAGCCAAGACGTGCAATTTTTTTTACTTGACACCCTAGAGCAAGCAACACAAAGCTATCCGAGTGAAAAGCATGGTGTTCCCAAATGGAGCCCAGCCACATTAAGTGTCTGCCCCTGTGCTCTGTTTATAGTCATGGTGAATGCCAACTTGAGTGGAAATTGCAGTCTCCTAAATTTAGAGGGTAGGTTGTTGGGCACTATAGGTATATACGTGGGATTAAAACCTCCTCTCCTTTTGATGTCCCTGTTGTTACAGTGTATAGAACATAACAAAATATGGAGCATTTATAAATCTGCAAGTGCCAAAACATAGTTTAACCAACGATAAATAAATTGTTTATTTTACATTAACATTTAGCATAAAACAATAAATAAATAATGACAGTTAAGATACTCAGCTGATTGAAAACTTAGAGCTTCATATACAAATAACATATGTTAAGCTGATCTCAATTAAAAAACCTGTCAACCTTCCATAAGAATAAAATAGCAACTTTGGAAGCCAGTGGGAGCCCTAGTGGAGTTTGAAAATAAAAATAGACCCATGTCCTTTTCTGATATAGTGGCTCTACTCCTGCAAAATTTCAGCTTAGTTGGTCCAATAGTTTTCACAATCATAAAGGACAGATATTCACACTAACATCCATACTTTCACATTTATAATATTAGTAGGATAAACAAAAATATTATTGGTAATAGTTTAAATCATTAACATGGGATCATTTTTGAAAAAAAAAATTACTCCACTGCATTTTTTACATGAATTTTTTGAAATCCGTTTTGAAAATCTTCATTCCTTAAAAGGATATGCTCAAATAAAAATTCATCCCTATATATTTCTTATGGAAATTTCATATTTACAATTTTTCTGGATTATTTGTCTTATATTTCTATAGGGTTTCGGACTCCCTCGGGTCCGTTAAAAGGTACGGGAACTTTGAGGTTTATATCTTAGATCAGTGTTTCCCAACCTTTTGATACTCGCGTACCACTTACCACATTTTCAATATTTTGGCGTACCATCGCAAGGACCCCCAGAGGGATTCCTTCTAACGGTGCTTACAGTTACCCTTTGGTAGTTTTGTTTTTTCCAGCTGAATTTATTTTATTTTACTGGTCAATAATGTAAATTTTTAGATCGTATTTTGATTATAAGGACATTTTGACAATTATATATGTTCAACTCAGCTCTGCTCAATAATTTTATAGTCAATTCGGCGAAAAAACCGTATGAGTTTGAATATGAATTTCGTCAATGTGAAAATAACTTTCGTCTAGGAACGCAGGGAAAAATAATCTTTGTCTGTTATGTGGAACACTTGACGTATTTCTCATATATGTTACATTGAAAAACTAGCATAGATAAACAATTCAAAGTCATTCAGAGTATACTGTATTTTCACCAATGATCTTATATTTAAGTATATTACAAATTTTATACAACAGATCGACATAACTATACTGTGCGTTCAAAATAGAAAATACGTTTGGTTAATAAATCGTACAACTAACAACTGTAGTAATACTGCTGAATTGTAATACTGCTGAATTAACACTGTAAAACTGGTAGTATTTTTTTAATGGAAAGTACATTTTTTGTACTTTCCAAATGTCCTGTCCTGTCCTGTCCTGTCCTGTCCTGGTCCTGTCCTGGTCCTGTCCTGTTCTGTTCTATCCTGGTCCTGTCCTGTCCTGTCCTGTCCTGGTCCTGTCCTGTCCTGGTCCTGTCCTGTTCTATCCTGGTCCTGTCCTGTCCTGGTCCTGTCCTGTCCTGTCCTGTCCTTGTCCTTGTCCTGTCCTGTCCTGTCGCCCAAATGTCTTGTAAAAAAGAATTACTCTTAAAATGAAAGAGAATAACAATATTTCCTGAAATATGGTACAAAATTGACATATTATGACCAAAACAGATACTGAAAAAGTTAAGGCATTGGTCGACTTTACCGTTCGACGAAATAGCGTTCTTTTGTAAACCTAGTATTTTATTTTGTACTACTACAGTGGAACCTGGATAATTCGAACGTCAAGGGACCAGCTAAAAACTTTGAATTATCCATAAATTTGAATTAAAGAAGTTCTAAAGAATGAGGCCTAGACATTAAAACTTCAAATTGTGAATTTAACCTCTTTATCAAATTGACACTCTAAAAGAATAAATTCATCAACAAACGCTAATTATAAGGGTTCAAAAACAGTAATCATAAAACAGAAATAACTACCCTAAAGTATAAACTACGTACGACGCGACTTACGATAATACAAAGAAACATTTCTGCTAGAAAAAAATACAGTACGTTCTGTTACGTCTGAACTTTATTCAGGCTACCAACTTAACTTCGTGTAACATTGACAATTGCACGCTCATTGACTTTCCGCTAAAGTGAGTGTTTTATAGGTCCGAGATTTTGTCGAAATGATCACAACACAAATAAAAAAAAACACTTTGTTTGAAGGACGTTCGAAAACAACGGATTGCTGCACAAGAATTCGCAAGTTAGTTTGGCTGGTGGGGGGAGGGAAGGGGGTCGCAGTGTTGAGTAGCCTTTGTGTCGACATAGAAAACTGCGCATCAGGTCTGGCGCATGGCTCGTCTGCCGGGAGCCGTTCTACACAGAATCGAGTGCGAAAAGACTAGTGGCGCTGCCACGGCGAGCGCAACCCTTTTCCGAACTCAGTCAGCGTTCTGTACTGTTTTAGTTTACATTATTGGTGTCGAGTTAAAAGCGATGTTGGGGTAGGGTGGGAAGCCTGGGAGGTGGAAGGGATGAGTCATTTGACCATAACCTGACATGCCATCGGTCTGGCGTAAAATTTTTATTGAACGTCATAGTAAACCAGTGTTTTCCAATGAATTTGTAACTATTTCCAGTCGTGGAATGAAACTAATGTACCTTAATTTGGCACTTAAAAATTCGAATTATCCAAAATAAAATTCGAATTATCCACGATTGTTTAGCATTGTTTAGATACAAAATGCCAGGGACCAAGAAAAATATTCAAATTAAAGAAGATTTCGAATTATACAAGTTCGAATTATCCAGGTTCCACTGTACCTTCAACCTCTTGCGTACCACCTGAAAGGCCTTCGCGTTCCACCAGTGGTACACGTACCACCGGTTGAGAAACACTGTCTTAGATTATGAAAGTTGTATTTATTTTTCAAATATCATAGTTATTTAGCATTTATTTATTATTAAAAAACAGAGGAAATTAGCGACTGTAATTCCATAAATGAAAAAAACGATAACAGCTGACATGTTGTTTTATTTATTTCTACATTCTTTCCGCACGAGAGTCCTTATTTATCGTGAGGACAGAATGTAAACATAAATAAACTACGAATCCTTAATATTTAGAGGTTTTTCTTTTAGATGATTGAAAGACTCATTTTTATTTGAACAAGTAGTATGCGAGCAGTACGCAAACGTTCTGGGGCAGAATTTAGGTTTAAATTTTTTAATTTGACCATTTATAAAGATTTTGGCTTCAAGCCTATCCAACCCCCCATAAAAAAACAACATATCGATAGGGCATTTTTATTTCTATCCCCAATAAAGATATTTTCATCCAACTTCTGTTTATCTAAGTTTTCTAACTACCAATTTCTTTTCTTTTTCTTTTAATGCAATTTCAGGTTCAAATATATATTGTATTTTAAGTTATTGAGCATTTTACTTTTAATATCAACAAAAAACTTTGTTGAAAATGTCATTATATTGGTTGGGTTTCTGAAGCAGTCTTGTTAATTATTTAAATCACACCCAATCAGTGGGCTTCATCGATAATTCTGTACCAATTTCGTACCACCTTTTAGAACAAAATTATTTGTTAGAAAGTTTGTATAACATATTATATAATGTTTATTGATTGCAATATTTATCTGATTTAACTTATTTTAGTAATAAACACAAGATACTCTCAGAAGAAGTGACGTATGTCACTGGCTGTGCGCTACGAGTGGTCCACAAGGACTGTACTATAAACTAAAATTTAATATTTTAATTATGTATTAATTAGGAAATATCTGTAATTTATTACTAAATTGCTAAACAAGAATGTGTTGGTAAGTGGTAGCTGATTCGTACAATTTCCCCAACTTGAGAATAGCAGAAACACTTATTCAGAAAACGATATCCCTCTCATTTCAGCCTGCGGGGTGGAATCACCAGCTGCCACCTTTAGGGCGTAATCAATCGGTTAAAATTACTTAAAAATTGCTATGGGGCGTTCCTCATTTCCAACCCACGACGGTCTTAGACACTTAAGTGCATGAAAAGTGCACAAGGGTGAGAATTACGGAAAAATGTCTCTGGACTAAAATTATTCAGCGCATTTTTTTAAATTTTTTGAGACGGTAATATGTTATCTAGCATTAAAATTAAGTAAGAGTTAGAATATCTTTAGTTTTTCCGACTTTTTGCTCATAGGGGCTAAACTATACATATTTTAAGTCTAAAAATGAGTCCATTCGACTGGAAAAGTGCCAAAACATACATTTAGACATATAAATTGATTAATTGCTATAGGGCGTTCCTCATTTCCAACCCACGACGGTCTTGGACACTTAAGTGCATGAAAAGTGCAAAAGGGTGAGAATTACAAAAAATGTCTCTGGACTAAAATTATTCAGCACATTTTTTAAAATTTTTTGAGACGGTAATATTTTATCTAGAATTAAAATTAAGTAAGAGTTAGAATATCTTTAGTTTTTCCGACTTTTTGAACATAGGGGCTAAAACTAAACATATTTTAAGTCTAAAAATGAGTCCATTCGACTCTGGAAAAGTGCCAAAACATACATTTACACATATAAATTGATTAATTAGTTCCTTATTTCCAACCCATGGCGGTTTTTGCTGAGTAGTGGTTATTAAAAATCAATATTTTTTATGAGATTTAAATAGGTCTCTAATATAAAATCCGTTCAAAATGGCAATCGTTTTAGCTTTAGAAAAAAAAGAGAGCTAAAGCGAGATTTTATAGAACCAAGTTCTGAAGAGTCAAAGAAGGTGCTTAGCTTTGAGAACAAAATCTCTAAAGTGAGGACTTTCTAAAACAAAATTCTGTAGGTAAAATAATATGCAAAATTGTATTTTTAATGAAACTTTTAAGTTTTGAGGTTTTGACATTAATGATAATAGGAAAAACTTTAATTGCCTTAAAACTACTAACTGCATTTTGATAATATTTTTATGTTAAGTAGTATTTAGTTCAGTTTGAAATAGTTTTTTCAACAGATTTTGATGTCTGGCTGTAACCACTTTGGCTTTCTATAAGAAATTACCAGTATAGGAAGACAAAGAAAACGGTAATATTTTCTCTTTAAATCATATTGGCATATTTAAATACCCCCGTTGCAGCAGACCTGCATACTCAGCAAATTTCAAATGCAAAACAACATATTTCAATCCAACATACCGAGATTCAACATGTTTTTGTAAGCTCCATAAGAATAACATGGGAAATGAGTATGCAGGTTTGCTGCTACGGGTATATTAAAACTGGGTGGTTTTAATTCAATATTTAGTTGATCTAAACTAGAAGAAGCCATTTACCAAGTTTTATCAAGATATGTTGAGAAATAAGTGAGATATAGAATTTTCTTTATTTCCCATAAGGTTAACATTGGGACAACGTACTGTGTTTACCACTTTCAATACCTCGGAAACCAATGGACATAGAGCAGTGATTCAAAATACTAAATTGTTTGTTTTTTTGAGCTGAATTCAATAATGCTAGCAAAAATTGGATAATTTTTAATTTTCTATGCGAAAAACTCAAAAAAACCCATTTTTGGGGGGGTTTACCCCCCTTTACCCCCCCCTTCCGGTGGTCCGATCGGGCTGGTTCACGAACTCGTCCGAGTGATTACCACTTTACACGTCTGTACCAAATTTCATTAAGATCGGACCATATTTACGGCCGCTATCGTGTTTTTGTTTTTTTTTGTTACGTGACATACATATATATATATATATATATAGATACATAGATATATATATAGATATATATATAGATACATATATAGATATATATATAGATACATATATAAAAATTCAAACGAATAGTGTTTTTTGCTTCTGGGGGCCCCAAAATAAAAAGTTAACATGGTCTTGGGCTTAGGTCTTACCATGAGACCTACGGTAATAGCTTATTCCTTTAAGGAAATTCGCTAAAACCATTAAGTAGGTCGTCGAGCCTCCTCACCCTGCATCTATAATACTCCTTGGCCGCTTCACCCTAAATATATAATTTTGTCCTCCTTTGCCTGCTTATTATACACTGACCTCCTAACCCTGCAATAAATCCTGGCCGCCTCTTAGGGCTCTGAGACATATATATATGAGCCTACTAATATCAAAAGGAGCAATCTCCAATTTTTTGAGATATTGAGATATTGATACCACCAGAACCATCTGTTGATTTTGAATCGAACTACAAACAAGAAAAAAATCATTTTTAGGGTTTCATAGCCAAAAATTTGAATCGAAAAGTAGTGTTAGAATCAAAAAGAGCAATATTTTAATAGCCTTTAAATCAAACAGAGCAAACTCCAGATTGCCCAATCAGATGTCGCCTATCCAGGTCACGTGACCATCATTTTGTTGCTTTTTTTTCCAACTGCTGCTGGGTTATCCATTTCACTCTTTTGAAATTAAGCCTTTTTTACTTAATTTTGATGAATTTACAAATATTTTACAGGTAAAATAGATTTTGAATGAGTTTAAGTATTTTTATAGAAACGTTTTATAAGGTTAGGTAAAGCATAATAATGGACTCTATACTATCTGAAGTGTCGCCTATTCAAATACAAAGCTATGTTTAAACCTTCCCAATTATGTTATTAAGTTAACTTACCGTTAAGTTAGCTAAGCATTTATAAAACAAGTATAGTTTTATATTTTTTACACAATTTTAAAATAATAAATAGTAGTTTATGCAACGATTGTATAATGAATGCCTTTAAGCCACGAGTGAGATGTAAGTTAGAACACGAGCGAAGCGAGTGTTCTAAATATCTCACGAGTGGCTTAAAGGCATAATACAATCGTTGCATACACTATTTTATCTACGACCAACAATATACGAAAAAATTTCCCCCAAAGTTAAACAAAACTCATGACTTTAACTAATGATGGAATATGTCAACTAAAATTTGAGGTTAGGCAAATAAGCAGACTGAACCATGAATCGTTGTTGAACAATCAGCTGATGGTATAAGTAAATTCAAACATGAATCGTAATGCAACAATCAGCTGATGTGCGAATTGCGTAATTGTTATTATGACACTACTTCCGTCAAATCCCGAGCTCTCATTGGTCTAGAACCAGTACTCTAAAGTGACTCCAGTACTCTAAAGTCGTCATTAGAGTACTGCTTGGTTTTTGGAGTCTTAATGTATATCATTATAATGTTTGTTGTAATACCATAATTGGTGCTTATTGCAATGGTCGTAGATAAATAATATTAAAAGCTTGTTGATGTGTTTTATTTCAGGTAATAGTATGTTTTTGGTGTATATCAGCAGAAATCACTCAGGCAATACAATATTTTGATCATAAGCACATAAATTTCTTTAAAGTAGCTTAGAGAATCATAATGCATACTATTCTTGGCAATTTAAATTGTTGGTAGCAAAGGGAACAAAATCCCATTTTGTAAACAACAAAGAGAGCAATCTCCAAATTAATCAGAATCAAAAAGAGCAATCTCCACTTTTTAGTATCAAAAAGAGCAATCTACCATTTTCTAATTTGAACCAAAAATTAAATAAAAGTAATGTTTATGCTATTGTTTTTGATATTACATATTAAAAAATAAATAAAAAATACGCAAAAAAAGGTTACTTATATGGCATTTCTAGAAGTTGAGTTATAGAAATATCGCTCTCCCTGTAAAATTCAAAAAAGTGGACATTGCTCTTTTTGATACTAGTAGGCATACACTGACCTCCTAACCCTGCAATATATCCTGGCCGCCTTTTAGGGCTCTGAGACGAATATAAGTGTTTTTTAATTGTTGGAGAAGAAGTTTCAAACTGATATATATAGATGCGGAAACATTAAAAGAAACGTGTCCAACACGTTTCTAGAGGATATAGTTTAAGAATATGTATGGGGGTCCCCCTGGCCGCCTCTCCTGGGTTATATACAAGTGGCCGCCTTACCCTGCAAGTTTGTGAATATATATATATATATATATATATATATATAAGATAAAAAAACAAACTTGGCTTTTGGGAGTTGAAAATGTTGAATTTTTACTAAGAATATAACCTATATAAATAAATTTCTTTCAAATAGATTTATAAACCACTTACCAAATTAGTAGCAATATGAATATAAAAATATATACTATCAAACTAAACATTGCTTAATAGAGGAAATTACATATCAAATAATTGAGCAACACTGATTTTGAATAAATTTTATTAATTTAATTTTTTGTTTTTATTAAGGTGACCACTTAATGGGCATTTGCCTAGGGGAACTAAATTATTCACCAGAGTTTTATTAAATTTCTGTTTTAATTTAAGAAAAAAATATATATATACAGGGTTAGGCAACAGTGTGGATACCCCCACCTAACTTTTTTATGTGTCACAGTAGGAAAACCAAACTCAGCATACAGAATTAAAAACTGCACTTTTTAACGAGAGTCCCATTTTCGCCCCCACCCCCAAAATTGGGCACCTTAGGGGCAGCCCCAAAATTTTTAAATGCAAACCCCTATCGAGTGACCCCTCATTTTAAAGGCTTTGTCAAAAGAAATACAATGGCGCAAACCGGAGGTCGATTTCACCCCCCTAACCAAAATGGCGGCCATTTAAAAATTTGGGATGGGTAAACAAGGTAAAGTATGGATATCTCCCCCCCCTTTAGTATTAAATGGGATACAGTAGGTAAACTAAACTCAGCTCACCCACTTTATACGACATAAAATCGAACTTATGGGGGTATCCACACTTTTGCCTAACCCTGTATATTCATTGTTAATTATAATTCAAATGTAATATTGTAGCAATGGTGAGTAAATTTATTGTTTATTATTTATTATTATTATTATTATTATTATTATATATATATATATATATACACATACATACATACTGTTGATTTCACGAATAAAAATACAAATTATAATTAAAAGAACTAGAAATTGTACTTCTATATTTCCATTTCTACATATAAACAAAAACAATTCTGTTTACAAAAATTAATGTCAAATGAAAACACATGGTATAAATAGATCATATGTTAACATCTCCTCCCCTATTTACTGTGTTGCGAGTACTTTACACCGTATTAGCTGGACAACATGTCTTTTTAAAATACACCCATCATCTAGTTGAACCGTGTACATTACATGTCCATGTTTTTCAGTTATATGGCCCAAGTACCACTTGGTTGATCCATTTATATATTCATGAGCTTGTACTTTATCTCCAACCTTGAAAATCATCTTGCTTCCGATTTGAAGTCCCTTTTCTTGATATTTCTCTGTTTCTAATTTCGGAACAATTATGGAGAGGTTCGTTCTGATTTTTCTTTCAAACATTAGGTGGTATGCTGAAGTTCCAGTGACATTTGGCGCTTGTATAAGTTGCATTAGAAGTTTTTATAATTTTGTAAAGTCCCCTTTTCTCCCTCCTTAGATTTTAACGCTTTGTTGACAGTTTGTACATATCTCTCAGCATGGCCGTTTGAATTTGGATGGTACGGTGCAGATGTTCTATGAATAATTCCACATTCATTCATGAAGTTTTCAAA
Organism: Flexamia atlantica; assembly: GCA_035578135.1. Taxonomy (NCBI): domain Eukaryota; kingdom Metazoa; phylum Arthropoda; class Insecta; order Hemiptera; family Cicadellidae; genus Flexamia; species Flexamia atlantica. Next base: position 42,046,303 of record JAQJVK010000001.1, on the reverse strand, counting down.
TTCTGTAGAAACAAACTGTCTTCTGTTATCGGAAACCAAGACGTGAAGACGTGAGGAAAACCAAAGGTTGAAAATACTCCATGCGTAGTTCTTGGATTGTCCACGTACTTGTCGTTGTTCTTGTCTGTATTATTTCCACCCATTTACTGAAAGAATCCACTAATATGAAGTACTGTTGACCATCTGTTGGTCCAAAAAAATCAACGAGCACCCGCTCCCATGGTTTAGAAGGTTGTTCCCATGAATGGACAGTCTTTCTTGGGTCGTTACGTTTTTCAACGCATTTCCGTCATTCAGCAACCATCTCTTCAATATCCTTGTCCATGCTTTTCCACCAACAAAAACTGCAAGCCAAAGCCCTTCATTTTTATCCCTCCTAAGTGAGACAAGTGAAGTTCTCGAAGTACATGGTATCTGAGAGAATTTGGTATTATAACTCTCCAGCCCTTCATCACACAGTCATCTTGAATAGACAGCTCGTTATCATGAAAACCATATTGTTCGACAGATTGTCCTGATTTTAAGGCCTGTAAAACTGGGCCAAAAACGGAATCTTTAAGACTTTCCCTAGCCACTATGGTGCTGCTGATATTAAGTGTTTCTAGTTGGTTTATTTGGTACATGCAGAGGTCATCTACAACAATTTCTTGAGTCACTTCAGTAGGGAACCGTGAAAGATAATCAGCATTGCTATGATGAGCAGTCTGCCTGTATTCTATGTCATAGTCGAACCCAGAGAGATAGTGGGCATAATTAAATATATATGCGTTGCTGAAATTGTTGGTAGAGTCTTTGTTGGATGGGGTTGTCTTTGTGGACGAGGATGTGATTGTTACAATAGCGCTTAGTGGTGAATTTGTTATTTTAAATGAAAACAAAATACTTTAGTTCTCAAATCCACCACTAAGCGCTATTGTAACAATCCCATCCTCGTCGCCATTGTTGATTTCACGAATAAAAATACACATTATAATTAAAAGAACTAGAAATTGTATTTCTACATTTCCATTTCTACATGTAAACAAAAACAATTCTGTTTACAAAAATTAATGTCAAATGAAAACACATGGTATAAATAGATCATATGTTAACACATACATACATACATATATACACATACTAGCTGATCAACACGGTTTCACCTGTGGAAAACATAAAAACTTCCCCTGTCTTTTTTTAGGATTTAATTTGTCAGACTTCTTAAGGTTGCCATGACAACCTTATATCCTTCCCTATAATTTAACATTAAAACTTTGAAGTACCATAGGGCAAAACCCTTTGGGAATTTTGTAAAACCGTTTCTTAGTGTGCATCTAAGACCCAAGGGGAGCACATGTGCCAAATTTCAACTGTTTAGGTCTTATAGTTTTGGGTATTTGCTGTCCGATAGAAAACCCCTTCTCCTTTATATATATAGATACAGGGTGTTGATAAAAACCTCTTCAGGACTTTGGGATATGGTTACTTATATCAAAACTAAGAAAAAAGTTCCTATAAACATAGATAGGTCCTAAAATGCTCGGTTATTCGTCTGTCGGTCTGTATGTGTTTTTAACATTATTTTGCATTACTTTGAAACTACTAAAGATATCAACTTTGAACTTGGTAAGAATATGCTATTTTGGTGCGGAGTATCAAGTTTCTACTTTGTACCATTTCAAAATGGCAGCCATTTTTATATTTTAAAACTTAATATCTTAAAAACTGTAAATTTTACAAAAATTACCAAAAATTACCGTAGAGACCAAAAAGTTGCGCAATTTTATTTTCTACAAAACCATATAAAGATTATTAAGATAGAACTACAATTAACGGAGTTATTGCAATTTTTCCAACAGAATACATGCTTGTTTTATGGGAGATATAGCAAATTTGCTTGAATTCTGTAAGCAAAATTCCAATAACTCCGTTAATTGTAGTTCAATCTTAATAATCTTTATATTATGGTCTTGTAGTAAATAAAATTCCACTTTTTTGTCTCTTGTACAATTTTTGTAAAATTTACGGTTTTTAAGATATTAAGTTTTAAAATATAAAAATGGCTGCCATTTTGAAATGGAACAAAGTAGAAACTTGATACTCTGAACCAAAATAGGTCCTTTTTATTAGTCAGCATATACGTACCAAGTTTGAAGTCGATCTTCAGTACAGTGCACCTCGGGTTATCCGGATTAATGTGGCGGAACACCGATCTGGATGACAAAAAATTTGGATAATCCAAAATCATTGCAATATCGCCTGAATAGCGATCACGTACCTTAGCCCCTGCTTAAGTGATGCTGCAAACGGCGTATCAAGTCTGTACAACATGCTTGTCTTTCGAGCTTGTTCCGCAAACCATTTTTGTAGCTGCGCTCATTCTACTTCCAGTCATTTACCGTACTTATTCCAATACCCAGTTCCTTAGCTAATTTTTTACCATGACGTTTTCTGACAGCATTCAGTTTCTGTTCTAAAGTTAAATCCACTTTTAGCGAATTTCCCCTATAGGGAAGAAGCTATTACCGTAGGTCTCATGGTAAGACCTAAGCCCGAGACCATGATAACTTTTCGTTTTAGGGCCACCAGAAGCAAAAAACACCATTCGTTCGAATTTTTATATATCTATCTATCTATATATATATACTAGAAGAACCCGTGGCTTCGCTCACGATTAAAATTATACATACACTATCACCCATGAATTATATAGTCTTGCTTTCCCATTTATTTTTCTTATTGTAAAATCTAATGTATGTAATGTATCTACGTCTTTGAACATATCAAATGTACTTCCATAAAGCAAAAGTTTTTAGAAATTCGCTCTTAGTACGAAGGTCTGCTACGACGGGGGTATTATATTCCTGCATAAACTGCCTGTACATAAAAAAATGTGACCATATCCAACGCCCCACCGACAAAGCCCCAAATGGTGTTGCTGCCCTGGGTAGGCTCATGCCCAATATCGGTGGTCCTTCCTCTTGCAAGTGCGTTTTGCTTGTGTCGGCTGTCCAGTCGATCGTGCTATGAGGTGAAGAGGATTGCGCTCACACACTCAAGAGGCCAATTTACAGAGACGAACGCCGAGAAGCATTTAATGGTCGTTTCCACGGTACCTGAGCTTGCCCTGATGATGATCATGGGGCACAATATAAGGAACGGCACCCTTGGCTTTTTCGACGGCACTTTGAATCTGCTCGCATATGTTACCCTTAATTAAAACTTTATTATGCACCCCCGTCGCAGCAGACCTGCTTATTAGAAATCCTATTTATTTCCTTCATGAAGGCATACGTGTTAGAGGAATCAAAGAAGTTAGCTTGAAATTTTATTCACTGTAAAAGATCATTTTCTTAAGGTTTTAGGGTCTACCTTGAACAAAAAATTACAATGCCACTCCAGCAATTATTAAAAAGTGCTGTCTTACGTTTTTAGACTCTATATTGAGCAAAACGTTTGAATGAGCCGTCCCGGCAATTTTTTTAAAGTGTTGTAGGTAAAATTAATTCTTTACAGTAGCACACTCTTCCTCTTTAAATAGCAGTTAGTTGTCATAAAAAAAGTCCTTCAAGTATAAGTGATCAGTGATCACTGGAGTCCTTCAGTAATCAGTTATTTATTTTATGTTATACTACATATTATCAGCATTTTATATAGTGTATTGCACTTTGAAAAAATGCAAAAGTCTAATTCATTGACCACCTGGCACCAAGTAACAAATCTTCATTTTAACAAAAATACAGTTAAATAGCAGAAAGAAATACCAATATAATTTACATCACCTGTTTTAAATTTTACTTTCATATGTTTTGTTAGTAAACAAATCTAACTCAAATTCTTTCAAAATCCCTGACATGGGTACCTTTAAGACGGTCCCAGGGCTAAGCCCTGAAAGTTATCACGAAATTGAAGGTGTATAAACCTACTCCATGAAATTCTACATGTATGTACCAAGTTTCGTGGCCATCGGTCCAGCGGTTGTTGTGTTTATCCCTGCCAAATAAATAAATAAATATATATATATATATATATATATATATATACCAACATCCTCTTTTATACTTATAGATATATATATATATATATATATGTGTGTGTGTGTGTCTGTCAGCACGATAGCGGCCGTAAATATGGTCCGATCTTAATGAAATTCGGAACAGACATGTAAAGTGGTAATCGAATGGACGAGTTCGTGAACCAGCCCGATCGGACCACCGGAAGGGGGGGTAAAGGGGGATAAACACCCCCAAAAATGGGTTTTTTGAGTTTTTTACATATAAAAATAAAATTTATCGAATCTTTGTTGGCACCATTGAATTCAGCTCAAAAAAACAAACAATTTAGTGTTTTGAATCATTGCTCTATATCCATTGGTTACCGAGATATTGAAAGTGGTAAACACAGTACGTTGTCCCAATGTTAACCTTATGGGGAATAAGTAAAATTCTATATTTCGCTTATTTTTCAACATATCTGGATAAAACTTGGTTTGTGGCTTCATCTAGATGAGATCTAATGTATTTTAGTCTAAAATCCCCGAAATTTCAATTTTTGTGGCAGCAAACCTGCATAATCATTCCCCATGTTATCCTTATGGGAAATAAAAAAATTCTATATCTTACTTATTTTTTAACATTTCTTGACTAAACTTGGTATATGGCTTCTAGTTAAGATCTACTAAATAATGAATTAAAACCAACCAGTTTTAACATACCTGTTGCAGCAAACCTGCATAATCATTCCCCATGTTATTCTTATGGTGATTACAAAACATGTAAAATCTCGCTAAGTTGGATTGAAATACCGTTTGTTGTTTTGCATTTGAAATTCGCTGAGTATGCAGGTCTGCTGCAACGGGGGTATTTTACTTTTACAACCGCTTTTTAATACGCTGCAATGTACTGTTTAGGCAATACGACTCTTTCAATTATTGGGATTCCAAATGCGTACAGTTAATTTATTGCATTTTCATTTTTTTTAGAAGGCACATTTCCCTCGTAAATTCGCTAAAACCACGTGTTTGTGTGATTTTAATTTTTTAATTTCTCGGATGGACCGGTCCGGATAATCTGGGATCCGGATAATGTGAGGCCCGGATAATCTGAGGTAAACTGTAGTTCCAAAGTTATGCAAAATCATGTTAAAAACACATACAGACCGACAGACAGATAACCGAGCATTTTAGGACCCATGTTTACAGGAACTTTTTTCTTAGTTTTGATGTAAGTAACCATATCCCAGAGGCCTGAAGGGTTTTTTATCAACACCCTGTACAGGGTGTATCCGAAATGCACCGACAAACTTTGGGATATTGTTCCTGAGGTCAAAACAAATAAAAAATGTCGTATAAGTATATATCCTATCTCGCTCCGTTTTCTGTCTGTCGGTCTGAACGTGTTTTTTACATGATTAATCACATAACTTCTGAACTACTAGAGGTACCAACCTCAAACTTGGTACACATATGCTGGCTAATAGGACCTATCTTTGTGCTGAGTATCAAGTTTCTACTTTGTACCGTTTCAAAATGGCGGCTGTTTTAATTTTTCAAAGCATAATAACTTAGAAACTATGTTATTTGTTTATAATTTAATTTTTGGTTTGAACTTTATAATAATGTGACCAGATTCAGTTTTTTGAAGATATGGCTCATAATAATACTTTGTTAATGTAATTCATGTAAAGGTAGGCCTACTGTTAATGTTTTATCATTATGGTCTAATAATAAATAAAGATTAAACATTCTTCAGATAAATAACTTAAGTTAGCCTATTATTTAATTGTTATTGTCATTATGAGTTATTTGTTCTTATTTGTAGTTGTAATTAGAAATTTACTTTTTTTGTAGTGTTCAGATTTTTAATCGGCAATCCTAAGCTGAATCAGTCCTACACAGAAGTAGGTATAACAAAACAAAAATACTAATAGAGGCTGAAATAATAACTTGAAAGCAAAAGGAAAATTTTAGAGGAAAACTAAACATATTGCAATAATATGAATTAGCAAAATTATTTCATAAGAAGCTTATCAAAAATCTGTTAAAATATACTTAATCAAGAATTTTCTTCAAAAAATTACCTGAGGAAAGACTAGGAATTTTAATAAAATTTCTGTAAAACCCAAATACCCCCGTTGCAGCAGACCCGCATACTCAGCGAATTTCAAAGGCAAAACAATATATTTCAATCCAACATAGCAAGATTCAACATGTTTTTGTAAGCTCCATAAGAATAACATGGGGAATGAGTATGCAGGTTTGCTGCTAAGACTTAAGGGTATATTAAAACTGGGTGGTTTTAATTCAATATTTAGTTGATCTGAACTAGAAGAAGCCATTTACCAAGTTTTATCAAGATATGTTGAGAAATAAGCGAGATATAGAATTTTCTTTATTTCCCATGAGGTTAACATTGGGACAACGTACTGTGTTTACTACTTTCTATATCTCTGAAACCAATGGACATAGAGCAGTGATTGAAGATACTAAATTGTTTGTTTTTTTTAGCTGAATTCAATAATGCTAGTAAAAATTGGATAATTTTTAATTTTCTATTAAAAACTCAAAAAACCCATTTTTGGGGGGGTTTACCCCCCTTCCGGTGATCCGATTGGGCTGGTTCACGAACTCGTCCAAGTGATTACCACTTTACACGTCTGTACCAAATTTCATTAAGATCGGACCATAAATAAATAAAATAAATAAATAAAATTTTATTGTCATTCAGCCCATACAAAGCAATAGACAAAGTCAATGGTATCTTACATTATGTTTATAGCAATAATCCTAATATATACAAAATGTATTACTAAGTTACCGTACAACATGAATTACATATCTTTCAACAAAAATTACATCACAGACCATAGAAAACAATGGTATTTCATATAAAACATAACAATAATCCTACTATATACAAAATGTTACACTAATGCAAGATGAATTAATTGTGTCAATTAATTTCAACAATATTTACATCACATTTCATCATATCAGAGTGACAACAGCCTAAATTACAATATCACAGCAAAAGTATTCATTTAAATCATAGAAAGGATTACAAGCTAGCCAGTCATGTAACTTTGTTTTAAATATGTTTATTGGAAGATTTTTAAAAGATACTGGTAGCTTATTGTACAGCTTTTGTCCTACAATTTCGTAACTAT